>CM077083.1:108307362-109522520 GCA_039513925.1 Platanthera zijinensis
ATCTCGAGGAGTTGTTCGCTAAATATACGAGTACAAATGATGCCAATATCCGAAATCTCACCGGATCTCTTCGTAATTTGGAGACTCAAATTGGGCAAATTGCAAAGATGCTCTCCGATCAACAACAAGGAGCGCTACCGGGGAATACGGAGCCCAACCCAAGGGAGCAAGCCAAAGCCATCACTCTACGGAGCGGGAAGGAGGTAACAACTACTTTCCCAATTTTGGTAGACATGGAGGTACCAATTTCTTAATCTTCTCCTCCATCCAAGCCTTCTAATTATACTAAACCACAACCTTATCAACCGCCTCTTCCCTATCCATCTAGAATGTAAAAAGACTGGATAGATGAGCATCACGGTAAATTTTTAGATATGTTTAAACAAATCCAAATAAATTTACCGTTATGCGAAGTAATAGCACAAACGCCGAAATATGCTAAGTACCTCAAGGATCTTTTATCAAATAAAAAGAAACTTGAGGATATCTGCACGGTTCAATTGAACACGGAGTGCTCGGCAGTTTTACTCAATAAATTGCCTAAGAAATTACCTGATCCAGGTAGTTTCTCTATACCTTGTTCATTTGGTGATTTATTGGTAAAACGTGCGTTAGCCGATTTAGGTGCCTCAATAAATTTAATGCCTTATTCTTTAGTTAAGAAATTGGGTTTAGGAGAACCTAAACCCACTAGAATGAGCATTCAATTGGCGGATCGGTCTATAAGATATCCAATGGGTATTATTTAGGATGTGCTAGTCAAAGTTGACAAATTTATCTTTCCGGTAGATTTTGTCATCACTGACATTGAAGAGGACACCGAGGTACCACTCATTCTCGGTCGCCCATTTCTTGCCACCTCGCGTGCAGTAATAGACGTAAGTAACGGTAAACTTTTCCTTAGAGTCAGAGATGAAGAAGTTACCTTTACTTTTGACACATCTATGAAAAATTCGCTCTCCAATGACGACTCATGTTACTATTTAGAGGCTGCTCCTGAAGAAGACTTCATTTATTTTTCTGAACATTCTTTATCTTCTATTGATCATAACGCATATTTTGAAAATTTAGATTTAATTACTTATGAAAATAGTGATAAGGATTCGATCACTCGCACACCTACTTTTGAAATTTTGGAAATTAGTAGTGATCGTTTGAAAACATCTTATGATGAACCTCCCATTCTTGAACTCAAACAATTGCCAGAACATTTAGAATATTTTTTTTTAGCGGAGGATTCTAAACTTCCCATAATTATGTTGGCCTACTTGACCGATGATGAAAAAAATAAATTATCAAATATTTTAAGACGTCATCGCTGCGCAATTGCGTGGAAAATCACAGATTTGAAAGGAATTAATCCCTCCTTTTGCACCCATAAAATGTTATTGGAAGAACACGCTCACAAAACTATTCAACCTCAACGCCGGCTAAATCCTAACATGAAGGAGGTAGTCATGGCTGAGGTAATTAAATTATTAGATGCAGGCATCATCTATCCGATTTCGGATAGCTCTTGGGTGAGCCCGGTCCAAGTGGTGCCTAAGAAAGGAGGATTAACGGTAGTTCCTAATGATAAAAATGAATTAATTCCTACTCGAACCATTACCGGATGGCGGGTTTTCATTGATTATCGCAAATTAAATGATTCAACCCGAAAGGATCATTTTCCTTTGCCGTTCATTGACCAAATCCTTGAACGGTTATCCGGGCACTCGTTTTATTGTTTTCTTGACGGTCTCTTGGGATATTTCCAAATCCCAATTGCGCCCGAAGACCAAGAGAAAACAACCTTCACTTGTCTGTTTGGCACCTTCGCCTATCGAAGGATGCCTTTTGGTTTATGCAATGCGCCGGCAACCTTCCAAAGGTGTATGCTAGCGATCTTTAATGAACTAGTGGAGGATATCATGGAGGTTTTCATGGACGATTTCTCCGTTTTTGGAGATTCGTTTGATTTATGTTTAGCAAATCTTTCCCGTGTTCTCCAAAGTTGTGAGGATACGAACCTAGTCTTGAACTGGGAGAAGTGCCATTTTATGGTGCGGGAAGGTTTGGTCTTAGGCCATAAAATTTCTAGCAAGGGTATAGAGGTAGATAAAGCAAAAATTGAAACTATAGAAAAATTACCTCCCCCCTGAAATGTTAAGGCTGTTCGTAGTTTTTTGGGGCATGCCGGTTTCTATCGCCGGTTTATTAAAGATTTTTCTAAAATCACTAAACCCCTTACTCACTTATTAGAAAAATATGCGCCTTTTATTTTTGATGAAGATTGTTTGCGCGCTTTTTCGCTTATTAAATAAAAATTGATAAATGCACCAATCGTGATAGCTCCCAATTGAGAACTTCCTTTTGAAATTATGTGCGATGCTAGTAGTTTTGCCGTTGGTGCGGTCTTAGGACAATGCATCAATAAAAATTTTCATCTGATATATTATGCGAGCAAAACACTAACCACCGCACAAGAAAATTATACCACCACCTAAAAAGAACTTCTTACCGTAATTTTTGCCTTTGATAAATTTCGTTCTTACCTTACTTTATCCAAAGTTATTGTTTTTACCGATCATTTGGCTTTGCGTTCTCTACTAACCAAAACAGATGCAAAGCCTCAATTGATTAGGTGGTTATTGCTTTTCCAAGAATTTGACTTGGAGATTCGGGATAAAAGAGTAGCGGAAAATGTAGCAGCGGATCATCTTTCTCGGTTGGAGAACCCCAATTCAGAGGAGCTCAAAGAGGAGGACATCGATGATACATTTCCTGAGGAGTGCCTCCTCGCTATGCATAAGGTAATCACCCCCCCCCCCAACTCCTTGGTTCGCCGATTTTTCAAACTTTCTTGTTGCAAGATTCCTCCCGAATGGTTTTTCTTATCAAGAAAAGAAGAAATTCGTTTCAGATTTGAAAAATTATTTTTGGGAGGATCCATTTCTCTTCCGAGTTTGCGTGGACCAAGTAGTGCGGAGGTGTGTTTCTCACGAGGAGGGCGCATAAATTTTAAAACATTGCCACGAGGGGCCCGCCGGTGGGCACTATAAAGCTAATCCAACGGCTCGGAAAGTACTTGAAGCAGGCTTCTATTGGCCGAGCATCTTCAAGTATGCTCACGCACATTTAAGTCGTTGTGAACAATGCCAACGCTCAGGTAATATTTCCTGCCGCGATGAAATGCCCTTAAATTTATTTTTAGAAATTGAAGTTTTTGATTTATGGGGAATCGACTTTGTCGGCCCGCTACCAACTTCCTTTGGAAATAAATATATTCTGGTAGCGGTTGACTACGTGTCACGGTGGGAGGAAGCGCAAGCTCTCCCCACCAATGACGCCCGAGTCGTCACCCGATTTCTTAAACAACTATTTTCACGATTTGGAGCACCGCGGGCAATAGTTAGTGATAGGGGCACCCACTTTTGTAACGCACAATTTGCTAAAGTATTATCCAAATATGGCGTTACACATAGGTTAGCCACCCCCTATCACCCTCAAACTATTGGCCAGGTAGAAGTAGTTAACCGGGAAATTAAACGTATACTAGAAAAAACGGTTTCTACTAATAGAAAAGATTGGTCGGTCAAGCTTGATGATGCATGATGGGCTTATCGAACCGCGTACAAGACCGCTATCGGTTGTACGCCGTATCGATTGGTCTATGGGAAAGCATGCCACTTACCGGTTGAGCTTGAACATCGTGCCTTTTGGGCACTTAAATTTTTAAATCTTGATGAAATTTGTCCTCCGAGCTCCGTAAATTCCAACTTAACGAGCTCGATGAGTGGCGCTCCCTCGCTTATGAGAGTAATAAACTCTATAAGGAGCGCACCAAATTTTATCATGATAAGAAAATTAAGCACCCAAAGGACTTAAAACCGGGAGACCAAGTCCTTTTATATAACTCGCGCTTACGCTTATTTCCGGGTAAACTTAAGTCCCGTTGGTTCGGCCCCTTTGTCGTAAAGGAGGTTTGGCCTTACGGGACGGTTCTTAGTTCATACCCGGAAAAAGGCAAATTTAAAGTGAATGGGCACCGGCTAAAATTATTTTTTACCGGTGATAATATTAACGAAAAATTAGACAACATAATGTTGTCAAACCCATAATAAGCGCGCGCCACTATGGTCGAGCTCACCGACCATAAACAAAGCGCTCGTGGGAGGCACCCCACGGTTATCTTTTCTTTTTATTATTTTCTGATTTTCTTTTTAAGTTTATTTTTACAGGCTTGAAGGACATCGCTGCATGACGATCGGGTCAGGACGAGCGTCAAGTCTACGTAATTCGTCAAGTCGGTAACCTTTACTTTATTTGGATATTAAACAAGTTAGTAAAATATATATATATATATATATATATATATATCAAAACAAAAAAATTTAATTAACAAAAAAGGAATTTTTTTTTTCTCGTACACGTGTCTGTCACGCCCGTGACCCATTTGTCATGGGCGTGTCGCGGGCGTGTTTTGCAACGACGGCGGGAGGTTCCTCCTTCCTCGGTTTTCCCGCCCGTCATTCGGATATGATACGGGCGTGACATTTATTGTCACGGGCGTGGCGAGCCCGTGTCACGGGTATCTGAGGCGTTGACCAGTCACGCCTCGGATTCCTTCTTAACAAGTCAGATTTGACTGACACGCCCAGAGACACGGGCGTGACTCTGGGGCGTGACCGAAGAACCCGATTCCATCGCATTGGATGCTCTTTGGATCCCCCATGACGCCCGATGTCACGGGCGTGTCAGTTAGAGTCACGGGCGTGATGCTGAGGCGTGACACCCGAATCCGAGGCGGTCAGCCTCAGATTCCTTCCCGCTTTGACCTGTGGTTGTCACGCCCCCTGTCACGGGCGTGACATAGGGGCGTGACCAACCCAAAAACCTCTATAAATTGGAATATTTCCTCTCCTCTTCTCTTCATACCTCCACCCTTCATACCTCCACCCTTCAACCCCTCTCTTCTCTCCTCCCTTTGGCCGATATTTCCTCCACCTTTCTCACCATGCCTCACAACCACCCTCAATCCACCGCTTCCTCCTCCGAGCACCCCGCTGATCCAGCCTCGGCGGAGGCCATGCTCCTATTCGAGAATGCCACACAGCAAGATCGAAGCGAGCGACTGCGCGCCAAACCCTTTGGCGTGTTCAGGATCTTGGATTGGGCCATCCTCGCCCAATTCGGAGCAGCAGAGCTAGTTCGGGAGCTCATCTCTACCCAAGGGTGGGCTCCCCTTTTCGCCATTTCCGAGCCCGCTTTCCTCGAACTCACTATTGAGTTCTTTGCCTCTTTTGAGTTCCGGCGGGCGGCGCATGATGATTTCATCATCTTTCGCATCGGCGGAGTAACGAACCAGTTCACCATCTGCCAGCTCAATGTCATCATGGGTTTTTGTTCGGAAGCCTTTTCCACTTCCCCCACCTACCTCGAACTCCGGACTGATTTTCCCTCTGACTTTAATCTCTTCACTTTTTGGTCGGAAATCAGTAATGATGTCGCCCCCTACACCCCAATGAAATCCAAGGGTAGCCACCTCATCTCCCCCGCTTTGCGCATTCTCCACAACCTCCTCTCTTTTACCCTTTCTGGACGCGATGATAGCCATGGCTTGGTGACTCGGGCGGACCTATTATATTTATATAGTATGTTTTACCGGGTCCCACTCAACCTTGGTTATTTGCTCGCCATTTTCTTTCGTCACCAGGCCGAAAATGTGAGGTTGGGGGTGGTGCACGGCGAGAATTTCATCACTTTCCTTGCCAAGCAGACCGACGTTTGGGATGGTCTTCCGCGGCTCACTTGCATGCAAACGCCGTAGCCTCTTCAGTTCCCTAATCTGCAAGCTCTCGGCCTTGCGAGATGACACGAAGGAGAGTTTGAGGCTATTCCCCCGTTAGTTGGTGGCGGGGATCTTGATCCTGAACATGGTGCCGGCCCCAGCGGTACTCATCATTCCCCCCAGATTCCGTCACCACCACTGCACTCTGCTCCAGCGCCCGATCCTCCAACTTATTGGGACCAGTAATTTGGATTGCTCCATACTCTCATAGACCAGATGCGAACCCATTTTGACGGTCGCTTTTCTTCCTTTGATGCGCGTTTTACCATGCTCGAGCAAAACCAGGCTTCCTCCATGGCACATATTACCAGCGAGTTCGCGAATATGCGGGCTTTCTATAAGCAGCCCGGGGACGCTCTAGACCAGGAGTAGCTACCTTTTCATTTCTTTGGACTTTTAGAGGGCCGCCTCTTTGTATCTGTATTTTTATTCTTCTGTATGTGTTTTTATTATTATGATGAAAAAAAAATCCAAAAAAATTTATAAAATATTATGTTTTGCTTTCATCATCTTGTACAGGTCTCTTTTGATGCTGGCTTGCATTTTCAGGGAAGTCTCCTCTCTTTTCTTTTCATTATTTTTATATTGGGGACAATGTATTGTTTAAGTATGGGGGAGGGATATTTCTCAAGCAAAACATACAAATTTTTTTTTAAAAAAAATTATTAAAACAAAAACAAAAAAAAAATTTCAAAACAAATTTAAAACTAAAAAAAAAATCGTCTTAAAATTTTGTTTTTCCAAAATTAAAAAAACGAAAAAAAATTTCGAAATTCAAAAATTAAATTTTTAATTAGAGAAGTCTTTATTTCTATATTTATTCACATGCAAAACTCCTAGTAATTCAACTTTTTTATAGTGTTTAGAGAATTTTAATGTTTTAATTGAATGTTGAATTTTGGAGTAGAACTGTTGGCCATGTTGTGTTTCTAGTTAAATGCACATGTAAGTTGAATTTAAGTAAAATTAAATATTCAGCATACAATTAAAGTTTTTTTTTTCTAAATGCGTGAAAATGTTTTATTTTACTTTAATTTTGAAAACCGGTAAAATTTTAAAATAATTTAGGTGAGTAAGTAGAAGTTTACTAGAGAGATATTTTGCGGACCAAGAAAGAGATATTCTTTCTCGATGTCTAGAACTTGCCCTCTAACTATTCTCAAGACTTTGCATAGGTTAAACTCATTAGCATAAATATGATTTAGGCATTTGTTTTGGCAAGTTTGAGCTTTTGTACCCGTACCTAAAATTTTTATCTTTGTTAAGCCATTTTGAGCCTATTTCCCTATTCCTTTGTTTTAGCTCCACCAAGAACTTTACCAAAGACTAAAAAGCATCCTAATTACACACCTAAACCCGAGCTTGAAAGAACAAATGTAGAAATGTTTTGGGAGTGATTAGGAGCCACTTTATTTTGGTGGTTAATTAAAAATTAGAAAAGAGTTGAATTATTTTCTCTCCTCTTCAAAATAAAGAAAAAATTATCATTAAAAAATTAAAGAGGTAGAAAAAATTTTTCAATATAATGAGAGATTTAAAAAAAAGAAAAGAAACAAAAGAATTTAGGAATTGGCTACGTTCTTTAAAGCCATGATAATTTATTTTTGTGCAAGCTCTCTCTAGGTTTTGGTGTGCCTAGCCACCGTTTATAATCTTTGACCATCCTCACCAAAAACCTAAGCCTACATTTCAACCTAGTTAAGTCCTATTGATTTGCACGTATGAGTTAGACTAGTGTCGTGGCGAGAGTGTGAAAGGGCAAGCCTATGGCCATCAACATTGATGGATTTTTTTGGAGGGTATCTTAATCTTCGTTTGTGCAATGTTATCTTAGTACACACGCTACATTCTCCCTAAATAAAATTTTAAGATTTACCAGATTTTTCATTTTAAAAGTAAAAATAATAGTGAAAACGCATTTTAAAGAAAAGTAAAAACCTAATTTGTATGCTGAGTAAGTCTTTCTAAAAAATATCTACAAGCATAGGCATAAGACTTCGCATTTTACTCCTTAGGTTCAATTCTCTTTTCTAGCATTTAAAATTTTTCTACTCCCTATAGGAAGTTGTTTGCTCGGGACTAGCAAACGGATAAGTATGGGGGTATTTGATAACTCTAATTATTTCTATCTTTTTATTTACTATTTTATATTAAAAGTTAGATATTTTATAATATTAAGTTTATTTTAACTTGTTTCTATAATTTATATCAATTTGTTCTAATAAAATCATTTTCAATCTTGCAGGGCTGATCTACAGGTTATTTAGAGCAAAACAAGAATTTTCCTATTTTTCTGCCTAGACACGCCCTGTGACACGCCCTACCTGGGAGTGACATAGGGGCGTGACACTTGATAATCGAGACTGCTGCTGAATCTCGTCGACCGCGCCTGACGTTTGTCGACCGGCTTAGTCACGCCCGTGTTGATTTATGACACGCCCGTGGCACTCCTACATGGGGCGTGCCAGAAAGAGAGCGTTGATCACTGCCACCTCGGATTAAAATTACACGCCTAGGTCACAGGGCGTGACCCAGGGCATGACATGGACTTTTCCAGACATTAACGCGTCATTCGTATCGTTGCCGCCAGATTTCCGTTGCAGCTTGACATACCCCTAGTCACGGGCGTGACTAGGGGCGTGACACCTCCTTAAAGACCAGTTTTACTCCCGCCGTTTTGAAGAAATAGCCTTGACACGCCCTAGGTCACAGGCGTGACCTAGGGGCGTGACCCGTCAGTTAATAGATTTTGGCAGTTTCTCTTCCAACGTTCCCGGGGTTTCAATACGACGGTTCCGGACCTGACACGCCCTTGGTCACGGGCGTGACCTAGGGCGTGACCAAACAGAAATTTTTCCTATAAATTCAAGACAACTTTAGATGTTTAGGGGTGGAATTTTGGGAGTTGGAGCCTTGTAATTTTTTGTTTCTTTTGCTGTATTTTCTCATTTCTAAGTTAGATTTACTATTGTTGATAAGCTTTTATTCTACTTATTTTCATTTCAATCATGTCTTTCCCTACTCTAATTTGTACTTCCCTAAACATGATGAGTAGCTAATTCTCTTTTAGCACTTGATCATGATGAACCTTGGAATAAAATAAATCTTTCTTCTTTATTAAATAATTGTCTTGTTCTTGATCTTACTCTCTGCGATTTATCTTTGAAATTTTTTTTTGTCAAATTCATATTTCGCGAATATGTACTTCGATCTAAGATTTGTATCCTAAATGATCGAGAGGTTGCCGATACGAGGAGATCACTTAAAGATAAAAGGAGTTGAATGCACTCCTCGAGAGATGGCGACGTAAATCTTCCAGATTGGAGTCAAATCTAATAGTGGGGTTCACCGCATAAAGCAAGCTTAGGGGTTTCGACTAGCCGAGAGTTCTTAATCGATCAATCTAAGGTTACTTAGAAGCATGAGCTCGAGAGAGACACTTCTATACTTTAGGAACCTCCACGGTCGAGTGAGTATAATTAAGAATTCGCATTTCATTATTTTCCAAGAAGATTTATTTTAGTCCAAGGGGATTCTAGATCAAGTGCTAGTTTCCTCATATTTGAATTTCTCTTTAGCATCAACTTTAGTTTTATTAACTAGTATAATCAAACCAACTTTTCCGTTTGATAAAATAATAGCTCTTCCTTGTGAGTACAAGTACTCAACAGGCCCCGAATCGCAATACGACACTTCCTATACTACATTTCGATAGGTATGCTTGCCTAATCGAGATTCTAGTTTGAATGTAATTTAACTTTTAGAAAATCTTCATCACACCTCAGCAAGGAAAATAAGTAAGTGGTAACTGAGAAATTTGAATAAAACCAAGTAGATAGCAAAAAAGGGGTTTACAAAACCCTACAAAAGAATGCTGACAATCTCAGCTAAAAGGATTAGTATGCGATAGCAAAAGTAAGACACTGTCTAAGGAATAATCAAAGCGCTCCAAGTGCGAGAAATTAACAACATGCCCTTCTAAAAAACCCTTAGCAGCAACAAGGCAAACATATGCCAAAATAGTAATTTTAAAAAGGGAAAGCAACAAACAGTCCTAATTTGTGAATTATTAGTTGTGGTAAAACCATGGATCTGGGTTGGTCAACAAAAATAGCCCTTTTCAGAACAACAAGATTCAAATAACTTAGGGGCCACTGGTGCAGCCTTGGGGTCCAACACACCCATCTAAACCGGGGCTAAATCAGTGGTGGCCATAGCTCTATACCCAAACATCCCTGTCAAGAAACAAAGAGTAACAACCAACCATAATTTACGATTCGGCCTTCAAAACTAGCCGAAAACATCACCAAACTGAAATAATACCCACACTAACAAACTCGGTAAAAAACACCATCCTAAGTAAAAAAGTGTTGAGTCCACTCGATGCCGCATTGAGTGAGTACCACTCACTCAATGCCAAACACTAAGTAGGGAAGGCGTCGAGTTTACTCGACGCCGCATTGAGTGAGCTCCAATCACTCAACGCAAAAATACTTAGCCGCAAAATCACTCACTGGACGATGGCGTTGATTGAGTTCAACTCACTCAAAGCAGTCAATGCTAAATAGCCAACGGCATTGAGTGAGTTCACCACACTCAACGCTTTTGACTTAGAACTAAACAAGGCCGACAACATTGAGTGAGTTCAGCTCACTCAATGTTGTTAACGCTAAACAGCCAATAGTATTGAGTGAGTTCACCACACTCAACGGTTTTTGACTTAGAAAATCTGCCTTATTAGACGGCGTTGAGTGAGCTCAACTCACTCAATGCCAAAAGACTTAGAAAAACTAACAAGGCAGACGGCATTGAGTGAGCTCACCTCACTAAATACTGTCAACGCTTTTTACTTAGTCTCCATACTGAAAAGCTAGGCGTTGAGTGTGTTCACCAGACTCAACGCTTTTACACTTAGGCTAGAAACTTACTACTACCTTAGCTTACACTCAATGCCTAAGGCTACACTTGACGCCTACAGACAGAACCTGGCAGAAAAAGCTATTTTATCTAAACTGAGGTTGATAAATCACAGTAACAGCCAAAATATTAGAAAATTCTCTTCTTATATAGACTATCTGGAAGGAAAACCTGCTAATACTAACTATACTGACACTAACTATACCTATCAAGGCAAAAACAGACCAAATCAGACATTTTCTACCTACAACAAGTTAAATTTGGCCAAAACCTACAGCACACCAAAAATCTATGGCAATAAATGCTACAAAGAAAACAAAAAGCTACTTGGAAAGGATAGGAAAAGCACTACTTGCCTCAATTCCAGAAAAAACTCAACCAACTCCTCTCCTTCTCTCGTATCAGGCAACAAAAACACTTAGCCAAGAAATTTGGATCTTTAGAGAGGAAGAAAGGGTCAAACTGAAATCCTTAACTTCTAAAAAGACCACGAAACTTGGTAAACTTACCGTAGGAATGCAGATCTAGGCGAGAGCAGTCCGAATCTACCCTCAAACAAGAATTTCAAGCTCTAAATCTCCTGAAATCGGTGGCCAGAAGCTCCAGGTTTTCCATTGCCTGTCTCCTTCTACTGGAAGCTAGCCGTTGGGTTTTGGGGAAGATGAATAGGGTTTTCTAAAAAGAATGTTATTTAAGAAATCTATCCACTAACATAAAATATTCAGCCTCTCATTAAAACAACCAGCCACCTATACTATAATAGCCACCTATATCATAACAGTTAGTAAAATAATATCTTCTAAAACTCAACCATTAGCATAATCGAATTCAATAGAATATAATATTATATTGATTACTTACATAAAACGTCAAAACGACGCGAAAACCCAACTATCTCGGAATTTGACGAAATTCACACCGTAGCTAAATACTCACGCTACGAATCAAATGGCAAAGTAGGAATTAAAATACGATATACAAAACTCGGGCTAACACCTCCCGAAGAAAAAACACAAGCATTCCCAAAGAGGCTCCACCAAGTCACCAAAAAAGACTCTGGCTCGCTAGGGAATCTTACAACAGGCTACAACCCAGCCACTCATAAAACCTTAAGAGCTAAAACCCCGCTCTAACAATGACACCTACACGCCCGGAAAGGTCGTCACTACAAAGCGTCGATCATGCCGGCCAAAACGATCATAGAAAAGTAGCAAAAGAGTAAAAGACATGTCCATAGAAATCACATATATAGTAAATAATCTCCACGAAGGGAGAGTCCACAGAAATAATAAAGGTACTGAAAATAGGGCTCAAGCCCGGTACATCAATATCCTCACTACATATCACTCAGCGCGGAAGCAAAAACTAAACATCTACTAACGATCAGGACTAACAGTCCCAGCTGTCTGAACTCCGGTGCTAGACTGTCCCATCTCCAAGCGTGTCGACCTCTGAGGCTGCTCTTCCATTCTAGGCTCCACGGCCCCTTAAAATGACGTGGTTTGAAAACCGTTAGTCTAAAAGACTAAGTCCTATCATCCCCCACCCCTACCCCCATAGCTCCTAGGCACCGAGCACGGAGGAGGGAAGGAGAGGTAAGGAAGGTGGACAATAACAAAGTAACAGGTGACGACGGAAATAATCTAGCAGTTCTAAGAATATATGTGACAGTAACGAAAATATGAAAGACTGAACATATAAAAAGTTACATTAACTTATATGAAAACACATAAGCTAAGTGATCTTCTGTAAGGCTCCTATCATATAAAAAGTCCCATACCAATTTATACGCTAGGGTGTTAGTTTTCTAGTAAACATGTATACATCTACAGAGTAAAAACCATAACTTATAAGATGGCTCACGCGAGCTTATAAACAAAGGGGTCATTTTGTAGGGCCTATTGTATAAAGCATTCCATACAACTTTATACAATAGGTGTCAAAGGTTATATGCAATGATGATGATATGACGTTAGTGTCATAACTTATAAGCAGGATCATGCAAGTACAACTCACCAAACCGACTATGTGTACACAGACCTTTAGTTCCCCCTTTCTGGAGCCTAACCTCCCAGGATACCTCTGTAGTGGCAAACAGAAGTGGAGGGTTGGGCCTCGCCCACCTTTAAACTTGTAATTGCACTAGCAGTCAGACCTATCGTATGTCTCGATGTTGGTGCACTAAGCGGAGCTCCTGCATACTGTTGCCGGCTGGCGCACCTGGCTTAATTTGGCGAAGTGCAAAACCACTCTTGCCGAGTTAACGTATTGTCATCGGTGCATCGACCCACCAACACCGAAGACCCACCACCTTATATTCTATGCACATGCAAACTTGGTGTTCCAACCACCGAGCCAAAGCTCCCTGGACTAACCCATCCGTCTCAAACGATAACCGAGCCAAAGCTCGTCGGGCCATCCTGCCTATCACCAAAACCACAGAGCCTACTTCCCGTGTGAACCAACCTAACATCCTGAGACATCGAGGTGAGTGAATGTGAATCCTAGTTATACTAGTTACTCTTGCAGTTTATTTTGCCTATAGTTTAGGTTAGCCTAGGACTGCCCCCGGCATACCACGTGAAGGGTTCTCAAAGGGTACTAGAAACTATGATGGGCTGAAGATCAAGGCTCCCTTTCACAAGTCACATATTATTATTGGTTAATTCCCGATCCCTTTTAGAATTACACTGGTTCTAACCCTAATGTGTTTTGACTCTGTCTCTCCCTTCACAGGATAGACAATCTTTCGTCGATCCTGAGTACCGCCTAAACTTAGACAACTCTACAACCTACTCTTCCCAACTTCAATGGTATACTCCAATCCACTTACCAAATCAATAAACCATAATCCCATCTCCCTACGACCATTCCCCATGTTAACACGAATTCCGCAGTTTGACTAAATGCATACCATCTTATGCTATATGACGTGCATGATAAGAGGTATACTAAATTCTCATCCAAACATCCTAAGATAATTAATGGAGGCATATCATGACACTTATAGACAAAATCCAAAAACTTGGAATTTTCCTAATTTATCTGACATTTTATTTATTTCTCCTAAAAAATCCAAATGCCCCAGTTTGAATATTAAGTGGCCCTTAAAGTCATGCAAAATGATCCATAAAATTAATATAAATACTAGGCAGCTATTTAACAGTAAATTCAAGTCTTCCAATTTTTTTACCAGTTTTAAATCTATGATCCATAATTTTATATATAACCACATAGATATTAGTTAAAGAAGTAAGTATTGTAAATACGCTTCCAAAAATTATAAGAAAATTCAAGCAAGACTAATATGCCCTAAAAACTCCTTACCAAGTTTCCAAACTTCTCAGTGAATAATGTGCTTTAATTTTAATTTAGAACAATAATCCTCTTTCTTATATTAATGAAACAACTAATGAAAATATTCATCTAAAAACAATGATAAAATCTCCTCATGTTCGTATTGACCTAAGTACATTTTTGCATGAGGTTTACAATTTTAAATCAAACATTGACCTCTGAAACTATTTTTGAATATAATTGCATTTTTAGAAGCTTGTCAAGAAAGTACTGGAAATTTACATCTAAAAATTATAACAAAATTCAAATATGAGTATATTGACCTAAAATATGCTCTGTCAAATTTTCATAACTTTCTATTAAACAGTGTGTTCATAATAAACAAAAGACTATCAAGGGCAATTCCATGCATTATAAAGGAGGTACTAATTGTATTGTTCCAAAATTACCAATAAAATCACCAGAGGCTCTTATTAACCCTATGATCATACTACCCAAGTTTCATACTTTTTCCTAAAGTTTTGATAGCCTATCATACTCTTATAATATTTGTGACATAAACTAGGGTTAGGCTTTTGAGTGGTTAAACTATCTCTAAATCCACTAAAATTTCCACCAGAGGACTTTAACAACCATAGGGTCCTTTCCACCAAATTTCAAGTCCATATATGGGCATTTTACCCCATGCCCTTCTCAAAATCCCAAAGTCTAAACTTGGGGTTTGAACTTGGGTCCTAGGGAAATTCTACCCCAAACAACCCCATAATCCATATAAGCATGTTAAATTTTATATCAAACTAGTGACCCAAATCTCAGCCTCTGTTGAGATGATTTGACCACCAAAACCAACATGGCGCACTTTGATCTAAACACCCCTTATAGGGCAAAACTAGGATTTACTCATTTCCCAACCAAATCAACTCTAAAAGAAGTGAAAATTTATATAGAACCTCATAATTACCCTAAGGAACACTCACCAAAATTTGGGAGGGTTTGTAGGTCATTAGTCCCTAAATTAATTTATCATAGGTTTATTAAATAATTTCTAAAACTATAGAAAAAGTTTCTCAAAAAATTCCCATTTTTGGACATGACCTAGGTATTGGTTATGTTGACTCCATGTTCAAATTTCAAATAATTTGGAGAAGGGATGAAGTTGGGGCACACATTTTAGTTTCTGTCAAACACTAAGTATCGACCCCACCAAAATGTGTGCCCTGGTCAAACCAGGCACCCATATTGGTTCAAATTAATTTTAAAATAAAGTACACTGCTAGGGCTACAACTTCTATATTTACCACTTTTTTGTAGGAGATCCTAGGTATTTTTTATAATTAAAAACATTAAATACATAAAGTGTGACAGAATATCATATAAAATAAACATTTAACCTATAGTTTAAGTTTATAATAGCACGAATCTTGGCGCATTACTGGACAGCATCTGGTCATCGTCCCAGTGCACCAACGGCCAGGATTGATTCTTCCTGGGCCAACTTCAAGCCTCTACCGTTGTCCACCCGACCACTTCCCTGGCCAACCACCGCCACCACCACCTCCGTCGAGGTGGTGGCTATCGCTAGGCGGCGGCACAGCCGCCGGAGGGGCTTTTTCTGGCGATCCCGACAAGCGGAAATTTCCAAAAAAATATGAAATTTAAAGTTTGGATCGGGCTCAATTGATCTCAAAAATCATTATAATTGAAACCTAAGATCAACCCACAGAGTTAGGAAAGGAGGACCTTTGTGGTGGTATGGAGTAACGCTGATCGTCGGGTCGTCATGGTGGTGGTGGCGCCGCTTGGGTTTCTGCAACTACATAGTGGATGTAACACCCCAAAAAGACTCAAAATTGGATTTGAGGTGCAGGTTGCTTAACACGGCCTGGGACACGGGCGTGTCCCAGGGCGTGTCAGGGTATACGGCCTGGGATATGGGCGTGTCCCAGGGCGTGTTCAGGTTAGTCGACGATCGGAGGTCGACGATAGTTGAGCATGGGACACGGCCTTTGACACGGGCGTGTCCCAGGGCGTGTCACTCAATAAAATGCCGTATCGAGTCAGAAATGTACACGGCCCGGAACTAAGGCTTGAACACGGCCGTGTCAATTTTGACACGGGCGTGTCAGAGGGCGTGTGCCTACCCGTGTACTGCTCTGACTGGTTTTAGCGCTCGTTGAGTACCGTGTAACAGGTGTGACACGGGCGTGTCTCATGACCGACACGGGCGTGTCAGGTTCGACACGGGCGTGTCGATGCCCGTGTTCTAGTAATTTTTAGTCGGTGCGAGTGCCGTGTGTGCCGCTTAAGGGTACACGGCCTGTGACACGGGCGTGTCACAGGCCGTGTCGGCCAAAAGAATAAATATTTTCAGGCAAATCTTGGCTGTTCATTTTCCTTAAAGAGGATCCTGTGGCTGGGGATCATTCCTGGGCTGATAAGGCCGGGAAAGGAAGGAGAAAGGCTCATTTCTAAAGTTCATCTTCTCTTTCTAACTTTAAGAGAGAGGTGAGAGCAAGATCAGGAAGATGAAGTGGAATCCGGCTACCGGTGGTGCTACGGTGGACCAAATCGCGAGCCGAGTTCGGATTTGTGAAGGCAACGCTGATGCGAAGGCTTTCATCCGTCTCAATTTCTCTCCATGGCTTCGAAGCGAGTTCCTAGGGTAACGATTTCCTGCTTGGACATGTGAAGTCCTTAATTCCTGCATTGCATAGGGAAAACCCTTCCCTGCGAGTGTGCGGTGGGTTGTGGCATCCCTTGGGGTAGATATGTGAAGTCCACCTTGTTAGAGTCCGGAATTGGAGTAAGGATCTAGGCATGCTGTGTGAAGCCCATCTGGACGTGATCTAGATTGGTGATGCTTGTTTGCATATCGGAGAAGACTCCGTGATTCTTGCGTGTAGACATGATGGATAAAGTACTGGAGGAAGTCCATGAATTATGAGTGTTGAACTCTCCTGTAGCCGTGAGTTGCTACTTGTGTGAGGTTGAGCCGTTGAGCCGTGGGGCTGCAACTAGGCAAATGCCTTGGGGTGGAACGGGCAAGGTGAAGCTGTACCCGAAAAGTCCAGGCGTGAGTCTGACGATTTGAGCAACGGGAAAGGTGGATCTGTACCCGCGTTATGGTTGTCTAACCTTGGGTGCTTAAGACCCTGTTAGGATCACATAGCGCGAGTCGACGGCATGTGAGCCGATCAGACTAGAATGCTCATATTGAACCGTTTGTCTGGGACCTCTGAACGGTGGTGTGGCCGTGGAACTACGGAACACCGATAATGTGCCCTGAGTGCACGGAGCGTCGGGCCGTCGTGCCGACGTTTGTGATATGTGACTGTGCGGGCGTGCACGTCTTGCTTGAATTGCTATATATCATATTGGAAGATTGCTATGCAGGGATGGAATTCCGCTGCCCCGTGCCAGGGGCAGGGTCGTTATAATTGGTCAGCTGAATGCTGACCGTTGCCCTGTTTTCCACCGCTTGGGAATGGTTCTTACAGGTACTGGAGGTGCTGGTACGAGCGGACTTAGCGGCTGAAGCCCAAAGCTGCGTTGATGCCCTCAAATGCATTGTTTTGTTTCTTTTGTTCATGTGTGGCTGGCCTACGTGCCGATGTCTGTAATCCAAACTCTTGTTAAGAGAAACTGTTGTAAGGCCTTAAGGCCAGACTCTTGTGATGTTTGTATATATTTCTAAGTTTTAGTGGACAATGTTCTTTATCTTGAGTTCAATTATTCAACCGTGAAACTTCCGCTAGAATGCTCTGTGTTAGGATGCGTGGTTTTGATATTATTTCATAGCGTCTCCGCTTGTTTGTGGAATATGGTGTGGGGCCCCGGCCGGACCCTCTATTATATTCTTCTTGACGGGTAGAGGTGTTACTATTTGGTATTAGCTTGTTGGTCGATCTCTTCCGAATTCGCGGATGAATTCTTTTGAGAGGTGGCGAGCACGTGTCAGTGCCGTCGTTATAACACATCAATTGAACTCAAGATTGTCCACTTAGGAATGCAAATACACTTGTTTGTTGAACTTGTGTATTCTTTTTGTATGGTTGTCGTTTTCATTGGTCGTTAACCTGTGTATTTTACACATATAGGTGACCAGAAGTGTTGCGCGGTCAATCCGAACCACAACGTTCTGTTGAGAGTGCGGCACCAGCCGAGGTGCCCAAACTCAACTCCTCCATCCGCTGAAACAGTCCGTCTCATCACGGAAATGGTACTTGTTGTGATGAAT
Organism: Platanthera zijinensis; assembly: GCA_039513925.1. Lineage (NCBI taxonomy): Eukaryota > Viridiplantae > Streptophyta > Magnoliopsida > Asparagales > Orchidaceae > Platanthera > Platanthera zijinensis. The sequence continues at coordinate 108,325,644 of CM077083.1, forward strand.
GCTCAGCAGGCTGGGCAGGCACGTCCTGCAGTGGTGCCAACGCAAGCTTGGGTACGGTAAGAACCGGTAGAAGCCGAGGTTGATCCGCGAGTAGCAGATCAATAATGGAAGCAATTCTTGATCTTCAACCCTCCGTAGTTTCATGGGGCGGGTACACCGGCCCAAGCGGAGGATTGGCTTGCAAGAGTCAAGAGGATTATGAGAGCTATCAAGGTTGAGGAGGAACAGAAAGTCATGTTAGCCACTTTCCTACTAGAAGGAGAGGTGCGGTTGTGGTGGGATGAGATTGAAATGCATCACTTGGCCGGCAGGCAATTGGCAGAGGTTTCAATGGAAGAATTTTCTCGATTGTTCTTAGCACAACATCTGCCGATGCAGCAAAGGATATCGATGGAAATGGAATTTCAACGGTTAGCACGGGGAGATCGAAGTGTGGATGACTACCTGCATGAGTTCACCCGTTTGGAAGATATGTGGGCACGATCTTCGCCGAAGAAGAGCGTAAGACTAGTCGTTTTTATGCGGGACTGCGAGATGAGCTGCGGTATTTACTCTCGAGTTCTGTGAGTCAGGGATTCCAAGCCTTAGTCTGTACGGCTCGTTCTTTGGAGACGGACATGAAACGGGGGCAAGCAAAGGGAAACTTGGCAGTTGTGAAGCCAGAGTTTAAGCCGCCGCGCCCAGACAAGTTTGGCTACCGAAAGAGATGGAATAAGAAGTTTAAGTCTTCTGGACAAGCTCCTTCTGCGACTGTGACGGATACATCTGGGTATGGATCTCGTGCTTGTTTTACGTGCGGGAAGGTTGGAAACTTCGCACGTGAATACCGATTTGGTCCTCCAAAGGGTGATAAGAAGACGGGAGCGTCTTATGCAGAGAAAGGGAAGGCTGTGGTGGAGTCTTCTGCCTCGCACGCACAGCCCAGGGTCTTCAACCTTGTACAACAGGAGGCCATTAAGCAAGCGGATGTCGTCACAGGTTCGCGTAGGTTTTAATGTTCTTGTTGTTATGATGTGTTGTACTTGTTTTAATTGTAATGTTATAGGGTTTGTCCTTATACGAGAGTATCCGGCGCGAGCACTGTTCGACACAGGTGCTTCACATTCATTTCTGTCTGAGGACTTTGACTTTCGTGTCGGGGTTCCTATCCGGACCACGACAGACAGTGTAAAGGTGTTGTTGCCTAACGGATGTTTGATGTGCGCGGATCGATCTTGCGGTCTTGAGGTCAGGATAGGAAGTCGGGAGTTCAAGGTGGAAACATTAGTATTGCTGATCAAAGAGTTTGATATAATCTTTGGTATGGACTGGCTTTCAGAGCAGCGTGCCTATATAGATTGCACCTCAAAAGAGATCACACTTGGGCAAAATATCGAACAAGAGTCCAAGTTCATTGGTATGCAAGGGATGAGTGGGATGTTATTATCCGCTCTCCAAGTTGTTAAGGCAGTTCGGAAGGGTGCGGAGGTGTTCTTCACACTCATAGAGGCGGTGGCGCCGATGGCCAGTGTGAGTGAAGTGCCGATTGTGTCGGAATATGCTGATGTGTTTCCAAAGGATCTTCCTGGGTTACCTCCCCAAAGGAAAATCGACTTCGCTATCGCTGTGCCGGTGCGGTGCGAACCTGTTGCCCGTTCGCCGTATCGGGTGGCGCCAAAAGAAATGGCCGAACTGAAAGTTCAGTTGCAAGAGTTATTGGAGCAGGGATACATACGCCCAAGTATGTCACCTTGGAGCTCGCCTGTTCTTTTTGTGAAAAGAAAGACGGTGGTTTGCGACTATGTATTGATTATCGCGAACTGAATAAGCTGACGGAGAAAAATAAGTATCCAATCCCACGGATCGATGACTTGTTTGATCAGCTAGCAGGCTCAACCGTCTATTCAAAGTTGGATTTGAAGTCTGGGTATTACCAGTTGCGGATTAGGGAAGGTGACATTCCCAAGACAGCGTTTGGCACACGCTATGGTCATTATGAGTTCACAGTGATGCCGTTCGGCTTATGTAATGCGCCTTCAGTATTCATGGATCTCATGCATCGAACGTTCCGCGAATATTGGATCTGTTTGTGATTGTGTTTATTGATGATATCCTTGTATATTCACAATCGGAGGAAGATCATGCAAACCACTTGCGATTAGTATTGCATACCTTGCGAAGGATTAAGCTGTATGCCAAGTTCTCTAAGTGTGAGTTCTGGCTCTCGTCGATGGCTTTTCTAGGCCATGTGGTAAGTGGAGAGGGCATAGCGGTGGATCCGGCAAAGATAAGTGCCATTCGTGATTGGCCAGTGTTGTCTTCGGTGGCCGAGGTCAGGAGTTTCCTTGGACTGGCGGGCTACTATAGACGGTTCGTGGAGAACTTCTCCCGGATTGCTTTGCCTCTGACTACGTTGACGAGAAAGGATAAGAAGTTCGTTTGGACGCCGGAGTGCGCACGAGCTTTTGTGGAGCTGAAGAATCGTTTGACCACGGCGCCCGTTTTGACGTCGCCATGTGGTACAGATGGGTTTGAGATATACAGCGATGCGTCAGGAAGCGGCTTAGGCTGCGTTCTCCCTGCAGTTTGGCAAGGTGATCGCTTATGGCTCACGTCAATGAAAGTGCATGAGAGGTATTAACTTACCCCGTCCATGACTTGGAGTTGGCGGCAGTGATCTTTTCGCTAATGTTGTGGCGGCATTATCTTTATGGCGTGAAGGTGGATATTTATACAGACCATAAAAGCTTAAAGTATCTGCTCGAGCAAAACGGAGTTGAATATGCGACAAAGGAGGTGGATGGAATTCCTTGGGGATTATACCTTCGACATTCACTATTGTTCCGGAAAGGGAATGTGGTCGCTGATGCCTTGAGTCGTCGGACTCGCGTGCGGGCAGCTTGGTTGCGGATACATGATGAGCGGTTAATCCAGGAGTTAAAAGCTTGGAGATATCTTGTGTGGAAAGAGATTCTTCAACTGTTGCATGCGTGAACTGGTTGGAGGTTCATATGACCTAGCTGACAGGGTTCGGCGGGCAACGGAGTTGGATGAAAGTCTCCAACGCTATGAAAAGGAGGGTCTGGTGATCAAGTCTCCTGGGATGACGGTTTTATTACGGAAAGATGTCCGATTGTGCCCCTAGTGCGGGTAAATTGCGAGAAGGATTTCTATATGAAGCACACTTTACAAAGTACTCATTCACCCTAGGAGCACAAAAATGTACAAGGACATGAAGAACAGTTCTGGTGGCCTGGGTTAAGAAGGACATAGCCGCGTATGGCTAAATGTCGCACTTGCTTTGGTAAAGGCAGAATGTCAACGACCGAGTGGTTTCCTGAAGTCGTTGCCGGGTTCCGTAATGGAAGTTTGAGGATATTTCTATGGATTTCGTGCACGGATTGCCGAGATCTCAGCGTGGCCATGACTCAATCTGGGTGATTGTAGACCGGTTGACAAAGGTGGCTCACTTTATACCGAACAAGCTGACGATTCAGTGGAAACATGGAAAGCTCTAGCTTGTGGGCAGATTGTTCGATTGCAGGTGGTTCCCCGGAGCATCGTAAGTGACCGAGATGGGCGCTTTACTCGAAAGATTAGAGATTAGTTCATCAGATGTTGGGTACGAAATTAGCATTCAGTACGGCCTTTTACCCGCAAACGGATGGCCAAACTGAACGAACCAACATAACGATGGAGGATATGCTCCGTATGTGCGCCCTGGACTTCGGTAGAATTGGGAAGAACATCTTGTTATGGTGGAGTTTGCCTATAATAATAGCAATCAAGAGAGTATAGGCATGGCCCCATTTGAAGCGCTGTTGTCGTAAGTGTCGTACACCGCTAGCTTGGGCAGAAACTGGCGAGACTAAACTTTTAGGCAAAAAGGAAGTCGAGGATGCTACCTACCTCAAAATACGCTCTATTCGAGAGAGGCTCCTAAATAGCCCAGGATCGACAAGCCAAGTATTACATTGTAAGCACCAGAACGTGGAGTTCGTGGTGGTGACTGGTCTATTTAAAGATTAAGCCCTTCAAAGGCATATCAGATTCGGGCGGTTGAAAAAGCTAAGTCCGCGATACCTTGGTCCGTTTGAAGTGGTGGAGCGTGTTGGGGAAGCTGCATATCGGCTAGCTCTTTCATCGGAATTGAGTGGATTGCATGATGTGTTTCACATCTCGGTGCTACACAAAGCAGTAAAGGATCCAGCTCAAGTAATTGCCAATGATCGAGTGCGGTTGAGTATGGCTAACGACAAAGTGAAGCCTATACGGATCGAGGATCGAGCCGAGAAATAGTTGCGAAACAAAGTGATCGGGATGGTCAAGTCCGATGGGACAATTGTGCGAGAAGAGCTAATATGGGAGCGCGAGCAGACCATGCGAGCCGAGTTTCCCGAGTATTTTCGTAACTTCTTTGCTCGTTATATATGTAATTAGCAACATATAAATGTTTTGTTATTTTCTCCCTACTGTTTTCAAATTTCGGGACGAAATTTTATTAAGGAGGGGAGGATTGTAACACCCAAAAAGACTCAAAATTGGATTGAGGTGCAGGTTGCTTAACACGGCCTGGGACACGGGCGTGTCCAGGGCGTGTCGGGGTACACGGCCTGGGACACGGGCGTGTCCCAGGGCGTGTTCAGGTTAGTCGCCGACGAGGTCGACGATAGTCGAGCATGGGACACGGCCTTTGACACGGGCGTGCCAGGGCGTGTCACTCAATAAAATGCCGTATCGAGTCAGAAATGTACACGGCCCGAAACCAAGGCTTGAACAAGGCCGTGTCAATTTTGACACGGGGTGTCAGAGGGCGTGTGCCTACCCGTGTACTGCTCTGACTGGTTTTAGCGCTCGTTGAGTACCGTGTAACAGGTGTGACCGGGCGTGTCTCATGACCGCACGTGCGTGTCATGTTCGACACGGGCGTGTCGATGCCCGTGTTATGGTAATTTTTAGTCGGTGCGAGTGCGCGTGTGCCGCTTAAGGGTACACAGCCTGTGACACGGGCGTGTCACAGGCCGTGTCTGCCAAAAGAAAAAATTTTCAGGCAAATCTTGGCTGTTCATTTTCCTTAAAGAGGATCCTGTGGATGGGATCATTCCTGGGCTGATAAAGGGCCGGGAAAGGAAGGAAGAAGGCTCATTTCTAAAGTTCATCTTCTCTTTCTAACTTTAAGAGAGAGGTGAGAGCAAGGTGAGGAAGAAGAAGTGGAATCCGGCTGCCGGTGGTGCTAGGTGGTCCAAATCGCGAGCCGAGTTCGGATTACGAAGGTAACGCTGCTGCGAAGGCTTTCATCCATCTCAATTCTCTCCATGGCTCCGAAACGAGTTCCTAGGGTAACGATTTCCTGCTTGGACAGTGAAGTCCTTAATTCCTGCATTGCATAGGGAAAACCCTTCCCCGCGAGTGTGCGGTGGGTTGCGGCTGTCCCTTGGGGTAGATATGTGAAGTCCCCTTGTTAGAGTCCAGAATTGGAGTACGGATCTAGGCATGCTGTGTGAAGCCCATCTGGACGTGATCTAGATTGGTGATGCTTGTTTGCATATCGGAGAAGACTCCGTGATTCTTGCGTGTAGACATGATGGATAAAGTACTGGAGGAAGTCCAGGAATTATGAGAGTTGAACTCTCCTATCCGTGAGTTGCTACTTTGTGTGAGGTTGAGCCGTTGAGCCGTGGGGCTGCAACTAGGCAAAATGCCTTGGGGTGGAACGGGCAAGTGAAGCTGTACACGGTCAGTCAGGCGTGAGTCTGACGATTTGAGCACGGGAAAGGTGGATCTGTACCCGCGTTATGGTTGTCTAACCTGGTGCTTAAGACCCTGTTAGGATCACATAGCGAGAGTCGACTGCATGTGAGTCGATCAGACTAGAATGCTCCTATTGAACCGTTATGTCTGGGACCTCTGAACGGTGGTGTGGCCGTGGAACTACGGAACACCGTAATGTGCCCTGAGTGCACGGAGCGTCGGGCCGTCGTGCCGACGTTGTGATATGTGACTGTGCGGGCGTGCACGTCTTGCTTGAATTGCTATATATCATATTGGACGATTGCTATGCAGGGATGGAATTCGCTGCCCCCGTGCCCGGGGCAGGGGCGTTATAATTGGTCAACTGAATGCTGACCGTCGCCCTGTTTGCCACCGCTTGGTGGATTGGTTCTTACAGGTACTGGAGGTGCAGGTACGAGCGGGACTTAGCGGGCTGAAGCCCAAAGCTGCGCTGCTGCCCTCGAAGGCATTGTTTTGTTTCTTTTGTTCATGTGTGGCGGCCTGCGTGCGATGTCTGTAATCCACACTCTTGTTAAGAGAAACTGTTGTAAGGCCTTAAGGCCAGACTTGTGATGTTTGTATATATTCTTAAGTTTTAGTGGACAATGTTCTTTATCTTGAGTTCAATTATTCAACCGTGAAACTTCCGCTAGAATGCTCTGTGTTAGGATGCGTGGTTTTGATATTATTTCGTAGCGTCTCCGCTTGTTTGTGGAATATGGTGTGGGGCCCCGGCCGGACCCTCTATTATATTCTTCTTGATGGGTAGAGGTGTTACAGTGGAAGGGCTCGAATTCTTCAGGTAAGTGGTGGGAAAAGCTCCTCTCAGGTCACTGATGGTGTTTAAAGACTCAGTTACGAAGGGGAGAGGCAAAGTCATCAATGGCCATTAATGGCCATGAATAGCCTTTCTTGGCCATGGTTGTTCACTGCATTCATTCAGTGGAAAAGCCTGGAAAGGCTCTTGATCTTCTCAGGGCTCTTAGGGGATGTTAACCAAGCAAGGAAGAATGGCCCTTGGCTTCCCTATGCCATGAATGGCCTTTACTCATTTTCTCTCTCATCCATTAAAGAGAAATTGAAGCTTTCTCTCTCCTGCCCCTCATGGCCGAAATAGTTCATCACACTAGCATAATTTCAGCCAACTAATTCCTAATACTAAATGATTAAGAGGTGGTTAGCCCAAGTGAATAGGGCTTGAGATTGGGTTAGCCCATTAGAGCTAAGTTTGACCAAACCTAGACTAGGGTTGACCTTGGTCAATTTGACCTTTTGTGTCATCATTAATGGGTCCTTGGTGACCCATTGGACTCCCATAGAGTTTAGGTAGGGTTGAGTAGGGTTATATTGGCATTTGGGTGTCACTTGACCCTTTGGAAGGGCACTTTGACCACTTTCGGGTTTGAGTTGACTTTGGTCAACATGACCATTTGAGTTGACCCTAAGAGGTCCTTGGTGACCCCTTGGCTTCCCTTAAGGCCTAGGAGGGGTTTTGTTGGGTTATCTTGCACACTTAAGGTCACTTGCCCCTTAGTTTGGGCACTTTGACCACTTTAGGGCAAGGGTTTACATGGGTCAACTCAGGCTCTAAGGTTTACCCTAATGGATCTTTGGTGACCCATTGACCCCAACTTTAGGTATAGGGAGACCATGGTAGGGTTTGTTGGGATCATTAGGGGCACATTGCCCACTGCTCAGGCATCTTGCCCTATTTAGATCTAGGATGGTCCTAGGTCAACTTGGCCACCCTGGGTTATCTCCAATGGACCCTTAGGGCCTTAAAATAGAATGGTGAGGTCATGGTGGGGTCTTGGAGTCTCATGATAATCCTAAGCTAGGGTTTACGAATCTACTATTTGCATACCATTATGATCTCACTTATATTCCTAGGTCCTCTTGGTCTTCTTGGGTTTCCTTGGGTTTTGTCATGACCTAGTCATGACAAAACCACTCCAAGGGTGTCTAGTTGTCTGAGGGATGTAACACTTAGTCTCCTGAAAACTAAAGGGGGTATGAATCTACAGCAATTGGGGATGCCCTTGGCCTTCCTAGCCATGAATGGCCTCTTCCTCTCCCTTTCTCTCTCCTCCATTAAAGGGAAAATGTGGTTTCTCTCTCCTAGTCACCCCCTCCAGAATTTGAGTGGCATTTTGGGTATATATCATGTAACATCTCATTTCCAGCTAGACCCCCAGGAGTGGTTTTGCCATGACTAGGTCATGACAAAAACCCTAGGAAACCCAAAAGACCAAGAGAGTTTAGGAAGGAAGGTGAAAATCACCTTGGTCTGCAAATAGTAGATCAGAAACTTGCTTAAAATAAGATTTGGACTCGGGCGTTGAGTGCATCGAGTGCACTCAACGTCATAAGCACAATGGCGTTGATTGCACTGACTGCACTCAACGCCATCTTACAGGTGGGTTGGCATTGAGTGCGTCGGGTGCACTCAACGCCATAAGTTGAATGGCATTTAGTGCAGTGACTGCACTCAACGCCATCTTGTGTTGTCTAGAATGCGTTGAGCGAGCTGAGCTCACTCAATGCCATATTCTGGGTGGTGTTGAGTGAGCAGAGCTCACTCAACACCATAAATCCAGATTGCGTTGAGTGAGCTGAGCTCACTCAATGCCATAGTCTGGGTGGCATTGAGTGAGCAGAGCTCACTCAACTCCATAATCTGATGGCGTTAAGTGAGCTGAACTCACTCAACGCCATAGTCTGGATGGCGTTGAGTGAGCAGATCTCACTCAATGCCATAATCTGGATGGCATTGAGTGAGCTGAGCTCACTCAACGCCATAGTCTGGAAGGGCTGTATCAGATGGCATTGAGTGAGCAGAGCTCACTCAACACTGTATCCTGGATGGCGTTGAGTGAGCAGAGCTTACTCAACACCGCAACATGAATGGCGTTGAGTGAGCAAAGCTCACTCAATGCCGTATCTTGGATGGCGTTGAGTGAGCTGAGCTCACTCAACCCATTTTACTTAGAATTTTTTTAGCTTGGCTGATGGTTCAGTTGAACCGGCGGTCTAGGAAGGGGCCAGAATGCATTATTGGTCCGTTTTCTCTTATTAAGACTTAGTTAAGTGTTATTTATTATTTTGAGGCTGTGCCACGTGGCAGCCATCTCCTCTTCCTTCCAGCCATGGCCGAGCGACGGTTTGAATGGCCATTAATGGCTTTTAAGGCTCGGCTCCATCCTCTCCCCCTTGAAATGACTGGATTCAACTCCTCTCGGGGAGAGGAGGAGATACCAGCCTTCTCTTAGCTGTTTTGAGCCATTTCATCTCCCCTCCACCATGGCCGAAGCATGCTTTTAAGGAGGCATTAATTGCTTGGCAGCTTATACCCCCACCTGCAGCCTCCTTTCTCCCTAAAAAGACTCCCTAGACTTAGAGAGGAAGTTTTTAACCTTGCCCGACTTAGCTAGAGCGTATTACCTTGCTATTGAGGAATTCCGGCAACGCCACCACCGCGCAAATGGCATCACGATGATCAGCTCGACTCCAAACCGCAAATAAGGTCCTCCTCTACTTCTTCTTCTATGGGTAGATCTTAGGAATTATTAGGAGAGACATCGGGCTCAATAGAGCTGGATCTGGTGAGCGTTTTCTTGGGTTTTTCCGAAATTCATTGTGGTCGGGTTCACCGGAAACAACCACCTCCGGCGGCCAAACCATCGCCGACCGATAGCCACCACCTCGACAGAGGTAGTGGTGGCGGTGGCTGGCCAGGGAGGTTGCCAAATGGCCGGCGGTGTCTCATGCAAAGCTATAGGTTTTTTGCATTTTAATAGGTTGCTGGTTTCGGGTTTTTGAGAACATGAACAGTGCCATATATTAAATCTGATATATATTTATAGATAATATATAGTAATTAATAACTTTTATCAAGCTCATTTTGATGCTATTAAATGAGGCACTTAGAGACCGTTTTAGGAAAAATGGCCAGTCACCGAAGTTGTAGCCCTTCGAGTCTAAATTATTCTAATAGTTATTTCAACTCGATTGGGTAAGTGGTTTGACCACAGCACGCATTATGGTGGGACCTATACCTGGGGCTATCCTGAGATTCAAATGGATGCCCACCTTTCATCCCTTGTCCAAATGAGCTTAAACTTTGTCAGGTGGTCTACCTTAGCTATACCTAGGGCTTGTCCAAAAATGGGATTTTTTGGAGAATAGTTTTCTATAGTTTTTGGAAAAATTTAATAAACCATGTATAAATTAATTAGGTGTCATAAACCCTTCAAAATCCCCGCAAATTTGGGTTGGTAGTCTTAGAGGGCGTGTTAAGGCTCTGGTAAAAATTTCATCTTATTTGGAGGTATTTTTAATAAATTTTTATCCAACCCTAGGTTGACCCTTATAGGGTTATTTGGGTCCAAACACCCCCTTAGGGTTTTGAGTGGTCAAATCACCTCAACAGAGGCTTAAATTTTGGACACTGACTTGGCATGGCTAATGTCACCCTCTTAAGGAAAATGGTGTGACTTAGGGTTGATTTACCCTAGGGTTCAAACTCAAAGCCTAAGGAAGGGTTTTGAGTGTAGTGAAGGGCATAGGGGTAAATGCCCTTGTGTGACCTTGTAACTCAGTAGAGTTGAAGGTAGTGTATCCTAAGTTCTCTGGTTGAAATCTTAGAATATTTGGAGGTAGGTAGACATCTCAAAACCCTAACCCTAGTTTTAGGGTAGAAGTTCAATTATGAAAACACAGCCACTAAACCTTTGTTAAAAGTTGTGAAACTTGGGTGGAGTAAGTTTTAGACTAGGTAGAACCCTTAGTAATTTTATTAGAATTTTATGGATTATATTTCAAGTACTTTATTTGTAAGGTATCAATTTGCTCAAACTAGTGTTTTAATTATTTTGATTACTCTGTTCATTTGAATCTGATGAAACTAAGTCAGCAGATGCTTTAGGTCTACCTGAATATCTCTGAATTTTGTTACAAATTTTAGTTGAATATATCTAGTACTTCCTTCGCAAGTTTCAAAAAGGGCAATTATGGTCAATAAATAATTTAGAGCAAATTATGTAACATCCCATTTCCAACTAGACCCCTAAGAGTGATTTTGTCATGGCAAAACCCTAGAAAGCCCAAGGAAGAGCCAAGTGAACCTGGTAGTGTGAGTAGGGCACTGTGGTCTGCACTTAGCAGATCCCTGAACCTTGATTTAAAAGTGATCATGAGGCTTCACTAAGACTCCAAGACCCCACCCATACCCTCATAGACCTAGTGAGAGGTCAATGGGTCACCAAAGACCCATGGAGGGCATTCAACAGACCCAAGTTGACCAAAGTCAACTATAACCCTATCTAGGTCAAATTGACCTACACAGGGGTCCATTTCAGTCCATTAGCCAAATATACCCCACCAATACCCTTATAACCCTAGGAAGAGGTCAATGGGTCACTAAAGACCCATGGAGAGCAGTCAATGGGGCTAAGTTGACCAAAGTCAACTATAGCCCTAATTGGGTCAAATTGACCTACACAAGGGTCAATTGCAGTCCCTTAGCCCAATAGACACCACCTCTACCCTCATAAGCCTAGTGAGAGGCCAATAGGTCACCAAGGACCCATTGGGACCAATCAAAGGGGCTAGTTTGACCAAAGTCAACCCTTAACCTAAAATGGTCAAAATGCCCTAGTTAAGGGCCAAGTGACCTTCAAGGGCCAATACAACCCCACCATGACCCTAGGGGAGGCTAATGGGTCACCAAGGACCTATTAAGGAAATATCAAGGATCAAATTGACCTAGGTGGGCCCTAGTCCCACTTTGGTCAAGTTAGCCCAAATGGGCTAACTCAAGCTCAAGCCTATTTCATTAGGGCTAACCTTGACCCAAGTGGCCAAAGAGATTGGTAGGCTGACATGTGACATGTAGGAGCCCAAATTTCAGGCTTGATGACTAGGAGAGAGAAAATCATCCATGGAGGAGAGAGAAAGAGAAGGAAGAGAAGGAAGGAGGACTTTGTGCTCCTCCTCCCCCTCCCCAACCTCCCCATTCATTTCAGAAGGACAAGGGGGAGTCCAGCAGTTTTTTTTGACTGGCTGGAGCAAGCTCCACCACCTCCACCACCCCTAGCCGCCAACCTGACTTTGCCAAAAATGGCACATGCCATTTCAGCCACCTAACACCTCCCCTCACCACTTTAAAAGCTCCCCTAGACTCCAAGGAGAATTCCCACATTTTTCCTGAAGCAGCCAAGCCCTTTCCTGCATCTTTGAGCAATCCGACCACCACCGGCCACCACCATGCCAATCCGACGATCCTCCCGACTTCAGGCCGCCAAACAGGTTCTCCTCCACTCCTTGACTCATGGACAGATCTTAGAAATCGATAGGTCCAAGGTTCGGGCTCAATTTAGCCCGATCCAAATCAAAAAAATCACGATTTTTCCATGAATTTGAGTTTGTCGGGTTCGCCAGAATAGGGCTTCCCGGCGGCCGTGCCGCCGCCTGGAGGTAGCCCGACCACCACGAAGGTGTCGGCGGCGGTGGCAGGCCGGGGAGGGTGGCCGGAGCGACGGCGGCAGCCGCTGGAAGTCGGCCCAGGCGGGAGGAATCCTGGCCGTCGGCTGGAGGAAGGAGATGACCAATGCCGTCGGTTATGCGCCAAGATTCGTGCTGTATAATAATTAAACTATGGAATATATAGTTTGAATCATTTCATTTCTGTCACAGTTTTTTACATTTATTGGTTTTAATTATTAAAAATAGCTGGAGCCATTTTCAGAGAAAATGTTCAACATCAAAATTGTAGCCCTATGGATCTACTGTCTGACAAAATTGGTTTGAACCAATTTGGGTGACTGGTCTGACCAGGCACCCATTTTGGTGGGGTCTATACAAATGAGTAGGCAGACATTAAACTAGCTGCCCACTCTTCTTCCTTGGTCCAAATAAGCTGAAATTTTGGCAGGGACTCACCCTACCCTATACCTAGACCCTGCCTAAAAATGGGAATTTTTGGGAATAATTTCCTATAGTTTTTGTAAATAATTTAATTATGCTAGGGTAAATTAAATTAGGGGTCAAATGAAGTCCAAATTCAACCAAATTTTGGTGGGATGGTTATGAGGTCAATATAGACCTCTGGTTAAAATTTCATTAAGTTTGAAGTTGATTTGAATATGATTCAAGCAAACCCTAGCCTTGCCCTAAGAAGGGTATTTTGGTCCAAAAAGTAATTTTGGCTTTTAGTGACCTATTCACCTCAACAGAGGCTCAAATTTGTACACTAGTTTGGGATGACAAGATACATCTCCCAAAGGAAATTTGGGGGCAGTGGAGTTGGTTTGGCCCAAGCTCCTAGGTCAAACCCTAAGGAAGGGCTTTTGTACCTTGTGAAGGGCATATGGCCAAATCACCTTGTATGGCCATGAAATTTTGTATGGATAGAGTTTTGGTAACTATAACCCTCTGGTAAAATTGTTAGGACATTTTGGAAGGTTTAGGACCCTAAAATCCCTAACCCTAGTTTAGGGCACAAATATCCTAGGGTTGAAATGGGCTAGCTAAACACCTCAAACTAAGATGAAACTTTGGTAGATTGGTCTTAAGGACATTATGGGCCTCTGGTATTTTAATGGGGAATTTGGGTCAATAATTATAGCACATCATTTGTACACAAGAAAGGCTTAAATTAAGTAAATAATTTATTATGCTACCTCTGACCATTTAGAGGTCATCAAATTTTGGCAGAGGATGTTTAAAAGCATATAGAGTTTATATAAATTTTATAAGAATTTTTGGACAAGTATATGAGGTAGTTAGTTCACAAATTGTCATGTGATGGAATATTCAAAAATTCATTTAGGCCCATTTACAAATAAATAAATTATGAAATTTGGCCCAAACCATGTATATGACATTAGATTCATAATTGAAATTTCCCTGAATTTTTGGAAGCAATATAGTATTTTATATTTATTAAATGAATTTCCAAGGATTTAAATGAATATTTGATTTAAAGATAAAGCTTTACTGAAAAGAAATATATATTTTGGAAGATAGGTTATATCATTATTCTGAGTAACATATAAAATTTGTAGAATGATGCCTTGAATGAAAATAGTACTTCATGTTCATTTTTGGAAATTTTAGACATTAAAATAATTAAATAAATTATCAAATAAGTAAGGAAAATTTTGGAACTCTGGATTTAGAACTTAAAGGTCATAATGAACCTCCATTAATTATTATAGGAGTGTAGGATGATTATTTTATATACATCCCATTTTACATGAAGATTGACTTGGTGGTCTGCATTTAGCAATTTTGGATCTAGTTTGTTTAAATCATTTTGAGCAATTTACTTACTGTATAATTATGAAATTTGGCCAATGATGTTTTTAGGTCAGTATCTACCTTGGAAAATTAATTAAGAATTTTTGAATGAATATTTATTGCACTTACTTCAATAATAAAAGGAAAAAGGATATATTCTCAAAATTTGATCAGTGTCATTTGAATACTTGAAAAATTGTCATATCTTGGATTTATTGTTAAATGATTATTTAGAATTTATCATGAATTTATGAATCTGTATACCTCTCTGAAAAGTGCACATCATGCTCAATGGGTAGCCCTTAGAAGCTTTACGGGAATTTAAATAATATCAGAATAATTGGAAAAATGATAATCTTTTGGATTTAGTCTATTTACATCATGATAAGTCTCCAGTAAATAATTCAGGGCATTCGGATGATTATTTAGAATACCCCCTATCTGGTTCAACGTATCGTCTAAATTGGTGTGCATATAGCAAAGTTGCTGAATTGGAATAAGACAAGGTCAGGGATAGTTATTGGAGTTAGGCCCCTTTTGTTGTGGATGATTTCCCAATAGAAAGAAAAGAAGAGTAGTGAGAGTGGGTTGGCTAGTGTTAGGTGGTGCGCATGATCGACGAAAAATCGTCCTTCTCGTAGTAATTAGAAAGAGTCAAAACTTCGTAAACATACAGTAAATAGTAAACTTAGGGTTTCACACTTTCCCACCCAGTGTCCGGGAGATAGTATGGGTTACTTGGGCAATAAGCCCAGTAGTTGTGATGGTAGTCCGGGGAGCTTCGGCTCGGTGGTAGATTATGACGGACGGGTTAGTCCGGGGAGCTTCGGCTCGGTGGTAGATTATGACGGACGGGATAGTCCGGGGAGCTTCGGCTCGGTGGTAGATTATGACGGACGGGTTAGTCCGGGGAGCTTCGGCTCGGTTGTAGATTGTGACGGACGGGATTGTCCGGGAAGATTCGGCTCGGTTATTTATTGACTCATAACTATTGCATGTGCATAAAAGGTATAAGGTGGTGGGTCTCCGATATTGGGGAGTTCGTTGCACTGACACCAATATCGTTGACTCGACAGGTGTGTTTTTACACTTCGCCAACAGAAGTCCGGTGCGCCAGCCGGCAAGAGTACGCAGACGTCCGCTTAGTGCACCAAGCGTTGAGGCGTACGATAGGTCAGACCGGTAGTGCAAATACTGGTTTTGAGGTGGGCGAGGCCCAACCCACCGCTTCCGTCTGCCACTACGGAGGTATCCTGGGAGGTAACGGCTCTGAAAGGGGGAACTAAAGGTCTGTGTACACAGAGTCGAGTGGGTGAGTTGCACTTGCATGTTCACATCATGGCATAAATGAATTTCATAGCATAACCATTGCATAAACCCGACACCTAATGTATAAGCGGTATGGGACGCTCTATACATTAGGCCTTGCAAAACGACCCCTTTGGCCTATAAGTTCGTGTGAGCGTGCTTATAAATCAAGGTTCTCTTTCAATATTATAGCCTGCTAATAGAACCGACACCCTATCGTATAAATCGGTATGGGACTTTTTATACGATAGGAGCCCTGCAAAAGATCCTTTAGCTTATGTGTACCCACATAAGTTAAGGTTACTTATTTAATTTTGTATATATATTATCATGCATACACTGTTAGTTTAGTTCCGCTACCATCTGGAATTTGACTATTCTCCACCTTCACGTCCTTCCCTTTCCTTCTCCCCGCTCGGTGCTTAGGAGCCATGGGGGAAGGGGTGGGGGACGATAGGACTTAGTCTTTTAGACTAACGGTTTTCGAACCACATCATTTAGGGGACCACGGAGCCCAGCATGGAGGAGCAGCCCCGGAGGTCGGCACGTTTGGAGATCGGACAGTCTAGCACTGGAGTCCAGACAGCAGGGACAGTGAGTCCCGAACTATAGTAGTTGTATTAGTTTGCTTCCGCGATGAGTGAATTGTAGTGAGGATTTGATGTACTGGGCATAAGCCCGTGATTTTATTATATGTACTATCTGTGGACACTCCCTTCGTGGAGTTTAATTTTCTTATATGTGATAATTCTGTGGACTATCTGTATACTTATGCTACAGTAGAGATCGAATTGGCCGGCAGAATCGGCGTCTTGTAGTGACGACCTTCCCGGGTGCGAAGGTATCACCGCAAGGCGGCGGTTCTGGGCCTAAGACCCCGGTGTCGAAAAAGAAAAAAAAGGGGGTCTTACAAGTGGTATCAGAGGGAAACCTCGATCAGAAAAGTAGCAGTCCACTAACCCTGGGCCACCCCCGCTCGAGTTTAGTTAGGGGACAAACTAAGCAGCGGAAGCAGTGGTGGGCCCATATGGGAAATCACATGAAAATTGTCCACTTTAGTTAAACTTGTGAGACTTCTTATAATTGTCTTTTATAACGCAGCCCCAGCGCAGCCAACACCACAAGGCGGAGTTCAGCAGACTCCGACTGTTGCACCACCTCCCCCGGCCCCCACTCCATTCTTACATTCGGAGATGGGTCAAACGCTGACGGCCATTCTAGATGCTTTCAGGGCTCAGCAGGTTCCGGCTCCGCAGCCGAACCGGGGGCCAATTGGCTGAGCATTTTTCGAGGACTCTCTCCTCCATCTTACTTGGGGACAGAATCCGCTGTACGGACAGAGGAGTGGCTAGATATTATGTATGAAATGCTGACTGGGATACGATGTCCCTGGGAGGAGAAGGTGGCCTTGGTTGTCTCCTGCCTAGAGTCTCACGCAAAGAGGTGGTGGAAGACGCTGCTGGATACAACATTTGCTGATAGGGAGGTTACAGAAATCTCCTGGGAAGAGTTCAGGATCGCTCTCCTGGAACATTTTGTTCCACAATCAGCCAGGGATGAGTTGGAGGAACGGTTCTTACAGTTGAAGCAGGGTACCAGGACGGTGGTAGAGTACCATCGGGAGTTCGACCACTTGGCTCGCTACGCGGATTCGTATCAACTAGATGAGGCGGGCTACACAAAAAGGTTTTATAAGGGTCTACGAGAGGACTT
Organism: Platanthera zijinensis; assembly: GCA_039513925.1. Classification (NCBI taxonomy): domain Eukaryota; kingdom Viridiplantae; phylum Streptophyta; class Magnoliopsida; order Asparagales; family Orchidaceae; genus Platanthera; species Platanthera zijinensis. The sequence continues at coordinate 108,342,714 of CM077083.1, forward strand.
GAGGGAGGCCCTTCTGTTCGTTTCTGATGGACCTATCTCTCGGATCTTGGAAATGGCCAAGAGGATTGAGGCCGATTGGCACACCACTCGGGGTCGAAAAAGGCCAACAGAGGACCAGGGCCGGGGAGGCCGGAATGATCAGCGGCGGGGCCGTATCACAGATGGGAGAGAAGGAAGAAGAACAGAAGACCAACCTCGTCAGGAAATAAGACGAGAGCCGAAGGAGCCGGTGGTACTGGCTCCTCAGCCTCTTCAGATGAGGGAGGCACCGAGACCCGGGGGTATGGCATTTCCCCCACCGGAGTGCTACAACTGCCATCAGATAGGACACATTCGGAGAAACTGCCCCATGAGGGGAGCACCTTTACCAGCACCCCAGGATGCCCCGCATGCCCAGCAGTTTGGAGGACGAGGACGTGGTCGAGGACGTGGTCGAGGACGTGGCTTCCAGGGTGCAGATCGTAGGCAGCAGAGGGGAGCAAATTTATGCACTGGATCTGGCTCAGCCCGAAACCCGGAGCAAGTAATCACTGGAATAGTTTTCATCAGCGGCAAACCCGCTTATACGCTATTTGATACGGGTGCTTCGCACTCATTTGTATCGGAGGCCTTCATAGAAGGATTGGAAGGCGTGGAACGATTCACGGGTCTGATGGTGAGGATACGACTACCCGACGGATCGGAATTGTTCACCTCTACCCACTGCAACATGGAGGCAGAGATCGGTGGAAGGATATTTGAAGCTCCAGCGACGATCATAAAGATGCCAATCTTTGATTTGATCCTAGGGATGACGTGGTTGAACTGGAATCATGCTCAAATTGACTGCACGTCCAAAAGAGTTACCGTAAGACATGGGGATTCATACCTCGTCATTGAAGGTATAAAATCTATTCCCCCTCTCATACTATCGTCTGTAGAGCCGTCAAGGCTCACTTACAAGGAGAAGAAGTGTATGAAATAATATTTGAGATGACTGAAACCAAGGTCTCCACCTCGGATATTCCGGTGGTGCGAGATTTTGCCGACGTATTCCCAGAGAAACTGCCTGGGCTACCCCCGCACCGGGAGCAGGATTTCCGGATACAGCTGGTGCCGGGGGCTAAGCCAGCAGCTAGGGCCCCTTACCGGATGGCCCCGAAAGAATTGACAGAGTTTCGAAGCCAACTCCAAGAACTGGTGGAGGCTGGATTTGTCCGACCGAGCTCTTCGCCTTGGGGAGCCCCGGTCTTGTTTGTTAAAAGAAGGACGGAACTCTGAGACTGTGCATCGACTACCGAGCTCTAAACCGATTGACAGTCCGAAATACATATCTGTTGCCAAGGATAGATGAGCTGTTTGACCAGCTAGAAGGGGCGCACTTCTTTTCCAAATTGGATCTGAGATCAGGCTACTACCAGCTACGGATCCAGGAAGAAGACATTCCGAAGACTGCATTCAGTAGCAGATACGGACTATACGAATTTACTGTAATGCCCTTCGGGCTCACAAATGCGCCGTCAGCATTTATGAGCCTTATGAATCAGGTGTTCAAGGAGTATTTAGATATATTTGTCATCGTGTTTATCGATGACATCCTCATTTACTCAAGGACAGAAGAGGAGCACACGCAACATCTGACGCTGACTCTGAGGAAACTACGGGAGCACAAGCTCTATGCAAAGATCAGCAAGTGCCAATTTTGGTTGAAGGAGGTGGCCTTCCTAGGCCATATCATCAGTGGTGCTGGGTTAGCAGTGGACCCGGCCAAGATCCAAGCAGTTCGGGACTGGCCACAATTAAAGACGGCCACAGATGTACGAAGTTTCCTAGGGCTTGCCGGATACTACCGGAAATTCGTAGAGGGATTTTCTCGTATCGCCCTCCCACTCACATCTCTGACAAGGAAGGAGGTGCCCTTTACCTGGACCCCACGATGTGAAGAGGCTTTTCAAGAGCTAAAGGGGCGACTCACTTCGGCCCCTATACTTACCCTCCCTTCAAGGAAAGAAGGATTCCAGGTCTACACCGATGCCTCCTACCAGGGCATGGGTGCAGTACTTATGCAGAATGGCCATGTGATAGCTTATGCTTCTCGGCAGCTGAAGAAACATGAGCAAAACTACCCAATCCATGACTTAGAGATGGGAGCTGTTATTTTTGCATTAAAGGTCTGGCGTCACTATCTATACGGTGTCCACTGCGACATATACTCTGACCACAAAAATTTGAAGTATGTGGACACGCAGAAGGAGCTAAATATCAGACAGAGACGATGGGTGGAATTTTTGGCAGATTATCAGTACGAGATGCACTACCACCCAGGGAAGGCGAATGTGGTAGCAGATGCATTGAGCCGAAAGACCGCAAACACTGAAGTAGGAACACCATTGATGGCCTTGGAGTTGATTCAGATGTTTGATAAAATGCAAATATCCCTAGTATCCGAGGATCACCCTGGGCTATACCGGGAGTACCTGTCATCATTAATCGCCACGGATGACATACAAGAGCGGGTCAAGGGTGGACAGAGGCAGGATGCCCAGCTAGATCCGGTATTCCGTCCTTAGAAGCAGGCACTGCGGGAGAATACACGCTGAGAGATGATTTAGTATGCTTCAGAGGACGGGTCTACATACCAGAGGGAGGCCAGATCCGGGAAGACATCATGACGGAGGCTCATTGCAGTCGATATTCGGTACACCCGGGGATTACGAAGATGACTGCCGATCTGAAGAAGACTATGTTCTGGCCCGGCATGAAGAAGGATATCACCTACTTCGTGACCCGTTGCAAGGCATGCCAATTAGTAAAAGCGGAGTGCAAAACCCCGCAGGATTATTACAGCCCCTCCCAGTACCAGAGTGGAAGTTCGATGATATCGCCATGGACTTTATACATGGACTTCCTCGATCCAGGACAGGGAACGATTCGATATGGGTAATCATCGACCGACTGACGAAGGTGGCGAGGTTTATTCCAATCAGGAAGGATGACTCGGTGGGAGTGTTAGTCCGGAAGTTTGTGGAGCAGTTCGTTCGCTATCATGGTGTCCCCAAGACGATTGTGTCGGACCGAGATGGACGATTTACTTCCAGAGAATGGAGGTCGGTGCAGACCTACTTGGGCACTCGACTAACATTCAGTACAGCTTTCCATCCCCAGACAGACGGACAAACGGAACGAACTAACCGGACTCTGGAGGATCTACTACGACTCTGCGTATTAGATCGCGGTGAACCGTGGGAAAAGTTATTACCACTGATTGAATTTTCGTATAATAATAGCTACCAGTCCAGTATTAAAATGGCTCCTTATGAGGCGTTGTATGGACGAAAGTGCAGGACTCCTCTGTCATGGATACAGGACGAGGACCCTAAGGCTTTGGATTCGGAATTTGTCGAGGACACCGAGGCTCACGTAAGATTGATACGGGATAGGATGCTGGAAGCACAGAGCCGGCAGGCTAAGTATTACGATGCTCGGCACCGTCAGGTGGAATTCCAGGTAGGAGATCAGGTGTTCTTGAAAATCCGACCCATGCATGGAGTTACTCGGGTACGCGGACAAAGGAAGAAGCTCAGCCCAAGGTACATGGGACCTTATAGGATCCAGGAGCGGATCGGTCCCTTGGCATACAGACTGGAACTGCCACCAGAGCTGGCGAGTCTGCACGACGTGTTCCATATATCCTCTCTTAGGAGAGCTCTACTACGTCCAGAGCAGCAAGTTTCAACCACAGATGGACCGATAGCATCTGATCGGTCAGTTCACCTAGAACCAGTCCGGATAGACGACAAGGGGGTACGAGTTCTACGCCACAAGAAGGTTCCGTTAGTCAAGGTCCTGTGGAGAAATCACGGAAGAGAGGAGCACACATGGGAGCCCCAGGACTTGATGCGACAAAGATACCCGGAACTCTTCAGTCAGGTATTCCTCACAACCGCTCAAGATGTTCAGTTCCCTTCATATGTTTAATTAGTAGAACAAAAATTTCAAGGATATGGGCTAATCTTTTGTTTATTGGGGTCTAGATTTTTGCCATTTGGGCTAAACTTTAATAAACGCCCTAAACCTCACATGTTAAGCACAGTGTCGTGGCATAAAACCTTCAACTCTCATGGGATGTTACAAGTTCTTCCTCCCCGATAGGAGTCCCCGTAGGCCCAACCTGGATTTCGGGGACGAAATCTTTGTTTTGTTTATTGGGATTTGTAACATCCCATTTCCAACTAGACCCCTAAGAGTGATTTTGTCATGGCAAAACCCTAGAAAGCCCAAGGAAGAGCCAAGTGAACCTGGTAGTGTGAGTAGGGCCACTGTGGTCTGCACTTAGCAGATCCCTGAACCTTGATTTAAAAGTGATCATGAGGCTTCACTAAGACTCCAAGACCCCACCCATACCCTCATAGACCTAGTGAGAGGTCAATGGGTCACCAAAGACCCATGGAGGGCATTCAACAGACCCAAGTTGACCAAAGTCAACTATAACCCTATCTAGGTCAAATTGACCTACACAGGGGTCCATTTCAGTCCATTAGCCAAATATACCCCACCAATACCCTTATAACCCTAGGAAGAGGTCAATGGGTCACTAAAGACCCATGGAGAGCAGTCAATGGGGCTAAGTTGACCAAAGTCAACTATAGCCCTAATTGGGTCAAATTGACCTACACAAGGGTCAATTGCAGTCCCTTAGCCCAATAGACACCACCTCTACCCTCATAAGCCTAGTGAGAGGCCAATAGGTCACCAAGGACCCATTGGGACCAATCAAAGGGGCTAGTTTGACCAAAGTCAACCCTTAACCTAAAATGGTCAAAATGCCCTAGTTAAGGGCCAAGTGACCTTCAAGGGCCAATACAACCCCACCATGACCCTAGGGAGGCTAATGGGTCACCAAGGACCTATTAAGGAAATATCAAGGATCAAATTGACCTAGGTGGGCCCTAGTCCCACTTTGGGTCAAGTTAGCCCAAATGGGCTAACTCAAGCTCAAGCCTATTTCATTAGGGCTAACCTTGACCCAAGTGGCCAAAGAGATTGGTAGGCTGACATGTGACATGTAGGAGCCCAAATTTCAGGCTTGATGACTAGGAGAGAGAAAATCATCCATGGAGGAGAGAGAAAGAGAAGGAAGAGAAGGAAGGAGGACTTTGTGCTCCTCCTCCCCCCTCCCCAACCTCCCCATTCATTTCAGAAGGACAAGGGGGAGTCCAGCAGTTTTTTTTGACTGGCTGGAGCAAGCTCCACCACCTCCACCACCCCTAGCCGCCAACCTTGACTTTGCCAAAAATGGCACATGCCATTTCAGCCACCTAACACCTCCCCTCACCACTTTAAAAGCTCCCCTAGACTCCAAGGAGAATTCCCCACATTTTTCCTGAAGCAGCCAAGCCCTTTCCTGCATCTTTGAGCAATCCGACCACCACCGGCCACCACCATGCCAATCCGACGATCCTCCCGACTTCAGGCCGCCAAACAGGTTCTCCTCCACTCCTTGACTCATGGACAGATCTTAGAAATCGATAGGTCCAAGGTTCGGGCTCAATTTAGCCCGATCCAAATCAAAAAAATCACAATTTTTCCATGAATTTGAGGTTGTCGGGTTCGCCGGAATAGGGCTTCCCGGCGGCCGTGCCGCCGCCTGGATGTAGCCCCGACCACCACGAAGGTGTCGGCGGCGTTGGCAGGCCGGGGAGGTGGCCGGAGCGACGGCGGCAGCCGCTGGAAGTCGGCCCAGGCGGGAGGAATCCTGGCCGTCGGCTGGAGGAAGGAGATGACCAGATGCCGTCGGTTATGCGCCAAGATTCGTGCTGTATAATAATTAAACTATGGAATATATAGTTTGAATCATTTCATTTCTGTCACAGTTTTTACATTTATTGGTTTTAATTATTAAAAATAGCTGGAGCCATTTTCAGAGAAAATGTTCAACATCAAAATTGTAGCCCTATGGATCTACTGTCTGAAAAATTGGTTTGAACCAATTTGGGTGACTGGTCTGACCAGGGCACCCATTTTGGTGGGGTCTATACAAATGAGTAGGCAGACATTAAACTAGCTGCCCACTCTTCTTCCTTGGTCCAAATAAGCTGAAATTTTGGCAGGGACTCACCCTACCCTATACCTAGACCCTGCCTAAAAATGGGAATTTTTGGGAATAATTTTCCTATAGTTTTTGTAAATAATTTAATTATGCTAGGGTAAATTAAATTAGGGGTCAAATGAAGTCCAAATTCAACCAAATTTTGGTGGGATGGTTATGAGGTCAATATAGACCTCTGGTTAAAATTTCATTAAGTTTGAAGTTGATTTGAATATGATTCAAGCAAACCCTAGCCTTGCCCTAAGAAGGGTATTTTGGTCCAAAAAGTAATTTTGGCTTTTAGTGACCTATTCACCTCAACAGAGGCTCAAATTTTGTACACTAGTTTGGGATGACAAGATACATCTCCCAAAGGAAATTTGGGGGCAGTGGAGTTGGTTTGGCCCAAGCTCCTAGGTCAAACCCTAAGGAAGGGCTTTTGTACCTTGTGAAGGGCATATGGCCAAATCACCTTGTATGGCCATGAAATTTTGTATGGATAGAGTTTTGGTAACTATAACCCTCTGGTAAAATTGTTAGGACATTTTGGAAGGTTTAGGACCCTAAAATCCCTAACCCTAGTTTAGGGCACAAATATCCTAGGGTTGAAATGGGCTAGCTAAACACCTCAAACTAAGATGAAACTTTGGTAGATTGGTCTTAAGGACATTATGGGCCTCTGGTATTTTAATGGGGAATTTTGGGTCAATAAATATAGCACATCATTTGTAACACAAGAAAGGCTTAAATTAAGTAAATAATTTATTATGCTACCTCTGACCATTTAGAGGTCATCAAATTTTGGCAGAGGATGTTTAAAAGCATATAGAGTTTATATAAATTTTATAAGAATTTTTGGACAAGTATATGAGGTAGTTAGTTCACAAATTGTCATGTGATGGAATTATTCAAAAATTCATTTAGGCCCATTTACAAATAAATAAATTATGAAATTTGGCCCAAACCATGTATATGATATTAGATTCATAATTGAAATTTCCCTGAATTTTTGGAAGCAATATAGTATTTTATATTTATTAAATGAATTTCCAAGGATTTAAATGAATATTTGATTTAAAGATAAAGCTTTACTGAAAAGAAATATATATTTTGGAAGATAGGTTATATCATTATTCTGAGTAACATATAAAATTTGTAGAATGATGCCTTGAATGAAAATAGTACTTCATGTTCATTTTTGGAAATTTTAGACATTAAAATAATTAAATAAATTATCAAATAAGTAAGGAAAATTTTGGAACTCTGGATTTAGAACTTAAAGGTCATAATGAACCTCCATTAATTATTATAGGAGTGTAGGATGATTATTTTATATACATCCCATTTTACATGAAGATTGACTTGGTGGTCTGCATTTAGCAATTTTGGATCTAGTTTGTTTAAATCATTTTGAGCAATTTACTTACTGTATAATTATGAAATTTGGCCAATGATGTTTTTAGGTCAGTATCTACCTTGGAAAATTAATTAAGAATTTTTGAATGAATATTTATTGCACTTACTTCAATAATAAAAGGAAAAAGGATATATTCTCAAAATTTGATCAGTGTCATTTGAATACTTGAAAAATTGTCATATCTTGGATTTATTGTTAAATGATTATTTAGAATTTATCATGAATTTATGAATCTGTATACCTCTCTGAAAAGTGCACATCATGCTCAATGGGTAGCCCTTAGAAGCTTTACGGGAATTTAAATAAATATCAGAATAATTGGAAAAATGATAATCTTTTGGATTTAGTCTATTTGCATCATGATAAGTCTCCAGTAAATAATTCAGGGCATTCGGATGATTATTTAGAATACCCCCTATCTGGTTCAACGTATCGTCTAAATTGGTGTGCATATAGCAAAGTTGCTGAATTGGAATGAGACAAGGTCAGGGATAGTTATTGGAGTTAGGCCCCTTTTGTTGTGGATGATTTCCCAATAGAAAGAAAAGAAGAGTAGTGAGAGTGGGTTGGCTAGTGTTAGGTGGTGCGCATGATCGACGAAAAATCGTCCTTCTCGTAGTAATTAGAAAGAGTCAAAACTTCGTAAACATACAGTAAATAGTAAACTTAGGGTTTCACACTTTCCCACCCAGTGTCCCGGGAGATAGTATTGGTTACTTGGGCAATAAGCCCAGTAGTTGTGATGGTAGTCCGGGGAGCTTCGGCTCGGTGGTAGATTATGACGGACGGGTTAGTCCGGGGAGCTTCGGCTCGGTGGTAGATTATGACGGACGGGATAGTCCGGGGAGCTTCGGCTCGGTGGTAGATTATGACGGACGGGTTAGTCCGGGGAGCTTCGGCTCGGTTGTAGATTGTGACGGACGGGATTGTCTGGGAAGATTCGGCTCGGTTATTTATTGGACTCATAACTATTGCATGTGCATAAAAGGTATAAGGTGGTGGGTCTCCGATATTGGGGAGTTCGTTGCACTGACACCAATATCGTTGACTCGGCAGGTGTGTTTTTACACTTCGCCAACAGAAGTCCGGTGCGCCAGCCGGCAAGAGTACGCAGACGTCCGCTTAGTGCACCAAGCGTTGAGGCGTACGATAGGTCAGACCGGTAGTGCAAATACTGGTTTTGAGGTGGGCGAGGCCCAACCCACCGCTTCCGTCTGCCACTACGGAGGTATCCTGGGAGGTAACGGCTCTGAAAGGGGGAACTAAAGGTCTGTGTACACAGAGTCGAGTGGGTGAGTTGCACTTGCATGTTCACATCATGGCATAAATGAATTTCATAGCATAACCATTGCATAAAACCCGACACCTAATGTATAAGCGGTATGGGACGCTCTATACATTAGGCCTTGCAAAACGACCCCTTTGGCCTATAAGTTCGTGTGAGCGTGCTTATAAATCAAGGTTCTCTTTCAATATTATAAGCCTGCTAATAGAACCGACACCCTATCGTATAAATCGGTATGGGACTTTTTATACGATAGGAGCCCTGCAAAAGATCCTTTAGCTTATGTGTACCCACATAAGTTAAGGTTACTTATTTAATTTTGTATATATATTATCATGCATACACTGTTAGTTTAGTTCCGCTACCATCTGGAATTTGACTATTCTCCACCTTCACGTCCTTCCCTTTCCTTCTCCCCGCTCGGTGCTTAGGAGCCATGGGGGAAGGGGTGGGGGACGATAGGACTTAGTCTTTTAGACTAACGGTTTTCGAACCACATCATTTAGGGGACCACGGAGCCCAGCATGGAGGAGCAGCCCCGGAGGTCGGCACGTTTGGAGATCGGACAGTCTAGCACTGGAGTCCAGACAGCAGGGACAGTGAGTCCCGAACTATAGTAGTTGTATTAGTTTGCTTCCGCGATGAGTGAAATGTAGTGAGGATTTGATGTACTGGGCATAAGCCCGTGATTTTATTATATGTACTATCTGTGGACACTCCCTTCGTGGAGTTTAATTTTCTTATATGTGATAATTCTGTGGACTATCTGGTATACTTATGCTACAGTAGAGATCGAATTGGCCGGCAGAATCGGCGTCTTGTAGTGACGACCTTCCCGGGTGCGAAGGTATCACCGCAAGGCGGCGGTTCTGGGCCTAAGACCCCGGTGTCGAAAAAGAAAAAAAAAGGGGGTCTTACAAATTACCTACTGTAAAATTATGAAACCTGGCCAATGATGTTTTCAGATAAAAATCTAATTGTATAATTTTATTCATGATTTTGAGAAGAATATTTAAATACTTCCTTCACAAATATAGTTTTTTGAGATTTTGGTAATTATTTATTCTAGAGCTCAATCCCCATTGAAGAATTATGAAATTTGGCCACTAATGTTTTTAGGACAGTATCAGCTCTAGAAGATTAATTAAGAATTTTTGGGTGATTATCTACTGCACTTACTTCATTAATGAAAGGAGATAGGATTTATTATATAAATTAAATTAGAGTTCTTAAAATACTGGAAAAATTGTTATATCTTGACTTTACTTTTAAATTATAGTTTAGGATTTATCATGCTTTTATGAAGCTTTATACATACCTGAAAAGTGCACTTCATGTTTAATTGGTAGCCCTTGTAGGCTTCAAGGAAAATTAATTAAATGTCAGATAAATTAGGAAAATTACAAATTTCTGGATTTAGTCTATTTGTGTCATGATAAGTCTCCAGTAAAAAATTTAGGGCATTTGGATGATTATCTAGATTATCTCCTATTCGGTTCAACATATAGCCTAGGTTGGTCTGCATATAGCAAATTGTTAAATTGCAATAGGACGTGATCTGGGATAGTTGTTGGAGTTAGTCATTTTAGCTGGGTGGACTGATGTGGATGATTTCACTATAGAGGGATAGGAAGAGTAGTGAGAAGTGGTTTGGCTATAGTCTAGAGGTGTTCGGGTTCGACGAAAGATCGTCTTCCCCGAGGGGAGGAAGAGTCAAAATCACCCTAGGATTAGCCCACTGTAATATGAGAAGGGCAGGTTAAGGGAATCAACCAATAACAATAAGTGTCTTGTGAAAGGGAACGATGGGCTTCAGCTAACATCATAGTTCCTAGTGCCCTTTGAGAGCCCTTCACAGGGAATACTGGGGGCAGTCCTGGGTTAACGTAAACTGTATTAACAAACGTATAAGAGTAACTTAGTAATTAGGGTTGCACATTTCACAAACACTGTTAGCACAGGAAGATAGTTGGGAGCTTCGGCTCGGTTGGTTAAGAGACGGACAAAATGGTCCGGGGAGCTTCGACTTGGTTGGTTAAGAGACGGAAAGGATGGTCCGGGGAGCTTCGGCTCAAATGGTTGATACGATAAATATTGAATGTGCATAAAAGGAAAAGAAACTTAAGGTGGTGGTTCTTCGGTATTGGAGGGTCGATGCACCGACGCCAATACGCTGACTCGGCAAGTGTGGTTAGCACTTCGCCAACAGAAGTCTGGTGCGCCAGCCAGCAAGAGTACGCAAGAGTCCGCTCTGTGCACCAAGCATTGAGGCGTATGATAGGTCGTACCGATAGTGCTTTACTAGTTTAGAGGTGGGCGAGGCCTAACCTACAGCTTCCGTCTGCGACTACGGAGGTATCCTGGGAGGTAACGGCTCCGAAAGGGCGAACTAAAGGTCTGTGTACACAGAGTCGGGTGTGTGTGTTACACTTGCATGATTCATAATACCCACTAGCATGTCTTGTAATAATCGATTCATTTAACCCTTGACACCTAATTTATAAGATGAATAGGACGCTTATATAATAGGCCTTGCAAAATGACCCCTTGGTCTATAAGCTTGTGTGGGCAAGTTTATAAATTATGGTTAAATTATATATATATATGCTGATGTTTGATAACCGACACCCCAACGTATAAGTGGTATAGGACACTTTATAGGATGGGAGCCTTGCATAAAATCCCTTGTCTTAGGAGCTTCCGCACATAAGTTAAGGTTACCTTTCCTACTTTCTATTTCTGTCATATTTGCTATAGAGTTGTTAGCATAGGTCCGCTATCACCTGCTTTTGATTTATTCTCCACCTACATGTCCTTCCCTTTCTTCATCTCCGCTCGGTACTTAGGAGCCATGGGGGAAGGGGCGGGGGATAATAGAGCTTAGTCTTTATGACTAACAGTTTTTGAACCACAACATTTAGGGGATCGTGGAGCCCAGCATGGAGGAGCAGCCCCGGAGGTCGGCCCGCTTGGAGATAGGGCAATCTAGCTCAGGAGTTCAGACAGCTGGGACTGTGAGTTCCGACTTATAGTAGATGTTTTAGTTTGCTTCCGCTTGAGTGACCTGTAGTGAGGATTATGATGTACCGGGCATAAGCCCTTACTTTTAGTACCTTTTATACTATTTCTGTGGACTCTCCCTTCGTGGAGACTTTTATTTCTATACATGTGATTTCTGTGGACTTGCTTTTCATTTATTGTGTTGCCTTTTTGTGATCGAATTGGACAGCAGAATCGGCGCTTTGTGGTGATGACCCTTCAGGGCGTGAAGATGTCACCGCAATGAAGCGATCCTTGGCCTAAGACCCCGATGTTTAAAAAGAAAAAAATGGGGTCTTACAAGTGGTATTAGAGGGAACCTCGATCAGAAGAGTAGCAGTCCACTAACCCTGGGTCACCCCCGCTCGAGTTTAGTTATGGGACAAACTAAGCAGCGGAAGCGTTGTGTGCCCATGTTGGGATCATATGTAATTGTCCATTGTTAATTAGGCTTGAGGCAATTGCTTACAAATGATTTTTGATGTGCAGCCTCCATCAAAGCCTACACCACAGGGCAGAGTCTAGCAGACTCTGAATGATGCACCACCTCCCACGGTCCCCACTCCGTTCCTACAGTCGGAGATGGGGAAGACTCTGACAGCCATTCTAGAGGCTTTCATGGCTCAGCAGGTTCTGGCTCCGCAGCCAAACTTGGGAGCCAACTGGCTGAGCATCTTCTGAGGACTCTCTCCCCCGTCCTACTTAGGGATAGAGTCAGCTGTCCGGACAGAAGAATTGCTGGACATTATGTACGAAATATTGACAGGGATACGGTGCCCCTTAGAGGAGAGAGTGTCATTGGTGGTCTCTTGCTTGGAGTCTCACGCCAAGAGATGGTGGAAGACGTCACTTGACACGACCTTTGCAGATATGGAGATTGTTGAGATTACTTGGGGGGAGTTCAGGGCCACGTTACTGGAGCATTTTGTTCCGCAATCGGCTAAGGATGAGCTGTAGGATAGGTTTTTACAGCTTAAGCAGGGAACCAGGACAGTGGGGAGTACCACCGAGAGTTCAACCACCTAGCCCGGTTTGCGGTCTCGTATCAGTTAGACGAGGTTGGGAATATCAAGAGATTCTAGAAGGGCCTCCGAGAGGAGCTTAGGGATGAGCTGTTGTTTGTATCCGATGGGCCCATTTCCCGTATACTGGAGATGGCTAAAAGGATAGAGGCTAATTGGCAAGCTACTCGGGGCTAGAAACGGCCAACGGAGGATTAGGGTCGAGGAACAAGGAACGATCAGAGACGAGCCTGTGTCACGGATGGGAGAAGGGTCGAGGACCAGCCTCGTCAGGAGGAAAGACAGGAAACAAGGGAGCCAGTGGTGGTGGCTCCACCACCTCTTCAGACACCAGAGGGCCAGAGACCCGGGGGGATTTCATATCCCCCGCCAGAGTGCTTCCACTGCCATAAGGTTGGGCACATCCGCAGAAATTGTCCTATGAGAGGGGTACCCCCACCAGCACCACCTGCTGCCCAGCCAGCGAAGTATTTTGGAGGACAAGGACATGGCCGTGGACGAGGATACTAGGATGGAGATAGTAGACCAGGAAGTGAGCAGGTATATGCTTTGGACGTGGCACAGCCTCGGAACCCAGAGCATGTCATAGCAGGTACGCTGCAATGTTTCGTTATTTTCATAAAATTTCCCTCTCAGTTGTTAAACTTTAGAACGGCACTAGATAGATTCACAAGAAAAGAAAACTCGTTATAGAACCCTAAGACATCTAATCACCCCAAGTATAGTCTTCATCAGCGGCAAGCCTGCCCGCACGCTTTTCGATACTAGATCTACTCACTCCTTTGTGTCGGAGACGTTCGTAGAAGGACTGGAAGGCGTGGAGTGATTCACGGGCTCAAGGATGAGGGTGCGACTACTTGATGGATCTGAACTCCTAACCTCAGACCACTGAAATATGGAGGCAGAAATTGGTGGAAGGGTGTTTGAGGCTCCAGCGACGCTTTTAAAGTTGACAGACTATGACCTGATCCTGGGCATGGTATGGCTGCACTGGAACCATGCCAAAATTTATTGCCAAGCAAAGAAGATTACCGTGAGGCACAGGGACTCTTTTATCGTTATCGAAGGTATAAGACTTTCCTCCTATATTCTCTTATCATCAGTTCAGGCCGTTAAGGCCCACCTACAGGGGGAGGAGGTTTATCAGATTCTATTTGACATGGCAGAGGTAAAGGAATCTATGACGGACATTCTAGTAGTACAAGATTTTGCCGACGTTTTTCCAGAGAAGCTGTCAGGTCTACCTCCACACCGGGAGAAGGATTTCTAGATACAGCTTGTGCCGGGTGCCAAGCCGGCATCTAGGGTTCCTTACAGGATGGCCCCGAAAGAGCTGACAGAGTTCCGAAGTCAGTTGCAGGAATTAGTAGAGGCGGGGTTTGTCCGGCCAAGCCCTTCACCTTGGGGAGCCCCGGTGTTATTTGGCAAGAAAAAGGACGGAAGTCTTCGCTTGTGTATTGATTAACGAGCGCTGAACAGACTGACAGTCCGTAACACATACCCGCTGCCATGGATTGACGAGTTGTTCGATCAACTGGAAGGAGCACGTTTCTTCTCGAAACTCGATTTAAGGTCAGGGTACTACCAGCTATGGATTCGAGAGGATGACATTCCGAAGACCACCTTCATTAGTAGGTACAGACTGTACGAGTTTACAATGATGCCCTTCGGGCTCACAAATGCACCTTCAGCATTTACGAGCCTCATGAACTGGGTATTCGAAGAGTATTTGGATGTTTTCGTCATAGTATTTATTGACGACATCCTCGTCTACTCAAGGACGAAGGAGGATCATGCACGACACTTGACATTGACCTTAAGGAGGCTACGGGAGCACCAGCTATTTGCAAAGTTCATCAAATGCCAGTTTTTGCTAAAGGAGGTGGCCTTCTTAGGTCATATTATAAGCGGAGCTGGGTTGGAAGTACACTCGGCCAAGATTCGGGCGGTTCAGGATTGGCCACCATTGAAGACAGCCACGAATGTAGGGAGTTTCCTGGGGCTTGCCGGTTATTACCGGAAGTTCGTCGAAGGATTCTCCTAAATTGCACTCCCTCTTAATTCCCTGACGAAGAAGGAATCCCCTTTTGTTTGGATGCCACAGTGCGAGGCGGCCATTGTGGAGTTGAAAGGTCGGCTTACCTCGGCTCCCATTCTCGCTCTTCCGTCAGGAAGGGAGAGATTCTAGGTGTACATGGATGCCTCCTACCAGGGGATGGGTGTCATGCTTGATGCAGAATGGGCACGTAATAGCCTACGTATCCCGACAGCTGAAGATATATGAGCAGAACTATCCGGTGCATGATCTGGATATGGGTGCAGTGATCTTTGCTCTGAAGATTTGGCGACACAATCTCTACGGGGTTCACTGTGACATCTTCTCAGATCACAGGAACTTGAAATACGTGGACACATAGAAGGAACTCAACATCAGACGAATACGTTGGTTGGAGTTCCTGCCGAATTACCAGTACACCATGCACTACCATCCCGGGAAGGTGAACATGGTGGCATATGCTTTGAGCCGGAGAGGAGATACGTCATGGAAGGGACCACAGCTGATGTCCATGGAGCTAGTCCGGTCTTTAAGAGATATGCAGATATCCCTAGTGTCCGAGGATGATACAGAGCTATACATGGAGTACTTGGGATCGATGGTTGCCATAGATGACATTCGGGACCGCATCCGGGACGGACAGAAGACAGATATATGGGCAGAGCGGATATTCCGAGCCTTAGAGGAGGGTTCGAAAGGGATTATTCCCTGAGAGATGGATTTCTATATTTCAGAGGCACATTCTATATACCCACAGGGGGCCAGAATCGGGAGTACATCTTGGCGGAGGTGCATTGTAGCAGATATTCTATACACTCGGGGATCACCACGATGACGGCAGACTTGAAGAAGACGATGTTTTGGCCAGGGATGAAGAAGGACATTACATACTTCGTGACTCATTGCGAGGAATGCCTACTAGTGAAGGCGGAGTGCAGGAACCCCGCAGCATTGCTACAACCACTCCCGGTACCGGAGTGGAAGTTTGAAGACATCGCGATAGACTTTATTTATCGCTTCCCCGATCACGGACAGGAAACGACTCGATTTGGGTCATCGTGGATCGGTTGACGAAGGTGGTAAGATTCATTCCGATTAGGAGGGATGACTCTGTGGGGGTAATTGTGCGGAGATTTGTGGAGCAGTTTGTTCGATACCACGGGTTACCCAGGACGATCGTGTCGGATCGGGATGGCCGGTTCACTTCCAGGGAGTGGAGATCCGTGCAGGCTTACTTAGGCACGCGATTGAACTTCAACACCGCATTCCATCCCCAGACGGATAGGCAGACGGAACGCACCAACCGGACATTGGAGGACCTCCTAAGGTTATGCATCTTGGATCGAAATGAACCTTGGGAGAAGCTCTTACCAATGGTCGAGTTCTCCTATAACAATAGCTACCAGTCCAGCATAAGGATGGCTCCTTATGAAGCCTTGTACGGGAGGAGGTACAGGACCTCGCTTTCTTGGATTCAGGACGAGGATCCGAAGGCGTTGGGATCGAATTTAGTTAAAGACACTAAGGCTCAGGTGAGGCTGATAAGAGACAGGATGTTAGAGGCGTAGAGCAGACAGGCTAAGTATTACGATGCCTGACACCGTCAGATAGAGTTTCAAGCGGGAGACCGGGTTTTCTTGAAGATCCGACCCATGCACGTAGTTTTACGGGTGCGTGGTCGAAAGAAGAAGCTCAGTCCTAGGTATATGGGCCCTTACAGGATCCTGGAGCGGATCGGGCCCCTAGCTTATAGGTTGGAGTTGCCACCAGAACTGGCAGGTTTACACGACGTGTTCCATATTTCTTCACTTAGGAGGGCTCTACTGTGCCCGGAGAAGCAGATTTTGACAACAGATGGGCCGGTAACTTCAGAATGGTCAGTTCACTTGGAGCCGAATCAGATCGATGATAGAGGAGTACGGACCTTGCGTCGCAAGAAGGTTCTGTTAGTCAATGTTCTGTGGAGGAACCACGGTCAGGAGGAGCATACCTGGGAACCGCAGGACCTTATATGATAAAAGTATACGGAGCTGTTCAGTCAGGTATTCCTCACAACCACTCAGGACGTTCAATTTACATTCCTATTTAAAACTAGTAGGATTAAAATTTCAAGAATAGGGGCTAATATTTTGTTTATTGGGGTCTACACTTTGTTAATTAGGCGAATTGGTCTTAGATTTGACTATCGCCTTCAAACCTCACAAAGCAAACATGGCGTCGTGAGGTAAATCTTTCAATTCTCATGGGATGTTACAAGTTTCTTTCTCCCGGATAGGAGCCCTCATAGGCTTAAACTTGATTTCAGGGACGAAATCTTTGTTTTGTTTATTGGGATTTGTAACATCCCATTTCCGGCTAGACCCTCAGGAGTGGTTTTGCCATGACTAGGTCATGAAAAAACCCTAGTAAACCTAAAAGACCAAGAGATTTTAGGTAGGAAGGTGAAAATCACCTTGGTCTGCAAATAGTAGGTCAGAAACCTGCTTAAAATAAGATTAGGACTCGGGCGCTGAGTGCGTCGAGTGCACTCAATGCCATAAGCAGAATGGCGTTGAGTGCACTGACTGCACTCAACACCATCTTACAGGTGGGTTGGCGTTGAGTTTGTCGGGTGCACTCAACGCCATAAGTTGAATGGCGTTGAGTGTAGTAACTGCACTCAACGCCATCTGGTGTTGTCTGGATGGCGTTGAGTGAGCTGAGCTCACTCAACGCCATAGTCTGGGTGGCGTTGAGTGAGCAGTGGTCACTCAACACCATAATCTAGATGGCATTGAGTGAGCTGAGCTCACTGAATGTCATAGTCTGGGTGGCATTGAGTGAGCAGAGCTCACTCAACACCATAATCTGGATGGCGTTGAGTGAGCTTAGCTCACTCAATGCCATAGTCTGGGTGGCATTGAGTGAGCAGAGCTCACTCAACACCATAATCTGATGGCATTCAGTGACCTGAACTCACTCAATGCCATAGTCTGGATGGAGTTGAGTGAGCAGAGCTCACTCAACGCCATAATCTGGATGGCGTTGAGTGAGAAGAGCTCACACAATACCATAATCTGGATGGCGTTGAGTGAGCTGAGCTCACTCAATGCCATAGTCATGAAGGGCTGTATTCTAGATGGCATTGAGTGAGCTGAGCTCAATCAACGTCGTATCCTGGATGGCGTTCAGTGAGTAGAGCTCACTCAATGCCGCAGCATGGATGGTGTTCAGTGAGCAGAGCTCACTCAACGCCGTAGCCTTGATGGTGTTGAGTGAGCAGAGCTCACTCAACGCCATTTTACTTAGAACTTTTTTTATCTTGGCTGATGGTTCATTTTAACCGGGCCGGTCTAGGAAGTGGGCCAGAATGCGTTATTGGGCCGTTTTCTCTTATTAAGACTTAGTTAAGTCTTACTTTATGATTTTGACCGGCTGTGCCCCGTGGCAGCCATCTCCTCTTCCTTCCAGCGATGGCCGATCGATGGTTTGCATTGCCATTAATGACTTTTAAGGCTCGGCTCCATCCTCTCCCCCTTGAAACGACTGGATTCAACTTCTCTCGGAGAGAGGAGGAGATTCCATCCTTCTCTTAGCTATTTTGAGCCATTTCATCTCCCCTCCACCATGGCTGAAGCATGCTTTTAAGGAGGCATTAATGGATGGACAGCTTATACCCCCACCCGCTGCCTTATTTCTTCCTTAAAAGACTCCCTAGACTTAGAGAGGAAGTTTTCACCCTTGCCCGATAAAGCTAGAGCTTATTACCTTGCTGTTGAGGAATTCCGGCGATGCCACCACCGCGCAAATGGCATCACGACGATCGGCTCGACTCCAAACCGCGAATAAGGTCCTCCTCTACCTCTTCTTCTATGGATAGATCTTTAGAATTATTAGGAGAGACATCAGACTCAATAGAGCTGGATCGGGTGAGCGTTTTCATGGGTTTTTACGAAATTCATGGTGGTCGGGTTCGCCGGAAACCACCACCTCCGGCGGCCAAACCACCGCCGACCGATAGCCACCACCTCGACGGAGGTAGTTATGGCGGTGGCTGGCCAGGGAGGTGGCCAAATGGCCTGCGGTGTCTCATGCAAAGCTACAGGTTTAATGCATTTTAATAGGTTGCTGGTTTCGGGTTTTTGAGAAGATGAACAGTGCCATATATTAAATCTGATATATATTTATAGATAATATATAGTAATTAATTACTTTTATCAAGCCCATTTTGATGCTATTAAATGAGGCACTTAGAGGCCGTTTTATGAAAAATGGTCAGTCACAAAAGTTGTAGCCTTTCGAGTCTAGATTATTCTAAAATTTATTTCAACCCGATTAGGTAAGTGATTTGACGACAGCACACATTTCAGTGGGACCTATACCTTGGGCTATCCTGAGATTCAAATGGATGCCCACCTTTCATCCCTTGTCCGAATGAGCTAAAATTTGGTCAGGGGGTCTACCTTAGCTATACCTAAGGCCTTTCAAAAAATGGGAATTTTTGAAGAATATTTTTCTATAGTTTTTGTGGAAAATTTAATAAACCATGTATAAATTAATTAGGTGTCATAAACACCTCAAAATCCACCCAAATTTGGGTGGGTAGTCTTAGAGGGCATGTTAAGGCTCTGGTAAAAATTTCATCTCATTTGGAGGTGTTTTAAATAGATTTTTATCAAACCCTTGGTTGACCCTTATAGGGTTATTTGGGTCCAAACACCCCCTTGGGCTTTTGAGTGGTCAAATCACCTCAACAGAGGCTGAAATTTTGGACACTGACATGGCATGGCTAATGTCACCCTCTTAAGGAAAATGGTGTGACTTAGGGTTTATTTATGTAACGGCCTCCCCAGCACCATGCTCGCAAGGACGGCCGTCGGCACCCCCAGCACCACGCTCGAAAGGGTTCAGCCTAACCAGGTCTGCAGACCATGCACCCCAACCCCTCTCCCTCCACAGGCGGGTTGTTGGTGGCCGTAGCCCCCCTTAGATGAGTCAAACTCGATCGTCAAGCCCGCACTACGGGGACTTCCCAGGAGGTCACCCATCCCAGTACTACTCCAGCCCGAGCACGCTTAACTATGAAGTTCTTTCAACTCTTATCACCAATTGATCTGCAGCTCAATTGGTGATAAGAGTTAAAAGAACTTCATAGTTAAGCGTGCTCGGGCTGGAGTAGTACTGGGATGGGTGACCTCCTGGGAAGTCCCCGTAGTGCGGGCTTGACAATCGAGTTTGACTCATCTAAGGGGGGCTACGGCCACCAACAACCCGCCTGTGGAGGGAGAGGGGTTGGGGTGCATGGTCTGCAGACCTGGTTAGGCTGAACACTTTCGAGCGTGGTGCTGGGGGTGCCGGCGGCCGTCCTTGCGAGCATGGTGCTGGGGAGGCCGTTACAAAAAGTGCACTTTTTATAACGGTCCAGGCCCGCCAACCCCGCGGGACCCAGCTGGCACCGCCGGCCTACCAGAGTCCAGACCCGGGCCCACTACTGGTAGTCAGCCTATCACATCAAGCCTACAGGCCAATGCACCCCAACCCCTCTCCATCCAGGCGGGTTGTTGGTGGCCGTAGCCCCCCTTAGACGAGTCAAACTTGATAGTCAAGCCCGCACTACGGGGACTTCCCAGGAGGTCACCCATCCCAGTACTACTCCAGCCCGAGCACGCTTAACTATGGAGTTCTTTCAACCTTCATCACCAATTGAGCTGCAGCTCAATTGGTGATGAGAGTTGAAAGAACTCCATAGTTAAGCGTGCTCGGGCTGGAGTAATACTGGGATGGGTGACCTCCTGGGAAGTCCCCGTAGTGCGGGCTTGACTATCGAGTTTACCTCATCAAAGGGGGGCTACGACCACCAACAACCCGCCTGGATGGAGAGGGGTTGGGGTGCATTGGCCTGCAGGCTTGATGTGATAGGCTGACTACCAGTAGTGGGCCCGGGTCTGGACTCTGGTAGGCCGGCGGTGCCAGCTGGGTCCCGTGGGGTTGGCGGGCCTGGACCGTTACAAAAAGTGCACTTTTTGTAACGGCCTCCCCAGCCGCCGGCCCACCAGTAGTCCAGACCCGGGCCCACTACTGGCAGTAAGCCTATCACATTCAAGCCTGCAGGCCGTACACCCCAACCCCTCTCCATTCACAGGCGGGTTGTTGAGGCCGGGGATCGAACCCGAGACCTCCTTGATAAGGAGTTTTCAAACCACTCCTCATCACCAATTGAGCCTTGTGAAAGGGAACGATGGGCTTCAGCTACCATCATCGTTCCTAGTGCCCTTTGAGAGCCCTTCACAGGGAATACCGGGGGCAGTCCTGGGATAACGTAAACTGTATTAACAAACTGATAAGAGTAACTTAGTAATTAGGGTTGCATGTTTCACAAACACTATTAGCAGAGGAAGATAGTCGGGAGCTTCGGCTCGGTTGGTTAAGAGACGGACATAATGGTCTGGGGAGCTTCGGCTCGGTTGGTTAAGAGACAGACAGGATGGTCCGGGGAGCTTCGGCTCAAATGGTTGATACGATAAATATTTCATGTGCATAAAAGGGAAAGAAACTTAAGGTGGTGAATCTTCGGTATTGGAGGGTTGATGCACCGACGCCAATACCCTTACTCAGCAAGTGTGGTTAGCACTTCGCCAACAGAAGTCCGGTGCGCCAGCCGGCAAGAGTACACAGGAGTCCTCTTTGTGCACAAACCGTTGAGGCATACGATAGGTTTGACCAGTAGTGCTTTACTGGTTTAGAGGTGGGAGAGGCCCAACCCACCGCTTCCGTCTGCCACTACGGAGGTATTCTGGGAGGTAATGGCTCCGAAAGGGGGAACTAAAGGTCTGTGTACACAGAGTCGGGTGTGTGTGTTTCACTTGCATGATTCATCATGCCCACTAGCATGTCATGGCATAATCGATTTATTTAAACCCTGACACCTAATGTATAAGTAGAATGGGACTCTTATACAATAGGCCTTGCAAAACGACCCCTTGTACTATAAGCTTGTGTGGGCAAGTTTATAAATTAAGGTTAAATTCTTTATATATATGTTGTTGTTTGATAACCGACACCCCCAACGAATAAGTGGTATGGGAAACTTTATACGATGGGAGCCTTGCAGAAGATCCCTTTGCTTAGGTGCTTTTGCACATAAGTTAAGATTATATTTCCTACTTTCTGTTTCTGTCATATTTGCTATAGAGTTGCTAGCATAGGTCCGCTATCACCTGCTTTTGATTTATTCTCCACCTACATGTCTTTCCCTTTCTTCCTCTCTGCTCGGTACTTAGGAGCCATGGGGGAAGGGGCGGGGGATGAAAGGGCTTATTCTTTATGACTAACGGTTTTCGGACCACATCATTTAGGGGATCGTGGAGCCCAGCATCGAGGAGCATCCCCATAGGTCAGCCCACTTGGAGATAGGGCAGTCTTGCTCAGGAGTTCAGACAGTTTGGACTGTGAGTTCCGACTTATAGTAGATGTTTTAGTTTCCTTCCGCTTGAGTGACCTGTAGTGAGGATTATGATGTACCAGGCATAAGTCCTTACTTTCAGTACCTTTTATAGTATTTATGTGGACTCTCCCTTCGTGGAGACTTTTATTTCTATGCATGTGATTTCTGTGGACTTGCTTTTCATTTATTGTGCTGCCTTCTGTGATTGAATTGGCCGGCAGAATCGGCGCTTTGAGGTGATGACCCTTCAGGGCGTGAAGGTGTCACCGCAAAGCGGCGATCCTGGGCCTAAGACCCCGGTGTTCAAAAAGAAAAAAAGGGGTCTTATATATCAACCTCCTTAAGCTAGTGGGCAACTCAACTTGGGCTTAACCCAAGTGAGTTGGGCTATGTTGGGTTAACTTGAGCTATTTTGACCCAATTTAGGGTTGAGTTTAAGAGAATCGGGTTCAAATGTGCCATCAACACATATCCCGAAAACCCAGTACTGTTATACAGGTGAACAAGATGAAAATACTCTACATCCAAAAGTGTTGAGTGGTGTATAGACCACTCAACGTCGCGTTGAGTGGTGTCGAGACCACTCAATGCCGCGTTGAGTGGCATTGAGATCACTCAACGCCACGTTGAGTGGCGTTAGGTGGTGTTTAGACACTCAACGCCATGTTGAGTGGCATATAGTGGTGTTGAGACCACACAATGCCGTGTTGAGTGGCATTGAGACCACTCAATGCCGCATTGAGTGGCGTTGAGACCACTCAACACCGCTTTGAGTCCACTCAACGCATCAGCATCGAGAATGTTTTTAAGTCAAAAGAGTTGAGTGGTGCTGAGAACACTCAACGCCGTGTTGAGTCCACTCAATGACTCATTGAATGGCATTAAGTGCACTCAACGCACTCGATGCCTCATCGAATGGCGTCGAGTGCACTCAACGCACTCGACGCCTATTGACTCTAGAATATTCTTTTCCTAAGTTTGATTTGATTGAACCCCATAGTGGGTCCTATGTGAATCCACCCTATGTAACGTCCCGTTTCGGGCTAGGCCCCTCGCAAGAGTTTTGAGTCAAGAGACTCGACTCAGACTCGTGGTGCACTGACAGAGGGTGTCAGTAGTGTGGCATGAAGAGTTGGGTTTAAGGATACACCAACCAGTAGCTGGAGTGAAAGAACTCGGCCAAGTGAAAATCGATGGGTATCGAGAATGATTCCCGCCAAATTCGACGGGTATCGGTGGTCGATACCCGCCGGATTTAGAGCTACAGATTGAGAAGTAGGTTAAGTTAAATTCGACGGGTATCCGTAGCTATGCACGCCGATCGACTGGTATCGAGAATGATACCCGCCAATCGACGGGTATCAGTAGCTATGCACGCCGATCGACGTGTATCAAGAATGATACCCGCCGATCAACGGGTATCAGTAGCAATGCACGCCAATCGACGGGTATCAGAATGATACCCGCCGATTTTTCCTTAGACAGTATTCCTAGGTTCCGCTGTCCTATGTGTGCGGACTGAACCGGACCGGGCTGGCTGCGGCTTGGCTGCCTTGGACCGGGTCACTTCAATATGACCCATTAGGGGCGGTCCAATGGGACATTGACACGTGGCAGAAGGGACTTAACCTAATACATCTGTTTATAAGGGAAGATAAAGCCGAACCCTAGCCATTTTTACCGATCGACCTTGTCGTCATCGCAGACCTTGCGAAACTGACAGAGCCTAGGGAAATCGTCGGAACTCCTGGAGGCGGCCTTCTTTTTCTCTCTCCTTCCTTTGCAGTGAAGAACAACTGCGCCAAGCAAGGATGCCGTGGAGGAGGATGACTAGATCCATGTCCGGGAATGATGGTACCGCTGGAAATGATGTGATCTTCCTCCCCTCTCCCTTGGTGCTAGATCTGTAGTTATATTCTAGGAGAGATATCGACTCCATAGAGTCTTAATGGTGAGGAGATGATTTCCTAGGGAAAGCCATGCCTAGATTTGTTAATCTAGGTTTAGCTGTCTTCATCCTCCTCATCATTCAAAGTGAAGATGAGAGAGGGATTCGTAGAGAAATATGGCTTTGTGAGGGTGAATAAGGGTGGACGAATTTCTTGAGGAGTTTTTGGGAGATCGGTGCAAGGAGGAAGATGAACGGATGCTGTTCATCTCGCCTTTAGATGCATGCAGAAATCTGATTTCTGCACGCAGCGATCTTCTTGGCAAATGTCGGAGGGGTTTTGGTCATATATGGACTTTCGACAAAACACGAAAGTTGTAGCCCTTGAAATTATCTTTCCAACGAGTGGTTACACGCACTAGCCGGTTTTTTGTAGCCTCAGGAATCCTTGGTCGAAGTTGCTTCCCGGATTAAGGCTGCACCTAAATTCCGGGATGTGTAATGTGGAGTGCGATTTGGTGGATTTTAATGTTGCGATCCAACTCGAGGCTTGGGTGAAGTCTGTTGACAAAATCATCATAGTGATATGATAAGATGAGGTTATAAATCTGAATTCGTATAATGAGTTGGGGACAAGGTTAATTGAAGGAAAGAGCTAGATATAAATTGGTAGATATAAATTGGTAGATATAAATTGGTAGATGTATAAATGATTTAACTATGGCCATGATGTATGTTGAATGGATAGAAGGGAATTAATAATCCAATGCTTAGAGTGTCGTCTCCCTACGGGTAGCATTGTGGAAGTAACAAGTGCAGTGTTAACCGTCACTAGTTGGTATGAGGTTGAGCTGAGTAAAGTTGGAAGGTTGGGCTTAGTCCTCGGTGTTTACGTCCCGAGGCTCCATCCGCATTTGATGGATGGTTGGGATTGGTCCTCGGTGTTCACGTCCCAAGGCTCCTTCCGCATTTAATGGATGGTTGGTTTTGGTCCTCGGTGTTCACCTCCCGAGGCTCCTTCCGTATTTGATGGATGGTTGGGCTTGGTCCTCGGTGTTCACGTCCCGAGGCTCCTTCCATGCCACGATATTCTGGAATAGCATGTGGTGTGAGTCGACACGTGGTGTCGTAATCCCGGGTTAGGGATATTGTGGCAGGTTTATGGGCTCGCCAATCGTCACACCGATGGGAGTTGACAGTTAGACCTTGGGCGGTTGGGCTTGGTCCTCGGTGTTCACGTCTTGAGGCTCCTTCCGTGCCAAGTGAATGGTTGGGCTGGGTCCTCGTGCTCATTTCCGGGGCTCCTTCCATGTCATACCATAGGCCAGATCGGGGCTAGGATCTTGGTGCATATTTACCCAGGAGAACCCGCTGAGCCATAGTACGCATGTGAGCTCCGCTGTTGTGTTCTTAGCGTTGAGGCCTATGGAGGCCTAGGCTAGGTACTGTGGAGACCAGCCTAGTAGTGGAGATGCCCGCTCTACTTTCACCATTTGGCTACGACGGATGACACCTGAGAGGTTAGCTACCTGCTCTAATATTAGGAACTATAAGTCTGTGTCGACATAGCGATTGCATGTGCTTTATCATGGGTGTGTCATTGCATTGCTTACATAGCATTGCACTTCATTACATACACAAGACCCTCATTATATAAGTTTGTATGGGCACTCCTATACGATGGGTTACTTACTGCTGAACGACCCTCAACCTATATGCTTGTATGGGCATCCATATAAGTTGAGTTACTTACTGTTTAACATTATACTCTCTTGCTGTTGTAGATGGTAGAATTGTAGATTAAGAGGTTGTTCATTTATACACTACTTATATTGCTACTTATGTCATGTATACTTACTTCACCTACTTGTACTACTATTTTATATACATTGTACTTGTTCCTTTCTTTGCCCGGTGTCGAGGAGTCGGCGGGGGAGCGGATGTTAAGCCACTTAGTCTTTATGACTAACGGTTGCTACGTCTTCCTTTTTAGGAGGGAACCCTGCAGGTGGAGAAGTAGGTCTTGCAGCTGGAAAGCCAGGCTAGGACGACAGGGCCTGAGGGGACGGTACCGTCGGTTACAGATGTGAGTGAGAGAGATTTTGTTGTAGCCCTTTGGGGCAATTCTATTTACGTACTCTGATTATGTAGAAGCTTGTTTTGCTTCTCTTTTGCTGCACTTTTGGACTTATGCTAAGTGTGGATGACTTCTTTATATTATTATGGTTGGGTTGGCATTTATTTGTTGATATTGGTTGTTGCCGGCAGGATAGGCGTCTTGTGGTACAGGCTGACCCGAGTGTTTGTATTACCGCAAGGCGGCTGTTCTGGGCACAAGACCCCTCTCGTGCCGTGTTTTGTGTTCCGGGAGGGGGGTCTTACAAATGGTATCAGCTTGCTACGATCCTCAAAGGAGAAAGTCACTTACCAATGGTGCCACCCCCGTTTGATTAGTCAGTTTGGGGTCAAACTGACTTAGCAGAAGTTGTGGTGTGCCCATATGTAATTCAAACTATGTTTGTCCATCTTTGACCTTAGATTAGCCAACCTAACCTTAGGTTTGTACCCTATGTGTAGATCCCAGTATATGTTGAGTATGGGAGGGGCACCCCCGCCCCATCCGTACCTACACAATTCAAACAATCAGAGCTGCGGCAGACGCTCTCAGCTATTTTAGACTCCTTTAAGTCCCAATCTCAGCAGGCACCTGTAAAACAACAAGGTCCGGGATCTAGTTGGTTAAGCATTTTCCGAGCTCTCTCCCCTCCCGCTTATATTCGGACAGAGTCGGCGGTGCGTACGGAAGAGTGGCTCGACACTGTACAAGAGTTGTTGGCTGGAATAGGATGCCCAAACAACATGACGGTGACCCTTGTGGTGACACTCTTAGAGCTGCACACCAAAAGGTGGTGGAAGTCCCTCATGGGCTCCACTTTTCATGGAAGAGTGTACACGGACATTAGTTGGAGAGAATTCTCTGAAGCCTTCTTAAGGCATTTCATCCTCTCGGCCGCTCGGGATGATCTTGAAGAGAGATTTTTGCAACTAAAGCAAGGGTCCAAGTCAGTGACAGAGTACCAACGGGAGTTTGAGCACTTAGCTAGGTTCGCTGACTCCTATGAGTTGGATTATAGATGGTACGCCAAACGATTCTACAAAGGATTGAGAGATCCCCTAAGGCAAGCCCTTTTATTTATAGCAGACTCTAGTCTGGCGGAGATTATCGATATGGCGAAGAGATTGGAAGCGGACCACTTGGGAAGTGGTAAGAGGCCAGCGGAGGGCGTGATTGAAGCCGACCCCAGCAACAGAAGGAGATTTTACAATAGAAGAGGAAGAGGGTATCGGAGAGGTGGCAGACGTTTCCCCCAGAATTTTAGAGAGGAGATCCCGGTTCCGCAACCGCCAGCATTACCTCCACCTCAACAATTTCAGCAATAATGCCGAAGGCAGGAATGGATGTGCTTTGAATGCAGCCAACCGGGCCACATTCGACGTTACTGTCCGCAACTGTTTGGAGATGCGCCTTTTTCTTTCACTCAAGCAGCCCCTCGGGAGCGAGGGTATGTGCGTGGTCGAGGACGTGGACCACGAGGAAGAAACCCCGGACCCGCTCGGGATCAGATGTATGCCTTGGATATGACTCAAGAGCAGAATCCTCGGGAGATGATTGCAGGTACGACTTTAATTAGCCATTTTTATTTCATTAATATCCTCTAGTGGCTTAAGATATACTAGATGCGTAGCTTGAGTATTATTAATGACACGTAGGCACCGTGATGGTCGGCGGGAAACCAGCTTATACGTTATTTGACACCGGTGCCTCAAATTCTTTCGTGTCTGAATCCTCATCATGGATATACACGGAGTGCAATATTTCACTGGTATTGCTCGAAGAGTACTCCTCCCAGACGGATCTGAGATGACGGCAACCGCAAAGTGTGAGTTGGAGATAACCATTGGGGGAAAGACCTTTGATACCCCCGCGACAATTTTGAGAATACTAGAATTCGACCTCATTCTTGGCATGACGTAGCTGGATTGGCACCATGCAAGAATTGACATTGCAGAGAAGCAAATCTATTTGAGACATGGAGGCACGTATGTAATCTTCCAAGGTATAAATTTCGAACCACGATTATTGTTATCCTCAATCCAGACCTTGAAAGCTCATATGAGAGGGGATGAAGTCTACATGATATGTTTAGAACTAAAGGAGGTGAGGGTAGATGTGAAGGATGTGCGGGTAGCAAGGGATTTCCCTGAGGTATTTCCTGAGAAATTACCAGGGTTACCCCCGCATAGAGAAGTGGATTTTTAGATTAAGCTTGTATCAGGAGCTAAGCCTGTTTCAAGGACCCCTTATCGAATGGCCCCAAAAGAACTCGCAGAGTTTAGAGTTCAACTGCAGGAGTTGGAAGAATCAGGGTTTGTTTGCCCTTGTTCATAACCTTGTGGAGCCCCTATTCTATTTGTTAATTAGAAAGATGGAACCCTGCGTTTGTGTATAGACTATCGGGAGCTCAACCGACTGACGGTACGGAACACCTATCTGTTACCTCGGATCGATGAGTTGTTCGATCAACTGGTGGGAGCGCATTGGTTCTCCAAGTTGGATTTGCGCTCGGGGTATTATCAATTGAGAATACAAGAGGATGATATCCAGAAAATGGCTTTCAGCTGAAGGTACGGCTTATATGAGTTTTCGTTGATGCCGTTTGGGCTCACAAATGCCCCATCAACTTTCATGAGCTTGATGAATAAAGTGTTTGAGGCCTATCTAGATGTCTTCGTCATTGTGATTATTGATGACATCTTCGTCTACTCGAAGATGGAGGAAGAACATGCCGAGCATCTGGCCTTAGTTTTTAAAAAGTTAAAAGAGCACGCCCTGTTCGCCAAGTTTAGTAAGTGTGAATTCTGGCTTAGGGAAGTGGCTTTCTTGGGTCATGTAATCAGTGGGGTTGGACTAGCTGTGGATCCGGCAAGGGTGCGTGCCATGAAGGAGTGGTCACCTTTGAAGTCAGCGGCCGATGTGAGGAGTTTTCTTTGACTTGCCGGATACTACCGCAAGTTCGTAAAAGGATTCTCCAAGATTGCCCTCCCGCTGAATTCTTTTACAAAGAAAGGTGTGCCATTTGAGTGGACACCCCAATGTGAAGCGGCATTCCGGGAATTGAAGGATAGACTCACCTCCGCCGCTATTCTTGTCCTGCCGTAAGGAAAGGAAGGATTTCAAGTGTACACGGACGCGTCTTATCAGGGGGTGGGAGCAGTGTTGATGCAGCACGGCCACGTGATTGCTTATGCTTCAAGACAAATGAAGAAGCATGAAATCAATTACACGGTGTATGATTTGGAGCTAGGAGCAGTGGTGTTCACCTTGAAGGTATCGAGGCATTATCTATACGGCGTCCACTGCGAAATCTTCTTGGATCATAAATACTTGAAGTACGTTTATACCCGGAAGGAGTTGAACCTAAGACAATGGCGGTGGTTAGAATTTCTATGCGATTATGAGTTCACCTTGAACTACCACCCCGGAAAAGAAAACTATGTATCCATTGCGTTGATAAGGAAAGTATCCGGCTCGAGCCCAAAGTCTCGGTTGATGAGCATGGAGTTGGCCCGGATGATTGAGGAGATGGATATTACATTGATATTTAAGGCTCCTTCGCCAGAATATACAGAGTACTTATCCAGCATGAGCATGGTTTGTGATATCCGGGACCAAATCCGAGTGGAGCAAGGATTGGATGCGGCTCCGGCCCCGACACTCAAGTTGATTGAGGACGGGGCTACCGACGAGTACACGCTAAAGGACGACCTCGTTTACTTTCACGGCCTACTCTACATTCCCAAGGGTGGTAAACTCTGGGAGGATATCTTGAGAGAGGCACATTGCTCTCAATATTCAGTGCACCTGGGAATTTCCAAAATGTACGCTGGCTTACGGAAGATGATGTGTTGGCCAGGAATGAAGAAGGATATATGATACTTTGTCACGCATTGTGAAACCTACAAAGGAGTGAAGGAGGAGTGCAGGAGTCCTGGTGGCCTGTTGTAGTCGTTGCCAACCCCCGAGTGGAAGTTTGAGGATATTTACATGGACTTCGTATATTGACTACCTCGCTCCCGCTCAAGAAATGATTAAGTATGGGTGATCGTTGATCGCCCGACGAAAGGTTCCCGGTTCATTCCTATGAAGAAGAAGGCTCATGTGGATGTCTTTGTACTCCTTTTCGTGGAGCAGTTTGTACAGTATCACGGCGTACCTAATACGATAGTATCGGACCGTGATGGTCGCTTTACCTCCAAGGAGTGGAAGGCGGTACAGGCGTATTTGGGCTCGCGCCTTACCTTCAGCACCACATTCCATCCTCAGACGGACGGGAATTCTAAGCGGACCATCCGAACATTGGAGGATCTATTGACTTTGTGTGTGATAGATAGGGGAGAGTCGTGGGAAAGAATCTTGCCCTTAGTGGAATTCTCCTATAACAACATCCATCAAGCTAGCATTGGCATGGCGCCCCATGAAGCCCTATATGGAAGGAGGTGTAGGACCCCCTTGTCTTGGGTACAAGATGACGACCCGAAGACTTTGGGTGTTGAATATATAGATGACACAGATGAGGTGGTTAGGTTGATACGGGATCATATGTTAGAGGCTCAAAGTCGGCAGGTGAAGTATTATAACGCAAGGCACCGTATGGAGGAATTTCAAGTAGGTGATAAAGTGTTCCTGAAAATCCAGCCAATGAATGGAGTGTCACGGGTGCGGGGAGTGAAGAAGCTCAGCCCACGGTATTTTGGGCCCTATGTCATATTGGAAAGGATTGGCTCTTTGGCCTATCGGCTGGAGATACCGCCCGAGTTAGAGAATCTCCACGATGTGTTCCATGTATCGTCGCTTCGAAAGGCGTTGTTGCGGCCCGAACAATACATCCCCACAACTGATAGTACTGTGGCGTCTGACAGATTTGTGCGACTGGAGCCGGTACGGATTGTTGATAATGAGATAAGTGCCTTGCGCCGCAAAAGTGTTCCCTTGGTAAAAGTGCAATGGTCTAATCATGGAAAGGAGGAGTTAACAAGGGAGTCGATGTACTTGATGCAGAAGCGCTACCCGGAGCTGTTCTCCCAAGGTAACATCTTATAGCGCATATTATTTTGTACTTGCATCCCCATAGCCCTAGCATGATTTCGGGGACGAAATCTTTTATTTTGTTTATAGGAATTGTAACGTCCCGTTTCGGGCTAAGCCCCTCGCACGAGTTTTGAGTCAAGAGACTCGACTCAGAATCGTGGTGCACTGATAGAGGGTGTCAGGAGTGTGGCATGAAGGGTTGGGTTTAAGGATACCCCAACCAATAGCTAGAGTGAAGGAACTCGGCCAAGTGAAAATTGACGGGTATCAAGAATGATACTCGCCGAATTCGATGGGTATCGGTGGTCGATACCCGCCGGATTCAGAGCTGCAGATTGAGAAGTAGGTTAAGTGAAATTCGACGGGTATCCGTAGCTATGCACGCCGATCGATGGGTATCGAGAATGATACCCGCCGATTGATGGGTATTATTAGCTATGCACGCCGATCGACGGGTATCGAGAATGATACTCGCCGATTGACGGGTATCGGTAGCAATGCACGCCGATCGACGGGTATCAGAATGATACCCGCCGATTTTTCCTTAGATAGTTTTCCTATGTTCCGCTGTCCTGTGTGTGCGGACTTAATCGGACCGGGCTGGCTGTGGCTTGGCTGCCTTAGACCGGGTCACTTCAATATGACCCATTAGGGGCGATCCAATGGGACGTTGACACGTGGCAGAAGGTACTTAACCTAATACATCGGTTTATAAGTGAAGATAAAGCCGAACCCTAGCCATTTTTGCTGATCGACCTTGCCGTCATCGCGGACCTTACGAAACCGACAGAGCCGAGGGAAATCGTCGGAACTCCTCGAGGCGGCCTTCTCTATCTCTTTCCTTCCTTTGCCGTGAAGAACAACTGCGCCAAGCAAGGATGCCGCGGAGGAGGATGACTAGATCCATGGCCGGGAATGGGTGTACCGCTGTAAATGATGTGAGCTTCCTCCCCTCTACCATGGTGCTAGATCTGTAGTTATATTCTAGGAGAGATATCGAATCCATAGAGTATTGATGGTGAGGAGATGATTTCCTAGGGAAAGCCATGCCTAGATTTGTTAATCTAGGTTTAGGTGTCTTTATCCTCTTCATCATTCAAAGTGAAGATGAGAGAGGGATTCGTGGAGAAATATGGCTTTGTGAGGGTGAATAAGGGTAGACGAATTTCTGGAGGAGTTTTTGGGAGATCAGTGCAAGTAGGAAGATGAACGGATGTCGTTCATCTCGCCTTAAGATGCGTGCAGAATTCTGATTTTTGCACGCAACGATCTTCGTGGCCAATTTCGGAGGGGTTATGGTCATATCTGGGCTTTCGACTAAACACAAAGGTTGTAGCCCTTGAAATTATCTTTCAAACGATTGGTTACACGCACTCGCCGGATATCTGTAGCCTCGTGAATCCTTGTTCAAATTTACTGCCCGGATTAAGGCTGCACCTAAATTCTGGGCTGTGTACTGTGGAGTGCGATTTGGTGGAATTTAATGTTGCGATCCAACTAGAGGCTTAGGGGAACTCTTTTGATATAATCATCATAGTGATATTATAAGTTGACGTTATAAATCTGAATTTGTATAACGAGTTGGGGACAAGCTTAATTGAAGGAAAGAGCCAGATATAAATTGGTAGATATAAATTGGTAGATGTATAAATGATTCAACTATGGCCATGATGTATGTTGAATGGATAGAAGGGAATTAGTAATCCAATGCTTAGAGTGTCGTCTCCCTACGGGTAGCATTGTGGAAGTAACAAGTGCGGTGTTAACCGTCACTAGTTGGTATGAGGTTGAGCTGAGTAAAGTTGGACGGTTGGGCTTAGTCCTCGGATTTCACGTCCCGAGGCTCCTTCTGCATTTGATTAATGGTTGGGCTTGGTCCTCGGTGTTCACATCCCGAGGCTCCTTCCGCATTTGATGGATGGTTGGGCTTTGTCCTCGGTGTTCACGTCCCGAGGCTCCTTCCGTATTTGATGGATTGTTGGGCTTAGTCCACGGTGTTCACGTCCCGAGGCTCCTTTCATGCCACGATATTGTGGAATTGCATGTGGTGTGAGTCGACATGCGGTGTCGTAATCCCGGGTTAGGGATAGTGTGGCAAGTCTACGGGCTCGCCAATCGTCACACCGATGGGAGTTGACAGTTAGACCTTGGGCGGTTGGGCTTTGTCCTCGGTGTTCACGTCCCGAGGCTCCTTCCATGCCAAGTGAACGGTTGGGCTTGGTCCTCATGCTCATTTTCGGGGCTCCTTCCGTGTCATACCTTAGGCCAGTTCGGGGCTAGGATTTTGTTGCACATTTACCCAGGAGAACTAGCTGAGCCGTAGTACGCATGTTAGCTCCGTTGTTGTGTTCTTAGCGTTGAGGCGTACGGAGGCCTAGGCCAGGTAGTGTGGAGACCAACCTAGTTGTGGAGATGCCTGCTCTACTGTCACCGTTTGGCCATGACGGATGATGCCGGAGAGGTTAGTTACCTGCTCATATAGTGGGAACTAAAAGTCTGTGTCGACATAGCGATTGCATGTGCTTGATCATGGGTGTGTCATTGCATTGCATACATAGCATTGCACATCATTACATACACAAGACCCTCATCGTATAAGTTTGTATGGGCACTCCTATACGATGGGTTACTTACTACTGAACAACCCTCAACTTGTATGCTTGTATCGGCATCCATATAAGTTGAGTTACTTACTGTTACAACATTAAACTCTCTTGCTGCTGTAGATGGTAGAATTTTAGATAAGTGGTTGTTAATTTATACAATACTTATATTGCTACTTATGTCATGTATACTTACTTCACTTGCTTGTACTACTGTTTTATATATATTGTACTTGTTCCTTTCTCCGCCCGGTGCCGAGGAGTCGCCGGGGGAGCAGATGTGAAGCCACTTAGTCTTTATGACTAACGGTTGCTACGTCTTCCTTTTTAGGAGGGAACCCCGCAGGTGGAGCAGAAGGTCTTGCAGCTGGACAGCTAGGCCAGGACGATAGGGCCTTAGGGGACAGTACCGTCGTTACCATCGGTTACATATGTTAGTGAGAGAGATTTTATTGTATCCCTTCGGGGCAATTCTATTTACGTATTCTAATTATGTAGAAGCTTGTTTTGCTTCTCTTTTGCTGCACTTATAGACTTATGCTTAGTGTGAATTGACTTCTTTATATTATTATGGTTGGGTTGGCATTTATTTGTTGATATTGGTTGTAACCGGCAGGATAAGCGTCTTGTGGTACAGGCTGACCCGAGTGTTAGTGTTACCGTAAGGCGGCTGTTCTGGGCATAAAACCGCTCTCGTTTCATTTTTTTTTGTTCCGGTAGGGGGGTCTTACACCCTAACCCTTGGGTCAAACCTAGACTATCCCCATTCATCCACCACATGTCCTACCGAAATCTTGGTTAAGGGTCTAATTATTTGAGTGATGTTACATTATTTCGTTTGTGCTTCTTCAGCTGGAGGGAAGCATAACCTATCACATGTCTATACTGCAGTAGGACAAGACCCATCCTCTGATAGGATGCATTAGTGTAGACTTGGAATCCTTCCTTCTAAGAGAGATGGGAAAGGATAGGAGCTGAGGTAAGCCGATCCTTTAGCTCTTGGAAGGAAGATTCGTATTGCGGAGTTAATACGAATGGTGTACCCTTCTTCGTCAATGATGTAAGTGGGAGGGCAATCCGAGAAAATCCATCTAAGAACTTCAGGTAGTATCTGGCGAGTCCTAGGAAACATTGTATGTCGGATGCTGTCTTAAGTAGCGGCCAATCTCGCACTACTTGAATCTTTGCCAGATCCACCACTAGTCTTGCTCCACTGATATTGTGACCTAAGAGGCCGCATCCTTCAACAAAAACTGATATTTACTAAACTTCACATATAGTCTGTGCTCCCGGAGTTTCTCTAGAGTCAGTGCTAAATGTCTTGCATGCTCGTCCTCCATGCTATTACTTACTCTGTCAAGAGATATAATGGAGGGGAAAGGCCTCGGAAGACACTCAGCCAATTTGCCCCTTTTTTTGGTTGAGGTGATGGAGTCTGTTATGTCCTAAAATCCTCTAAGATAGAAGTCAATGTCTGTCCCATCTTCGTGTGCTGGAATGGAGTAAGAACTAGAGGGGGTGGAACAACATTCTGAGCCTGAGGTGTTCATTGTTGAAGGCCAGGGTTTGTTAACAGCTTGGTGAGGAAAAGTTTACTTGTAAGGTGGTTGGCTAAAATCTAGATAAGAGTGGACTGTTGCATGTGTTTCCCTATATGGGAACACCATAGTTTCTGCTGCTTAGTTTGTCCATAAACTAAACTCGAGTGGGGTGTCTGATGGTTTGTGGACTTCCTTTCTTCAGGTCAAGGTTTCTCATTGATAGAAGTTGTAAAACCACCTTTTACTTGCACCTGGGTGTTATGCCCAGAACCATAGCTATGTAGTGATACTAACCCCCGAGAAGGTCGCCATTAC
This sequence comes from Platanthera zijinensis, assembly GCA_039513925.1. NCBI lineage: Eukaryota > Viridiplantae > Streptophyta > Magnoliopsida > Asparagales > Orchidaceae > Platanthera > Platanthera zijinensis. The sequence goes on from CM077083.1 coordinate 108,378,520, forward strand.
AAATTGTTGATTCTGTTGGCAAATTCTTAACCATGTACCGCAAAAGAAATAGAAGTATTCATATAAAAGAAACAACCTCCTAGCTCTACGTGAGAGTCACCCTCTCCTTCCCCTCCCCCTCTCCTCTTTGTGAGAGTCCCCACCTCTACGTCTCCTTCCTTCTAATCCAAGTATTTCGGCCAACCTCCTTGCCACCACCCTCTCTTTTCCATTCCAAAATTTCGGCCACCAAGTTTCCCTCTCTCCAAGGGTTTTGCAAAAGGAAGAAGAATGGATCGCGTCTTCATCGTCCTGTGCAGATCCGTGGACTCACGTGGAGATAGACTCAACCACCGTCGTGAGTGCTTCCTTCACTCATCCTTGTAGATGGATCTTTCTTGGGATTTGGGTAACGAGTTCTCTAACCATCTCTTGTGTGTTCTTCTTATTATTATGAGAATTTGGTGGAATAGAAGGCTAGTAATCTATCCTTATTTATATTGAATATTGTGCTATAATAAATCTGAATTTTTATCGTGTTTTTTCCGAATATTTTCATATAAATCGGAGCTGGTAAATCTCGTGAACACTGGAAGAAATCGGATTCATTATCCTTGATTTCTCCTCGAGTTCATGTGATTTGGTTCACCTCATTTTAAATTAATTTGAGATCGATTTGGACTTAATTTAAATCTCTTTTTTATTCGGGATTTTCTCTTATTGGAATTGTGAATGTTTGGGTATAATTTTAATTTGAATTGCTAATTGTTCGGATCGGGTAGGTTCTTTTTGCTTGAGCGAACATTGTCATATAGCCCTTGTTCAATCTCTATAAGGGGTAGCAACCCTTTGCGTTGTTTGATGTTGAAAAGTATGTTGTTAATTGCTTGATTAATTGATAGTGTTAATTAGAGAAACTGCACGCGATGTATTTATTTTAATTACCGAACCTAAGAACGCGTAGTTTAATCCGTCGAAACCATGGGCCTGCATCACAGGGCATGAATTTTTCCGACTGGGCGTGCATTTCCCACTCGGGAATGCATTTTCACGCCCGGGCGCGCATTTCTTTGCTCCGGGAGCACATTATTCCACCCGCTCGCGCATTTTACACCTGAGCGTGGATATTTTCTAGGGCCCATATTTTCTTCACGGGCGCGAATTTTTTGCCCGGGGGCGCATTTTTTGCCTAGGGGAACATTTTTTTCCCCAGGCACGCATTTTTTGCACGAGTGCAGATTTTCTGCCAGGACACGCATCTTTCGCACAGGTGCACATTCAGCTCGGACATGCTTTTTTCACCCGGGCGTGCATTTTCTCACGCACGCGAGTATTTTTTTTCGCCTGGGAGCACATTTTCCGCCCCGACATGCATTTTCTGCACGGGCAAGAATTTTTCGCCCGAGCGCACATTTTCTTCCCGGGAGCGCATTTTCTTCACATGCGCACATTTTTTGCCTGAGCGCGATTTTCGGCCCCTATTGGTCATTTTCCGCACGACCGCACAATTCCCTCTCGGGCAAGCATTTTTGCGTCAGACGCGCATTTTCCTGCCTAGGCGCGTTTTTTGTCCCAGGCAGAAACTTCTGCCCGCATGCGCATTTTCACGCCCGGGAGTGGGAACATATTTTCCGCCATGGCGCGCATTCTTTCGCTTAGGCATGCAAAATTTTCCCTAGCGCACATTTTTGGATCGAACGTGTATTCCCCTCTAGGGCGTGCATTTTTTCACTCTAGGGCACATTATTTCGCCCATGCAACATTTTCTGTCAGTGCGTGCATATTTTTCCTGAGCGTGCATTTTCTGCTTAGGCGCCCATTTTCCTCCACTGCGCAAATTTTTGGAGAGGGGCGCATATACTGTCGGGTAGTGCATAGTTTGCCCGAGCGCGAATTATCCACCTGTGCGCGCATTTTCCACCCGACCGTACATTTTTTTCCCGTGCACATATATTTTCTCCTGCGTATTCATTTTCATCCCGTGTGCGAATTTTCCTGGCATGGCGCGCATTTACCTGCTCGGGTGCGCATTGTTTCACCTGGGCTGGCATTTTTCGCCCAGGCTCTCATTTTTCTGCCCGAGTACGCATTTTCCGCCTGGTTGCCCATTTTCTGCCCGGGCAAGCATTTATTTATCAGGGAGCACATTTTCTTCTTGGGGCAAATTTTAAGCATGGGCGCGAATTTTCAGCCCGGGCATGCATTTTTCGTCTAGGCGCGCATTTTCCTCTCGAGCGCATTTTTTGCTTGGGCTCTCATTTTTCGCCAAAGCACGCATTATTCGTTGTGCGCGCTTTTTTCTACCTAGCGCGCTATTTCTGCTCGGGAGAGCATTTCACTCCCGAGCGCCTATTTTCCATTCTTGCGTGCTTTCTTATGCCCGAACTCTTATTTTTTGCAAGGGCAAGCATTTTTCACTCGACATGTTATTTTCGCCCATGCGTGCATACTTTGCTCGAGCGTGCATTATTCGTCTAGGGGTAAATATTTTGACCATGTACATATTTTTCACACGGCCGCACATTATTCTCCATAGAGTGCATATTTCGCCCGCACACCCATTTTTCGCCCGGGCGAGCATTTTTTTGCCCGAGAGCATATTTTTTGCCAGGGCGCGCATTTTCCGCCCAAGCACGAATTTTCTGCCCGGGCGCGCATTTTTTTCCCGGGCTAGCATTTTCTGCAAAGGCGCGAATTTTTTCCCGGGCACACATTTTCCTCCTGGGCGCCCATTTTTCGCTCTAGCGCTCATTTTTTGCCCGAGCAGGTATTTTTCGCGCGGGCGTAGAATTTTTGCCCAAGCGCGCATTTTTCGCCATGGAAAGCATTTTCCTCCTGGGCAAGCATCTTTTGCCCATGCAAGCAATTTTTATCCTTTGAGCACATTTTTCTCCCTAGAGCGCATCTTTCGCATGGGCGTGAATTTTCCGCACTTGCACGTTTTTTTGCCCGGGCATGCATTTTGTGCTTGGGCGCACATTTTCCGCTTAGGCATGCATTTTCCGCCCGGTCACGCATTTTCCGCCCGGGCACGCATTTTCCCCCTGGTCTTGAATTTCTGCCCAAGCGCACATTTTCCGTCGGGCATGCATTTTTCTGTCGGGCGCGTATTTTTCGGCCCAAGAGCGCTTTTCTCGCTCGGACACCTATATTCTAGCCGCGCGTGCATTTTTCGATTTGGGCTCGTATATTTCGCCCGGACGGAGATTTTACCGCCCGGGCGCTCATTTTTCTCCCAGGCAAGAAATTTCCACCCGACACGCATTTTTTAGCTGAGGCGTGTATAATTTGCCTAGGCGTACATTTTTCACTCGGGGGTGAATTCTTCGCACATGCACGCATTTCTCACTTGGGCATGCCTTTTTCGCCCAAGCGTGCATATTCGCTCGAGCGCGCATTTTCTCCTGGATATACATTTTTCGCTTGGGCATGCTTTTTTTCGCATGAGTAAGCATTTTCTGCCCTGACATACGTTTTTCGCACGACACACATTTTCCGCTTGGGCGCGCATTTTTTGCCCGGCCGAGCATTTTTTGCATGTGCACGAGAAATTTTCCGCCCGGGTCCAAATTCTACCCTCGGGAAATAATTTTCCTCCCTGGCGAGCATTTTTTGCTCGCGAGCCCATTTTCTGCTCGGGCGAGCTTTTTTCCTCTTGGGAGCAGATTTTCCGCACAGGAGTGAATTTTCCGAACGCGTGCAGATTTTTTGCCCGGACGCGCATTTATCTCCTGGGCAAGCATCCTTTCACCCGGGCGCAAATTTTCCACCTGGGCATTCATTTTATTCTCGGGCATGCATTTTTCACATGGGCGCAAGATTTTTTCTGCCCATGCTCACATTTTTCCCTAGGGAAAGTATTTTCTGCCTTAGCGAGCATTTTTTGCCCGCACGCCATTTTCTTCCCGGGCGGGCATTTTTTCGCATGGGAGCAAATTTTTTGTCGGGCATGCATTTTCCGCACGGACACAAATTTTCTACCCGGGCGCACATTTTTCACCCGCACACACATTTTTCCCCCTAGGACACACATTATGCCCGGGCACACATTTTTCTACCGGACACGCATTTTTGTACCTGGGAGAGCATTTCACTTCCGAGCGCCTATTTTCAAGCTGGGCATGCATTTTTCTGCCCGGGCTCAATTATTTCTCCCGGACAAGCATTTTTACACCGGGAGCTCATTTTTCGCCAAGGCAAGCATTTTCCACAAAAACACATATTTTTCGCCCATGGGGTGCATAATTCACTCAGGCGTGCATTTTTCGTCCAGGTTTAAATTTTTTGCCCATGCACACATTTTTCACAAGGGTGCACATTTTTCTCCCTATAGTGCATATTTCGCCCGCGCGAGCAATTTTTGCCAGCAAGCCCATTTTCTGCCCGGACGAGCTTTTTTCGCTCGGGTGAACATTTTTATCCCGGGCGAGCATTTTTTGCCCGAGCACAAATTTTATGCCCGGACGCGCATTTTTTGCCCGGGAGCAAATTTTCTGGCCATCCGAGAATTTTCCGCCCGAGCGAGCAATTTCTGCCCTGGCAAGCATTTTCCACCCAAGCATGTATTTTTCGCTTGGACGGGCATTTTTCGGACGAGCGTGCATTTTTTGCCCAAGCGCGCATTTTCTGCCGAGGAAAACATTTTCCTCTTAGGCGAGCAATTTTTTCCCGCATGCCCATTTTTTGCCCAGATAAACAATTTTTCTCCCTCGAGCACATTTTCCACCCGGGAGCGCATTTTTCGCATTTGGGCTAATTTTACGCCCTTGCACGCATTTTTGCATTGGCGCATATTTTTCGCCCTGTCGTGAATTTCCTGCCCAGGCTCAAATTTTTCGTCGGGCGCACATTTTTCTACCGGGAGCCCATTTTTCCACTCGAAAGCCCATTTGTCGCTCGGGGACATATTTTCCAGCCGAGCAAGCATTTTTTTGTTCGGGCTCGTATATTTTTCCCGAGCAAGCATTTTCCACCCCTGACTCACATTTTTTCGCCTAGGCATGCATAATTCGCCCGAGCGTTCATTTTTCTCCCAAGGGCAAATTTTTCGCCCATACAGGCATTTTTCACACGGGCGCTCATTTTTTTCCCTAGCGTACAGATTTTGCTCGAGCGCGCTTTTTCTCCTGGAGACATATTTTTCGCCCGGGCACGCTTTTTTTGCATGAGCGCGCATTTTCTGCCCAGGCATGCGTTTTTCGCCCGCCAAGCATTTTCTCCTTGGGCACGCATTTTTCGCCCAGCCGAGCATTTTCCGCATGTGCGCGAGAATTTATCTGCTCGGGCCCGCAATTTCCGCCTGGGAAAGGCTTTTGTGGCCTAGCGACCATTTTTCGCCCATGCTCCCATTTTCTGCCAGGGCGAGCATTTTTTCTCCAAGGAGCAAATTTTCAGCCCGCGCTCGAGTTTAAGCACGAGAGCGAATTTTTCGAACGGGTGCGCATTTTCATCTCGGGCAAGCATCTTTCCTCCCTGGCGTGAATTTTCCTCTCGGGCGCGCAGTATCTGCTCGGGCAAGTTTTTTCCACACACATGCGAGAATTTTCTCCCCGTGCTCCCATTTTCAGGCAGGGAAAGTATTTTCCGCCTTTGCGAGCATTTTTTGCCCGCGCATCCATTTTCTTCCCGGGCAGTCATTTTTTCACACGGGAGCACATTTTTCGGTCGGGCATGCATTTTCCGCACGGACATAAATTTTCTACCCGGACAAACATTTTTCACTCGCACATGCATTTTTTCCCAGACACGCATATTCTGCCCGCGGACATATTTTTCTCCTGAGCATTCATATTTTGCCCGGGCAAACATTTTTTTCCCGGGGGAAAATTTTTTGCCCGAGTGCACATTTTTCATACGGGCACCCTTATTTTTCCCTAACTTGCATATTTTGCTCTGGTGCACATTTTTTGGCTGGAGACACATTTTTCGCCCGGGCACACATATTTCTCCCTAGCACACATCTTTCGCACAACACGCATTTTCTGACTGGGCACACGTTTTCTACCCTCGCATGAGCATTTTTCCGCCCAGTGCGCAGTTCCTTGAGGGTGGGCTGGGGACAAAGCACAACTTGACCGATGCTTTCATCTTCCTCATCTTCGTCATCTTCTTCATCTTATATCTCTCAAGTCTGAGATAATTGATGATATAACTTCCTTACTGGTCGAGTGATAGGGGAGGATCATAGCAGGAGGAGGAAGAGAAGAGACCATTTTATCCACATTGATTGCTCTATTTTTAATGAGAAAGAAACAGAGGGCGCAGAAGGAGAAATCTTTCTTTTGCCATGATTTTCGATCTTAACACCAAGAAGAAAAGTGATTTTTTATGCTTGCTCATGGCGTTTAATAGTAAAAAATAGTTTTCTACTTTTCTTGTAAACTTTCTTGATAAATGAATATTCACACACACACACACAAAAGGAGGGTTCAAAGGGTTTGGGGAAGTAAAGTGCGGGTGATGCACTTACGGTCCATTTGGATGCCTGCACACCTCTCATGCCTTTCACTTCTCAAACAACTTTAAGATGTGTGCAGGCATGCACACGAATCTTTGGATGCTCATACTTTACCGTAATGTTCATTATGCATTTTTGCATCATCTTACAAATAGTGGTAAATTTTCAAACATATTAAAGATGTTGTGCAAATTTGGATAGGGGGCAAGTATCACGGGCCAACTAAGAACAACACCTACTTTTGCAAATATAAATATATAGGGCTTACAAGAACACAATATTGTCAAAAATATATATTAGCATTCAACATTTAACTAAGGAACAACTTCATGGTATATATGTCTACCAAATGCAAGAAAATTACAAATGATTCAACAAAGGGCACCACGGGTGGAGGTGGAATCGAGCACATCTGCTTGATGAGAAATAATGAAACATATTGTATTCTGATGAACAATGGACAAACAAGATACACACAAACCTTCATAATCGTATGACAACAACCCTGCATGGACTAAGTCTTGCCACAGATCTGTAGCCCACAATGGTCCACGTTTCTCCCTATCTAAATCCATGCAACAATCCATTCCACACACCTAGAGATGCCGCCAACTAACACACCTTTGACCCGATGGATCCAAGTTGTCATCTGACTGTAACGTTCGACACCGTCAATGAAAATATCGTCCCTCGCTCAAGGTTCTCACACATGACTGCTGCAATTATTATTCACAGGTTTGTCAAGGATGGCTTATGCCTTTTTGAAAAATATTTTTTCCACACTCAATGACCAATTGAACGACAATTGACACATTAAAACCTCTGGTGTTATTTTTACATTGGATATAAACATTTAATTGATTTTTACCCTAATAAATTATAAATATTATAATATTTTTTCGGGTCGCCCGGTCTTTTCCCAATTCGGAGAATTCGGATCGCCTTAGCTAAGAATTGGACCGGGCGTGCAAATAATAAAAATGAACCGCAACAAATGATAGGGGGCATTTTTTACGTTGAAATCCTGGAAAGGGTGAAAAACAACGTGTCTGGAACTGTGTCGAGGTAAATGCCACTAGCTTCTTGGAGTTGTACATAGTCGTATTTGATCTGGAGGGTGACAGGTCGCTACTTCGTTACAAGTGTGGAAAATAAGTAGAAAATGACTAACTTCACGGAGACTCGATGGAAGCGCTCCAGCCATGGAAAGTTGTTGAGCTCGCGGAACCTAGGCAAGAGCATACCAGCTGGATATTTCTCTAAGTCCACGGAGCCTCTTGTGGGCACACTCTCATTGATGTGGAACCTTGATGGAGCACTTTCGTGGAGTCAGTTGGCATGAATTGTGGCGTGCCTGAGCCTGAGCATAAGGAGGAGAGCAAAGGGAATTCCAAAGTGGAGAATTAGCCTAAGTCCACGATCTCATCAGAAAACCTCAAAGCTCTCTCTTGCCTTTGGAGTTGCTGTCACATCCCAAATCCCAAAATTGAGTTCAGGCTGGGCAACACAGCCTGGGACACGTGCGTGTCCCAAGCAGTGTCCTGCTCTGTGTGGTCGAGTGGGGAAAATAGCCTATGACACGGGCATGTTAGAGACGGTGTCCTTCTCTAGATTTGTTCATGGATTTGAGGCCTGGTGAACCTGGGCAATACACGGGCGTGTCTAAAGCCGTGTAAGGGCACATGGCCTGTGACACGGGCGTGTCACATGGCCGTGTCCTGTTCGGGTTGAGTCGGTTTGTGTGCCACTTATAGTACACTGCTTGTGACACGGGTATGTCAAAGGGCGTGTCAACCCAAAAATAGAGTTTTCGGTGTGATTTGTGGCCGTTCATTTCCTTTATCTGGGATCCAATGGCCCAAGCTTCTCCCTGCTGTATTAAGTCCAGGATTTGAAAGAGTTCTATCGTTCAATCTTGGCCATCCTCTTTCTAAAAGAGTAGATAGAAAGGAGAGCAAGGAAGGAGGAGGAGGAGAGGATCCAGCCGCCGGTGGAGCTTCAGAGTTCCGAATCGAGATCTGAGGCCATATTTGTGGAGGCAAAGCCGTTGCGGTGCTTTCCAACTGGCTAGATTTCCATGGCTCCAAAAAGATCGGCAAGGGTAACGATATTCCTTCTTGGACATGTGAAGTCCTTCTTTTGGCATATGCATGGATTTCCCCCACCAAAGGGTGTAGTATTGAGGGATTTCCCATGGGTTGATTCGTGGATTCCCCAACGCGTCTTATATATAGATCTGGAAATCTGTAGTATGGACTATGTATGTTGTGTAAAGCCTATCTAGACAGGTTGGTCTGGATTGGTGATATTTAATTTTGCACACTGGAGAAGACTCTGCGTTTAAACAAGTAGTTTGTGGAGTCTGTGGGTTGTGCATGTGAAGTGGAGTAACAGGAAGTACTAGAATGAGATTTCCAGGAAAATACCCTCGTAATGCCTGTGATGTGGCTATTCTTTTTTGGCCAGTCCTTTGTGGACAGTGTGGCCAGTACTTTGTGAATAGTATGGCCAGTACTTTGTGGATAGCGTGTCTATTGTGAAGCTAGTCCATGGTGGATAGTGTGGCTATTATGAGCTATGGGCTCTCAAAAAGGATTAGTGCCGAATAGGAAAGGTGAGACTAACCCGTGCCTATAGATTGGCCATGAGTACGTCTGCATTCGGTGATGGCAATGCGACTTGAGCAATGAGATTGGTTGATCTGTACCTGCATTATGTCTGACCGATTGGTAGAGCTATGTTATTGGTCTCGTTGGAGCGCATAATGAGAGTCTTAGGCATGCACGCCATTAAGACTGAGTGCTTAAACTTTACCATTGGGTTTTGGACCTCGAACGGTGGTGAGACCCTGGGTATTTCCGGTACACAAACAATGTGCCCTGAGTGCACGAAGCGTCGGGCCGTGTGGGCGGCATTTGTGATATATTGTTTGTGCGTGAGAGCACAATGAGTGATATATCGGCATGTGAATTGCTATGCTTGAAGGTAAGGAATACCACTGCCCTAGGAAAGGGGTTGGGTCGTTATAAGTTGGTTAGCTGAATGCTGACTGTTGCCTTGTTCGCCACCTTTTTGGTTGGTTGTCTCTGTGCAGGTGCTAGAGAGCCGAGCGAGAAATAAAGGGCTGAAGTCTCTGCTGCTGCTGCTCGCACTTGAATGCTAAGCAAATACTTTTGTGTGGTGTTTATGTGTGGTCATCCTGCACACCAATGTATGGAATCCACACTTGTAAAGAGGAACTGTAAGGCTTTAAGGCCAAACGATTTTGTATTTGCTGTACATTCCTATATAAATTTGGTTGTTTATATAAAGTGGACATTCCTGGTTTGAGTTCAATTTTATTGTTAAAATCTTCCGCTAGTATGCTCTGTGTTAGGGTGCGATTGTGTTGTAGTATTAACATGTGACCTCGCTGACTGTTTGTGGCATATGGTGTGTGGCCCCAACCGGACCTTCTATTATATGTTATTTAACGGATGGACTCGTTATATTTTGGTATCAGCTTGTCTCGGTCTTCAACATTCGAATTTGTGGTTAAATTCTTTTGTGCGGTGGCGAGCACATGTAAGTGCAAACCGCTTTAACACCAATGAATTATTGAATGTCCACTAAGGAATGCAAATACACTTGTTTGAGGAACCTGCGCGTTCCTATATTGTTTTTATAGCTTATGCGAGGGCGCTAATGTGTGTCTTGTTCACCTATAGGTGATTCATAGTTGTGCTGGGCAGTTTGAGCCCCAGCGTTCTGATGAGAGTGCGACACCAACTGAGGTGCTTATACCTCCTCCTTCTGTGGAAACTGTCCGCTTAGTTGCTGAGGTGCTATTTTCAATATTTCATTCATAGCCTATTGGGCAAGCGCAGCTGGTAGTGGTGCTAGAATGGGTTGGTGTAAGTCCAGAACCTGTTGCGGCTGTTGATCCTCGAGCAGCTGAACGATTGTTAAAACAGTTCATGAGCTTCAATCCTCCTATATTTACGGCTGTGGGATCCCCAAACCAGGCAGAGGATTGGTTATCGTGAGTCAAGCGTATATTGACATCGATTAGGACGGAGGAAGATTAGAAGGTCACCTTGGCCACCTTCTTGTTGGAAAGAGAGGCTCGGTTATGGTGGGACGAGATGGAGTTACACCAATTAGCGGGCAAGAATTTAACACAAGTTTCGATTGAGAGATTCTCGCGACTATATTTGGCAAAGCACCTACCAGTGGCACAATGCATCGCTATGGAGAATTAGTTCCAATGTTTAACATAAGGATAAAGTAGCATTGATACTTACTTGCATAAGTTTACAAGGTTGGGATGTTATGTGGGTTCTATCTTTGCTGATGAACAAAGAAAAACCAATAGGTTCTACGTTGGGTTGCGGGATGAGTTTAGATTCATGCTCTCGAGTTCGGTGAACCAAGGGTTTCAGGCATTGGTCGATACTTCATGTGCGATGGAGAAGGATATGAAATGGGTGCAAGGCAAAAAATAACTTGGCTGTGACAATGCCAGGGTTCAAAGCACCCTGTCCTGGAAAATCGTACTACCAAAAGAAATGGGGCAAGAGGTCCAAGCCTTTTGGGAAAGCTCCTTCAATAGTGGTGTCTGGGGCAACTTCGTGGCAAGGGCCTCGTACCTGCTATACATGTGGGAAAGTGGGACATATAGCCCGTGACTGTTTGGCTGTTACGCAAAAGGTGGAAAAGAAGACGGGAGTGTCTTATGATGATATGGGAAAAGCAGTGGTGGAGACCTCTACATCCGAAACGCTGCCCAGAGTTTTTAATCATTGCCAGTAGAAGGCCATAAAGCAAAGTTACGTCATCACAGGTATGATTTAAGTTATTGATTAATTTTAATATTGCATACCTTGTGTGTAGCTTGTATGTTATGTGTTTACCACAGGCTTTGTCCTGATTGAGAATAATCCGGCGAGAGCACGGTTTGATACGGGTGCTTCGCATTCATTTTTGTCTAAGGACTTTGTAGCTCGAATTGGAGTACCGAGTCGTGTGATGATAGATAGTATAAAGGTGTTATTACCGAATGGATGTGTGATGCTTGCAGATTGGGCTTTCTATGTGGAAGTTCAAATAGGAAGTAGGTATTTTGGTTTGAGTGCATCTGTACTCCCGATATCAGAATTTGATGTGATCTTTGGTATGGACTGGATCTCGGAGAAGCGTGCCTTTATTGATTGCAATTTAAAGGAGATCACACTGGGCCAGAATACAGAGCTTGAGACTAAATTCGCTGGTATGCGAGGAGTGAGCGGGATCAAGGAGTCTGCTCTCCAAGTCGTCAATGATGTTCGTAAGGGAGCGAAGTTATTCTTCACTCTTATTAAGGCAGTGGAGACAAAGGTAAGTGTGAATGATGTTCCATTTGTGTAGGAGTTTGCTGATGTATTTCCTAAGGATCTTCCTGGGTTACCACCCAAGCGGGAGATCGACTTCACGATTGAGTCGGTGCCAGGTGTGAAACCTGTGGCCCGCTCGCCATATTGCGTAGCGCCAAAGGAAATGGCTGAATTGAAAGTTCAATTGCAAGAATTGTTGGAACAAGGATACATACGCCCAAGTATGTCACCTTAGAGCGCACCTGTTCTTTTTGTGAAAAAGAAGGATGGTAGTTTGCGGTTATGTATTGACTATCGTGAATTAAATAAACTGATAGAGAAAAACAAGTATCTGATTTCACAGATAGATGACATGTTCGATCAGCTAGTGGGATCAACCGTCTATTCTAATTTGTATTTAAAATCTCGATATTACCATTTGAGGATTCGGGAAGGTGACATTCCCAAGACAACATTTGGAACATGCTACGGTCATTATGATTTCACTGTAATGCCGTTTGGGCTATGTAATATGGCATCGGTGTTCATGGATCTAATGCACCGAACATTCCAAGAGTACTTAGATCGGTTTGTTATTGTATTCATTGATGATGTCTTGGTGTACTCTCAATCAGAAGCTGATCATGCAAATCATTTGCGGTTGGTATTGCATACCTTGCGGAGAAATAAGCTCTATGCTAAGTTATCAAAGTGTGAGTTTTGGCTATCGTCAGTAGTTTTTCTTTGCCACGTTGTAAGTGGAGAGGGCATAGCAGTGGATTCGTCAAAGATAAGAGCAATATAGGAGTGGTCGGTGTTGTCCTCGGTGGCTGATGATATAAGTTTCCTTGGATTGGCAAGGTACTATAGATGCTTTGTAGAAAACTTCTCACGGATCGCTTTGCCTCTTACCACGTTAACGAGGAAGGATTAGAAGTTTGTTTGGACGCCGAAGTGCGTGCGAGCTTTTGAAGAGATGCAGAGTTATTTTACCACGTCACGTGTGTTAACATCACCATGTGGTACAGACGGCTATGAGATCTATAGTGATGTGTCAGGTAGCAGCTTAGGCTGCACTCTTCTGCAGTTTAGAAGGGTAATTTCTTATGGATCACGCCAGTTGAAAGTGCATGAACGGAATTATCCCGTCCACGACTTGGAGTTGGCAGCGGTGATCTTTAAGCTTAAATTGTTGCGGCACTATCTATATGATGTCAAAGTGGATATCTATACGGACCATAATAGACTAAAGTATCTTTTGGATAAGAAGGATCTCAATATGCGACAATGAAGGTGGATGGAGTTCCTTCGGGACTACACCTTTGATATACATTATACTACCGGGAAGGGAAATGTGGTCGCAGATGCCTTGAGTCGTAGGACTCTGATAAAGGCAAATTGGTTGCAGATGCATGATGAGCATCTGATCAGGAGTTGCAAGCGTTAGAGATTTCTTTTATTGACAAGAATTCTACAGCCGATGCATGCTTGAACTGGACAGAGGTACAATATGACCTTGCGGAAAGGTTTCGGCGAGAACCGGAACTTGATGAAAGTTTACAACGCTATGCAAAGGATGGGTCAGATGACCAATTATCTTGGGACGACGTCCTATTATGGAAAGATGGCTGGTTGTGCGTCCCAAGTATGGGTAAGTTTAGGGAAGAGTTGATGTATGAAGCTCACTTTACAAAATACTCAATTCACCCAGGGAGAACAAAGATGTACAAGGATATGAAAAAGTTATTCTGGTGGCCCGGATTAAAGAAAGACATAACACATTATGTGGCTAAATGCCAAACTTGTGCATTGGTGAAAGTGAAATGCCAGAAGCCCGGAGGTTTCTTGAAGTCGTTACCTATTCCAAAATACAAAGTTTGATGATATTTCAATTGATTTCGTACACGGGTTACCGAGATCTCAATGCGGGAATAATTCAATCTGGGTGATTGTAGACCGGTTGAGAAAAGTGGCTCACTTCCTTCCCAACAAGAGGGACGATTCAGCAAAAACCTTAGCAAAACTCTATGTGGAGCAGATTGTACGATTGCACGGTGTTCCCCATAGCATCGTAAGTGACCGTGATGGGTGATTCACATCGAATGATTGGAGGCTAATCCATAAATTGTTGGGAACAAAGTTAACGTTCAGTACGACCTTTCATCCCGAAACGGATGGCCAGACATAGAGGACCAATAGGACAATGGAGGACATGCTCTGAATGTGCGCCCTGGATTTTGGTAAGAGATGGGAAGATCATCTCTATATGGTGGAGTATTCCTACAATAATAGCTACCAAGCGAGCATCGATATGGCACAATTTGAAGCTCTATATGGTCGTAAATGTCGTACACCATTAGCTTGGGAAGAAGCAGGCGAATCCAAACATTATAAGACTAAAGAAGTCGAAGAAGCTAACTCGACTATACACTCTATTCGGGAGAGTCTACTGATAGCCGAGGATCGTCAAGCAAAGTACTCTAATGCCAAGCACAAGAACGTGGAGTTCGCGGTAGGCGATTGCGTATATTTGAAGATCAAGCCATTCAAAGGCGTGTCCAGGATTCGGCATTTGAAAAAGCTAAGTTCAAGATATCTCGGTCCGTTCGAAGTGGTGGAGCGAGTTGGGGAAGCTTCCTATCGGATAGCTCTTTCGGCAGATTTGAGTGGATTGCATGATGTGTTCCACATATCAGTGCTTCGAAATGCCATCAAAGATCCAGCTCAAGTGATTACGAATGATCGCATAACAGTCAAAGTTGAGCTAACGACGAAGGTCAAGCTCATTCAAATCGAATATAGAGCTGATAAATAGTTGCAGAACAAGGCAATCAGGATGGTGGGGGTCCGATGGGACAATTGTGTCCATGAGGAGCAAACATGGGAGGAAGAGCAGACCATGAGAGGTGAATTTTCCAAGCTATTTGTGAAAACTATTGGACAGTATATATTTTATTGTAACATACATTTTGAAGTTATAACATTTTGACTGCTGGGTTCCTTGCTGTGTGAAAATTTTGGAACAAAATTTCTTGTAAGGAGGGGAGGGTTGTAACACCCCAAATCTCAAAATTGAGTTTGGGCTTGGCAAGACGGCCTGGGACACAGGAGTGTCCCAAGCCGTGTCCTTCTCTGTGTGGTCGAGTGGGGCACACTGCCTATGACACAGGAGTGTCAGAGGCCATGTGCTTCTCTTGATTTTTCCAGGGATGTGAGACCTGGTGAACATTGGCTAGACACGGGCGTGTCTGAAGCCGTGTCAGGGCACACGGCCTATGACACGGGCATATCAAATGGCTGTGTCCTGATCGGGTTGAGTTAGTTTGTGTGCTACTTACAGTACACGGCCTGTGACACGGGTGTGTCACAGGCCGTGTAAGCCCAAAAAAATAGTTTTCAGGGTGATTTATGGTCGTTCATTTCCTTCATCTGGGATTTAATGGCCCAAGCTTCTCCCTGCTTTGTTAAGTCCAGGATTTGAGAGAGGTCTATCATTCAATCTTTGCTATCCTCTTTCTAAAAGAGTAGAGAGAAGGGGGAGTAAGGATGGAGGAGGAGGAGAGGATCCAGCCGCCAATGGAGCTTCAGAGTTTCGAATCGAGATCTGAGGCCAGATTTGTGGAGGCAAGGCCGCTGTGGTGCTTTCTAACCGGCAAGATTTCCATGGCTCCAAAGAGATCGTCAAGGGTAACGATCTTCCTTCTTGGACATGTGAAGTCCTTCTTTTGGCATATGCATGGATTTCCCCCACCAAAGGGTGGATTCTTGAGGGATTTCCCTTAGGTTGATTCGTGGAATCCCCAACATGTCTTGCATATAGATCCAGAAATGCGTAGTATGGACTAGGCATGCTGCTATGTGAAGCCCATCTAATCAGGTTGGTTTTGATTGGTGATGTTTCATTTTGCGCATTGGAGAAGACTCCCCGTTTAAACGAGTATTTTGTGGAGTCTGTGGGTTGTGCCTGTGAAGTGGAGTAACATGAAGTACTGGAATGCGGTTTCTAGGAAAATACCCTTGTAATGCATGTGCTTTGGCTATTCTATTATGGCCAGTCCTTTGTGGATAGTGTGTCCAGTCCTTTATGGACAGTATGACCAGTTCTTTGTTGAAAGCGTGTCTATTATGAAGTTAATCCTTGGTTGACAGTGTGACTATTGTGAGCTGCGTGCTCTTAAAAAGGCTTAGTGCCGAACAGGAAAGGTGAGACTGACCCGCGCCTATATATTGGCCATGAGTACGTTAGTATTCAGTTATTTCAAGGCGACTTGAGCAACGGGATTGGTTGATCTGTAACTGGGTTATGTCTGACTGACTGGTAGACCTAATTTATTGGTCTCGTTGGAGCGCATAAATGGAGTCTTAGGCCTGCGCGCCATTAAGAATGAGTGCTCAAAATTTATCGCTGGGTTTTGGACCTCGAACGGTGGTGGGACCCTGGGTATTTTCAGTACACCAACAATGTGCCCTGAGTGGTGTTGCCAGCGTTTGTTATAAATTGTTTGTGCGTGAGTGCACAATGTGTGATATATCTGCATGCGAATTGCTATGCTTGTAGGGAAGGAATACCACTTCCTCGGGAAAGGGGTAGGGTCGTTATAAATTTGTCAGCTGAATTCTGACTGTTGCCTTGTTCGCCACCCTTTTGGTTGGTTGTCTCTGTGTAGGTGCTAGAGAGCCGAGCGGGAAATAAACGGCCGAAGTATCTGCCGCTGCTGTTAGCACTTGAAGGCTAAGCAATGACTTTTGTGTGGTGTTTATGTGTGGTCATCTTGCACACCAATGTATGGAATCCACACTTGTAATGAGGATCTGTAAGGCCTTAAGGCCAACCGATTATGTATTTGTTGTACATTCCTATATAAATGTGGTTGTTTATATAAAGTGGACATTCCTGGTTTGACTTAAATTTTATTGTTAAAATCTTCTGCTAGTATGCTATGTGTTAGGGTGCGATTGTGTTGTGGTATTAACCTGTGTCCTCACCGACTATTTGTGGCATATGGTGTGGGGCCCCGCCCGGACCTTCTATTATATGTTATTTAACGGATGGAGTTGTTACTGTTGCTTGTCCTCAAATGAAGGCCTGTGGTCCTATTTATATTTTTCCGGAGGGTCATAGCGATAATTGCGTCGGGGAGTTATTTTTGCTAGTGAATGGTGTTGCTCCATTTCGATCACCTGGATTACCATATTTGCCAAAATGATGAGATGGTGGAGGCGACCGACGGCAGTAGAGGCGCGCACGTATGCTTGCTTGCCTGCATGATGTGTGTTTGTATATTCCTTCTTCTCGAGTGTCTTTTGGACTTGAAAGTGCGACTCAATTCATGTGTGGCTTGTTCAGTCTGGTTGGCCTTCCACATGCATCCTCGGTCCGAGCTATTCAGGTTTGTTCTAGAAATTATTGGGGGAACCACACCAAATACCCCCAAATTATTGTGATTCTTTATCCGCAAAGCGATTAGCTTGGAAATTTCCTGCTTCTTTCGGTGTGTTCCAAACATTATGAAATTAACTGATACATTTTGCTGGATGTCGGTCAAAAATATTTTTGATCATTCGCTGTTTGTTTGAGATAGGAAAATCGGGCAAGAAATATCTTGCATATTTTGTGGCCTTCTTTTACGAGCCTTCTCTCTATGCTTATTAATAAGATGGGGTCATTCTGCTCTTTCCTCACACAGTTATAGAGATTTTTGAGTTCGCGGATATTCTGTGGTTGATACACCTGAAACAGATTTGAAATTACACAAGTGCGCGTGTCAGTTCAAGTAATATAATGTGAATAAAGATCGTTCCCACGGAGAAGTGATTAATTTAACGCTCACAAATACAATCTAATATTTTCTTTAAATCCAAGTGAATCATTTTAACATATTTTGAAACAAAATTAAAACTGAAAGTATCTAGTGTTTACCTAAATCACCTAGAGGGGGGTGAATAGGTGAGGCCTGTGTCTTTTCGCGAAATAAAAATAACTTAAAAATTAATGAACACAGAACACGGAGATCTATAGTGGTTCCCAGAATTTGGTACATCCATTGTCCCGCCTCGCCTATCTACCACGAAGCGCTAGATTTGGCTACTTCACCTTTCTGAAATTTAAACAAATCTTACACCTCGGAGCATCAACTGCTATAACTCGAAGAAAACACTCCTACCACTTGGAGAACAACCTCTCCTACAACTCGATCAAAACACGGATCTACACCTCGATCCACACACGGATCTACAACTCACGGGGAAAACATCCTACAAATGTAAAAAGAGATTTACATAATAAACAAAGATTACAAGTTATCCTATTTAGATCTAAGTCTTCACTCCGTCGTTCTTCGAATAGGTTAATCTTGGATATCTTGGAGAACATTTTAAATCTAAATGCTTTGAAGACTTGATCACAGATCGACTAGAACTGAGAGAATCAGAAACTTTAGAGAATAACGATCCAGTCAATTTGCTTGGAGACGATCGAATTGTGCAGCACTATCGTCGGTCGAGCGGAAGTCGCAAATGATGTACGGGAGTCGAGTGAAACCTCTCGATCAGGAATATTCTTTATTTGAGCATGATTAGGATTGATGAAAAATCCACCCTAAATATATATAGGAATATTCATTTATAACGGCTAGAAAAATCTTTCTATACCGAGACATGTGGAAGTCACTGTACATGGATCTCGGGAAGAGCGAACCGGAAATTTGAAATCAGGAAAAAAAAACCCAAATTATAATTAATCGAGTATATCCGTGTATACTCGTCGAACTATGTATGAATCTTGACGAAAAAAACTTGGAGAAATTTCAGTCCAGTCGAAATTATAACTCAATGCATAGTAGAAGTCATACTCGCCAAATTTGACGAGTATCGGCTGGCATACTTAACAAATTTGACGGTATCGACTGATACACTCGACGCATTCGACGCATGAGCTACTATATTCGACAAATTTTACTTTGAAAAATCTAGAGAAGTAAATTCAGAAACTCAAAGTTATACCTAATGAATCTCGACGAATTCGGCGTGTATCAACATGTATATTCGATGAATTTGACGGATATCAGAAGATACACTCGACGAATTCGACGAGTATACTTTATTATACTCGATGATTCTTACTTAACCTATTTTCCAACTATCAAAGATTTTACCCTATATAAATACGGCGAATTCGACAAGTGCCAATAGGTATACACGACGAATTCGACGAGTATCAACGAGTATACTCGACGAATTCGATGAATATCCCTTACGATACTCGAGGAATTTTACTTGGATAAAATTCATGTTCTTCTGATTCCAAGTCCTTGTCCTTCCTTGATCCTTTTAATGCACTTGAGATAGAAGCACACCCAAATAGAGATATTACACAAGAGTCAACACATTGGCCAACACAATGAAGGATTACATTGTATAGTCCTATGTTTCATGACCCACTATAACCTGACATTGGGTTGTACTTAGCAATACAGTCCTGCAAGCACATAACTAAAACACATTATCAAATACAATATGAATTCATCTTTGCTTAATGGGACCCTTTTTCAAATAAGGGTTATTGTGGATACAATACCCAACAATCTCCCCCTATTTGAAAAAGTCTAAACCCTACATGTTATGGAGAATTGTACACAAATAATAATAAAGCATAGCAAAACAAGACATATAAATTTAAGAAAAAATAGCATTCCCAAAAAAAATATTAAATTATATATATATATATATATGAGTTCTATAATGTGGAACTATTGTCTACAAATATCAATCATGAAAGAAACTATCAAGACTGTTTGCCCTTGCTCTTTTGACTTTGTCTGGAAAAATAAGCTTTCAGCTTTGGATAATATCTTGGCAGAGCTGGAGGCGCATTCAGATCATCAAAATTGTATTTCCTGAAATGCAGTCTTCTGTTGGCGCAAGCTACCTAACACTTTTTCCATTCATCAGTGTTATAGTAATCCCATCTATTATCATTATCCAAGTCCACGATCTTGAATGTGTCGAGAATGATACTCTTTGAAATTAAACTCCACACCTCGGCCATTTCTCTATTAGTTTCAGACATGACAGCAGATTGGCCTTCACCATACTTTGTCCTTTTCTGGGTTGGTTGAGGTATGTCTTAAACTATATGAACTTCTAGATTGGCAGCAGTAGAAGTAGAAGTATCTGGTTCAATCTGAGGAAAATCATGAGTGTCTGTCTAGTATTGAGAATAATCCTGAGCAGGATTAACAGAAACATCTACTGGAGCAGCCACTGCAGGTTCTGGAATTCTAGCTTGATCCTGGCCTTGCCTACCAAATAACTCATTGTGAAGCCAAATGAAATTATCAAAACTATATGTATTGACCCCCTTGAAGTTTTCTACCATGGAAGCTTCAAGAGCGGTCACCTTGGCATTCAGCACATCCTCCGACTTTTTGACTTCTTCAAGTATCGTGGATGCTATGGCATTGGAATAGTGGACCATTTGATCATTAAAATTGTTCATTCCTGCATTTTGGGCAGTAATAACTGTTTTGGCTTTTGCGTCAACATTCTGAAGAATAGTAAAATTACTTTTGAGCCTTATAATAGAGTAAATAATTGCTTGGCAACTCTGCACAAACCATGAATCTAGCCTCTCATCCAATTTTTCAAAACATACCTTAATATCTGCAAGGCCATTATTCAAGTCTTTCTCTATTTCTTTGACTTTCTTCATCACTGTCTTCAAAGATCGATCAAAGTGTGATTATTGTTTGGCCATCAGAGCTTTTATAGATTTCAGAATAGATACATATGTACTGGTAGAAGGTATATCTACAGCCTGAACACTAGGAGGGGAGGGGAGATCTGCACTTCCCTCGGAGTCACTTGAAGACTCTTCCACCGGAGTAACATGAGATTTTGAAAGTAGCTCAACAGTAAGGGCATCTAGGACAGGAGGATGCCCATATGCATCTCCTGTCTCTCGAATCTGTCCAACTCTGTTTGTATGGAGACAAAAGGATGGCTCTACTCCCCCTCATACCTTACCGATAGAACATCAAGGAGGTTTACAATAAGATTCTCTGGGACAGCAATCGTAGTAAGATCATTTATATTATCAGCAGCAACAAGATCATCCTTATTAGCAAAATCGTAGTGAGCAACATCTAGCTTAGTATCATCTACTAGGTCACCCACAATGTCCGTAGCATCATCCAAAACATCAGCAGTAGCAGGAACATCCTCTAGATAAGTAGAAAGCAGAACATCGTCAGCTACAATCTTATTCTCATCCTCATCAGGCACTAACTCATTGACAACAGCATGAGCAATCTCAACAAACTTTGTAAGAATATCAACAATCTATAGAACTATCACTATAGCAACTGGAACTATAACTGGAATCTTTACATCTGTAGGA
The DNA here is from genome assembly GCA_039513925.1 of Platanthera zijinensis. Classification (NCBI taxonomy): domain Eukaryota; kingdom Viridiplantae; phylum Streptophyta; class Magnoliopsida; order Asparagales; family Orchidaceae; genus Platanthera; species Platanthera zijinensis. The sequence goes on from CM077083.1 coordinate 108,399,683, forward strand.
AAACTCAAGGGCACTAACTCAGTGACCACTTGTGTTTCAGTAGGCTCCCCCCATTCATGCACTCAGTCTATCTAGAATCTCACTGGGGGTGGAAGTAGGAATCCTTTCCTAAAGTACTTCGTCTTCCTTTACTTAGGCAGGTATCTAGCTAACCCTGGCCTCAGGAATATTCTATCCCACCACGAGAAGATGGATGAATCTATTTTTTTCAGGTGGTGAATAGGAACAGCTTTGCATATGTCAAATGTATCTCTGCCCATCTGATTAAGGAACAAAATCAGAATCCTTCCAAAGTTTTAAGCGTGGAGTCAATCTTTGATCGGAGCAAACAACACAACACCCCAATCCATTTTCTTTCGGCAGATGATTTCCACAAGAATCTTGAACATCTCTGATGATAGATAGTCATGGGAACTAGTTTTAGATAATTGTACTTTGCCAATGATATCTGATAGTAGCTTTCCTTCCTCATTCATGCCTTTTCTTTTAACAGCTTTGGTACCTTGGGGAAATCCACATAATAGCATAGACTTGGTAAAGTCATCCTCTACGAGGTGATCAGCTTCGTCACAAACTTGAAGCCGAAAGAGTCGCGTGAGGAGAGAGGCCTTCACCTTGACTTTAACTTGACAAACTTTTCTCTTGATTACAGTATCTTCACGTTGAAGCTTTGCATGCTGAAAGAACTCGAGAAATTCTTTTTCTCATACCTTGCAAGGGTGTTCTAGGTCAAAAGAGAGGTTGGTTGTTTCAAACATTAGTATAAAATTCCTAAACTCATTTGAAGCTGAAGCAAACCCTGTGCAAACCAATTCTCCACCGCCTAATAAGCTGCTGGTGCATCGAGGAGACATGGAGAATAGAGCTAAAATCAAACTGAATGAACTGTTTATGCTGAAACTCTGAATGAACTGTGGAAACCATCGGCTCTAGAATAGAACTTGCTGGTGACTCGAAGAGCTCTATAAGACTGGAGACTTAGCAGTAACTGTCGATCCTGATGGAATGACACGCATAGAATCGACTCAACGGGGAAGATGATGAAAAATTATCCGTTGTAAACGTATCATCAAGAAGAGATTCGGTGGAGATGGGAGGTTTCTTTTGACGAGATTTATATAGTTTGCCCCGTATAACTATTTATATATATATATATATATTTAAAGTTTTAAGATGGAAATGCGCGTACCTGAAGTTTGGTGTCACTTTTGATCCAATATAAGAAAAGAGAATTATTTTTTGACCAAAGTCCAATTCGGCGAGTTTTGCTAGAAACATAGCCAGATTCGTCGAGTGTCATCGTGAGTACTAGACGTATTTCTATGAATCGTCGATATCTGATGAGTGATACTCGATTAATTTTCCTTGGTCAATTTTTGCTGCTTTGAAGTACTTCCCGAGTGAATTCTTGTCTTCTTAGCCATCTTCACAAGTCCTTGTTTAGCATGTCTAGTTTTGTTTTGAAAAACGAGAACTTGGCCTCGTTTAGTGGCTTCATGAATATATCTATGACGTGCTTATCCGTTGAGAAATAGTTGAGAGCTATGTCCTTGTTCTCCACAGGCTCTCAGATGAAGTGATATCTTACTTCGATGTGCTCTGTCCGGCTGTGAGTCACTGGATTATTTGCGATCGCTAATGCCTCAAATGAGTTGCAAAACATCGGAATCTCCTTGAATTTCAGATTATAATCTTCGTGTTGATTATTGATCTAGAGAAGCTGTGCGCAACAACTACTAGTAGAGATGTACTCTGACTCGGTAGTGGAAGTTGCCACACAATTCAACTTCTTGCTGCTCCATGAAATAAATTTTCTTCCGAGGAATTGGCACGTTCCAAAAGTGATTTTCCTGTCATGCCCGCTACCTGCAAAATCTGCTTTGGTGTACCCTTAAGGTACCAAAAGCACAGATTTTGTGTACCCTCATGGTATCTTAAAATTTGCTTTGCAGTAACGTAATGAGATTCCTTAGAGTTCACCTTAAATATATTGCACACACATGTTGAGAACATTATGTCGGGTCTACTTGCAGTAAGGTTGAGAAAATATCCAATTATACTTCTGTACTTGGTTTCATCAAAAGGTTTCCCTTTCTCATCCTTACATAGTTGAACCAATTGGAGTCCACATCAAGGTTGCGTTCTCCATTTCGAATTTCTTAAGCAACTCTTTGGTGAACTTCGTCTGAGAGAAGAAAATTCCATCTTCAGATTATGTCATAGGATGTTCTAAGAAATATTTCAGCTCTCTCATACTACTCGTTTCAAACTTCCCTTGTATAAGTTTAAAAAACTTGTTGTAAAGATTGTCTTCCGTAGAGCCAAAGATGATGTCGTCGACATAGATTTGCACTAGCAAAATCTTCCTTTTTACTTCCCTAAGAAATAAAGTCTTATCTATCTTTCCTCTTGTGAACTTGTTATCAAGAAGAAATCTAGATAGCGTCTCGTACCAAGTTCGGGGAGCTTGTTTTAAACCATAAAGAGCTTTATTTAGAAAATAGACATAGTTAGGGAAAGTAGAGTTGACAAAACCTGGGGGTTGAGTTACGTATACTTCCTCTTTCAGATTCCCGTTGAGGAATGCTGACTTCACATCATTTGATAGACCTTGAAGCCTTTGAGGGAAGCATACGCAAGAAACAACCTGATCGCTTCAAGTCTGGCCACAGGAGCAAATGTTTGATCGAATTTGATCCCTTCTTCTTGTCTGTATCTTTGTGCTACAAGCCTGGCTTTCTTCTTTATGAATACTCCATTTTCATCCAGCTTGTTTTTGAATACCCATTTGGTACGGATCACGTTCTGTCTTTTGGGCCTGGGCACCAACTCCCAGACTTTGCATCTTTCAAACTGATTGAGCTTCTCTTGCATGGACATTATCTTATAGACATCCTTGTTTGACTCAACATGAGACAAAAAACTAAGATGTATAATTTCATTAGCACTACCTCTTCTGGTTCTAACACCGTTTCCTGGCTCTCCAATGATCAGATCAACAGGGTGATCTCTTAGGTGCCTGAATGCTAAATTTCTTCCTCTCCCACTAGCACGTTCTACCATGTCTGTTGCATATCCTATAGGTTGAGGTAGTTCTTCATCTAATCGTTCTTCATCCACTATACTTATATCGACGACCTTGTCTGAGCTTGGAGCATCTTCCTTGGCCGCTTCTTCCACCTTAGATCCTTTAACCTGGTACTTGCATCTACACCAACAACACTAGATGAGCTGCTATGAAGCATGTTTGCGTTATTAAATACAACATTAATAGACTCTTCTACCACCAGGGTTTTGTTGGGTCCATTGATCCCAATGTCCTAGATTTTTAAAAAATCAAACAGGTCAATGGTATACACATTGTTGTATTTGATGTATGTTTAAGGTCATGCATACAAGTTGGTCTTTTTCACAATGATTCGACATAAAGTTCAAGAGACAATGACAGGTGGACTCAAGGTTATAGGCTGGAAAGTAAGAAAAATGCCTAAGTCTAGAAGCATTGATTGAGGCAAGCTCACTCAACGCTCTCAACGCCATATGGCTAGAATCGTTGAGACAAGGATATCATGTCAAAGCCAAAGCAGTGGAAGCCAAAAAATCGACTATGTCCAGAAGTGTTGAGTGAAGCTTCATCACTCAACGCCATGTTGAGTCTATCAACAACAAACTTCAGCAAGAAGGCAAGATTGCAGAAAACAGGCTAAATATAAAAGCATTGAGTGAAGCTTATACACTCAACGCTCTCAACTCCATCAAGAAGAAATCTGAAGAATATGGCTAAGGCAAAAAGCGTTGAGTGAGGCATATACACTCAACGCTCTCAATGCCTAGCAGAGCAGAAATAATTCTAAGTAAAGATTCGTTGAGAATGGCCAATTAACTAAACGCCACTCAATGCATGGCAAAGCTGAAGAAAATTCTATGTCAAGTAATGTCGAAGTATTGCTTATCCAGTTTTCGTCGAGTTGAGCTTTGATTTTGTCGAGCTAAGTTCAAATTTCGTCAAACTCAGCTTTCACCTATTTGTCGACCTGAGGATTTTCGGAATGATGCTTGATTTAATCGAGCTGAGCTCTGGATTCGCCGAACTAAGTTTTGAGTTTGTCGAACTGAAGTTTTCTGAGAGGATGCTTGATTTTATCGAGCTGATCCCTTGATTCATCGAACTATGTTTTTAGTTCATTGAACTGATATATTGCTTGATTTCGTCGAGCTGAGCTCTAGGTTCGTTGAAATGAGTTTTGAGTTCGTCGAACTGAGGATTTCTGAAGTATTGCTTGATTTTGGCTAAGTCCAGAATGATGCTGACGTCAACAAAGTCAACAAGTCAATGATTTTCTTATTTGATATTTAAATGCTGCAAATCGACATTAACGTCACCGTCAGTCTATAGTGGATCACAATTTTATTAATTAGAGGTTTTAACCACCATTGAAACTGGGACACGTGTCAAACATCCCACAAATCGATGGGATTATGAATAACAATTGAGATTAAGATCAAAACAAGGATTCTGATTAACATTCTAAAAACGAGAAGCGGGAGTTTGTCGTCTTCATCCGCCATTGTTACAGAACCAAGAACTTCAATTGAAAAGTCTGAAGGTTTCTGAGTTCGCTGGTGCAATCAACATCTACTACAGCAAGAACAGAGGATTTCTCTGAGGAAGACGAATCATACTAGGAAAACCCTAGCTGAAGTTGATTCACAATCCAAGCTAAGCCAAATCTACAGACTTATCTCTGGATCGTGGAAGAAGAAGAAGATATATGCACAGAGTTTTCTCTAGACAGAAGGAGAGGCAGTGCAATTTATTTTCCTGCCAATAAAGGTTAGCTGATTGAAAATATTTATTCTGAATATTCTCCCTTCATCAGCAAGAACAGGATCAATGTCCTGAGGAACTTCGAGCATAAGAATCAGATAGTCAAATATTGTCATCCTTGTTGCTGGGAAGCAGATAGGGCTGAGAATTTCTTAGCCTAAGAAGAAATTGACTAAAAGAATAATTTCTCTTGAGTCAAATCAACAAAAACTTTCAAAATCAGTGGATCTGTGAAAGATCTGTGGTAAGGCCTAGATTGATTAGATCTGTGTGAGATCTTTGTGATCTAATTGTAAAGCCTAAATTATAAAGGCTATGTGATTGGATTCCTGTCTGAATCTGTGTGAGGCAGTTTCTCCCAGCCTGTGTAAAGCGCATTTGTGCCTGTGTGTGGTTGTCAGGCGATTACTGTGTGGAGGAATGTGAGATAGTATTACTAGTCTCAGTGGAGACTGATTGATCTAGTGGGATCGTGCTGTAATCTCTGAGGATCCATATTTTTTGGAGAAGAGCCTTGTCTAATATACTGTTAGAAAGGATGAGAGGGACAGTGGACGTCCCAAACACTGGGGAACCACTATAAAATCTTATGTGCGGTGTATTGTGTTTTGCTGTACTGAATATTGTTTTCTTGAAAGATGAAATAAGTATACACAGTAGGACATAAGTCATAGATGATTTTAAAGACTCAAGAAAATACTACAATAACCTATTCACCCCCCCCCCCCTCTGGGTGATTAGCTACCCTTGTAATCAAAGAATTTCAAGTGCTATCAGAGGGTGGTTTCTCAAGAAAAGACTTAACACTCAAAGGAGATCTCCAGGGTAGATGTCAGAAGGTTAAGATGGGTTTAGGAGAGAATCATAAAGAGCTTGGATCCATGAAACTTCCTCTCTTAAGGAAGGAAAATTTTGGTATATGGAAATAAAGGGTTAGATTGTTCATGGAAGCATCTGGTCCTAGGATCTATATTATAGTTCAAGAAGCGCCCTTCATCCCAATGAAGATATCTGTCCTTGATGCAAATCTTTATACTCCAAAGAAGTACACTAAAATGACAAAGGATGAAGTCATCTTTGCAATAATGGATAAGAGGGCCAAAAACATCATAGTTAGTATCATAGATGACTCCACCTTTCAAAACCTGGTACACTACAAGACACAAAGGAAATGTGGGACACCTAGATATAGTATATGTAAGGAACTGAGGAAGTGAGAGATGATAGAAAGTCAATGCTGAATCAAGAGAATGAAGCTTTCAAACAGATCAGGGAGGAGACCATAATTAGCTGTTATGAAAGGTTCTTCAGGACAATCAATGAGTTAAAGACCTATGACAGGGTCTTTAATAATTATGAGCTAAATGATAAGTTTCTTAGGTCTCTTACTAGAGAATGGGACACTAAAATATGTGCCATTAGAGAATTGGCAAAGCTGGTAGATACTCCACCAACCATACTGTTTGGTAAGCTGCTTTCATATGAGATGCAGCTGACAATAAGGAATGAGGAGGAGAAGACTAGCAAAGGTCAGGACAAAGAAACTTCTATGGCCTTCAAGGCAGATATCTCTAAGAGGAGCAAGGAGAAGAATCCTTCTCCCCTAAGAAGGCCAGCTGAGTCAGAAGATTCAGATCAAGAGGAATCAGGCTGTAATATGTCTGATGAGGAATTTGCTGCTTTGTAAAAACAGTTTATGAGGCTGATAAAAAAGAAGGGGTGGAGAAGCAAACCTACCTCTTCCTTCTAGCACAAAGAGGACTACTACAAAAAAAAAGAAGAAACCCTTTAAAGAGGGTAGGTATGATCCAAAACCTGGTAAACATTTTTCTAAAAAGGTTGTTTGCTTCTGTTGCAGTAAGCTAGGTCATTTTGTGGCTGATTGTCCTTAGAAAAAAGAAGCTGGTGAAAAGAATCATCACCATAAGAGAAGCAAGAAGGAGAAAACCTTCATTGCTAAGAGGGAGAAAAGCTGTACTGAGTATTCCTCATCAGAATCAGAAGAGGACGATGAAGCCTACATTGGGCTGATGACAAGATCACATGAGGAATCCTGTTAGGATCAGCCTGGACCATCTAAGGTACACTCTTCATCCAACTCTTCATCCAACTCTTCATCCAAGTCTAAATATATGACTGGTTCAGATTCAAGTGCTTCTTCATTAAGAGATGAAGATGGCTCTGAATTTGAGGAATATAGAGATCAAATAATTGAAAGATATGGTGAACTTCTGGAAGCATTCAGAAGGAGGAAGCTGATGACCAAACAGCTGGCTCAGGAGATTGCATCTCTGAAGCTTGCTGCTTCCCAGCATTTTGAAACAGCAATTTTGCTAGAACAGAAAATTAGGGAAGTTAGCCAGCTGAAGAACATTACTGTTATTCAGATGGGCACCACAACTTTTAAGAATGAGTTTATCATGAATCTAGAAAGTAAGCTCCAAAATGAGGAGCTAATGGCTAAGTTATAAAAGCCATGTACTGTATTGCCTTTGATAGATTCCTTCTCCTACCAAAAAGATAGGAAAGGGATAGGCTTCAAAGGGAACACTAGAGCTTGTAATTCCAAAAGGAAGAACAAAGTTGTTCACCACTATGGTGGTAGCAATGGAAAGTGTGCTAGTGGCTTCAAGGCAGCCCATGAGGAGGTTCAAATGGTCCATCCCGGACCATTTAGGTTTGGTTGTCAGCCCTAGTACTCATGAAAAATTTTGCTGCAGTATCTGCTGGACTAAGAGCTACTGACAGTAATGTTGTTAAACCAGCCCTTTAAAAGAGGTACAATATCTTTGAGTGTTGGTGTTGTGCCAAAGTCGGCCACTATGTCATTGATTGCTGGCATAATAATAGTGTACAGAGATCTAATGTACACTTATCTGTCAGAAGAGCTACAGGCAGGCATGTTCATCTTAAGCCTAACATGCACCTAGGACCCAATGATAATTGGGGTCCTAAGGATAAGTGATTTACTTCTTACAGGTGAGTCCAAGTAGCCATACCCCTATATGGTAATTGGATAGTGGTTGTTCCAGGCACATGACTGGAACAAAGTGCATCCTGAAGGATTTCATTCCAGTAAAGGATGGACCTAAAGTGATATTCGGTGGATCGGATAAATGGATCACCAAAGGTTATGGTAAGATCACTAATTGCTAAATCACTTCCATAAAAGTGGCTAATGTGGAAGGGTTGCAACACAACCTTATAAACATAAGACAACTATGTTATCTTGGCTATGTCATTTCTTTCCACACGGATAAGTGTCATATAAGATGATCAAGTGACCAAGAGGTCACATTGACTGGCACTAGGAGTGGGAATGTCTATTGTCTTAATTTTCTTTGTTTATCATCAAACTCTCCCATTTTTCTAGTTGTAAATGAGAAAGCCTCATATTGTGTCAAATGGTATAAGAAGCTAGCTCATTTGAATTATAAGACTGTAGAAAAGCTCTATAGTCAAGAGCTAGTTAGGAATGGTCCTAATATGAAATCCTCTAAGGAAGGTATTTGCTCTGCATTCCAGAAGGGTAAGCAGACAAAAGCTTCTTTCAAAAGCATTGAGACTAAAGATTCTGCGAGGTGTTTATACCTCTTGTATATGGACTTGTTTGGTCCAATGCCAGTTCATTGTCTAGGTTGGAAGGTCTACACCTTTGTGGTGGTTGATGACTTTTCAAGATTTTTTGGGTATTCTTTTTGAAGAAAAAGTCTGAAACTTCAAATGTTTTCAAGACATTTGTCTTGCAAATACAGAATGAGCTGAACATCATTGTGGTCAAAATCAGAAGGGACCATGAGACTGAATTTAAGTCTGAATGCATGACAAGAATCTGTGAACATCATGGGATTCAAATATAGTTTTCCTCTCCAAGAACACACCAGCAAAATGGGATAGCTGAGAGGAAGAATAGAACTCTAATAGCGGCTGGTAGAACACTACTAAATGACACTTCTCTCCCAGATTATTTCTGGGTTCAGGCTATAAATATAGCTTGTCATGTCCTTAACAGGGCTTCTATCACCAAGAGCCACAATAAGACTCCCTATGACATTATGAAGGTAGGAAACCAAACCTTGCATATCTCAGAATTTTTGCGAGTTAGTGCTTTGTACTCAACAATGAGAAATCCTATAAAACTAAGTTTGAAACCAAAGCCTATGAGGGAATATTTGTTTGGTATATCAATAATAGTAAGGCTTATCGGATCTATAACTTGACAAGTCAAGTTGTAGAGGAGTCAGTCAATGTAGTGTTTGATGAAGCAAATATGATTAACAATGAACTGTAAAGCTCTTATTCTACTTCTACAAGTACTAAACTAGGGTTTAAAAAGCTCACTCTCAAGAGAAATGAAGAAGATGATCTAACTGTGCAAGACCAAGAAGAGGGTGTGTGAATTCCAGAGGAAGCACAAGGATCACAGGAAGTAGATGAAGATCAACATCATGAAGAACATGATGTTGAAGCAGTACTGCCTCCAGCAATAAGACATCTGAGGGATCTCCCAGAAAATCAGATTATTGGTGATGCAAGAGAAGGAGTAGTGACAAGGAGCAGATGTCTCAACAAAGAAATGTACACTTACTTCCTATCACTGGTAGAACCTAAGAAATTTGAAGAGGCTAACAAAGACAAGTTTTGTATTCGAGCTATGTAAGAGGAATTGAACCAGTTTAAAAGATGTAAGGTTTGAAAGCTGGGTCCCAGACCTCAAGGACATAATGTCATTAGAACTAAGTGGATCTATAAGCTTGATAAAAATGGCATTATAGTTAATAATAAAGATAGACTTGTGGCTCAAGGGTACAGATAAGAGGAAGGTGTTGACTTTTATCAAACCTTTGCCCCTATAGAAAGACTAAAAGCTATTTGATTATTTCTTTTATATGCTACTTTCCAAGGGTTCAGAGTCTATCAGATGTATGTGAAAACAACATTTCTGAAAGGAGATTTGAAATAAGAAGTCTATGTGGAACAACCTCCAGGTTTTGTTGCTCCTTACCATCCTGATTTTGTTTATAGACTAAGGAAAGCTCTATATGGCTAAAGCAAGCCCATAAAGCTTGGTATGTGTTGGGTACATTGATAATTTTACCATATTTGGAGAAGCTTCACTTAAATCAATGACATACATTATCTTGTATTTGATGTCTGTTTAAGTTTATTTATGCAGGCTAAGAAAGTAGGAATTTGTCTAATTATAAAAGCGTCGAGACACTCGGTCAGTGTCGATGCTTGTGAAGAAGCCGTGTCAAGAAAAAGAGCAAAAATGTGTCGACACACAGGACTTGTATCGACACACAGAAGTTCAGTCTACACCTGCTGTGTCAACACATAGGACTTGTGTCGATACACAGATATCAGACAACACAAGCTATATCGACTTAAATGATCTCAGTCGACATCCTGAATGCTGAGTATAAGATCAACTGTATCAAAACTCATGACTAGTATCGACACACTATGACTAGTAGTGCTGACAGTAAGCTGAAGCTGATATGTCAACACCCAGGAATTGGGTTGACAACTGTTTTGAAGAAAAGCTATGTCGACACATTCTACATTATCTGTGTCGAGATTATGAAGAAAAGATGTGTCGACAGAGATTGAAGTCTGTCGACTATATCAAGGCAATGTGTCCACATCCTGATAGCTGTGTTTACACATTCATAATCTGTGTCAACACATTTTGAAATTAGTGTCAACATATTATGAAGAAGATCTGTCTCGACGCTGTCTGCTGTTTTGAAGACGAAGTTGCAGATTTCCAGATCTAAGAAGTGATAGCTGGCATAACTGTCAAAGTTGTCAGATGTCAAAACTGTCAGATGCCAGTCAGCTATCGGTTCAGCCGGTTACCTCTACTGTGTTTCTATAAATAGAACAATGCTATCAAAGAAGACAATAACATATAGAAAATATACAACACAAAAATACAGAGACGAAGAAAAATCTTGGGAGATCAGTAAGGATTACAGAATCATTTCTATAATAAGAAGGAGAAGAAGGAAGCTGATTCAAAATCACCTCCATCTGCTCAAGAGAGATTCAACCTAGTTCTCTATTTTCAAGAAGCTTTGAAGAAGCTAAGTAAGGTTGAATCAGATCCAAAGCTGCAAGGATAAGAAGAAGGCCAATCTCTTAAGATTTAGTCAAGAACACATTACCCCATTCTCTCTCTCTCTCTCTGGGTAAAGAAATTCTTAAAACATTATAATTATAACTGTAGGATCTGTATAGATCTGAGTGTACTAAAGTCTATCTTTCTGAGTTATAAGCCTAAATTTATAAGGGCTGAGGTAGGGCAGTTTGCTTGAGGTAGGGTTTTTGGGAAGAATCTGAGTTGTAGGATCTGAGCTATTGGACATGAAGAAGTCTGAGTTGTAGGAACCTCGAAGGGTTCTGAGTGGTAAGATCTGTAGATCTGAGAAAAGTGGAAGTTGGGCCGAATCTAGTTCATTGCTAGATAGGCGAAGGGGGAAAGTGGATGTACCCAAATATTGGGGAACCACTATAATTTTGTGTGTGTCTGTGCTATGTTTTCTTACTCTAAATGTTTGTGATTCTTGTATGGTTTGATCACTACATTTGCTAGTTAGAAATGCTAAAACTGCCTATTATAAAGAATTGAACCTATTCACCCCCCTCTAGGTGCTTAGTTGTTCATTATTGAATTCTTTCAGTATTAAACATTGTCTAGCTTCCTCACTGAAAATAAATTCTCACGGGGGGAAGATAGACAAGACTCTATTCCTTAGGGAATCTAAGGGCAAGATTATCCTAGTCTAGATATATATTCATGACATTATCTTTAGGTCTACTGATGATAACCTTTGCAGAAAGTTTGCCAAACTTATACAAGGGAAGTTTGAGATGTGTAGCATGGGTGAACTTAAGTTCTTCTTGGGTCTCCAAGTAAGACGGACTGACAATGGATTATCCATATCATAGTTTAAGTTTACCAGGGAGTTACTTAAGAAATTTGGGATGACGAATGCTTCCACCATGAAAACTCCCATGGGATCAAATATGTCTTTAGACAATGATGAGGCTGGAAAACTTGTTGATAAAACTTTGTGTAGAGGGATAATTGGTTCTCTTTTATACCTCACTGCTAGTAGGCCAGACATCATGTATGTTACATGTGTCTGTGCTAGATATCAGGCATGCCCTAAAGAGACTCATTTCTCAGTTGTTAAGAGAATTTTGAGATATCTAAAGGGCACACCAGATCTTGGCCTATGGTACCATAGGAATAGGGATTTTGAGCTAATTGGCTATTCAGATGAAGACTTTGCAGGCTGCAGAGAGGACAAGAAAAGTACATCAGGTTCCTGTCCGTTTCTGGGTAGAAGGCTAGTGTCCTGGAGCAGCAAGAAGCAGACTAGTGTATCTATTTCTATTGCAGAATTAGAATACATATCTGTAGGAAGCTACTGTGCACAGTTGCTGTGGATTCAGCATCAACTCCAAAATTATAACCTCCAGATAAGTAAAAGCCCTTTGTTTTCTGAGTCTACAAGTACAATCTCTATAGTTAGGAATCATATATCATATAGCAGGACTAAGCACATAGAGATTAGATATCATTTTATAAGAGAGCATGTGGAATGTGAGGATATTAATCTTGAGTTTGTCCCAATAAACAAGCAAGTGGCTGATATTTTCACCAAGACACTAGATGAAGCAAAGTTCAATACCTTTAAATTTGAATTGGGTATGTTGAATTTGGTATAGCTTCAATTGTTCTTATTTAGGGAGAGAAATTCTGCTCTAGGTGCTTCTCTGCTCTCAAATAGGGGGAGTAGATAGCTTGCTGCTCCTAAGCTATTTCACAGACTTTCAAGTGCTATTTTAAAGAAGTCAAAAAAGGGGAGAAGTAATATAAGTACAAAGTAGCAAGGAGGAGTAGCAACAACAAGAAGAACTTTGTAGCAGCAGGATGCAGCAATGCAAGGGGAACACAAGGGAAAATGCAGCAAAGCAGGGGGAGCACAAGATAAAATGTGGTAAACTTATTGATAAGTGGTAACTCTCGTTGCTTTGATAATTTGATAAGTAGTAACTCTTGTTGCTTTAATAATATTTGTGCTACTTATGTTAATGTATATCATTGACAGAGAATTCTCAAGTGGTGCTTTGACTTCTTTAAATAACGGGAGATTGTTGGGTCCATTGATCTCAATGTCCTAGATTTGTAAGAAGTCAAACAGGTCAATGGTATACACATAGTTGTATTTGATGTATGTTTAAGTTCGTGCATATAGGTTGGTCTTTGTCACAATGATTGGACATATAGTTCAAGAGACAATGATAGGTGGACTCAAGGTGATAGGCTGGAAATTAAGAAAAATGCCTAAGTCTCAAAACATTGAGTGAGGCAAGCTCACGCAATGCTCTCAATGCACTATGACTAGAATCATTGAGACAAGAATATAATGTCAAAGCCTAAGCAGTGGAAGCCAGAAAATTGACTAAGTCAAGAAGCATTTTGTGGAGCTTCATCACTCAACTCCATGCTGAGTCTGTCAATGCCAAATTTCAGAAAGAAGGCAAGATTGCAGAAAATCAGGTTAAGTATAAAAGCGTTGAGTGAAGCTTATACACTCAACGATCTCAAGCCATCATGCAAAAAATTGAAGAATATGGCTAAGGCAAAAAGCGTTGAGTGAGGCATATACACTCAACGCTCTCAACGCTATCAGACAGAAAGTTGAAGAATATGGCTAAGGAAAAAACCGTTGAGTGAGGGATATACACTCAACGCTCTCAACGCCTAGTAGAGCAGAAATATTTCTTAGTCCTGATTCATTGAGAATGTCATATTCACTCAATGCCACTCAACGCCACTCAATGCCTAGCAGAGCTGAAGAAAATTCTAAGTCCAGTATTGAAAGACTTAATTTCAAGAGCCTAAACACCTAGAGGGGGGGTGAATAGGTTCTAATCTTTTTGAGTCTTTTTGATTATAAGGCAAACAGATATTTGTAACTTCTTTTATCACAGAATACTTCTATCTACAGAAATTAAATACAACACAACAAACACCAGATCTATAGTGGTTCCCCAAGATATGGGTACATCCACTTTCCCCCTTCGCCTATCCAGTAGATAACTGGATTAAGCCTAACTTCCTTCCACTAGCTAAGATCCGCAAATCTTACAAACTCAGATCCCAAAATGGTTCCTACACCTCAGAGTTGACACAAGTCCTACCTCAGATTCTTCCCTGAATCCTACCTCAGGCCTAAGCCCTACCTCAGCCTTTATAATTAGGCTTACAACTCAGACTTTCCAGAAGTCCTACCTCAGGCACACTACCCTACCTAAGCCTTTATAATTTTAGGCTTACAATCTCAGATCTAACAATATATCCTACAAAAATTTGTCAGTAATAAGTATCAGAAAACTCCACCAGCTAGATTTCTTTGTTGATGTTGTCTTCTTGATCAGTTCTTGTATAGACTGATCCTTCTGATCCAAACTAACTTAGCTTTTCAAAGCTTCTTGATTAGGACAAATAAGGTGGATCTTTTCTTGAAGTTGAAGTTGATCTTCAGTCAGCTTCTTCCATAGATTCAGATTGATCTCTGAATCTTTCTCGCAGAAAGGCCTTGATCTGTTAGAATTCTGCTTATTGATGCCTCACATTGTAGTTCTTCTTCTGTCATTTCCGATCTATCTCTTATATAGAGCTTGCTTCATGGTTACCAGCTGATCCGGTTCATAACAAACTTCTAACAGTTCTGACAGTGGTATCAGACCGGTTAGTTATGACAACTGTCAAGTCTCCAGTCACGTCACCAGGTTCTTCAATGTCTTTTCAACTCAGCATACAACACTCAGCAGACTGCTTCACATGTGTCAACACATATAGACTAAGTGTCGACACAAGTCTTCATGGTGTCAACACAAATACTCCAAGTGTCGACACAGTCATACATATGCTTCTTGACACTGCTTTTTGTTGTATGTGTCGACACAAGTCCTGTGTGTCGACACATCAGCTTCTTATATCGACATTTCTGTTGCAGACAGATGTCGTTGAGTGTTTGTCAAATGGCGTTGAGTGTGTGTCGACACAAGTCCGGTGTGTCGACACAATTACTTCTCAACTCGACACAGCCTCTTGAGAGTTGGAGTGTCAACACAAGTCCTGTGTGTCGACACAATTGCTTCAGGTGTCAACATAGCTCCTGAGTGTCGACTTATCTTCTGTTTCAAGTGTCGACACAATTTTGTTTTAAGTTATCGACATAATTCTGGATGTCGACACAACTATTTCTTTAGGTGTCGACATAGCTTTGAGTGTCGACACATCTTCTTTATAAGTGTCGACACATTTTGCCATTGTGTCGACACATCTTCTTTATAAGTGTCGACATAACTTCTGGGTGTCGACACAACTTCCCTGAGTGTCGACACAATTAGCCTGTGTGTCGACACAAGTTTTCTGAGTGTCGACACAAGTTTTCTGAGTGTCGACACAATTTCTTCACAAGTGTCGACACTTGTACTTAGAAAATTTTCCTTCAAATACTTAAACCTGCACAATGAAACTCAAACTCATATCAAATACACATTGATGCATATCATTGACTAAGTTGTGGCTTCTCCAAATCTAGTACATATTTTTCAATGTACCCAATAATCTCCCCCTATTTGGAGAAGTCATAACCCTTAGTCAAAGATATACATCTCTTAAGATAAAACCAAATTGTAAATAGATAAAATAACATTTCAGAGCAGGTTATCACATAATCATTGTAAACAACAAACACTTAATACTGAAATAGATTTCATTAATTAGTAAATTATGGTTTACAAGAATCTCTTATAGAACAAAAGAAAAAATAATACATTGTTCTATTACAAGAACCTAGCAATCCTATTACTGACTAGGTTCCTTAATAACTATTCCTTTGCCAGACTTGATTTTAGCCTGTACAAAAGGTTCAGCAACCTCAGCTAGCTTTTTCCCTTTGAGAGCTTTCTTCTTCAATTCTTCAGCCTTGATCTTCTGTCTTCCAAAATAGTGGAAAGGTTTGGGGAAGTACTTGCTTGGCTCTTGAGCATTTGCAGGTAGCTTACCCGCCTTAGAACTTCTTCTATGCTGTAGAATTGCTTCTTGTCCAGCTTGATATTTATTCCACTCTTGCTCAGAATACCACTTACCCCTGTCATGGGTTTTATCCTTAACAACTTTCCATGCAGTAAGTATGATATTTCTAGAAGTTGGGCTCTACTGCTCAAAATCTGGCTTCAGCTCAGCCTACTCTCTGAATCTCTTCTTGGAATGTTTAGCTTCCTTCTGAGCTTCCAATGCAGCTTTTGACATTTTAACCTTTTCAAGAATTACATTTTGTACCTCTGGTGGAGGACTATACATTTTCAGCACTTCTTCTTGAACAATCTCAAAATTAGCTGGTGGTAGATCACCTGAGCAACTTTAGGCTGATCTCCTTCAAAATATTCAGGTTGTATCCCAGACTCAGCTACATTAGCATCATCACAAAGAGGAGGATATCCAAGAGTAGCTCTGATGCTATTGGTAGTCCATTTTGCATTGTTAGAGCCGGCTTTGACTAGTAATCTCTACCCCTTTATGACTTCTCTTGCAATATGATCTCTTAAATCTTCTTTCTAGAATCTGACTTGATCAGCTATATATTCAGTTCCCTCTTTAAAATAAGCTCTGAATTTTGTCAAAAAGGTTTTTATTTTCTCCTGAGATTCTTGAAATGTGGCTTTGACAGCAGATATATCTTCCTGAATTTGCTTGGAGATTTCAGCCTTCAGAGTAGTGGTAGAATCAGTGAGCTTTGTCAAGGTTTCATGATGTGAATCCTTGAGATTTTCATTCATCCTTAACTAATTCTCAAGTACATATCCTTGCATCACTTCAATTTCATCGACTCTAGCTTGTATATCTTATTGTTTCTTGGCCAGGAACACCACAGCATTACCTCCTTTATGGAAGCATTCTGTCATCTCTTTATTATTTTGATTCACTTTAAATCTTATGGATTTGGTGTCCTGGGCCAACTAAAACTGTAACTCCTTATGAGTTTCATCCACATACATTTCTATAGTCTGCCTTTGATTATCTAATTTTATCTGCATCTGGACCAGTAAAGAACTGAAGTCCATGCTTGATGTAGATGGTGCAGTTCCCAATTAAAAAGCTTTATTATATCAAGAACTCTTCTTCTTTACCACAGACAGCTTTCTTTTCTTAGCCAATGTGGATTCTTCATCTTCAGAAGATTCAGATGCACTTTTAATATCAACAGTTTCCTTTTCAGCTAAGGTATCCATGGATAACTCCCCCTCAGTCCTTGGAATTTCCTTTTCTGTTTCAATTTCCTCCCCCTCAGTCCTTGGAATTTCCTTTTCTTTTTCAATTTCCTCCCCCTCAGTCCTATAAGTAAGAGGATCAGGAAACAATTCTTCTATTGTAAATTCCTGCTGTACCTGTTCAGAAGGAATAAAATTAGTTTTTTTTTAAAAAAACTACTTAAAAGACTAATACCACTTGAAAGACCTCTTTTATTGTGTAAAAAAAAAGTGTACCTTTGAATAATTTTTGAGGAGAATACTATAATACATCACTATCTTGTGGAGAAGATACTTAATGACTCATTTTGAGCATCATTTTTATCAGTTACTTTAGATGCAGTGTTGATTTAAGATACAACATCCATTATTGTGTCTGCTGCTAAGTCGCTATCCCGGACAACATCATCAATACCTCCCCCTTGGGAAGGCAAATCAGTTTCTTTTTCTAGGTTTTCTCCTCCTAGAGTAGAGTCAACTTGTTGCTCTTGGGGCTCACAGTCCTTTGCTTGAGCATGAACATTTTATTGTTGTTGGTCTTCATCAAAACTGAAGACCACTTCCTCCTCAAAATCATTGGAGGAGTCAGCCTGTACAACCACCTTCTTTTTCTTCTTGTCTTTGATAGTTTGCTCCTTAGGAGCAGGGACTTCCTTGGTTAGAACTCTGTCCCACCTTAACAGTATCCTTATATTCATTTTTCTCATATGATTTATCTTAGACCCATTTGCTTGTTTCAGAACATCTAGAATTACTGATGTTAAGCATAGACTGAGGATCCTTCCAAGGTTAGGTTTCTTTATTCCTTCTTATAGTTTATCAAACACCACTGCTGCCCAGTCAGTGTTTATCTTGAATATGATTCTCACCATCAGATTGAACATGTGGGCAGAAATCGGATCATGTCCACCTGTTTTGCAGATAATCACTTTGCCCACTACTTCTGAAAGAAATTTTCCTTGGGAGTTCATCCCTTTTCTATTAATAGATGAACCAATTTTAATACTGGGATTCAGTCCACACGAGCTTAATGCTTCAGTTATTTGGGATGGAGTAATTTCATCTGTATCCTTAATCAATGGCAGATGTAGTGCTTTCCTGATTGATTTCAAAGTGATCTTCACCTGGGTATCTTGAATAGATGCCTTGATTTTATTTTCTTTTAGAGTCCAATGAAGCAGTTGTGTAGAACTCCATGACTTCCTTCTTCCAAATTTTGGTCGGTTCTGAGACCAAAAATTCTACTCCATTTTCTGAAATTAGGGCAATAACTCCCTGAATTTCGTCAGAAGCAGTCGTGAAACCGTCGTGAATAAGTTCGTAACCTTCATTAACCTTGTCTTCTTGGTGTGGCGCCATTGATGTAAGTACTAGTGGGGAAGAGAAGAGAAGGTCTATGTCAACAGAAAGTGTAGAGTCAAAAATTCTGATAGCGTAGTCGACCAGATTTTGGATTCACCTTTTTATAGTACTTATGTCAAGGGCAGGTGAAAAGTTGGGTTTAAGTCGACAAATCATTTTTTGTGTCGACAAAAATGACCTAGGTCTTGACAGAACTTAAGCTAAGTCGACACAACTATATGTCGACATACTAATATCGAAGTCGACAAAACGTATTTTAAGTCGACACATCTATGTGCCGACATACTTGAGTCTGTGTCGACAAACTTGCGTCTGTATCGATACTGACAACTTAAGTATCGACAGAGTTGTGTTGACACCAACTTTTTGTGTCGACAAAAATATCCTCACGGCTTATAGTCTCGACAAGGTTGTGTCGACACCTATTCTCCTATCGATACAGATACTGTTTCTGTGTCGACGCATCCTTTTCCTGTGTCGACACAACATACTGAGTGTGTCAACACAACTTGCTTGTGTCGACACAAAGTTTTTACTTAGACAAATTTCAAAAGAAATTTGGTGTTTACTAATGCTACTCATGGAAACTTATGTTAACCTATTCTAGGTTCAACATACCTAATTCAATTTTGAAATTATTGAATTTAGTTCATCAAGTTGTTTTGTGAAAATATCAGCTATTTGATTATGTGTTTTAAAAAACTCTAGACTAATATTTTCCTTTTCAATATGTTTTCTGATAAAATGAAACTTTATTTCTATATGCTTGGTCCTACTATGTGATACAGGATTCTTAGCAATAAAAATAACACTTGTAAAATCACAAAATAGTGGAATTCTACTTACCTAGATGTCATAATCTTCTAGTTGATGCTTCATCCACATCAATTATGCACAGCAGCTACCTGCAGCTATATACTCTGATTCAGCTGTTGATATAGCTACACTAGTTTGCTTCTTGCTACTCCATGACAACATCCTCCCACCAAGGAACTGACATGTTCTTGTGGTACTTTTTCTGTCTTCTTTGCATCCAGCAAAATCTTCATCTGAGAAAACTGTTGGTTATTGTATCCACAATGTACCTGATTTGAAGAAGTCCCTGAACAAGCTAAGTTGAATTGACAATGTATTTGATGATTCTCTATCAAGTTGTGCTTGAAGCTATTCCATACTAAGTACACACCAATGTCAGGGTACAGTGGGTCAATATACACGGGTCTGGGCAACGAAATCCCTCGTTAAGCAGATCAGTGTTTTGACTCACCTGTGCTCTCTATATTGGAGTGTACTTATTTTCAAGTACAGGGTAAAGAAAGATCAAGAGCAGAAGAGGAGCAAAGATGGGTCAAAGACTAAGTTCATAGAAAGGAAGAGAAAAATCGTCTAAGTTAAAATCGGCGAGAATCACTAAGTCATTCTTGCCGACTTCGACGGGAGTCACTTGTGATTCTCACCGATTTGACGAGAATCAGGCTTCATTCCTGCCGACCTCTTCCGGATGACTATTTTCCTACAAAAATTCTACTAAGGCAGAATCGATGGGAATCACCAAGTGATTCTCGCCGACTTCGATGGGAATCGTTCTGATTCCCGCCAATTTGACGAGAATCATGTTGCATTCCCGTCGATTCCCACAGGCTGACTTGTTTTATAACTAGAAATCGGATAAGGCAGAATCGACGGGAATCGTGAGTGATTCCCGCCGACTTCGACAGGAATCACCCACGATTCTCTCCGATTTTGCCTTAGGCAATTTTTGCTTGTTCGCTGGACCGAACCAAGAAGCCGTGCGCTATTTCGGCCGGGGCAAGGGTTTTTCCTTGTGGGCCCCACAACGGCCATTAGTGTTTGATCTGGTATATATACATGCTTATTTCGAACATCTACAACAACTATTCATGCGAAATCAAACAGCCGACGTAGTGCCCTAACCGATCGCGTAACTCCGCTGATCGCCGTCGCCGCTCGCAAGCTAGTCACCGTCTCTGATCTCAGAGATTCTTTGATCTTCCGACGACAGTACCGAGGCAAGCCTAGCGTCTCACGCTTCTCTCTCGAGATTTCTTGTCTCTCGATTCGTTGAACGAGGTTTGTTCTTCATTCCGAATCGATTGAGACGACT
This sequence comes from Platanthera zijinensis, assembly GCA_039513925.1. Lineage (NCBI taxonomy): Eukaryota > Viridiplantae > Streptophyta > Magnoliopsida > Asparagales > Orchidaceae > Platanthera > Platanthera zijinensis. The sequence goes on from CM077083.1 coordinate 108,420,337, forward strand.
GATTCGACTGAGATCCTTCATAGACCTTGCTTGCTTCGTCAAGAAGTTTGGATCTACAAAGCATCGCCGTCGCAATCACTTGCCGCCACTAATCTTGACAAGATCCTCTTTAAGTGAGTACTCCGGTCGTGGACTCCTCGCCTCTTTTAAGAAAGCATCAACGAACGAAGAGCGACATCAGATTCTCCACATGTTTGTGAGTATTTCTTGTACATTCAATTTTTGTGTTGTTTTAAAGGAATTTTATTCCTAGTTGTAAGGGTTGGGTACAACCCGTGGTGGAGGTGTAGAGACTCCTTTGGTTGGAAGGGTTCCTTCCGTAGTGTGAGGATTGGATTTCAATCCGGTTAGTGAAGTGACCGAGTCGTCCCTTGGTGGGAGATAGGTCGAAGGGGGAGTGTGGACGTACCAAAATCGGGGAACCACTATAATTGATTGTGTGCTTTTCTGTGCTGTGTTTGTTTATTTGTGCATGTAATTTAAATTCTACAAAAGACTGCACGACACCTATTCCCCCCCCCCCCCATAGGTGGACTTAGTCGACACTAGATACTTTCAAGTGGTATCAGAGGGAGGTTACTCAGCAATAAGGTTAACACCTTTAGTAAGATCCCGTGTCTAGTGTCAAGAAGAAAGAAGATCTCCTAAATGGAAGGACTAAAGTATTCAGGGAAGATCCCAGTGTGCACCAAGCTAAACTTTCCTATCTGGAAGGAAAGGATCAGGTACTACATGGAAGCAGTCGACCCCCGACTCTTCATGATAGTGGAGGACGGACCTTATGTCCCCACTAAGGCCTCCACCATACCCAAGAAAGTGCCCAAGAAACTCTCCGAAATGGATAAGGATGAGATGGTGCTTGTCGGACTTGATAAGAAAGCTCAGAAAATTCTAGTAAGTGCCGTCGATGATTCCATGATGCAGATTTTCTGCAACTGCAGGACTGCCAAGGACATATGGCACTGCACGATCATACTAATGGAAGGCACGTATGATGTAAGGGATGATCGAAGATCCCTTCTAAACCAGAAGTATGAGGCCTTAAGACAAGGTCCCAAGGAAGAAATCGGAGTGACATTCGAGAACTTCCTGAAGATCGTCAATGCCCTGAAGATTTATGGCAGAGTGTTCACCGATGGTGAACTAAATGACAAATTCCTTAGATCCCTTACTAAGGAATGGGACACCAAGATCTGAGCCATCAGAGAATTTGGCATGCTGGAAGAAACTGATCCCCAGATTCTGTTTGGGAAACTTTTGTCCTATGAGCTTCAGCTGAACACCAGAAAATGATGGCGCGCCCCCTCCACCTCTACTTGGAGATGATGCTGACGATGATGAGGTTGATCCGGTTGCTGAGGCGATTCAACTAAAGGACGTGAGGCATCACGATGATGCTAGCGGAAGGCTACATTATAACCTCCGCCCGCGGCGCACAACATTCGTCGCACCGCATTAAAACATTTCCCTTTTCATGCTTTATTATTTCTATTTTAGGAATATAAAATTATCCAAGATTGAAGTGATAATTTTATATTCAATATTGCACTTTTATTTTTGCATTTGGACAATATTTTTATTTGGTGTGCATTTAACCATTTGGATGGATGAGATTGCATCTCCATCATGAATGGTTAAAGCTTGTTTGTAACTCCTATATAAGGAGGCCTTTGTTATGAGATAATTAGAAAAGATTGAAACCCTATTTCCTCTCTTTGAGAATTTCGGCCAAGGAGGTTGCCCCTCATTGCCGCCGCCCCCCCCCCCTTTTAGTGGTGTGAAGCCGCCGGCCCCCTTTGCTCCCTCCATCCGGTTCGGTGCGACTCCGGCGCGGCTTCCTTCGGTGCGACTCCGTGGAAGACGGTTGCAAGCCCTTCGATGTGACGCCGGTGGATCCGTGGAGAGAGTGATTCTCCCACAGTTATCTTGTGTGAACGTTCTCCGGTTGGGTAAAATATCTCATCCCTCCTTGTGTGATTTCTTCTAATTAGTTGTGGTGGATCGCGAATCGTTTTATCCGCTTTGTTAAATCAATCGCTGCAATTTTCATTTCGAAATCGCTGTTGCTAGGCTTTTATTTCCGGATCGGGTGGATCCTATTTGCCGGAGCGGATCTTGGCCTATAGACTTGGTTTTGCTCCCAAAAAGGTTGGCAATCTTTATGTTAATTTGGGGAACGATCCGACTCAAATTTCGATCGCTATTTTTGAGTCGACTAATCCTCCTTGTTATTTTTATGCGCTGCGTTTGTGACGAGGAAATATTGTGGGCGATAGGTGTTGTGTAGGTGCGGTAGACCTAAGGCGATATTGGGCGAGGAGTGAATTATTTCCGTAGAGATCTCCGATTCCGGACATCCCTACATCAATTAGGTATCAGAGGCGGTCGTTTCAACTCCCAAGTTGCAAACATCCTCTCTGCGTTCTTCGTTGGTTGATATGAACTTTCAAAAAATCTGAAATTTTCGGTTTGGTCTGCATTTAGTAAATCCTTCGGAATTTTAAAACTTGTCAAAAAAATATGAAAAAAAATTTGTAGCTTCCTAATCTTATTTCCAGCAACATTAAAACAGAAAATTTCTCGATTCGACCTCGTTAGGTTGGCCTGCAAATTGGAACATCGTAATTCTGTCCAAATCTGTCTAGCTGGTCTGCCAATAGCAGGCTGAAGTTTTTATTTTTCAGCAAAATTTCAAAAAAATTTTTTTTTTTAACGATCTACGTATTATTGACATCAAACTTTTATAAAAATATTTTACTTTCAGTCTAGCTACAGCCCTAGGAAAAATCATCTTTCATAATTTTCTGGGTCTTGCATGCGCACTAGGCTAGGCACGGAATATACGGCGCCGTCTACATCTAGGATGGCTGAGAACGGGAATGAACTTCATAATGCTGAAGCGATAGCAGGTCTACGTAATGATATGGCGGAGCTTAGGGCCACCTTAGCACAAATTTTACAAAATCAAGCAAGGCCACCCCCACCTCCCGCTAATGTTGAATTGCCCCACCGACGCCAACATATTTCCGATTCGGATTCGGATGACGACTCCCCACGAGTGCCCCCTCGAGGCAATCGCCACGAGCGAGAGTTTGATATCACCAGGGCCATCAAAATTGATGCCCCCATTTTCGATGGTATGGGAGATCCACAGAATTTCCTCACATGGATAGTGGACATGGAATGCTATTATGATTGGCACCATCTTACGGACCCCCAAAAGGTCCAAGTTGCCAGGATGAAGCTAACCGGTCGCGCCAAAACTTATTGGCTGAATGAAGAGCGTAGACTAGGGACTGGGGACGGAGACCCAATTATTGGATGGACCGTCATGAAGAATTTGTTGACCGATCAGTACGTCCCCGCGTACCATCGGACACAAATGTTTGACGAGCTCGCCTCCCTGCGACAAGGATCCAATTCTGTATCAGAGTACATGGGAGAATTAAAGGACCGGTTGGTGCGTTGTAACCTGAGGGAGATCCCCGAAGTCACCCTTTCTAGGTTTCGTAAGGGGCTTCAACCCGATATTCAGCGGAAGCTCTTGCGTTACGGTCACATAGATCTGAACACGACATTCAATGCCGCCCTCGACATTGAGAAACATTTAGCCTCTAAGGCTCACTCCCGTTACTCCCATGCGAAGGTAAAATCCTCTACCGGAGCATCTTCCTCCACATATCAGGACAAAGGGAAGTTCCGGTCGACCGAGTCCAAGTCCGTAGTAATCACTGCTAGGAATGCCAAGAACCCCGCGAGCGAACGTATTCCCATAGGAAAGGTTAACAAGACTAACGCTACATGTTACTCTTGCGGCATTCAAGTTCATTATGCCTTCGAATGCCCAACGAAGACTAAAGCCATAGCCCTATTAGAGTCGACGACCGATCTTGCGGATTATGTTTATGAGGGTGCTGAGGAGAGCGACCCGGAAGGGGTCCCAAGTGATTTAGAGGACAATCACCCCCTTATGGTGATGCGTTGTATCTTGACCACTCCTCGACCGTTAGATGATTGGAAGAGGACGAGCATATTTTCTCTGATCTTTAAGAGTGGCGAAAACCTTTGTAAGCTTATTATAGATAGTGGTAGTTGTGTGAACGTAGTATCTGAGAACGCAATAGCACGTATGTCCTTGACCACGGAACCACACCCGACTCCGTATCAGGTTGCTTGGATCAACAAGATCTCCGTGCCTGTTACTAAGCGATGCCTGGTCCCACTCTCATTCAAGTATTATGTTGATGAGGTGTGGTGTGATGTCCTTCCGATGGTTGCCTGTCATGTGTTGTTGGGCCGCCCTTGGCTATACGACCGTGATGTCACACATTTTGGTAGAGCCAACTCCTATGAATTTAAATTCAATGGTAAAACCATCACTTTGAGGCCCACCATCCCAAAGGAGCCCGTAGTCTTGGCTAAGGATACCACTATCCCTGTAGAGAGAAAGACGTTGAGTCTAGTTAGTAGGAAAGAGTTTGTGAGAGACCCGTTAGTTGATGGAATTATGTATGCGCTAGTTCTCATGAGTGCGAAACCCGATTCTAGTATTTTGGATGAGCTGCCTAGTGAGTTACGGGTACTATTGGAATAGTACAAGGACGTGTACCCGGATGAGCTGCCACCTATGTTACCCCCGCTTAGGAATATCTAGCATGCGATAGACCTCATCCCAGGGTCTTCCTTGCCGAATCAGCCCCATTACCGACTCCATCCCGCGGCTCACAAGGAGTTGCAGACCCAGATAGAGAGCTTGCTTGAGAGGGGTTTTATTAGGACTAGCATGAGTCCATGTGCGGTACTAGCCCTCCTTGCCCCCAATAAGGATGGTACATGGAGGATGTGCGTTGATAGCCGAGCTATCAACAAAATCACCATCAAATATAGGTTCCCTATTCCCCGCCTGGATGATTTGTTGGATGTCTTGTCTGGAGCCACCATATTCTCCAAGTTAGATCTTCGGAGTGGCTATCACCAGATTAGGATACGAGAGGGCGACGAGTGGAAGACCGCGTTTAAGTCGAAGGATGGTCTGTACGAGTGGCTTGTGATGCCTTTTGGGTTATCCAACGCCCGAGTACCTTCTCCCGGATGATGACCCATGTCTTCCAGCCATTCATGGGGAAGTTTTGTCGTCGTCTACTTTGACGATATTCTGATCTATAGCACTTCTACCACCGAGCACATCTCCCACATGAGAGTGATCCTTTCCACCCTGCGGAAAGAGACTTTATTTCTCAATCTTAAGAAATGCACTTTCTATGCCTCGGAGGTAGAGTTCTTAGACTATATAGTCGGTTCTGAGGGTATCCGAGTTGACCCGAGTAAGGTTCAGGTCATTAAAGACTGGCCCGTACCAACCAACCTACGTGAGGTGCGTAGTTTCCATGGGTTAGCCACATTCTACCACCGTTTCATACGGGACTTCAGTAGTATTATGGCGCCTATCACGGACTGTATGAAGAAGGGAGAGTTTACGTGGACGAAGTCCGCCACCTATGCTTTGGAACGAATAAAGAAGCTCATGACTGAGGCACCTGTCTTACGTCTACCCGACTTTTCTAAAGTCTTTGAGCTCACATGTGATGCTTCAGGGGTTAGGATTGGAGGTGTCTTGAGCCAAGAAGGCCATCCCGTTAGCTACTTTAGCGAGTTGTCGGGCCCCAAGTTGAATTATTCCAATTACGATAGGGAGTTCTATGCTGTAGTCCGATGTTTACACCATTGGAAGCACTATCTCCTCTCCAAGGAGTTCGTGATCCTCTCCGATCATGAGGCCTTGCGTTTCATTAACGGACAGCATAAAATCAGCCCAAGACACGCTAAGTGGGTAGCATTCCTACAAGGTTATATATTTAACCTCAAACATCTTAAAGGAGCTGATAACCGAGTCGCTGACGCCCTTAGTCGTCTTACGCTTTTACTCACTTCTATGGAGGTACATGTTATAGGATTTGAGCGGGTTAAGGATGAGTATGCTACCTGTCCTGACTTCCAAGACGTCTATTTATCAGCCCAGGATAGTTCCCCCACGACGATATCTGCATACGTCATTAAGAACGGATACCTATTTAGGAGCGGGAAGCTATGTATTCCACAGTCATCATTACGATTACATATCATTTGGGAATTGCATAGTGGAGGGTTGAGTGGTCACTTTGGTAGAGATAAGACGATTACATTAGTCGAAGAGAAGTTTTATTGGCCAGAACTTAAGGCTATGGTAGGAGGAGTAGTGAGTAGCTACCGAACGTGTCAGGTTTCTAAGGGTGGTAAAACCAATGTAGGATTATATACACCCTTGCCTATTCCATCCATGCCTTGGGTAGATGTTAGTATGGACTTTGTATTAGGCCTTCCCCCTACCCAACGCCGTCATGATTCCGTTTTTGTAGTTGTGGATAGGTTTTCCAAGATGGCTTATTTCATCCCGTGCAGTAGAACAAACGATGCGTCTCATGTCGCTAAACTATATTTTAAAGAAGTCGTTAGTCACCGCGGAGTGCCAAAGACCATAGTTTCGGATAGAGACGTAAAATCCACTAGTTATTTTTGGAAAACGTTATGGATATTAATGGGAACAAAGTTATTGTTTTCCTCCGCCTATAATCCCCAAACGGTTGGGCAGACGGAAGTAGTTAATCGGAGTTTAGGGAATTTGTTAAGATGCCTCGTGAGCGATCATTTGGGCACTTGGGATCTTCTCTTACCCCACGCCCAATTAGCCTACAATAATTCCAAAAATAGGTCTACGGGTATGTCTCCGAATGAGATTGTCCACGGTTATAAAGCTCCTGTGCCGCTTGACATGGTGCCGTTGCCTCCAACGTACAAAGCAAGTCAATTTGCACAATCCTTTGCCCAACACATCCATGATCTACATGCACGAATACGGGCCACTTTGACGTCACAATACGACTCTTATCAGGCGCACGCTAATTTACATAGGAGAGTATCAAACTTTAAAATTGGCGATCTGGTTTTAGTCCGTTTAGTTCCCGAACGCTTGCCAACTGGCACCGAAAGAAAGTTAGCACCAAAGCGCGCCGGCCCTTTTCGGATTATTAAGAAGTTAGGTGACAACGCTTTCGTTTTGGACTTGCCTGCTGATTGGGGTATCTCCCCCATTTTTAACGTTTCGGATTTAATGATATTTGTGTCGCCACCACAAGAGTTGATTTCTTTGTCGTCTTCTTCTCCCACTTTAAATTCTCATGGGTTGGGGAGTGGTAGAACGGATGATCTCTCTCTTACGGTCCCCACAGGTATATCATCGGATGGTACGTTGCCTTCTTTCTTGCCTACTGCTAATATGTTCCCCAGGTTCCCACGGACATTTTCCACTCCAGAGATGATACTTGATGCTGAGCATGTTACCACTGCTGATGGCGACACCCGCCGCTTCCTCATCCGTTGGCGTGACCGCCCCCCTTCGGATGACTCTTGGGTGCTCGAGTTGGAGCTGCAAAGTTTGGATGCCGATCTTCTTCGCCGCTACCTCTTGGACCACGCAACAGAGACGCGTGATTTTGAGCGGGGGAGGATTGATGGCGCGCCCCCTCCACCTCTACTTGGAGACGATGCTGACGATGATGAGGTTGATCCGGTTGCTGAGGCGATTCAAGTAAAGGACGTGAGGCGTCATGATGATGCTAGCGGAAGGCTACGTTACAACCTCCGCCCGCGACGCGCAACATTCGCCGCACCGCATTAAAACATTTCCCTTTTCATGCTTTATTATTTCTATTTTAGGAATATAAAATTATCCAAGTTTGAAGTGATAATTTTATATTCAATATTGCACTTTTATTTTTGCATTTGGACAATATTTTTATTTGGTGTGCATTTAACCATTTGGATGGATGAGATTGCATCTCCATCATGAATGGTTAAAGTTTGTTTGTAACTCCTATATAAGGAGGCCTTTGTTATGAGATAATTAGAAAAGATTGAAACCCTATTTCCTCTCTTTGAGAATTTCGGCCAAGGAGGTTGCCCCTCATTGCCGCCGCCCCCCCCCCCTTCTAGTGGTGTGAAGCCGCCGGCGCCCTTTGCTCCCTCCATCCGATTTGGTGCGACTCCGGCACGGCTTCCTTCGGTGCGACTCCGTGGAAGACGGTTGCAAGCCCTTCGGTGTGACGCCGGTGGATCCGTGGAGAGAGTGATTCTCCCACAGTTATCTTGTGTGAACGTTATCCGGTTGGGTAAAATATCTCATCCCTCCTTGTGTGATTTCTTCTAATTAGTTGTGGTGGATCGCGAATCGTTTTATCTGCTTTGTTAAATCAATCGCTGCAATTTTCATTTCGAAATCGCCGTTGCTAGGATTTTATTTCCGGATCGGGTGGATCCTATTTGCCGGAGCGGATCTTGGCCTATAGCGTTGGTTTTGCTCCCAAAAAGGTTGGCATTCTTTATGTTAATTTGGGGAACGATCCGACTCAAATTTCGATCGCTATTTTCGAGTCGACTAATCCTCCTTGTTATTTTTATGCGCTGCGTTTGTGACGAGGAAATATTATGGGCGATAGGTGCTGTGTAGGTGCGGTAGACCTAAGGCGATATTGGGCGAGGAGTGAATTATTTCCGTAGAGATCTCGGATTCCGAACATCCCTACATCAGAAAAGCTGAAGAGGAAGCCGATAAAGCCGCTGCCAGAGAAAAGACTGTGGCCCTGAAAGCCAATCACTCAAGGAAAGGAAAGGGTGCAGCCTCATCCCTCTCTCGGAAAAAGGATGAGGAAGAAGACTCTGAGCCATGCTCTTTCGGCTCAGAGCTATCTAAAGAAGACTTTTCCCTCATCACTCGGGAGATCAAGAAGTTCCTCAAGTTGAGGAATCAATGAAAGAGAGACGGCTCCTCCTCCAGACATTAGAAGAAGAATTATTCTTCTGATAGGTATGAATCCAAACAGAACAAACATCGCTCTGATGACATTAGTTGCTTTGGATGCAATAAGCTACGCCACGTCATTGCTGATTGCCACCAAAGCAAGAGAGATAAGGGGAAGGGAGAAGAGCACATGATGGAGCTGACTCCGCACGATATGTCGCCAAGGAGCGTCCTCCCTCTGATGATGATGGTGACCCGATTGATGGAGCCGACTCCCCACGATATGTCTCCAAGGAGCGTCCTCCCTCTGATGATGATGGTGACCCGATTGATGGAGACGACGGCCCGCAACATTGTAAAGACGGCGATGGCGTGTTTACGGATGTTCATGTGGAGCATCGTCATAATACCCGTCCTGAACGCAAGCCAACATATTAATAATAATTAATAATTATTATTAATTAATTTTTATGCTTTGTTTTTTTTTTGCAATGTTATTTAATTTCATGTTTTTAATTTCCATTTCATGTGTAATGATGGGTGCGTATAACCATCATGTAGTATTTTAATTATTTCATTTCATGAACTATGATGGGTGCATATAACCATCATATGCTCAATTTGAATTTTGAATTTTGAAGTTTGTTTGGAGGGAGATTGAGTGGTGTAGCCTATATATAGGCATGTATCCTTCATATTTTAATTAGTGAATGAATGAAAAGAAAACCAATTTCAAGAATTGAAATCCCCCTCCTCTCCAAGGCAAGTTTCGGCCCTCCTTCTTCCTCTTTGGCCGCCAGCCACCTCTCCTCCCCTCTCAATCTCGGCCTCCCTCCTTCTTCCTTTCCTCTACTCCCTTGCAAACCCGACCCCTCCTCCAACCTCCAAGCCGCCACCTCCTCTCTCACAAAACCGGCCACCACCAAACTCCAACAACCCTAGCCCCTCCCTCCACCACAAAATATTAGCCGCCAACCACCAACACCAACAAGCCCGACTCCTTCCTCATCCTCGTTCTAAATCCAAATATCACTTTCAAAATTAAGCTCTTAGCCTACCATACTAGAAATATTTCATTCCTTAAATATTTCTCAATCCACCACCTTTTCTCTCTCCTACCTTATTTGGAGATATTTGTTTCCATATTTAGAAGATTCCGCTGGGACTTTTCCAAATATAGCGTGACACGAAGAAGGCGACAAATTTCTCTCCCTCCAGCGTATCTCTGGTGGTGCCGTTGAGGAACGATTCTAGTTGAGCGTAACCGGATTCATCCAATCCGGTTGGGTAACGAAAATCTCTACTTAAAGTGTTTCTCTTCCTTAGATAAATCTTGTGGCTTTGGCAAATTGCGCATTTTGTGTAACGCTTGATTTTTTCGTGGTTTATTTTATTTTAGTTATTGTCATGTTTATCGTATTTTCGTTTAAGTTCGTGAGGCGTGGCGGCCCTCGTTTGTATTTTGTTGGGAGAGAACCACCCTTGCCCGAATCTTTTGTTTTCGGTGGTTTCTCTTTTGGTACAACACGCTCGATCGAACCGTGTGAGTTCTTTTTGTTTGAGAGGACCTTGGCCTATCGCCTTGGTACTATCTTGAAGGGCTTTGCGAACCCTCCGTAATTGTTGTTTAGTAATTATATTAATTAAACCGCTGCGACGTTAAATGCTAGAGTGTAACGTGAGAATTATTCGAGAGCGTCGCGTTAATTTGTCGGCCACCAAAACGCTCGAAAGTGCGGGCCTACATCAATTTGGTATCAGAGGGTGGTTCTCGTCAATTTCCTAATTGGCAATCCACCCCTCTCAAAATTCAAAATTCAAATTTAAAATTTAAAATTTAAAATTTAAAATTTCAAATTTAAAATTTCAAATTTCAAATTTCAAAATTTCAAATTTCAAATTTCAAATTTCAAATTTCAAAATTTCAAATTTCAAATTTCAAAATTTAAATTTAAAATTCAAATTCAAAATTTCCAATTTCCAATTTCCAATTTCAAATTTCAAATTTAAAAATTTCAAATTTCAAATTTCCAATTTCCAATTCCAAATTCAAAATTTAAAATTTTTCTCAAAATCTAAAAAAAAAAAATTCTAGAAATTCTCTATCTTATTTTTAATAAGAAATCAAAAAAAAAATTATTTTTCATTAAGTCATTATTTTTATTAAGTTATTTTAAAATTTAATAGTTGGTCTGCAAATAGCGACCTTAAGAAAATTCCTTAATTTTCTTAAAATTTAAAATTTAAAATTTCTGGAATTTATCCATCTAATTATTAGTAAGAAAATAAAAAAAAAGTATTTTTCATTAAGTATTTATTTTTATTAATTAATTTAAAATTTAGTATTTGGTGTGCTAATAGCAGCCTAGATTTTTATTTTCTCAGTAAAAAAAATCCAGCAAATTTTTTTAATGATCCTCATATTTTTCCAGCAAAAACCCTATTTTTATCATATTTAAGACCCTAGTAGTTAAGCGGGAACAATTCCATCTTCATTAGAGTTAAGTTGTCCTAGTACCCTTTTCCTTGCACAAGCACTAAGTCCGGGTGAATTTTCTCCCCAGTTCGCGCTAAGATGGATTATGACGTACATGCTACTCATTCCCACACTTATCCTCCCACGTTTAGTAGGACCCCCACGTATGACGGTTTAGGTCGTTCTAAAATTTTTAGGGATTGGCTTAAGGGTCTAGAATTTTATTTTAATTGGCACTTTTGGGATGACTACGAGAAGGTTAATTTTGCCCGAGAGCAATTAGTTGGTCGAGCCCGATTATTTTGGTTAAATGAAGAGCGTCGTGTTTGTAGCTATCGTTATGCTTGGCCTCACATGCGTAGCCTCCTCTCGGATCAATTTGATCTCGCCTACCTGCGCACTAATAGCACCACACCCATTAGTACGAATAGTTACGGCACTAGACCCGTATCTGCTTATAGGAGTGACCCTATGACTCCAGATAGATCATATCCCCAGAGAGGTAGTAATACCCAAAGTGTGTCTTGTCCCACCTATAGGGAACATAAGCCATTTGGACCCCAAAATTTGAACTCGAAAGAGGTTACTATTAGGGTGTTTGCTACGTTAGCCTCGACATCTTAGCCCTCTGATATAGTGACTAATACCTCTGAGGATTCCTATGTGGATATAGAATCTCTGGATGATGAAGTTAATCAGCTAGGTGAGAGTCTTCCTTCACTTATGATAGTGTCTTACTCTCCTGTTGAACCTGAGGATATGATTAAGACTAAGTCTGTCACCGAGGACGAGGCAAGTTTCACTGACGCTTTTAGTGACGATGAGGATACTGGATATCCCAGTGATTTGGATGAGGATTTCTCCACTGAGGAATCATCTCCAATCCCCTTCGACGATATTTTAGTCATGGAGTCTTCTGATGACCCTGATTCAGAAGACGTTCCAGCAGAGTCGGTAGAGTCTTCGGAAGCTGAGAGCGTACCTGTTATTGAATTAGGTGATGACTTGCTAGGACCCGACATTATTACGGTTGACCCAGGCTTATTAGATATTTCTACGGTATTGGAAGAGTCACCTTGGGATGGATGCTCAGTTTGGGATAAGCTTAGTGTTATACATCCGGGAGTTAGTCCTTTGACGTTATCATCGCTGCTTGGGATTCTAGCTAATTTTTATACTCCCCTGGATTCGATTTGCCCATCCCCTATTGCTGACTTAGACGATGTCCCCACCTCATGGGAAGAATTGGTCGACATAGAATGTGAAGCTGTAGTATTTACCCCGCGAAGAAATATTATCTTTGGATGACGGTAACACTGAGGGCCCGATAGATTTTTCTTTGATGATAGCTCCTTTGCCTGAGGCCCAAGGTAGTTTAGAAGTTTTATCGGATATAAATTTGCCTACCTTAGGGACGATCACTGAAGCTAAATTGAATAAAATATCTAATGCGTTAGAAGACATGTCGGCTGATTTGGTGGATTCATTCTGTGGTGAAAAGTTAACTGAGGATGAGTTTTTAGTGAGGACGAATCCACTATTTGAGTTTACTTTTTATTTTAATGGCTTTCAATCAGAGGCGTTCTCCTGGACGCTTAATATATGTTTTGACGTTGAGTGTGACTTGGTTCCCCCTATGGAGTCAACCCTATCGACTCTCCCTCCGGTACCCTTAGCTCGAGTAGATGAGTTCATCATTTTTAGCCCTCTATATTTAGAGAAGTTTATTTTTCCCGCCTTCCCGTTAGACTTACTTATAAAGATGTGGGTGAACGTAGTTGGTGATGAGCGTTTCTGAAAGCCTATTATTATGATATTTTTAAATCTAATTTTAATAACAAATTTAAAACGATAACATTAGGCTCCACTGATTTGATATTTGAACAGAAAGAGCCCGTGCCACCTGACTTAATTCCGTTATTTTCTACTATTAATTCCATTCATGTTGTACATGAGTTATCCCCTCATGGTTTTAATTTAATTAGGCGCATTTTTCATTTCTTGATCCTTCTAAATGTGTCCATTAAATTACTTACTATGTTGCATCAAATAATCTTCCACCGCTATATGAAAGATTTGGTTTTGGTTTGTCTCACCCCTGAACGGATGCCCCCGGGCAACTTAGAAATATTAACGAATCGACTAGTCTACTTTTTACGGATTTTACGGAAATATGGTGACATGACGTTTCTATTAAAATTTTCCACTGATTGGGGCATAGCTCCTATTTTCATCGTTACATATTTTACGCTTTATGCTTTAATGCCACTTGAAATGTCTACCTCTCCGTATATATTTTCCACTATGTTTTCTATTGGGTTGGGTGGTGATAGTTTTCTAGGATCGTTCTCCTTCTCGGTCTCCATCGGAGGTATGTTGGTGGATGTTGTTGAAATTCTTTTTCCTTTTTTGGCTAATGCATATTTGAGGTCCTTCCAAGACCACCTTGTGTCATACAGGTTCTTCTTCCCCGCCGATGACCTCCCAGACGAGTACTCGTAGGCATACTCATCAGTGATGAGTCGTTTTAAGAGGGAGAGGATTGATGGAGCTGACTCCCCATGATATGTCGCCAAGGAGTGTCCTCCCTCTAATGATGATGGTGACCCGATTAATGGAGCCGACTTCCCACGATATGTCTCCAAGGAGCATCCTCCCTCTGATGATGATGGTGACCCGATTGATGGAGACGATGGCCCGCAACATTGTAAATACGGCGATGGCGTGTTTACGGATGTTCATGTGGAGCATCGTCATAATACCCGTCCTGAACGCAAGCCAACATATTAATAATAATTAATAATTATTATTAATAAATAATTATTAATTATTAATTAATTTTTATGCTTTGTTTTATTTTTGCAATGTTATTTAATTTCATGTTTTTAATTTCCATTTCATGTGTAATGATGGGTGCGTATAACCATCATATAGTATTTTAATTATTTCATTTCATGAACTATGATGGGTGCATATAACCATCATATGTTCAATTTGAATTTTGAATTTTGAAGTTTGTTTGGAGGGAGATTGAGTGGTGTAGCCTATATATAGGCATGTATCCTTCATGTTTTAATTTGTGAATGAATGAAAAGAAAACCAATTTCAAGAATTGAAATCCCCCTCCTCTCTAAGGCAAGTTTCGGCCCTCCTCCTTCTTCTTCCTCTTTGGCCGCCGACCACCTCTCCTTCCCTCTCAATTTCGGCCTCCCTCCTTCTTCCTTTCCTCTACTCCCTTGCAAACCCGACCCCTCCTCCAACCTCCAAGCCGCCACCTCCTCTCTCACAAAACCGGCCACCACCAAACTCCAACAACCCGAGCCCCTCCCTCCACCACAAAATATTAGCCGCCAACCACCAACACCAATAAGCCCGACCCCTTCCTCATCCTCGTCCTAAATCCAAATATCACTTTCCAAATTAAGCTCTTAGCCTACCATACTAGAAATATTTCATTCCATAAATATTTCTCAATCCACCACCTTTTCTCTCTCCTACCTTATTTGGAGATATTTGTTTCCATATTTAGAAGATTCCGGCAGGACTTTTCCAAATACAGCGTGACACGAAGAAGGCGACGAATTTCTCTCCCTCCAGTGTATCTTTGGTGGTGCCGTTGAGTAACGATTCTAGTTGAGCGTAACCGGATTCATCCAATCCGGTTGGGTAACGAAAATCTCTACTTAACGTGTTTCTCTTCCTTAGATAAATCTTGTGGCTTTGGAAAATTGCGCATTTTGTGTAACGCTTGATTTTTTTCGTGGTTTATTTTATTTTAGTTATTGTCTTGTTTATCGTATTTTCATTTAAGTTCGTGAGGCGTGGCGGCCCTCGTTTGTATTTTGTTGGGAGAGAACCACCCTTGCCCGAATCTTTTATTTTCGGCGGTTTCTCTTTTGGTACAACACGCTCAATCGAATCGTGTGGGTTCTTTTCGCTTGAGAGGACCTTGGCCTATCGCCTTGGTACTATCTTGAAGGGCTTTGCGAACCCTCCGTAATTGTTGTTTAGTAATTATATTAATTAAACTGCTGCGACGTTAAATGCTAGAGTGTAACATGAGAATTATTCGAGAGCGTCGCGTTAATTTATCGGCCACCAAAACACTCGAAAGAGCGGGCCTACATCAGCACAGGTCCTCTAGAGATAAGAAGAAGGAGAGGAGCTACATTGCCAAAAAGCCAAAGACATTGAGTGAATCTGATTCGTCAGACTCCAGTGATGATGAGGAAGCCTACTTCGGGCTAATGGGTCACTCTGACTCAGAAGGAGACTGCCCCCCATTTACTGGGAAGGTAAAAGATCGTACCCCCCTCTCTGAGTCTGACTCTGAGTCTCCTAATGATGATCTCGAGGATAGCTCATCTGCCCGTGAAGCTGAGATCCTCGAAAAGTATGAGCTTCTGCTCAATACCTTTGAGGAATGTCGCAAGAGGTTGAGGGCTGAGAAAAAGGAAGTCAAATTCCTTAAGGCTTAGGGTGTGTCCCTAAGAGAAGAGATCACTAGCTTGATTTCTCTCCGACAGGAACACCTGGACCTTACTTCTGAGCACTCAAAGTCTCTAAGGCTCCTTGAAAAAAACAGGAAGAAATCAACAAGTTGGAAGAACAGCTTGCGGCAGAAAGGAAGATTGTCAAAAGCTTCTCCATGCCTAAGACCGTTCTTCCTCTGGTTGATGAATTCTCTGCTCAGGCTAAGGGGGCTGGCTTATAGCATGTGGGTGTGCCTGGTAAATCATCCAGGAGAAATAGAAAACAGAGAAAAAATAAGGCTATTAAGAAGGCCTCTGCTGTAGAAAAGGGAAAGGCCCCACTCGATCCTGTTACATTTAGAAAGCCTTGTTTTCCTTGCAATGAGCAGGACTTTGAGTCAACCTATGACCACTTCTTCCAACCCTTAGTTTAAAAGCCCAAGAGCCGGTATGATGGTTGGACCTTCCCCCAAAACTACGGTGAGAGTGTCTTCTAGGCACCTTATAAGGAAATCCTAGTGGAGAATTATGGCGACTTCTCTAGCGGCCATAATAGGAAGCATGCACCAAAGGCCAAGCATATTATACTGAAGGAATAGGAAGTGAAGAAATCGTGTGACTGCTGTCATCATGATGCCTCCACCTCCAGATCCAAGGCCTCGGCTGGACCCACCGTTCCAAGGGTAAAGTAAAAGCCTAGGAAACGGTACAACAGGTTTGACTGTTGGTGTTGTGGCAAGTTGGTCACTTTGCCGTGGATTGCTGGTTTAATCCAAGATTCAATGAGACTCCTCATGTTAGCAATGCGAGGCCGACCACTCGTAGGGTTAACCACCCGAGGGGGAGTGTGCTAACAAGGAATCTAGGACCCATGTTCGATTGGGTTCCTAAGGGAAACTAATTCTGTTTTGCAGGTATGTCCAAAGGCCACCAAAACGCCTATCTGCTACTTGGACAGTGGATGTTCCCGGCATATGACCGGGACAAGAAGCCTGTTGCGTGATTACTCCCCAATCGAAAATGGACCCAAAGTCATCTTTGGAGGATCTGATCAAGGAGTCACTAGAGGTTATGGTATGATTTCCAACGGTGTATGCTCTATCACTAACGTGGCCTATGTTGAAGGGTTAAACCATAACCTGATCAGTATAAGCCAGTTGTGTGAGAACGGATATGACGTTAAGTTCTGCAAGGATAAGTGCTTGAAAATATCGTGTGCCTCTTCGGAGATGGTATTAACTGGCATTAGGAGCAGAAATATCTTTTGCTTAGATTTTCTTAGCTTAGACTCTTCTACCCCTGTGTGCCTAGTAGCAAAAGGCAGTGCATCTCTTTGTGAACAATGGCACAAGAGATTAGCACATATTAAATTCAAGACAATTAATATGTTGTTTTCCAAGGATTTAGTAAGGGATGCCCCTACTATTAAGTGCATCAAAGATAGCCCTTGTCCTGCATGCCAGAAGGGCAAACAGACTCGGGCTACCTTTAAGAGCATTGCAGACAAAGACTCCTCCAGATGTCTCTATCTTCTGCATATGGACTTGTTCGGTCCAGTGCAAGTTCATAGCTTAGGAGGAAAATCGTATAAGCTAGTGATTGTTGATGATCACTCTCGGTTTACGTGGGTGTTCTTCTTGAAATGAAAGTCAGATACGTTTGACATCTTCACTAATTTTCTCAAGCAGATTCAGAACGAATTTAACTGCTCCATGGTCAAAATCAGAAGTGACCATGGAACAGAATTCGAGTCTGATGAAAGAATTTTATGAAGAACATGGTATCTTTCATGATTTTTCCTCTCCGCGTACTCCTCAGCAAACCGGAGTTGCGGAGAGGAGAAATAGAACGCTCATTAAAGCATGTACGACAATGTTGAATGATGCTTTTCTTCTAGAGTACTTCTAGGCAGAGGCTGTCAATACGGCTTGTCATGTGAAGAATCGAGATTTGATCAACAAGAATCATCGTAAGACGCCTTATGAGCTATTGAAAGGCAGGAAACTGACTATGCCCTATTTAAGGATTTTTGGCTGCAGATGCTATGTACTCAATAATGGGAAGTACCCACGTACTAAATTCGGAGAAAAATGCTTCGAAGGCATCTTCAAGGGATATAGTAGCCATAGTTGGGCATATAGGGTCTTCAATAAGAAAACCCTAGTGGTAGAGGAGTCCATTAATGTTGTTTTTGATGAAGGAAGCTTGCTTTATAACAATTCTTCCAGTGGCATTCTTGAAGATGCAGGTGCAAGGCTTGAACAGCTAAGTATCGATGAGACTGCAAAAGGTTCAACTCCCAAGTACGTCAAGGTTTCCACCTCAACGCCAACTGGAGAAGTTGACGATCAGGATGGAGAAAATCTCCAAGAAGAAGGAGAAGCCCGAGAAGCTGTCAGAGCTCCAGATGCCAGACTCCTAGAGCTATAACACGTGAGGGATTATCCCAGAGATCAGATCATAGGAGATCCTCGTGACGGTGTCAGAACTCGGAGAGGTACAATTAACGAGATTTTACACCTTAGTTTTCTGTAACAGGTTGAGCCAAAGAAGTTCGACGAAGCGAACAAAGATGCGTCATGGATATTGGCCATGCAAGATGACCTACATCAATTCAAACGATGCAACGTCTGGATGCTTGTTCGCAGACCAAAGAACCAGAATGTGATCGACACCAAGTGGATCTTCAAAAACAAACTGGATGAACACGGTGTCATCATCAAGAACAAGGCGAGACTGGTTGCACAAGGCTACAGACAGGAGGAAGGGATTGACTTCAACCAAACCTTTGCACCAGTTGCAAGGCTGGAGGCGATCAGATTGTTCCTGGCATATGCCTCTCATAAAGGATTCACTGTCTATCAGATGGACGTGAAATCTGCATTCCTAAATAAAAATTTGAAAGAGGAAGTATATGTCGCGCAACCCCCAGGTTTTGTTAATCCCTCATTTCCTAATCATGTTTATTTTCTTATTAAAGCATTATATGGCTTAAAACAAGCTCCTCGAGCTTGGTATGAGACTCTGTCTAGTTTTCTTCTTGAGAACAAGTTCTTGAGAGAAAAAATAGATAAGACATTGTTTCTTAGGGAAGTCAAAGGCAAGATCTTGCTGGTGAAAAACTATGTCAATGACATAATATTCGGCTAAACGGACAACAATCTTTGCAAGAAGTTTTCTAAACTTATGCAAGGAAAGTTTGAAATGAGCAGCATGGGAGAGCTAAAGTATTTCATGGGACTTCAAGTGAAACAGTCTGAGGATGGAATTTTCATTTCTCAGACGAAATTCACAAATGAACACCTCAAGAAATTCAGAATGGAGAAAGCAACCTCTATGAGGACTCCAATGGGATCCACTGTGTCTCTGGACAAGGATGAGAAAGGGAAACCTTTTGATGAAACCAAATGCAGAAGCATAATTGGATCCCTGCTCTACCTTACTGCTAGTAGACCGGATATTATGTTTTCCACATATATTTGTGCCAGATATAAGGTGAACACTAAGGAATCTCATTATGTCGCTGCAAAGCGAATTCTTAGATACCTTAAAGGTACACCAAATCTTGGCTTGTGGTACCCAAGAAACAATGATGTCGAGCTGATAGGCTTTTCAGATGCTGACTTTGAAGGAAGCAGGGATGATAGGAAAAGCACTTCCGGGACGTGCCAATTCCTCGGAAGAAGGCTTATTTCATGGAACAATAAAAAGCAGAATTATGTCGCAACCTCTACGGCTGAATGTGAGTACATCTCAGCAGGCAGCTGTTGCGCACAACTTCTATTGATCAAAAATCAACTCAAAAATTATGACTTGTAGTTCAGAGAAGTTCCGATGTATTCCAACTCCTCGGGCGCAATAGCAATTGTGAACAATCCTGTGTCGCACAGCAGAACAAATCATATTGAAGTGCGCTACCACTTCATTCGGGAGCATGTGGAAAACAAAGATATATCTCTCTGCTATGTCCCCACGGATAAGCAGGTTGCAGATATCTTTACAAAGCCCCTAGATGAGACCAAGTTCAGTGTCTTAAAAACTGAACTCGGCATGCTGAACTATGAAGATTGAACATTGTAAGGCTCAAGGCTCTTGGATCAAGGGGGAGCATCAGCAAGGGACTCAAGCTCGAGCACAGATACAAGATCTGAGGGGGAGCATGTAGCTCCAAGTGAAGTCCCAGATTTGTAGAAGCCGAAAAGGGGGAGATTACCCTCTCGGCTAAGGCTAAGGTGGATGCCAATGTTAAGTATGCTCTCAAGAAAATGGTAATGAGTTTCACTCTCAACTGAATTTTTAGTTTATGATTTTCATTCCCATAAGTTCTATTCACCGTAACTTGTAAGGTTTAGGCTTCTTCAAATAGGGGGAGATTGTTGGGTATTGTATCCACAATGTACCTGATTTGAAGAAGCCCCTGAACAAGATAAGTTGAATTGACAATGTATTTGATGATTCACTATCAAGTTGTGCTTGCAGCGATTCCATGCTAAGTACACACCAATGTCACGGTGCAGTGGGTCAATATACACGGGTCTGCGCAACGTAATCCCTCGTTGAGCAGATCAGTGTGTTGACTCACCTGTGCTCTCTCAATTGGAGTGTACTCATTTTCAAGTACAGGGTCAAGATAGATCAAGAGCAGAAGAGGAGCAATGATGGGTCAAAGACCAAGTTCATAGAAAGGAAGAGAAAAAGCGTCTAAGTTAAAATCGGCGAGAATCACTAAGTCATTCCCGCCGACTTTGACGGGAGTCACTTGTGATTCTCGCCGATTCGACGGGAATCAGGCTTCATTCCCGCCGACCTCTTCCGGATGATTGTTTTCCTACAGAAATTCTGCTAAGGAAGAATTGACGGGAATCACCAAGTGATTCTCGCCGACTTCAACGGGAAACGTTCTGATTCCCGCCGATTCGATGAGAATCAGGTTGCATTCCCGCCAATTCCCACAGTCTGAGTAGTTTTACAACTAGAAATCGGCAAAGGCAGAATCGACGGGATTCTTGAGTGATTCCCGCCGACTTCGACGGGAATCACCAACGATTCTCGCTGATTTTGCCTTAGGAAATTTTTGCCTGTTCGCTGGACCGAACCAAGAAGCCGTGCGCTGTTTCGGCCGGGGCTAGGGTTTTTCCTTGTGGGCCCCACAACGGTCATTAGGGTTTGCTCGGGGTATATATCCATGCTTATTTCGAACATCTACTGTAACTATTCATGTGAAATCAAACAGCCGACGTCGTGCCCTAGCCGATCGCGTAACTCCGCCGATCGTCGTCGCCGCTCGTAAGCTAGTCGCCGCCACTGATCTCAGAGATTCTTTGATCTTTCGACGACAGTACCGAGGCAAGCCTAGCGTCTCACGCTTCTCTCTTGAGATCTCTTGTCTCTCGATTAGTTGAATGAGGTTTGTTCTTCATTCCGAATCGATTGAGATGACTGATCCGACTGAGATCGTTCGAAGACCTTGCTTGCTTCGTCAAGAAGTTTGGATCTACAGAGCATCTCCGCCGCAATCGCTTTTCACCGCCAATCTTGACAAGATCCTCTCCAAGAGAGTACTCCGGTCGTGGACTCTTCATCTCTTTCAAGAAAGCATCAACGAATGAAGAGAGACATCGGATTCTCCACAAGTTTGTGTGTATTTCTTGTACATTAAATTTTTGTTTTGTTGTAAAGGAATTTTATTCCTAGTTGTAAGGGTTGGGTGTAACCCGTGGTGGAGGAGTAGGGACTCCTTTCGTTGGAAGGGTTCCTTCCATAGTGTGAGGATTGGATTTCAATCCGGTTGATGAAGTGACCGAGTCGTCCCTTGGTGGGAGATAGGTCGAAGGGGAGAGTGGACGTACCCAAATCGGGGAACAACTATAATTGCTTGTGTGCTTTTCTGTGCTGTGTTTGTTTATTTGTGCAGGTAATTTAAAATCCGCAAAAGACTGGACGACACCTATCCCCCCATAGGTGGACTTAGTCGACACTAGATACTTTCAAAACCTATTAATAGAAAATCTCTATTCTTAGGGTACCAAAGGCCTAGATTAGGAGTGCCCTTAAGATATCTCAAAATTCTTTTAGCTATAGTATAATGAGATTCCTTAGGGCATGGTTGATACCTAGCACAGACACATGTTGCATACATGATGTCAGGTCTACTAGCAGTCAAGTATAGTAGGGAGCCAATTATCCCTCTATACAAAGAATCATCAACAGGTTTCCCTGCTTCATCTTTGCATATAGGCATACTTATTCCCATTGGAGTTTTCATTGTAGAAGCTGAGTCCAAACCATACTTCTTAATCAACTCCTTGATGAACTTAGACGTGGATATGGACAACCCACTCTCAGTCTTTCTAACTTGAAGTCCCAAGAAGTACATCAGCTCACCCATACTGCTCATCTCAAACTTCCCTTGCATATGTTTGGCAAACTTCCTACAAAGGTTGTTTTTAGTAGAACCAAAGATAATGTCATCCACAAATATCTGGACTAGTATTATCTTGCCTTTTGATTCCCTATAGAATAGAGTTTTGTCTATCTTTCCTCTAGAGAATTTATTCTCAAATGAGGAAGGCAGACAAGGTTTCATACCAAGCCCTTGGAGCTTGTTTCAAACCATATAGAGCTTTCCTAAGCCTATATACATAATCAGGAAAGTGAGAGTCTACAAAACCTGAGGGTTGTTTAACATAGACTTCTTCTTTTAAATCACCATTCAGAAATGCTGATTTCACATCCATTTGATATACTTTGAACCCTTGATAGGCAGCATAGGCTAAGAACAACCTTATTGCCTCCATCCTTGCCACTAGAGCAAAGGTTTGATCAAAATCAATACATTCCTCTTGCCTATAGCCTTTTGCTAGCAGTCTAGCCTTGTTCTTGACTATAGTGCCATTCTCATCAAGCTTGTTCCTGTAGATCCACTTAGTTCCTATTATGTTGTGATCCTTAGGTTTTGTCACTTGTTCCCAGACCTTATACCTTTTGAACTGACTGAGCTCTTCTTGCCTTGCATCAAACAAGTTGGTGTCTTCCATGGCCACTTCAATCTTCCTGGGTTCTATCTGAGACAGGAAGCTAGAACATAAAACTGTGTTCATGCTCCTGCTCCTTGTTAGAACACCTTGACTTGAATAACCAATGATCTGGTGAGCTGGATGATCCTACAGGTGTCTTCTTGCTGGAGCAATTCTATCAACATTATGGCTATCTCAAGTTTCCTTATCTAATTACTCCACATTTTCTTCTTCACCCAGAGGGACTTGATCTCCCCTGGATAGCTAGCATCTTTATCCTCATCCAGTTTAGCAGGAACATCTTCATTGATTGTCAGCTTGTCAAGCTTATCTGTTAGACCTATAGAACTAACTGAAGAACTAGACAATTCATTGTTAATAAACATTGACTCATCAAATACAACATGCACAGATTCTTCTACAACTTGAGTAGTCAAGTTGTAGATGTTGTATGCTCTACTATGGTTGCTATACCCAACAAATATCCCTTCTAGGGATTTGGCAGCAAACTTAGTTTGGTAGTGTTTACCATTAACTAGTACAAAACACTTACTACCAAAGATTCTGAAATAAGATATATTTGGTTTTCTGCCTTTTAAAATCTGGTAGGGAGTCATCATGTGTTTCTTGTTGATAGAGGCCCTATTGAGCACATGACATGCAGTGTTTACTACCTCAGCCCAGAAGTATTCAGGGTGAGTAGTGTGATTCAGTTGAGTTCTACTAGCTTCAATTAGAGTCCTATTCATTCTTTCAGCAACACCATTTTGCTGAGGAGTTCTAGGTGAAGAGAATTCCTGATGAATCCCAAGTTCTTCACAGAATTTTGTCATACATTCAGACTGAAATTCAGTTCCATGGTGACTTCTGATTTTGACCATTGAGCTGTTGTATTCATTCTGTATTTGTCTGACAAAAGTCTGAAAAAATAGTTGGGGTTTTAGATTTCTGCCTCAAGAAGAAAACCCCTGTAAATCTAGAATAGTCATCCACAACAACAAGTGTGTATGCTTTCCTACCAAGACTATGAACTGGCATAGGAACAAACAAATCCATATGCATGAGATATAAACTTCTCTTTGAATCTTTGATGTAAAGTGACTGAAAAGAGGACTTAGTCTGCTTGCCTTTTTGGCAAGCTGAGCACACACCCTCTTTTATGCACTGAACTTGAGGACCATTCCTAACTAATCCCATGTTGAACATCAGTCCAATTGACTTATAATTTAGATGAGCTAGCCTCTTGTGCCATTTGACACATAGAGAAGCTTTCTCTCCTGCAACCAAACAAATAGGTGAGTTGTTAGACTCACACTCTAGGTTAAGTCAATACACATTTCCTTTCCTAGTGCCAGTCAAAATGATCTCTTGATCACTTGACCTTTTTACTAGGCACTCCCCTTTGAGGAAAGAAATATCATAACCTAGGTAACTAAGTTGACTTATGCTTATCAGGTTATGTTTAATACCTTTTACATAAGCAACTTTAGTGATTGTAACTGAATCATAAGATATGTTACCAAATCCTTTGATGATTCCCTTTTCTGATCCACCAAAGATAAGTTTTGGTCCATTCTTTATGGGCACATAGTACCTCAACATTCTCCTTGTTCCAGTCATATATCTGGATCAGCCACTATCCAAGTACCATATAGGGGTATGGTCACTTGGATTTACCTGCAACAAATAATGAATCACTTACCCTTAGAACCCAACTTGCTACTGGGTCCTAGGTCCTTGTTAGTTTGAAACCCTGTGACTGATCTAACAGGAATCCTCCTTTTGGTTTTAACACTTAAGTTAAACCAGCAAACCATGGCAAAGTGACCCGTCTTGCCACAACACCAACAGTCAAACCTATTATACCTATTCTTAGGTACATGCCTTCTTACTTTGTTGTCAGTAGACTTATTAAGTGTTGGTGCTGGAACAGCATTCTTCAAGAACTCCTCTTGAATATGATGGGCATGCCTATATATTAGTCTATTGACATTTGCACCCTTGTACATGAGATTTTCATGCTCACAGTGACCATGTGTAATGTCATGATCATACCTGTTAGTAGGATTCACTACCTTCTTAAAGAAAATAGGGGGATTAATATCTTGAGGCTGAACTAGGACTTTACCTTTTCTATGAGAATTGGTAGCCCTAGTTCTTCCCATGAAGCCTAAACCATTCTTTCCTTTTTGTGAAACAAAATTATCTATCAAAGGTAAGACTGATTTTGTCTTGGAGAATTTTGCCACTAGCTCTCTCTCTTGCTGAAGTTTTCCCTCCAGTTTCTTGATATGATTCTCTTTGAATGAGATTGTGCCCATCTGAATAACTATAATGTTTTTCAATTTTGCAACCTAATTCAGTTTTTTATCCAGCAGTTTTGCTGAATCTGCTGCAGCCAGTTTGAGAGACTCAATCTCCTTGGCCTGCTCTTTAACATGAAATTTACTCTTTTTTAAAGCTTGCAATAACCCACTATACTCATTAATAAGTTGGTGAACATACCCCTAAGACTCAGATCCATCCACTTCTTTTGAAGAAGATGCTTCTAATTCTGATCCAAATAAAGAAATCTGAGACTAGGGGTGAATTGTTTACCTTACTTGGTCCCGACTGATCCTGGCACTTATCTTCTCCTGATTGAGCCATCAGCCCTTTACAGAAATATTCTTCTACTCCATTTATGGATTCCAGCATCTATAGGAATTCTAGTTCCCTAGAATCATCTTCTGTTAAGAAGAGTCCAACATATGCTTCTGCCTCTTCTTCAGATTCTGAAGATGAAGAGTCTGTCCAACTCTTCTCCTTCTGAGCCACTAGAGACTTCTCCTACTTGCCTTTGACCAGCTACTTCTTCTTGTCCTTTGACTCCTTTCTTTTTTCAGGACAGTCAGCTATGACATGCCCAGACCTGTTGCAGCAATAACAAACAATCTTAGAATTAGATTGTTTACCAGGTTTAGAAGCATACCTTTCCTCCTTAGGTGTTTTCTTCTTCCTATATTATTCATCCTTGGAATAGGATGTAGATGAAGGCCTGGTTCTCCAATTATTTTTCTTCATGAACCTTTGAAATTGTCTAGTGAAGGCAGCAAAGTCTTCATCAGATGTGTGACTATCTGATGTACTTGTTTCAGGAATTTCTTCTTCTGCTTCATTACTCCTTCCAGGTGGAGAAGGATATTTTCTCCTACTCTTCCTTGAGCCCTCAGACTTGAAGGCTACTGTCTTTTCTTTATGTTCAGATCTGCTGCCCTTCTCTTCCTCTTTCCTAGCAGTAAGCTGGATTTTATATGAAAGCTGTTTTCCAAAAAGTATAGGTGGTGGTGTGTCAGCAAGTTTGGCCATTTCCCTGATGGCACATATCTTAGTGTCCCAATCCTTAGTTAGGGACCTAAGAAACTTGTCATTCCGTTCATAAGTACTTAATATTCTTCCATATGTCATCAGTTCATTCAATATTCATAAAAACTTTTTAAAACATTCAGCTATGCTGTCAGTTTTATTTTGCCTAAAACTCTCATTTTCCTGATTTAGCATACACTTTCTTTCCTCTCTTACTTCCTCCGTGCCTTCCATATAGACAATCAATGTATCCCACATTTCTTAAGAAGTTTTATAATGCACAAGATTCGGGAATATTGCATCATCTATGGTACTTACAATTATATTCTGAGCATTTTTATCTAATGTTGCCAAGATGATTTCATCCTTAGTCATCTCTGAATAACTCTTTGGAGTTTGAATATTTGCATCAAGAATTGAAACCTTCATTGGGATGAAAGGCCCTTCCTATACTGTGATATAAATTCTTGGATCAGATGCTTCCATAAATAGCCTGACCCTTTCTTTCCAAATGCCAAAAGATTCTTTCCTGCATATGGGCAATTTCATAGATCCAAACTTCTTTTTATTTTCACTTGAACCCATTCTTGTAGTCTATTATTAGCCTTGGAGAAATCCTCTTACTGTTAGGTCAAATTTTGAGCAACCTCCCTCTGATACCACTTGAAAGACTTTGTTTCAAGATCCTAAAAACCTAGAGGGGGGGGGGTGAATAGGTTCTAATCGTTTTGAGTCTTTTTGATTTTAAGGCAAACAGATATTGGTAACTTCTTTTAGCACATAATACTTCTATCTACAGAAATTAAATACAACACAGCAAATACCAGATCTATAGTGGTTCCCCAAGATATGGGTACATCCACTTTCCCCCTTCGCCTATCCAGCAGATAATTGGATTCAGCCTAACTTCCTTCCACTGGCTCAGATCCGCAGATCTTACAAACACAGAACCCAAAATGGTTCCTACACCTAAGACTTAAAAAAAGTCCTTCCTCAGATTCTTCCCTGAATCCTACCTCAGGCCTCAGTCCTACCTCAGCCTTTATAATTAGGCTTACAACTAAGACTTTCCACAAGTCCTACCTCAAGAACACTTCCCTATCTCAGCCTTTATAATTTTAAGCTTACAATCACAAATCTAACAATAGATCCTACAAGAATTTGTGAGTAATAAGTATCTGAAAATGTCACCAGCTAGATTTCTCTGTTGATGTTGTCTTCTTGATCAGTTCTTGTATAGACTGATCCTTCTGATCCAACCTAACTTAGCTTTTCAAAGCTTCTTGATTAGGACAAATAAGGTGGATCTTTTCTTGAAGTTGAAGTTGATCTTCAGTCAGCTTCTTCCTTAGATTCAGATTGAACTCTGAATCTTTCTTGCAGAAATTCCTTGATCTGTTAGAATTCTGCTTATTGATGCCTCACATTGTTGTTGTTGTTCTGTCATTTCCGATTTTTATCTTATATAGAGCTTGCTTCATGGTTACCGGCTGATCCGGTTCATAACAAACTTCAGACAGTTTTGACAATGGTGTCAGACCAGTTAGTTATGACAACTGTCAAGTCACCAGTCACGTCACCAGGTTCTTCAATGTCTTTTCAACTCAGCAAACAACACTCAGCAGACTGCTTCACATGTGTCGAAACATATAGACTAAGTGTCGACACAAGTCTTCATGGTGTCGACACAAATACTCCAAGTGCCAACCCAGTCATACTTCTGCTTCTTGACACTGCTTTTATTGTGTGTCGACACAAGTCCTGTGTATCGACACAGCAGCTTCTTGTCTCAACATTTCTATTGCAGACAGATGGCGTTGAGTGTTTGTCAAATTGCGTTGAGTGTGTGTCGACACAAGTACTGTGTGTCGACACAATTACTTCTAAACTCGACACAACATCTTGAGAGTTGGAGTGTCAACACAAGTCCTGTGTGTCGACACAGTTGCTTCAGGTGTCAACATTGCTCCTGAGTGTCGACTCAACTTATGTTTCAATTATCGACACAATTCTGTTTTAAGTTGTCGACATAATTATGGATGTTGACACAATTGTTTCTTTAGGTGTTGACATAGCTTTGAGTGTCGACCCAACTTCTTTATAAGTGTCGACACATTTTGCTAGTGTGTCGACAATGCTTCTTTATAAGTATCGACACAACTTCTGGGTGTCGACACAACTTCCCTGAGTGTCGACACAATTTGCCCGTGTGTCGACACAAGTTTTCTGAGTGTCGACACAAGTTTCCTGAGGGTCGACACAGTTTCTTCACAAGTGTCGACACTTGTACTTAGAAAATTTTCCTTCAAATACTTAAACCTGCACAATGAAACTCAAACTTCTATCAAATAGACATTGATGCATATCATTGACTAAGTTGTGGCTTCTCCAAATCTAGTACACATTATCAAATGTACCCAACAAGTATCATCGAAGTATTGCTTATCCAGTTTTCATCGAGCTGAGCTTTGATTTTGTCGAGCTAAGTTCAGATTTTGTCGAACTCAGCTTTCACCTGTTCGTCGACCTTAGAATTTCTGGAATGATGCTTGATTTTGTCGAGATGAGTTCTGTATTCATCGAACTATGTTTTGAGTTTGCTGAACTGAAGTTTTCATAGATGATGCTTGATTTCGTCGAGCTGATCCCTAGATTCGTCGAACAAAGTTTTGAGTTCGTCAAATTGAAGTTTTCTGAAGTATTGCTTGATTTTGTCGAGCTGTGCTCTAGGTTCGTCGAACTAAGTTTTGAGTTCGTCAAACTGAGGATTTCTAATGTATTGCTTGATTTTGGCTAAGCCCAGAATGATGTTGACGTCAGCAAAGTCAACAAGTAAATGATTTTTTGATTTGTTATTTAAATGCTACAAATCGACATTAACGTTGCTGTTAGTCTACAATGGATCTCAATTTGATTAAGCTGAGGTTTTAACCAGCGTTAAAACTAGTACACGTGTCAAACATCCCACAAATCGAATGGGTTATAAATAACAACTGAGATTAAGATCAAAGCAAGGATTCTGATTAACATTCTAAAAACAAAAAGCGGGAGATCGTCATCTTCATCTGCCATTATTACAAAACCAAGAACTTCAATTGAAAAATCTGAAGGGTTTCTGAGTTCGCTGGTGCAATCAACATCTGCTACAGTATGAATAGTGGATTTCTCTGAGGAAGACAAATCAGTCTAGGCAATTCCTAGCTGAAGTTGATTCACGATCTAAGCTGAGCCAAATCCGAAGATCTATCTCTGGATCATTGAAGAAGAAGAAGATATATGCACATAGTTATCTTTGGACAGAAGGACAGGTAGTGCAATTTATTTTCCTGCCAATAAAGGTTAGCTAATTGAAGATATTTATTTTGAATATTCTCCCTTCATCAGCAAGAACAGGATCAAGGTCCCGAGGAACTTCTAGCACAAGCAGCAGATAGTCAAAGATTGTCATCCTTGTTATTGGGAAGAAAATAGGGCTAAGAATTCTTAGCCCAGGAAGAAATTGACTTATAGAATAATTTCGCTTGAGACAAATCAACAAACACTTTCAGAATCAGTCGACCTGTGAAAGATCTGTGGTAAGACTTAGATGGATTAGACTCTATGTATGATCTGTGAAATCTAATTGTAAAGCCTAAATTATAAAGGCTATGTGATTGGATTCCTGTGTGAATCTGTGTGAGGCTGTTTCTCCAAGCCTGTGTAAAGGGCATTTGTGCATGTGTATGGTTGTCAGGTGATTACTGTGTGGAGGGTTGTTAGCCAGTGTTGTAAGTCTCAGTGGAGACTAACTGATTAAGTGGGATCTTGTTGTAATCTATGAGGAGCCATAATTTTTGGAGAAGAGCCTTGTCTAACATATTGTTAGAAAGGCGGATAGGGACAGTGGATTTACCCATACACTTGGGAACCACTATAAAATCTTGTGTGCTGTGTATTGTGTTTTGTTGTGCTGAATATTATTTTTTAAAAGTTAAAAAAAGTATATACAGTAGGACATAGGTCAAAAAAGGTTTTAAAGACTCAAGAAAAGACATCAAAAACCTATTCACCTCCCTTTAGGTGATTAACTACCCATGTAATCAAAGACTTTCAGTTTTTCTTATAAAAAATCCTATATGTCTTACTATGGCTACTATAATCTACAAAAATACCTTCAAAATATTTTTCACTAAACTTTGTGTAGTAATACTTCCCATTGTTAAGTACGAAGCATTTACTGCCAAAGATCCTAAATTAGGACACTGTCGGTATTGTGCCCTTCAATATTTCATAAGAAGTCATACGATAGTTTTTGTTGATTAGTGCTCTATTTTGCACGTGACATGCTGTATTGACTGCTTCGGCCCAGAAGTACTTTAGTAGTGAAGCGTAATTCAACATAGTCGTACATGCTTTAATGAGTGTTCTATTCCTTCTCTAAGCAACTCCATTTTGTTTTGGAGTATGGGAGGAGGAAAACACATGAAAGATACCTTGACTTCCACATAATTCTATCATGGAACCAGAATCAAATTCTGTTTCACGATCACTTCTGATTTTGACCATTGAGCAGTTCAATTAGTTCTGTATTTGCCTAACAAAATTAGTGAAGGCCTCAAAGGTGTCTGACCTGTGTTTTAGAAAGAACCCAGAAGTAAAATGTGTGTAGTCTTCAATAATGACCAATATATAGACTTTACCTCCTAAACTGTGAATTTATATAAGACCGAATAAGTCCTTATAAAGTAGATATAAACTTCTAGAGGAATTTTTATCAGAAATACCCTTAAGGTAGCCCTTGTCTGCTTACCCATCTATCATGCGTGACATGGACTCTCTTTAAGACACTTAATGTTGGAGGCATCACGCACTAATTACTGAGAAAATAACATATTTATAGTTTTGAAATTAATATGTGCTAATCTCTTTTTTCATTGGTCATAGAGAGATGCACAATCTTTTGCCAAAAAGCACACTGGTGTAGAGTTTTCTAAACATAGAAAGTTTAAACAGAAAAATTTTCTACTCCGAGTGATAGTTAAAATCATCTCCAAATTTGTAGATGATTTTATCAGACACTTGTCCTTGTAGAACTCAACAATATAGCCTTTATCACATAGTTGACTTATGCTTATCAGATTATGCTATAATCCTTCAACATAAGCCATGTCTATGAAAGAGACTATGTCGTTGGTAATCATACTGTAGCCTTTAGTTATTCCCCTGTCAGACCCTCAATAGATAACTTTTGGTCCGTCGTCAACTGGTATAAATTCTTACAGTAGGCTTCTAGTCCTGGTCATATGCCGAGACCATCCACTGTCCAAATACCCGATTGGTATTTAGTTGGCCTTTGGACATACCCGCAAACTTAAATCATTTTACCTTAGGAACCCAAATAGACTTGGTTCCTTAGTTCCTTGTTAGTGTAACACCACTTGGAACATTAACATTGCGAGTGGTCGGTCTCGCACTGTTAACTAGTGGAGTTTGAGACTTTACCGGATGAAACCAATAATCTATAGTGAAGTGACCAATCTTGTCGCAACACCAACAATCAAACCTATTGTATCTTCTCTTGTATTCTTGCTTTATCTTTTGAATGGGAGGTCAAGCAGGGGCCACAGACTTTGAGGTAGAAGCCTCGTAATTATAACATACAGAAGGCTTCACAATTTCCTTGGCCTTAGGAACAACATTGTTTTCTTTTGGAGCCTTCTTGCCACTAGGTCCATGAACGTATGGACCATAGCTTTTGAGTCCAATTTATTCTTAAGGTCCTTTAAAAATACTCGCACCAAAGTCTCGGAGATGGGTCCATCCTTGATAGCGCCATTTAGGCTCCACATAAGAAGGCCTAGCAATGTGATTGAAGGACAACTCAAGGTCAAATTTATTCATCGGGAAGATTACCTTCTTAAATGAGGGTTGACCTTGTGGTGCCTTCCCTTTTTCTTTGGTACTGGCTTTCTTATCAGCCTTACCTTTTTCAGTAATGTGGCCAAGACCACAACCCTTCTTAGGAGCAGAAACCAATCAATGAGGGTAAGAATGGTCTTTGGTTTCAAGTAGCTTTCGACAAGCTTTCTTTCCACTAAGAGCTTTTCTTCAAGCTCATCTAAGTATTTCTCCTTCTGACTTAAGAGTTCAGTGGAACATTTCAATTCCTCTTGCAAGGAGTGAACTTCACTTTTGAGAAGAGTTAATTTAGTAGTTTCCTCCTCAGGATTGATTCCACTGCCTTGAGAGAAGCGAACTATTTTAACTGCTTTTTGAATACCTTGCGGCATTTGTCAAAAGCTTTCAAGAGTTCTTGATGCTGAGCTATCAAGTCAGCTTCAATGTCCTCAGAAGAGTAGTCTTCATGACCATTTGTGGAGGTTTCTGACTAAGAGAGGATTTTGTGAGAGTTTACCTTCCCATGGAATTGGGAGTCGGCCACTTCCTCATCTGATTCCGCCATGAGCCCTAAGTAAGCTTCCTCATTTTCTGAACTTTACTCACTCAAGTCACTATCGCTGAGAGTCTTGGACTTCTTAGTGATAAAACTTTTTTCTTCCTTTCTTATGCCTTTGAAGGATCTCTTCTCTTCCTTCTTAGAACCTAACTTCTTCATGTATGGACACCCCGCAATCATGTGTCATGGCTTATTACAATAAAAGCAAACAAAATCAGATGTAGAATGCTAATTTGGTTTAGATTTATACCTGTCCTCTCGATTGTAGATCTTCTTTGAACGATCACCTTCCCGATGTGATCTTTTGAAATAAGAAGAGGAGGTCTGATTTTTCATTTGCCTCCTCTTGTTGAGAAATCGTTTGAACTGCTTGGAGAAGAGTGAGAACTCGCCATCAGATAACTCAGAGCCTGATGAGCTTGGCTCAGAGTCTTCTGGTGCATTTGGAGCTTGTGTCCTTACTTGTGACATGGCTTTAGATTTTATCAAACCTTCATCTTTTAGGGAAACTTACTTCTCTCTTCTTGAAGTTCTACTTCTTTGATCATACTTCTTTCTGGTATTCATCTTAAGTTTGTTGGAGAGCAGCTTCCCGATGAGGTTCTTGGGATCAATCTCTGGCAGCTTCCCAAACTCCCTAATAGATATAAATTTTGTTTCTCATTCATTTGTCAGGGATCTGAGGAATTTATCGTTTAGTTCACCATTGGTGAAGGTGTGGCTTTAGTTCTTGAGACCGTTTACAATCTTAAAGAATTTCTCGAAGCTGTCAGTAGTAGTATTACTAGCACCTTGCTTGAATGCTTCGTATTCTTGATTTAGCAGAGATCCGCGATCATCTCGAACTTCTTCGGTTCCTTCCATGAGCATAACTAGACAGTCCCACATCTCCTTGGCAGATTTGTAGTGGAATAAATTTTGGAGCGTCGAATCATCCACTACATTTGCTATAATATTCTTTGCCTTTTTTATCCAACGAGACCAAGGAAATTTCATTCTTTGTCAAATCCAGCATCTTCTTGGGGATCATGACATTCGGATTTAGAGCAGACGGCTTTGTAAGAATATGAGGTACTTCTTCGACAATCTGAAATATCCTAGGATCTGCCGCTTCCATGAAAAACCTGACTCTTTCTTTCCACATAGGAACATTCTCTTTTGTGCACACGTGTAACTTCATAGAAGACATATCCTTGCTTCTATCCATAGCAACCGAGCGGGATCTCTAGACAACTAGATGAGAGATCTTATTCAAGGTATTAACATTATGCCAAACAATGACCCTCTTATACCATTTGAAAGTATCTAGTGTCTACCTAAATCACCTAGAGGGGGTGAATAGGTTAGGTTTGCGACATTTTGCAGAATAAAAATAACATAAAAATTAAAGCACACAGAACACCGAGATCTCTAGTTGTTCCTCGAGTTGGGTACGTCTACTATCCCACCTCGCCTATCTACAATGAAGGGCTAGATTCAGCTACTTCACCTTTCTCAGATTTAAAAAAATTGTACACCTCAGAGCCTCAACTCCTACAACTAAGAGATAACGCTCATATCACTCAGAGAACAACCTATCCTACAACTCGATCCAAACTTGGATATAAAACTCGATCTACACACGGATCTACAACTCAGATTGAAAACCTCCAACAAATGTTAAAAAGGGGATTTACACAATTAACAAAGATTAAGAGTATTCCTAGTTAGATCTAAGTCTTCACTCCATCATTCTTCGAATTGGTTGATCTTGGAAATTTTGGAGAAAACTAAAAATCCTAATGCTCTAAAGACTTTGATTACATATCTACTAGATCAAAGAGAATCAGAAACTTTAGAGAACAACGATCCATTCAATTTGCTTGAAGACGATCGAATCGTGCAGCACTATCGTCGGCCGAACGAAAGTCGCGAATAATGTATGGGAGCCGATGGAAACCTCTCGATTGGGAATATTCTTGATTTGAGCATGATTAGGGTTGATGAAAAATTAACCCTAAATATATATAGGAATCTTCATTTGTAATGGCTAGAAAAATATTTCCAATCGATACACACGGAAGTCACTATACATGGCTATCCGAAAGAGCGAACCGGAAATTTGAAATCGAGAAGAAAATAACCCTAAGTATGATTCATCTAGTATAACCGTGTATACTCATCGAACTGCATATGAATCTCAGCA
Organism: Platanthera zijinensis; assembly: GCA_039513925.1. NCBI lineage: Eukaryota > Viridiplantae > Streptophyta > Magnoliopsida > Asparagales > Orchidaceae > Platanthera > Platanthera zijinensis. The sequence goes on from CM077083.1 coordinate 108,455,100, forward strand.
AAAAATACTTGGAGAAATTTCAGACCAGTCGAAATTATAACTCAATTCTTAGTAGAAGTCATACTCAATGAATTCGACGAGTATAGGCTGACATACTCGACGAATTCAACGAGTATTGGCTGACATACTCGACGAATTCGATGAGTATCAGCTGATACACTTGACACATTCGACGTATGAGCTAAGGTATACTTGACGAATCTGACTTTGAAAAATATAGAGAAGTAAATTCGGATCCTCAAAGGTATAACCAATGAATCCCGACAAATTCAGCATGTATCGATTTGTATATTCGATTAATTCAACGGGTATCGGAAGATACACTCGACGAATTCGACGATTATACTTGATGATACTCGACGATTCTTACGTAAATTATTTTCAAACTATCAAAGATTTTACCATGCGTAAATACGACAAATTCGACGTGTGCAAGTAGGTATACACAACAAATTTTGCAAGTATCAATGAGTATACTCGACGAATTCGACGAATTTCTCTTGCGATACTCGAGTAGTTTTACTTGCGGTAAAATTTCTGTTCTTCTGATTTCAAGTACCTATCCTTCCTTGATCCTTCTAATGCACTTTAGATAAAAGTACACCCCAATAGAGAGATTATACGTGAGCCAACACATTGACCTACAAAATGAAGGATTACATTGTATAGTCATGTGTTTCATGACCCACTGTTACCTAACATTCGATTTTTCTTAGCAATATAGTCCTACAATCACATAAGTAAAACACAACATCAAATATAATCTCAATTCATCTTAGCTTGATGGGACCCTTCTTTAAATCATGGTTATTGTGGATGCAATACCCAACAAAAACTCTAAAAAAAATTAACGACTTCCTAAAATTACTTTTTATCAAAAATGAGAAAACAGTATTGTATTTTGATTTCCTAAGTCTATTTTGATGGATTATTGAAATTTATTTATGACAAAACTTGGTGCGCTTTCCTACAACAGTTTTATGGTAGAGATCTATTTCTCTCAATATCAGAATTCACTATATCCCCCATTCACTTGTCATCTCTAACTCAGGTGAAACGAAGAATATTAATAATGGTAAAAATCAAAGTTACTAAAATACAAGTGAAATCACTTTCTCTCTTCTACGCTATATTGAGTTGATGATAAACTTACGCCTCTCCTCCCTTGAATCTTAAAGCATAGTAAAATGGGCCGAAAACTTTGGTTTAATATTTACGCAACTCATCTCTCGAATCTCGCTGTATAATAAAATAATTTTCATTCATATACTCACACGTCTCATCCCTTGAATCTCGAAGTGAAGAATAGAATGAAAATTTAATCCAAAAGTTTTACCATCAAGATTAAAAACTCAATAAATAAAACACACAAAAATTCTCATAAACTAAAATTAAAATATCGACCTCATCAAAATAGAACGAAGTACTCTCAAAATACAAAACCTAGGAAATTAATTCATGATTTGGGAGATACACCACTAAATAAGAGATATCTTACAAGACATAATTGTTTAGAGATCTAAACGTTGTAGTAAATTCCACTAAAACTTGCACAAAATCAGTCTTTGATGAAGATCCGGTGCGGCTCCTCCTTTTCAAAAACCCTAGTAGTCTCTTTAAAAGATCCTATTTTAATTCTCCTTAGCCTTTTTATAAATGTTCCTCACTCAAAGGAATATTTTAAATGTTGAATAAATTCCTCCTTTTGCCTTTGATACAACCCAAATTTGAATATTTTTGGAATTCAAATTTCTATTCTCGCCAAATTTGTGCAAAAATTTTTTCTGAAATGCAAAATATGTGACGACAAATTTTTTGTACTACTAATTACTGCTCCAAACATCTACCAAACTCTTATAGCAATGCTATAACTTTTCCCTTAACTTTAAATGCAATCAACCCTTGACTTTTTGGGATGAATACTCGGGCCTTCTGCAACAAAAATATATCAAAATGACAATAATACCTCAATTTTCATTAAATACTAAATTACTCACATTTAATACTTTTAACTAAAGTTTATCAAATATTTTAACCAAAAGGTTACGAATTAAAGCATAAGATAACTTCTTTTTGAGAAGTTATTAGTGGTCGTCATGTCTCTCTCAAAGAAGGTGAGTATTTTCTTGAGTGAGTAACGAGGCGAGTTGGAGAGGGTGCTGATGGTAGTTCTACATTGAAGGGTGCCAGTGCGGAGTATTACATAAGAGGTGGCAAGCACAAAGGTGGCGGACATAGCGACACGTAGAGGGGGGGTACCCAAACCAGTGGGCACAGGGCGGCTTGCGCACGGGTGCAGTCGTACAGGTGCGTGGTGCTGCTTGCGAATGGGTGCGGCTGCGTATGCTCGTATCGTGGCTGCCCGTGCATGGGAGGGGAAATGTTGGCGCGCACGGGGTTGTCTCACTCATACGCGGCCACGAACGCGCATGCGGGGATACCCTTGAATGGGTGTGGATGTGTATGTGGAGTTGTTCATGCGCGAGCACACACGCTTGTGGGGCAGCACATGCATGTATGATTGCCCGTGCGTAGGTGCGACCGTGGGCACGGGTTTGCCTGCACTTGTGCCTAGGGGCCGCTCTTATGATCGCGTCGTTCTCCGTGGAAATTGATCCTTTTTCTTTGGCTTGCTCTAGTGCTAATGCCTGTTTATTTTGTAGGTGTTGAAAGTTGGTGTTCCGTAAAGATTGATGCGCCTTCTGGCATCATTGACCTCTGCTTGCGTGGCCAGTTAGAGGAAGCGCTTCATGATTTTGGAGGATGATGAGATCTTAATCCTGTCCCAATTGGAGCATGTTCAACTTCATCATGCGGGCTACTTTGTGATTACGGAGGGGTGATTGAAGGCGGGTTTTCAGATCCCTCTTACTGAGGAGGCAATCGTCGTACCCCGGTACAACAATGTTCTGGTGATGCAATTTTCTCTTGTGTGACTGACAAGGATCATGGGGCTGCTTTGCTTCTTTAAGTAGCATGGCTCTCGGATGTCAGTCAGCCTCTTTCTCAAATGGTGCGAGATATGCCCCAGCCCAGGCGATCGTGTCAAAGTCCAAAGTAACAAGTGGTGGATGTCGTTTGAGGACAAGACCGACTATCGCCTTGGATGGACATTGTATGGGTTTATCAAGAACTAGTGGGAGTTTCTTGAGGCTTGGCAGAAACCTCTTGACCGTTGTCGCAAACTTTTTGGGAAGGAGCATGACTTTATTCTATTGTTGGGCTTTGAGGATCCGCGCGAGCTGGCGGATGTTCTTTATAAGATCAGTGCCTTTGTTTTCGAGAAGCGACTAGTTCTTGCGGGCCGTTCGACAAATATGGAGCAGAGCTATGCCATGCCAATAGAGCGAGGTAAAAGGAGGAAGCTGGACTTTTCGCAGCAGTAGGAGGAGGTGGTTTTTCCTCTACTGCTCCTAAGGCTGTTATTGATGTTGCTTATTATTGCCTGGATAATCTGGTCGCTGATCCGCCACCCATAGAGACTGGGGAATTTTCGTAGGTTCTCGTGATTGTGACGGCTTCTTGAGCAGTCCCTAATCTACTAATGGAGATGGGGAGGGGGAAGGAGTGGGAATGATCTGCTTACTAAGCGCTTCTTCGTAAGGTATGTTGTTTGCCCCTAGTATTTTCTTTCTTTCACCTTGCATTGTGTATGATAATATCTTGCTTTTTACACTTGAAGCTTCACCAGGTTCGCGAGATTGCGCTATTTTAGAACGGTACTTATATAAACACGAAGGATGATTTTCTTTCTCGGCAGGCAAATATGGTCGCATCTGATTATTCATTGGAGGAAGCCTGGAGGAAGAAGAAGGAGATCACTTCTTTGTTAGTTAATGCGAAGTCCCAGCAGCCTTCTTCTCAATCTGAGGTGGAGTCTATTTGGGTCAAGCTGAGCGCTACTGAATCCAAGATTGGGACTCTTTTTGTGAGGTTGGCATTTACTATGGTGACTCTTATGGAGGAAGTCCGCCACACTGAGATGGTTATTGCTATGTTTTGCATGCAGGAGGGGGAGATTGAGCAGTTGAAGGAAGAGAATGCTTTGCTGATTTTCGAGTGGGAGGAGGTCGAGGTCATGTGTGCGGATGTGGTGGCCGAGTACAGAGCTTCCCATAACTTTGATGTGGAGCAGTCTTGTCTTATGGAGGAGGCGTTCTCAGAGATGATGATGACAAAGGTTGATCCACATATAGAGGTTGACCATGAAGCTACACACTTCTTGGGCTTTGGCAAGAGATTTCAAGTGGCTCAGAGGTTTTTAGAGTGCGATACCCTGGGCGTAAAGGGTATTTAAAATGATGACACTGATACGATCATAGAGGGATGATCCTTGGGACTTCTTCTTCCCAAGTTTGTTATGACTTGCTCGTGTTTTTATTTTTCCTTGTTGTAGGCATGCATTTGCTTCGTTGTATGTTTTTGCTTTTTATAATGATGTAGCCTATGCGACACCTTTTCATTTAAGTGGAGATCCATTTTTCTTTTGCACCTGTTTGCTTTGGTTTTGTTATTGCGTGTGTATTCTCTTTGGTACAACAGTGCTTTGCATGAGTGGTGCTTGTTTACTTTGGTTTTTTGAAGAGCTGTGGACAGTTGAGGTTCTAGAGGCGATGTGTCATTTCAAGCTCATACATTGAGCATGTATGGAGGAGAACCTTTTTTCAGGCCTTTAGGAGAACCAGAGTTTGTCCATGTAGAGGGGGCGAGGAGCCTTTGCTCGTTTGAGCCTTAGGAGAACCGTTGTTTTCCTATGCAAAGGTGGAGATGCTTTATTCATTCTCACCTCAAAAGAACCGGTGTTTTTCCAAGTGGAGGTGGCAAAGATCCTTTGTTTGTTAATGCCTTAGGAAGACTGGGGTCCTGATGACTAGTTTTAGTCATCCTTTTTTGGGGTAATTGATTAGTCAAAAGTCCTAAGTTTTGTTATAATTATATGTTTTTGTATGCTTGTTATGATATTCTTTATAATATAAAATTTTATGTTATGTTTTGTTGTTATTTTATATTTTATGTTTAGTTTTATTTATAAATATTATTATCTTTGTTATAGTTTATATGTTATGTTTAATTTAATGTTCTATGTTTAATTTTATGTTATATGTTTAACTTGTGTTTTATTTTAATAATTATATAATGTTATCTTATGTTATGTTATGTTTTATTATATTATGTATTATGTTATTTATATGTTTTATACTATGTCTTTTGTTTTATGTATTTTCATTTGTGTTATATATAATCATTATCTAATGTTTTGTCTTGTTATTTTGCAGCCCGGCCTCATGGTGCAGCCGGCCGTCAACTCCAAGCAGCCCTCAAGTGCAGACCACCTAGCTCCTACCCGAGCCTACAAGTGAAGTCAACTCCAAGCAGCCCTCAAGTGCAGCCCACCAATCAACCACATGGAGCAGCCCATGATGCACCTAACCCCTACTCGAGCCCTATTAAATCCCATGCAGCTCCCCCACCTTGCCACCTCATGCATCATTCCCCCCATATGGCCGGCCACTTCATTTCCTCCCCTCTTTCCCCTCATTAATTCCATACATTCACTCTCATGCATGCATCTTTCTCCTCCACATTAACTCTCTCTCCCTCTCTCTTCATTAAATCCATATGCATGCATTCTCACCCTACATGGTCGACCACTTTCTTCCCCCTCTATTTCATTTCTTTTTATTTCACATCCATCCCCCTTTCTCATGTTTTATTTTATTTCCATTTTCCTAAAATATAATACAATGCATTTAGCCTTTTTCTCTCTCCCTCATTTAATACCATGCATGAACCATTCCCCCCATATGGCCGGCCATCCCTTTGGTTTCTCCTCTTCATTTTCATTCTAGATCATTCCTCCCTCTCCTATATAAAGGACCCCTTCCCCCTTGTTTGAAGTTAAGTAGTTTGAGTTTCAAGTAGTTTATGTCAAGTAGTTTTAGTTTGAAGTTAGAGAGCAAGTGAGATAGTTTATTTTCTTCTTTCTTTGTTGCTAAGTAGATCTCTTTTTTGTAATAGTCTTTTTATTAGTATAACATTTTCGTGTCTTTATTATTGTGTACCTCTTTTATTATGCAATGAAAACATTTTCTTCTTCTCTTATTTTGGTTTTCTTTTCCAATATGCGTAGCTAAATAGTTTTTGTGCCCGATCGCGATGATCTTTGCAATAGAATAACTCATCTTAAATTTTATGTTTGCATTTTGTATTTTTCTATTTTTGATCCTTCTTTGATCTATTTCGTGTCGACTCGGTATTCCTGTATGTGGTAGTAGACATCTGATCTCATTTCATAGAAGTCGAGAGACTCATTGATTTGAAAGATCACTCAAGGAAGGAAGGAGTTGAACGCACCCCTAGAGATAGGATGACGTAAATCCTCCGGATTGGAGTCAAATCCAATAGTGCGGGTCACTTCGATAATGCAACTTTAGGCCATTTTGACTTGTAAAGAGATTTCGGTCAAAACGTCTACAAGTTAGGGGATTTAATGCTCTAGCGAGATTATTTCCTAATATCGGATCCGTCACGGTCTTAATAGATTTACAAATGCTAAACTAATTTATTCCGTTATTTTATTTCAAAGTGAATCGTCGATTGAGCACTCTTTTCTCGTAATAGTTTATTTTCTCTTGGTAACTTAGTTTATTTTCATTTTCAAACTCATTAATCGTTCGGTAGAATAATAGAGTCGTTGTGAGTAATAGTACTTGCCTGCCCCGAGTTTTTATACAACCTTGATATTTTTCATATCCTATGCTATATTTCGATAGATACACTTGCCTTAATCGAGTATAGATTGGAGAATACGATTTTCTCTATCAAGTTTTTGGCGCCGTTGCCTGGGATTTTTTTGGCAATATTAAGAAAGCTTCGAGTTTATTACTTCTACTAAAATTTAAAAATTCAAAAAAAAATTTATTATTATTATTATTATATAATCCACCCACCTCATCTTATTTCTACCCAACCTAAAATCTCTCGAAAAGGGTAAGGGGCTTTAAGCGCCACCATTTTACCTAGTACCTTGCGAACCCTTCACCGGGTAGCCCTTGGGAAGTTTGAGAGCCAATCCACACAAAAAAAAACATCTATTTTTTTAAAAAAATATTTATATATATATATAAAAAAAAACAAATCAAAAATTTAGTTTTTCTTTTTCTTTTTGGTAACAGTTTATTTTTTTTTATGGAATCATTGTATTTTTGCGCTTCTTGCGGGTCTCCCGACCACTTTTATTCTGAATGTCTTTCGGGAACCCCTCCCTCTTTTGATTTTTATTTTTCTGGGAAAGGTCAAAATGGCCAATTTGACCCTTACTCCAATTTTTATCCAACTTGGGAGATGGGGAACCCGTCTTATTTTCCTTATGATTTTGCCCCGCAAAGCGCCGCGCCTCTTACTTTTAATTTTAATTCTATCGATAATGGGTATCTTGAATTGCAAACTTCTATTGATAATATTATTTCGCATTTCAAGACCATTATGGATTGTCTTTCTCGTGAGGCCGCTTCTTTTTCTTCGTCTTTTTCTCCATCTCCTCCAATTTCTTCATGTAATGAGTCACCGGATATCCCGGCTTGTCTTGTTCTTCTCGAGGAGGATAACTATTCGGATATCCCGGATTGTTTCCTTCCTCCTTCAGAAGACACCTCTATGGATATTCTTGTGTGCTTCTTACCCATTGAGGATGACGAGACGTCTCATATTTCTCCTTCTGAAGACGTTTGTGATTCTATTACGCTTCTAAATTCAACTGTTCCAAATTTTTCTCTTTTTAGAGAATCTACCTTTTCTTCTTCTTTTTTAGATAATTCTTCTTTAGTCCTCTCTACTCCTTCTCCCGAAATTTCACAAGTCTCTCCTCCTTCTTGTGAAATTTCCGATGATGGAAATTCTTTTTCTACTTCTTTTATTCCTCTTTCTATTTTTTCTTCTTTTTATTCTCCTTCTTTTGACGACCCATTCTTCCCTATTTTACATACGGCGGAGTTCTTCTATAACTCCGTCAGTTCATCTTTGGGCGTCATTCCCTTGAAGTTTCCACCACATGTCGGTGCGATTCTTCAATTTTTCTTTTTTTTAATTTACTCCCCTAAGCGCATACTTAGGGAGTTACCACTTCACTTTAGTTTTTATTTTCCATTTTGCTAACAAATAACGTCGGGCTCGACCAACGTTAAACAGAGAGCGCTCTTGGGAGGCACCCATTTCTTATCATTTTTTTTCTTTGTCCTTTTCTTTTTTCTTACAGGAATAAAACACACGGTGGATCGTTTGGCTCCATAATTTTTTCCCTCTCTTCCTTAGGCCTGAGCCGGTGTCCAACTCAAGCATGGGGGAGCGACATCTACATTCGGCCTTACGACTCCGGGGAAGTTGTTTTCTTTTTATTTATTTATTTCCTTTATTGTATCCCCCTCCCCATTCTTCTTCCTTTTTCTTTCATGTTTTATTTTTCATTGAGGGCAATGAAAGGTTTAAGCACGGGGGAGGGTTTAGTTGTTTTATTTCTTTTTCTTACTTTTCTAAAAAATGTTTTTTAAAAAATGTTTATTGTAGTTTTATTAAGTTTTCTTTAGTAATGCTTTTTTTAGACTTATCAAAAATCCAAAAAAATTAGACAAATCAAAAATTCCAAAAAAAGATAATATTTCAAAAACCAAAAAAAAATGAAAAATGTCAAAAAATCAAAATATAATAAACCTCATGCTTAGATTTTTATTATTTTCAGAAATTTAGTTTGAGTTAGTTTATAAGCATTTTTATTTGCTAATCTTTATTTCATCATATTTAGTTAAATTTAACTTTTAGTGATTTTGTTTTGAGAATCATCTTATGGTTTAATTTGCTTAGAGTTATTTATTTAGCACTTTTTCTCTTTTATTTTAAATAGTTTCAATTTTGTAGTAATTTGGCTAAACAATTTTGGATTAATTTTACCTCATGCTTTTAGATTCTAAGGAAATCTCATTCTACTAGTAGTTGCTCTCTAGTATTTTAGTTTATTTTCTAAAAATCTTGTTTTACCCCTTATCCTTACCCAATTCCCTTTTTGTTTTATTTGTTAGATCATATGTCATGGGAATAAGGAGATGTTAGTTCCTTATTCTCAAGTACACATATGCAACCCAAAAAAATGAAGAGAGGAATTAAAAGTTCATATATGTCGGGGGAAGTGATAGAATGTTAGTCTATCATTTTTTGGTATTACATATATATTATTCAAAAAAAAAATATTGTGTGGGGTGTGAAAAAAATAATGATGATCACCTCCAATCAAAGACCTCTTCATGTAAATTTCCTCCCCAAACCCCTTAGCCAATATCATTGTCTTAGTTTTTAAATTAAAATATGTGGAGAGCATAAGTAGTAGGTTGTCTTCTTCCTTAAGTTTCTTTTAAGTCGTGATTTTTATAATCCCAATCTAACCTTGTTTGCACTTTACTCCATTTTGAATGCTAGTTAATTTATTAGAGAATTTTTGGCTAAATTCTCCTCTCTTTTCACTTTAATTTCATAATTTAGGACTTGATTCTTAAATCCCTAAATTTTACTTTTGGCTAGATTTTGATGTAAATAAAATTTTAGTTTGTTTGAAAATTATATAATGTCTTATAAATATTTCCCTTGCTTTTACTCTGGAATAGCAAAAGCCTAAGCATGGGGGAGTTTGATGACTAGTTTTAGTCATCCTTTTTTGGGGTAATTGAGTAGTCAAAATTCCTAAGTTTTGTTATAATTGTGTTTTTGTATGCTTGTTATGATATTCTTTATAATATAAAATTTTATGTTATGTTTTGTTGTTATTTTATATTTTATGTTTAGTTTTATTTATAAATATTATTATCTTTGTTATAGTTTATATGTTATGTTTAATTTAATGTTCTATGTTTCATTTTATGTTATATGTTTAACTTGTGTTTTATTTAAAAAATTATATAATTTTATGAAATGTTATGTTATGTTTTATTATATTATGTATTATGTTATTTATATGTTTTATATTATGTCTTTTGTTTTATGTATTTTCATTTGTGTTATATATAATCAATATCTAATGTTTTGTATTGTTATTTTGCAGCCCGACCACATGGTGCAGCCGACCCTCAACTCCAAGCAGCCCTCAAGTGCAGCCAACCTAGCTCTTACCCGAGCCTACAAGTGAAGTCAACTCCAAGCAGCCCTCAAGTGCAGCCCACCAATCAACCACATGGAGCACCCCATGATGCACCTAACCCCTACCCAAGCCCTATTAAAGCCCATGCAGCTCCCCCACCTTGCCACCTCATGCATCATTCCCCCCCATATGGCCGGCCACTTCATTTCCTCCCCTCTTTCCCCTCATTAATTCCATACATTCACTCTCATGCATGCATCTTTCTCCTCCACATTAACTCTCTCTCCCTCTCTCTTCATTAAATCCACATGCATGCATTCTCACCCTACTTGGCCGGCCACTTTCTTCCCCCTCTATTTCATTTCTTTTTTATTTCACATCCATCCCCCTTTCTCATGTTTTATTTTATTTCCATTTTCCCAAAATATAATACAATGCATTTAGCCTTTTTCTCTCTCCCTCATTTAATACCATGCATGAACCATTCCCCCCATATGGTCGGCCACCCCTTTGGTTTCTCCTCTTCATTTTCATTCTAGATCATCCGTCCCTCTCCTATATAAAGGACCCCTTCCCCCTTGTTTGAAGTTAAGTAGTTTGAGTTTCAAGTAGTTTATGTCAAGTAGTTTTAGTTTGAAGTTAGAGAGCAAGTGAGATAGTTTATTTTCTTCTTTCTTTGTTGCTAAGTAGATCTCTTTTTTGTAATAGTCTTTTTATTAGTATAACATTTTCTTGTATTTATTATTGTGTACCTCTTTTATTATGCAATGAAAACATTTTCTTCTTCTCTTATTTTGGTTTTCTTTTCCAATATGCGTAGCTAAATAGTTTTTATGCCCGATCGCGATGATCTTTTCAATAGAATAACTCATCTTAATTTTATGTTTGCATTTTGTATTTTTCTATTTTTGATCCTTCTTTGATCCATTTCGTGTCGACTCCGTATTCCGGTATGCGGTAGTAGGCATTTGATCTCATTTCATAGAAGTCGAGAGACTCATTGATTTGAAAGATCACTCAAGGAAGGAAAGAGTTGAACGCACCCCTAGAGATAGGATGACGTAAATCCTCCGGATTGGAGTCAAATCCAATAGTGTGGGTCACTTCGATAATGCAACTTTAGGCCATTTTGACTTGTAAAGAGATTTCGGTCAAAACGTCTACAAGTTAGGGGATTTAATGCTCTAGCGAGATTATTTCCTAATATCGGATCCGTCACGGTCTTAATAGATTTACAAATGCTAAACTAATTTATTCCGTTATTTCATTTCAAATTGAATCGTCGATCGAGCACTCTTTTCTCGTAATAGTTTATTTTCTCTTGGTAACTTAGTTTATTTTCATTTTCAAACTCATTAATCATTCGGTAGAATAATAGAGTCGTTGTGAGTAATAGTACTTTCCTGCCCCGAGTTTTTATACGACCTTGATATTTTTCATATCCTATGCAATATTTTGATAGGTACACTTGCCTTAATCGAGTATAGATTGGAGAATACAATTTTCTCTATTAGGTCCATCCGGGTGGAGGTGGTGAAGAACAGTTGTTCGTTCGCACCTTAGGAGGACTGGGTTCCGTCTGGGAGGAGGTGGTGAAGAACCTTTGTTCATTTGAGCCTCAGGAGAACTCGTGTTCGCTCAAGTGGAGGTTGAGATGAACCTTTTTTCGCTCGCACCTCATGAAGACCGCAGTCTATCCTGTTGAAGGTGGCGAATACCTTTATTCATTAGCACCTCAAGAGGAGTGGGGTATGTCTATTTAGAGGTGGCGAAGAACCTTTGTTTGTTCTCACCTGAGGAGAAACAGGGTTCATCCAAGTGGAGATGGCGAAGAACCATTGTTCGTTCGTGCCTCAGGGGGACTAGGGCCCATCTAGATAAAGGTGGTGAATAACCTTTGTTTGTTTACCCCTTAATAAAACTGGGGTTCTTCCAAGAGGAGGTGGAGAAGAAACTTTCTTTATTCATGCCTCAGGAGGACCTGGGTCAGTTCGGGTGGAGGTTGCAAAGAACCGTTATTTTTTCACGACTCAGGAGAACCAGGGTTTTTCCAAGTAAAGGTGTAGATGAACCTTTGTCCATCTCGCTTGGGTGGTACACACAAACCTTTGTTTCTCTTCCCTAAGGTGCTGAAGGGATTTCTCCAATCTCGCTTGAGGTGCCAAAAGGATTTCACCAGTCTCGCATGGGAGGTGTAGAAAGGCTTTGGCCGATATCTCCTGGGAGGTGCAGAAAGGCTATCGACAATCTCGTCTTGGACGGCCTGTTTGTGGTGGATGTGAACACAAACACGACATTGCTGAAAAGAAAGATATAGGTTCCTGCGAGTCAACCTTCATGGCTTATTCTTCAAGATGGAAATAGGGTAAGTAGCAGATAGCTAGGGAGGTGTTGTTCTTTGGTCGGCTTGTGGTTTTACGGTCCCAAGGCCCTTGGAGAGGCGTCCTGTGGGCGAATATGTAATACGATGCCTTGATCAAGTGCATTAGCACGGAGTGACCTTAGTATTAGTCCTTCGAGGATGGTGTTGTATGTCGAAGTGGCCTGGATGATGATGATGAACTGCACATCATACATGTCTAGCAACGGGGGGACCCCCAAAGTTTTTGGAAGGATGATACTTCCTACAATTGGGATCATTGGGTGCCCTGTGACACATACGCCCCTTAAACTAAGTTGGATGTCTCTCTCAGAGATTCCAAGCTAGAGAAGAGTTGATAAGAATAACACGTCTGCGGATATGTCGTTGTCGATCATTATTCTGGGTACTTCGGCCGGTAAGATCCCGAGGGTTTCCCTGATGTGTAGAGGAGCAGATCTCAGAAGGTCGAGGGCAGTTGGTTGGGCTGTCTATTATGGCTTCCTGAGTGAATTCCCTTGTGGTGCTACCCCTCCATAAGATCTCTCAATGTTGGTGGTGGAGCTTGAGCCTTTTTGTAAAACTTTTTGAGGAATTCGTGGCATGTGAGCCATTCTACTTCCTTTTTCAAGTGGATGCAGTATTCAGTGTCATGTCCAATTGCTTTATGAAAGTTTAAGTAATGGGACTATTTTTCCCTACCCCAAAGGAGCGTCTTAGCAATCCAAATTTAGGGTGGCTTCTGAGAGCGTCTAAAACCTTGTGAGAGAGGCGCCGAGCTTGGCAAAATGTTGTTGCCCCTGTCTTGCGATGTTTTGTCGAAGGGTTCGTTGCACTTCCTGGGAGTCAAACATCTGACGGACGGTGCCCCCCCGAGTCTTTGGGGGGAGCGTCGTACGGGATACTCCACCGAGTGATTGGTGTCATGAGGGGAATGAGTCTCGGCTACTTTCCATGTGTTATTCTATTGAGGTTTAATGAGCTCCCATTTCCCCAACCTGATGAGCGCTTGTTCTAGTTGCTCTTCCATGTAGCGCATGCATTATTCCACTAATGAAACCAATGTGGTGATTACTTCCTTGAGGCGTGGCACTGAGCAGGGGGGCGAGTCACTGAATTCTTGATCGCTAGGATCTTTGAGAGCTGGTTGGCTCGTAACGTGTGCAATTCTCTTTGTCATTTCTGCGAGCTAGAATAGTGCTGAGACTTGTCAAAGCTTCTTGGAAAACTTTATCACAGACGACACCAAATAATTATGGGTCACAGAGTCTTTCCCTAGTCTAGATAAATCGGCTTGCCTTAGCTCAGAATCGGATCGGGCACACAAATAGTTAAAATGAACCACAACAAAAGACAGGAGGCATTTTTTTTTGGAAAACCCAAAAATGGTGAAAAACTACATGGCTAGAACTGTGTCGAGACAAAATACACTAGCTTCTTGGAGTTTTACAAAGTTAGAATTGATCTCAAAGGGCGAGAGGCCACTACTCCATTACATGTGAGGAAAATGAGTAGAAAATGACTAAGTCCTCGGAGTCTTGATGGAAGTGCTCTGGCATTGGAAAGTTACTGAGCTCGAGGAACCTTGGTGGGAGCGTTCTAGCTAGAAAATTCTCTAAGTCCACGGAGCTTCTTGTAGGGGTGCTCACGTTAATGCAGAGCCTTCATGGAAGTGCTCTTGCGGAGGCAGACAATATGACATTGGGCGTGTCGGAGCCTGACTACATTGAGGAGAGCGAAGAATCTGCATAAGTCAGCAATCTCATCGGAAAACCTCGAAGGTCTCTCTTTCCTCTGGATTTTATTTTCCTCAAATGAAGACCTGGGGGCCTATTTATAGTTTTCTAGAGGGTCATGGTGGTAATTGCGTTGGGGAGTGATTGATGCTGGTGAATAGTGTTGCTCCGTTTTGTTAACCTGGATTAACATTTTTTTCCCAAATGACGAGAGTGCCCCATTCCCCTCTAGCAGTTTGGGCGGCCCGAGAAAGGTTCCCGAAGGTGGCAGTTGTGGCCTGCAGTGAAGGAGGCAATGGAGGTGACCAGAGATAGTGGTGGCGGCCGGCGGTGACGATGACCTCTAGCGCAATTGCTTTTAGCTTTTCCCTTTTCTCGGATGTCTCCGGGACTTGGGAGTGCGGCTCAACATGTGTGCAGCTTGTTCGGCGTGGTTGGCCTTCCCCAAACATCATTTGTCTGAGCTTTTTCGATTTGATCTAGAAATTACAGTGTGAACTATAATTATATTTACAACTGCAATTATAACTGTAACTTTATCAAAAAATAGCTATAATTACGATTATAATTATACTTAGCAGTAATTACAATGGTAATTATACCTAAAAATTAACTGTAAGAAGATACAAATTTGCAACCACAAACCCATTGTAAGAACTTAAAAAAAGTGGTTGGAACTAACATTTACAACCCACAAGGACTTAGAATAAGGGGAAATCTTTATTTTGATATCACCTATGAGAAAATATATTACAAAACCAAAAGAAATAGAGAACCATAGAAAACAATGAACTTACAACTAGATTTTTGAATTGGAAAGTAAAAAAAATTTCTAGTTGAAATTTGAACAGTGTTTATACTTTAAATTTTAACTGTAAAAAACTAGATTAACCAACCATCAAAAAGCTTCATATAAATTTTGAATTGTAGTTACAACTATAACAATATCTAAAACTGTAATTTTCACGTTATAATTTCAATTCTAATTATTATGACAACTGTAATAATAGTTTAAATTGTATCTAAAAATAATGTAATTACAACTATAAAAATACATAAAACCCCAACTGTAAGAGCAACTACAAATGAGCAACCACAAGAAAAATGCATCAACTTAAAAATAATGGTTAGAAACAACAATTACAATCGACTTATAACTACAAAAATAAGCTTTAATGACACTGTAAGCATACAGTGTACAAAAAATAACCATAAAAAATAGAGAACTTATAACTTGAATCAAGAAATGATATACACAAAAAAATTATAATCGTAAGTAACAAACTACATATTACCCATAAATCTTAGCACTGTAAAAGAAGGTCATAACATAACTGTAAGCATCTACATAGACAACAGGAAATGCAGCCACCAAAAATGTCTCATTTGACAACAATTTTTTAGGTTTCCTGCAAGGATCACATAATTGGGTTAAAGAGTTAATACACCGGTAAATTACCTTGTAAAATAATAAAAAATTACCTAAGTGAAAGGGCATCAAATGTAATCTCTGGCTGGACGAGAATCACTAAAGGAGGTGCTAGAGTCGCGAGATTGAAGTTGTTGACGGGCACAAATTGTTGAACCCCGGTTGAAGATGGAGCAGCAAGAATTGAAGGATGGGATAAGATTAATGTCGTCGATAGATGAATCGATTTATTTTCTATCAAGGGAGGAACCGACTAGGTTTTCTGCCATGAGAAGGAGTGTTAGGCAGGTGCGTTTCGCCAGAAGCGCAAGAAAGAGGAAGAAGCTTGAAAAAAGAAATGGGGGTCCAATTTATTTACGAATTATGGATTCAACTGATGCACGCACCAAAAAAATTTCCTGTTGAGCATGAGCCCGATGACTCCCAAAAAATAATAAGAATTCGCCATTGCGGCGCCGCCTGATGCGTCAGAGGTGTCAGAGGCAGATTATGTGATTATGTAATTCTAATTCACAATTATTTTATATTGTACCCAAACTCCCTCCAGTACCGATCGATGTAAGAAACCCTAAAATTATTAATCTCATAAATTGATAGGGAGTTCGTCACCTTCTCTTCTGCCCTCACCGGACATGGTTTTACCTTGCAGGAGCTCCTATGAGATCACGAGGGTGGCTATTAAGAGAGACAACAAAGTCCTCCACAAAATGCATTTGCTTTAGGAAGGCGCACATGCACCTGCTATCGCCACTCTAGCCCGACCATTCATAGCCCAGGTTAGCTTCTCCTTTTTTGACTTCAACTATATATTTGCATGTATTTGACCAAAACATAACTAACATATATCGATTTCACACATGAAACCCTCAATTTAGTTGAACTCTTGGGGGATTTCAGCTCTGAATTGTCACCGCTGAAATGAAAATTGAGTTTTCTTTTTAATTAGGTTGATTGCCTTGGCGGGGCTGCCCGCATGGGGGGTACGGCCGTGCAAGTAGGTTCGCTTGCGCTCGTGATCGGGGGTCATTTTCATGGTTGTGTCGTCCACCATGCTCGTTAATCCTTTTTCTTTGGCTCTCTTTGGTGCTAACGCTCGTTCCTTTTGCACGTGTCAAAAGGTTTGCTTCAGCAGAGATTAATGTGCCTTTCGTCGTCCTTGACCTCTACCCGCATAGGCAGTTGGAGGAAGTGGTTTAGGATTTTGGAGGATGTTGAGATCATAAACATGACACTATTTGAGCGCGTTGAGACCCCTTTTACGGGCCACTTTGCGATTATAAAGGGGTGATTAAAGGTGGGTTTTAATATCCCTCCCACGGAGGAGGCAATCATCGTACTTAGGTTCTGTAGTGTTCCGGTGACACCGTTTTCTCTAGTGGAGCTGATGAGGATCATGAGACTGCTTTACTTCTTTTGGGAGCACGTTTCTTAAATATCAGTCTGTCTCTTTCACGAATCGTGTGAGGTCTTCCCCAGCCTCTGCGATCGGGTCAAAGTTCGAAGCAATAAGAGGTGGTTGTCGTTCGAGGACAAGGCTATCGCCATGGAGGGTTGTTGTATAGGTTCGTCAAGAACCAGTGGGACATTCCTGACACTTGGTGGAACCCTCCTGACTACTTTCGCCATCTTTTGGGGGAAGGAGCATGACTTCACACTATTGTTGAGCATTGAGAATCTGCGTGAGCTGGGGGTTGTTCCTAATAAGATCAACACCTTTATTATCATGAAGCGGCTAGTTCTTGGTGGCCTATCGACAGATGTGGAGCGAAGCTGCGCCATGCCACTAGAGTGAGGCAAAAAGAGGAAGCTGGACTTTTCACAGTGGTAGGGAGAAGGTGGGTTGTCCTCAACTACTCGCGAGGACATCATTGACATTGCTGACAATTATCTAGATGATTTAGTTGTTAACCAACATGTTGGGTTTTGCTATATGACACAATAGTTGTGTGCAGCGGAAAAGGAACAAGAAAACCCAAAAGAAAGATGGATCTAGTGATGAACATTGATCAAGAAGTAACATACCTTTAAATAAATTATATTTTTGAGGGATTGAGTAAATACTCAATCAAGGTGCTGCGAAGAAGTCCAACGAATGCTAACTGTTAGAGTTCCGAGTGTAGAATAGTGTCCACACCTCTACGGATATCCATACGAGCACGGAGAACCCGTAGACTCTTGTCCCACAAAATCTATGATGGAAGAAGTGATGCCCTCAATGTCCTACGGTTTGCTAGTGTAACACCCCTATCCGACACATAGCATATAGCAGTAGGTCCGGCCGGGGCCCGACGCCATATACTACGGACAGACCGGTTGGTTACGCGTTGAAACCATTCAACCAATCATGTCGTCCTACACAACATCTAGCGGAAGCAAATTATTAAGTTGCAAAAGAAATAAGAACCCTGCTACAAAGCATGAATGTCCACTACCAATACAGGAATGTAATCATACACAAGAGAGAACTGGCCTTAAGGCCTTACATTGTTCACTTAACAAAATAGTGTTTTCCAAACTTCGGCACGCAGGCCGGCCATACATGAAAACGGGAAAGATACATAAGCAATTAGGCCTTCGAGGGCCGGCACAGCAACAAGGGCTTTAGCCCGCTATTTCCCGCTCTGCTCCGCAGCACCTGCAAGCCACAAACCACCGCCCGGTGGCAAACAATAGCAATGGTCAGCAATACTGACCAAAATATAACGATCCCGCCCCCAAAATCGGGGCGGCGATGCTCTTTCCTTGCACTTCATTAGTATAGGCAATGCTATTAATGTGAACACACATCAACACACGCGTAGGCTCGCACGGCCACACACCCCGTGCACACAGGGCACATTCTCGGCGAACCGGCCAACGTCACGTCAATTCAAGCCATAGACGTTCCCAATCCACCACCGCCTCTTGGACGGTCATCCATATGAGCATTTTGCCTTCCTGGCCTTGGTCACGGCAATTTAAGCCATAGACCGCCGAAGACCCTCATCTATGCCAACGGTCCTACCGAATGACATAGACCGGGTACGGTTCCGCCTGACCCGTGCTCATATCGCAACGGCAATTAAAGCCATATGCGCGAGTCAAGACTCACCGAGTCCCGTTTCCGCCACAACAATCACATAACCCGGTTATGTTCACGTTGGCTCCCCGGCCACCGTGTTGGCAAAACCCACTTTTGCCCAGTTTTCCAGGTGCACCTTGGAGTTAATCTCCAAGGCTCCCTGATGCAATCTACCACGTAGAAAACCCGAAAAACACCCAAACACCCGGAGTCTTCCTCGGTTCATATGCAATGCAACATCACCGATCCGGCTCTACTTGTCCGGATAGGCTTCACACACAATGCCTATGTCCGTTTACGCATACGGACTCTACACAAGGGGGACTTCACATATCTACCCCAAGGAACGCTCCAACTCTTCGCTCACTCGCGAGAGAGGGCTTCCTATGCAAAGGAAAAGAGGGCTTCACATGCCCAAGGATGAGAAATCGTTACCCTTGCACTCTTCCACAGTGCCATCGAAAACTATACGGTTGGAAAGCACCGCAACGGCGTCGCCTCCGCGGATCTGGACTCGGATCGCGATTCGGAGCTCCGAAGCTCTTCCGGTTGCCGGATCTTGGACTCCTCCTTTCTCCTTGCTCTCCCTTCTCTCTAACTTTTAGAGAGAGATGAGCCAAAGAAAAATGGGTTTCTAAACCCTATTTCCCGGCCATAACCACCCAGGAGAAGCCCCCCACCGTCGGATCCAAAGCCAAGGAAACGAACGGCCCGGATTAAATCCAAAATCATAAAATCTGGGCCGAACACGGGTTGGCACACGGCCGTGTGCCTGGCCGTGTTGCTCATTCGCCGTCTCGACCCAAATTGAAAACCAGCACACGGCATGTGACACGGCCTCCGACACGCCCGTGTCACCTGCGACACGCCCGTGTCGGGACCCGTATCACGCCCCCCGTGTGCGATAAATCACCACTTTGCAGTCAGAGGGGTACACGGCCTTGCAACACGGCATCGGACACGCCCGTGTCACATCTGACACGCCCGTGTCTGTGCCCGTGTCACGGCCCGTGTACCACTTTGACGATTCCCTTGAGTGACACGGCCAGGGACACGCCCGTGTCCTAGGCCGTGTCCCTCCACACGACCATCGTCGACCTACGCTGGTCGACGACACGGCCCGAGCTCGACACGCCCGACACGGCCTCCGACACGCCCGTGTCGAGGCCCGTGTCACCTGCACCAAAAACCCGACTTGGCCAAAATCAATCCCTGTCGCTCCTACGACAAACTGGGGTGTTACAATTCTACCCCCCTTAAAGAATTTCGTCCACGAAATTAATAAAGGGAAAACAGGACTTAACGTAAAACAGTACCTGAGCGGAATAATTCCGTGTACTCCTCGAGCATAGTCTGCTCCCGTTCCCAAGAGAGCTCCTCACGCCGGCAGTTATCCCACCGGACCTTAACCATCCGGATCTCCTTGTTAGGGATTCATTTGACCTCAACATCTTCAATACGAACGGGCTTGACCCTTGTCGTCAACCCTTCGTCCACCGGCACTTGGTCAACCGCGATCACCTGCGAAGGCTCTTGCACCGCCTTCCGCAACACAGAAATCTGGAACACATCATGTAATCCACTCAACTCCACCGATAGCTTCAAATGGTAAGCAGCTTCGCCGACTCGCTCCAGAACCTCAAAAGGTCCAAGGTATCTTGGGCTCAGCTTCTTCAAGCGTCTCACCCGCGAAACCCCCTTGAACGGCTTCACTTTTAGGTATACCCAATCGCCTACCGCGAACTCCACGTTCCGGTGCTTGCCATTGTAATACTTCGCCTGCCGGTCCTGAGCGATCAACAAGCGCTCTCGAATGATCCGCACTAACGAGGTAGCACTCTCCACCTCCTTCTTCTTGTACAACCTTGCCTCACCCGTTTCAAGCCACGATAACGGCGTGCGACACTTCCTACCATACAGGGCCTCAAAGGGCGCCATTTGTATACTCGCTTGGTAGCTGTTGTTGTATGCGAACTCCACCAAATAAAGGTGGTCTTCCCAATACTTACCGAAATCCAGAACACACATGCGTAGCATGTCCTCCATCGTTTTGTTGACCCTCTCGGTCTGCCCATCCGTCTGCGGATGGAAAGCTGTGCTGAACTTTAACTTCGTTCCCAGCATCTGCTGCACCAACCTCCAATCATTTGACGTGAACCGCCCATCGCGATCACTCACAATGCTACGAGGCACACCATGCAGCCTAACAATATTGTCGACATACAACTTTGCCAATTTCTCCACTGGATCATCCTTCCTATGCGGAATGAAATGCGACACCTTGGTTAGCCGATCTACGATCACCCAGATGGCGTCATTCCCCTTCTGCGACCTTGGCAACCCGTGCACAAAGTCCATAGATATATCGTCGAATTTCCACGCCGCTATAGGCAAGGACTTCAGAAATCCTCCCAGTTTTTGGCACTCCGCCTTCACCAAGGCGCACGTTTGGCACTTAGCCACGTACAATGCCACATCTTTCTTGAGCCCCGGCCACCAAAACAGCTTCTTGAGATCACGATACATCTTCGTGCTCCCTGGGTGGATTGAGTACTTGGTATGATGAGCTTCGTACATCAACTCTGCCCGGAGGTTACCCCCACTCGGAACGCACAACCGATGATCCTTCCTTAATAAACCATCTTCCACCGAGAACTGGGAATTTGAGCCATCCAGAGCGGCCTCCATAAGCTCCTTCATGGAGTCATCTAACTCCAATGCCTGCTGAACCCGGTCAGCCAGGTCATACTGCACTTCTGTCCAGTTTAACATCGCTCTGGCGCTCGTCTGCTTGTGAACTCAACAGATCTCAAGCTCCTCCAACTCCCGTACTAGCCGCTCATCATGCACCGACAACCAGTTGGCTTGGGCGGGAGCCCTGTGGCTCAGCGCATCCGCAACTGCGTTGCCCTTCCCAAGTACATAATGTATTTTGAAGGTGTAGTCCCCTAGGAACTCCATCCACCTCCTCTGCCTCATATTAAGGTCCTTTTGATCCAACATATATTTTAGGCTCTTGTGATCGGTGTATATATCGACCCTTACGCCGTATAGGTAGTGCCTCCACAACTTGAGTGCAAATATCACGGCCGCCAACTCCAAGTCGTGCACCGGATAATTTCTTTCATGCACCTTCAGCTGACGCGATCCATACGCTATCACGCTCCCATGCTGTAACAACACGCAGCCCAAGCCACTACCCGAAGCGTCACTATACACCTCAAAGCCCTCGGTCCCACTCGGCAAACTAAGCACTGGAGTTGTGGTCAACCGTCTCTTTAGCTCCTCAAAAGCTTGCACGCACTCTTGCGTCCACAAGAATTTCTGATCCTTCCTTGTCAACTTCGTGAGAGGTAATGCTAACCGCGAGAAGTTCTCTACGAAGCGCCTGTAATATCCGGCAAGCCCAAGAAAACTCCGGACTTTCGCGATAGAAGATAACGCAGGCCACTCCCGTATCGCAATAATCTTCGCCGGATCCACCGCTATACCTTCCCCACTCACTATATGACCAAGGAACCCTACCGAGGGTAGCCAGAACTCGCACTTGGAGAACTTTGCGTAAAGCTCATTCCTCCTCAAAGTCTCCAATACCAAATGCAAGTGCTTGAAGTGGTCTTCTTCGCACTGCGAGTACACCAAAATATCGTCAATAAAGACGATCAGAAAGCGATCCAGGAAATCTCTGAACGTCCTGTTCATCAGATCCATAAATACCGATGGCGCATTCGTCAGTCCAAACGGCATGACCGTGAACTCGAAATGCCCATACCTTGTACTGAACGCCGTCTTCGGGATATCACACTCCCTGATCCTCAGCTGATAGTACCCCGACTTCAAGTCCAACTTGGAGTATACCGACGATCCGACTAACTGATCAAAGAGATCATCAATCCTCGGGATCGGGTACTTATTATTCTCCGTTAGCTTGTTCAACTCTCGGTAGTCGATACACAGCAGCATACTCCCGTCCTTCTTCTTAACGAAGAGGACCGGTGCGCTACAAGGCGACGAGCTTGGACGCACATACCCTTGCTCCATCAGCTCCTCTAGCTGAACTTTCTACTCTGCCATCTCCTTAGGCGCCAACCTATACGGAGCACGTAACACCGGTTTGGCCCCCGGTACGAGCTCGATGGGGAAGTCAATCTCTCGCTGCGGTGGGGCTCCGGGAAGACTATCCGGGAACACATCGGGGTATTCGCAAACCACGGGGATGCTATCCAATGGAGACTTTGGCTCCACAGCCCCCACTATTGCGAAGAACAGCTCTGCAGCAGCACGAACTGCCTTCACCACCTGAAGAGCAGACATCAGTGTCTTGCTCGACCCCTTTAGCCCCTCGAATGTAGTCTCCCGCCCTACACCCAGCTTGACCTCCTTCCGGTCACAGTCAATCCAAGCTTTCTGCTCTGACAGCCAATCCATTCCAAAGATCACGTCGAACTCTACTAGCGGCAGCAATGACGCTAGCAAGTCGAACTCTTGGCTCCTAATGTGAACCTTTATGGCGCACACCCTGTCCGCACGCATCGAGCACCCATTCGGTAGCAGCACATCTAACTTGTCCTTCGCCATCGAAGAAGGGACTCCGATGCACGATATAAAGCTTTCGGACAAGAAGGAGTGTGAATCTCCCGTATCGAACAGTGCCCGTGCCAGACTATCACTAATCACAACAAAGCCTATACAAACAATGTTAGGCTAACAAGCAATAGATAACGGTATTAAAGCTAACTTGCTATAAATTAACTCATACCTGTCACCACATCCGCTTGCTTGATGGCCTCCTGCTGGCCCAAGTTATAGACTCTAGGCTGAGTCGGAGCATAGTGGGACGCGGTCGACTCCACCGCTTTGCCCTTCTCCTCGTAAGTAGCTCCTTGCTTCCTTTCGGACTTTGAGCGTCCACTCCAGCAATCACGGGCAAAGTGCCCCGGCTTTCCACACGTGAAACAAGCGCCCGGGGTTCGATTGGTAGTTGCCCCCGAGGCACCTGAAGCAGCTGGACCTGACGTTTTAGCTTTCTTATAGAATCTGCGGTAGCCCGACTTCGACGTAGTCGGTGCCTTGAACTCCGCTTTCTTGATACCGGATTCCTTCTTCGCTTGGACATTCTTCATGTCCTTCTCCAAGGACCGGGCCGAATTGACCAGGGTCATGAAACCCTGCGCCTTGGGCCCCGACAACAGCAATCTTAAATCATCTCTTAGCCCTTCGTAGAAGCGGCTCGTCTTGCGCTCCTCGTCTGCGAAGGTAGCACTGACATATCTCCCCAACCGAGTAAACTCGTGGAGGTACTCATCAACGGTGCAATCCCCATGCACCAACTTCTGAAACTAGCTTTCTAGCGCAATTCTCTGCGCCGAGGGGAGGTATCGAGCCATGAACAGTCTCGCAAACTCCTCCATCGAAACTTCGGCAAACGGCCTTCCCCGCAACTGATGTAGCTCTAGGCCTTCCCACCATAACCTTGCGTCCCCATCCTAAAGGAACGTCGCTATAGTGGTCTTCTGCCACTCTTCCGTTTCCGTCGCAGTCATCACCCTGTTGACCCTTGAGAGCCAATCCTCTACTTGGGTCGGGGTTTCTGCCCCCGTGAATACAGGTGGGTGAAAGCCCATCACGTGCTTCAGCTGTCTTTCCGTTGCTCTCCGAGGCAACTCTGGCTCCAACACTACTTGCTCAACCCTCCTTTGCTCTGCCGTCTGAAGCGGTACTTGCTCCATAGCAGGAGCGGGCTGCTGCACCTGCCTTGCAGGCTGCGCATTGATCATTACCATGACCACTTCTGCCACCAACCTAATGATCTCGGCAGACGGAGGTGTTGCAGGCGCATCGCTTGGCGCACTGCTCGCCTAAGAACCTGGCCGTTCAGACGGCCCAGCACCACTTCTGGTCACCTATAATCGTGCAAAACACCGATAAGCGACCCAAAAATTACTGCAAACAGCAATTATAGGAACACGTAGGTTCCTCAAACATGTATATTTTCATTCCTAAGTGGACATTCATGGGTTCTTTCCATGTTATAACGATGACGCACACATGTGCTCACCACCCCTTAAAGTGAATTCGTCCACGAATTCATTTAAGCTTGACCGAAACCAGAAGTCTGATACCAATTTGTAACACCCCTATCCGTTACATAGCATATAGTAGTAGGTCCGGCCGGGGCCCGACGCCATATACTACGGACAGACTGGTTGGTTACGCGTTGAAACCATTCAACCAATCATGTCGTCCTACACAACATCTAGCGGAAACAAATTATTAAGTTGCAAAAGAAATAAGAACCCTGCTACAAAGCATGAATGTCCACTACCAACCCAGGAATGTAATCATACACAAGAGAGAACTGGCCTTAAGGCCTTACATTGTTCACTTAACAAAATAGTGTTTTCCAAACTTCGGCACGCAGGCCGACCATACATGAAAACGGGAAAGATACATAAGAAATTAGGCCTTCGATGGCCGGCACAGCAACAAGGGCTTTAGCCCGCTATTTCCCGCTCTGCTCCGCAGCACCTGCAAGCCACAAACCACCGCCCGGTGGCAAACAATAGCAACGGTCAGCAATGCTGACCAAATTATAACGATCCCGCCCCCATAATCGGGGAGGCGATGCTCTTTCCCTGCACTTCATTAGTATAGGCAATGATATTAATGTGAACACACATCAACACAGGCGTAGGCTCGCACGGCCACACACCCCGTGCACACAGGGCACATTCTCGGCGAACCGGCCAACGCCACGTCAATTCAAGCCATAGACGTTCGCAATCCACCACCGCCTCTTGGACGGTCATCCATATGAGCATTTTGCCTTCCTGGCCTTGGTCACGGCAATTTAAGCCATAGACCGCCGAAGACCCTCATCCATGCCAACGGTCCTACCGAACGATATAGATCGGGTACGGTTCCGCCTGACCCGTGCTCATATCGCAACAGCAATTTAAGCCATATGCGCGGGTCAAGACTCACCGAGTCCCGTTTCCGCCACAACAATCACATAACCCGGTTATGTTCACGTTGGCTCCCCGGCCACCGTATTGGCAAAACCCGCTTTTGCCCAGTTTTCCGGGTGCACCTTGGAGTTAATCTCCAAGGCTCCTTGATGCAATCTACCACGTAGAAAACCCGAAAAACACCCAAACACCCGGAGTCTTCCCCGGTTCAAATGCAATGCAACATCACCGATCCGGCTCTACTTGTCCGGATAGGCTTCACACACAATGCCTATGTCTATTTACGTACGGACTCTACACAAGGGGGACTTCACATATCTACCCCAAGGAACGCTCCAACTCTTCGCTCACTCGCGAGAGAGGGCTTCCTATGCAAATGAAAAGAAAAAAGGGCTTCACATGCCCAAGGATGAGAAATCGTTACCCTTGCACTCTTCCGCGGCGCCATCGAAAACTATATGGTTGGAAAGCACCGCAACGGCGTCGCCTCCGCGGATCTGGACTCGGATCGCGATTCGGAGCTCCGAAGCTCTTCCGTCGGCCGGATCTTGGACTCCTCCTTCCTCCTTGCTCTCCCTTCTCTCTAACTTTTAGAGAGAGATGAGCCAAAGAAAAATGGGTTTCTAAACCCTATTTCCCGGCCATAACCACCCAGGAGCAGCCCCCCACCGTCGGATCCAAAGCCAAGGAAACGAAAGGCCTTGATTAAATCCAAAATCATAAAATCTGGGGCACACGGCCGTGTGCCTGGCCGTGTAGCTCATTCACAGTCTCGACCCAAATTGAAAACCAGCACACGGCATGTGACACAGCCTCCGACACGCCTGTGTCGCCTGCGACACGCCCGTGTCGCGACCCATGTCACGCCCCCCGTATGCGATAAATCACCACTTTGCAGTCAGAGGGGTACACGGCCTTGCGACACGGCATCGGACACGCCCGTGTCACATCTGACACGCCCGTGTCTGTGCCTGTGTCACGGCCCGTGTACCACTTCGACGATTCCCTTGAGTGACACGGCCTGGGACACACCCGTGTCCTAGGCTGTTTCCCTCCACATGACCATCGTCGACCTGCGCTGGTCGACGATACGGCCCGAGCTCGACACGCCCGACATGGCCTCCGACACGCCCGTGTCGAGGCCCATGTCACCTGCTCCAAAAACCCGACTTGGCCAAAATCAATCCCCGTCGCTCCTACGACAAACTGGGGTGTTACAGCTAGAACCGTTAATGGAGAGGCGGCAACGACAAAGATGAAGCCTTAGGAAACAATTTCCGGCCGCAACGATAGATCAGCAAATGGTTGACGGCGATAAGCAGCGATCACACCCTAGACGGAACATTTACATTGGGAAGAAAAGATCGACTCGGTCAATTAGGTTAGAAGAAAAAAATCGTATCTCGTACACCACTCGATTTACTATAAATTTCATATATATGCATGGTAACAAACCAGCCGATACCCGTAGACCACGCCGAACCGGACTCAAAGGAATTAAACCGGAGGA
Source organism: Platanthera zijinensis (assembly GCA_039513925.1). NCBI lineage: Eukaryota > Viridiplantae > Streptophyta > Magnoliopsida > Asparagales > Orchidaceae > Platanthera > Platanthera zijinensis. The sequence continues at coordinate 108,482,283 of CM077083.1, forward strand.
AACAGAATTCATCATGTATATACGTCGATATTTGTTGAATCAAAACTATTCGTCTAAATAGCATGGACATACTCGACGAATTGAGGTTGAGGAAACATCCAAGTATTAAGGCAATATTTGATGAATCGACAATACTCGACGAATCGACGACATTCGTCGAATAAGTCTATTTTGTTAAAAATGTCTTTAAGATACATGACGAACCCAAGACAGATTCGTTCAGTCTATCATGATGATACTCGACGAATTCCAACCCATTCGTTGAAACCTTAAGAGATACTCAACGAATTTCCCTTAGTGTCTTCCGACCACTTACCTGATGACCCATATTCACAATATAAGTCCCGAAATGAAAATCGTTCACATCCAGAACATCACAGGCTTGGTCCTTCACTAATATCACATATGAGCAAGGCCAACACATACCTTTCTAACTTTTACAATGTTCTTATGTGCGACTTCATAGGCTCATATTATGTTGGCAGTGAGACCACATGCTTGATCACTTCCAGATTACCATGGTAACACCAAAATGAAGGATCAAGCGTATACCCAACTACACCAAAAGCCCGGACTGTTGGAGAGGGCGCTACTTAATTTATTAAATAAGTAGCAAAGCGCCACGGGTCAAGTGAAGGAAAGTCGGACCCAAAAATCCCCCCCGGCGTCCAGCACAACCCGTCGGCTCTGAAGTGGGGTTACCACATGGCCCACATGGCTAAGAGGTGGGGTTACCATATGTCCACGGTTTTCCTGACACGCCAGGCCCACACAGGTAGAAGGGAAAAATTAGGATTTAATTTCGCCCCCCTCCCGATATTGAACTCGTAACCTCCTCTGATACAAATTGAAGGATCAAGCGCATACCCAACTGCACCAAAAGCCCGGACTGTTGGAGAGGGCGCTACTTAATTTCTTAAATAAGTAGCAAAGCGCAACATGTCAATTAAAGGAACGTCGGACCCAACACAAAACCACCGCCTGCGGAGACTGAGGATGTACCAGAGATTTCTATGATCATGTCGGCCTCTCAAGAAGTCCTCTAGCCACCGATGGAGATGATGATGGGAAAGGAGATAGAATGCTCTATTTACTAGGCACTTCTTTGGAAGGTATGTTGGTTGCCCCTAGTATTTTCCCTCTTTCACCTTGCATTGTGCATGTGAATAGTTTTCTTTTCGTGCTTGGAGCATGATGAGGCTCACAATATTGCGCTCTCGTGGAACGGTACATATGTGACCACAAAGGATGATTTTCTTTCTCTGCAGGTTAATATGAATGCATCTGAGGACTCGCTGGTAGAGGCCTTGAGGAAGATGAATGAGGTCACTTCTTGGCTTGTTATTGCAGAGTCCCTGGTATCTTCTTCTCAGTCCAATGTGGAGTCTATTCAGGCCAATCTAAGTGTCCCAGAATCCGAGATAGGAGATATTTATGGGAGGTTTGCTTCTATTGAGGTGACACTTACGAAGGCGATTCACCATATCAGAACTCCTTGGCTCGGAATTGGATCGCGCAAGCAAATAGTCAAAATAAGCCACAATAAATGACCAGAGGCATTTTTTTTTGGAAAACCAAGAACGGTGAAAAACCACGTGGCTGGAATTGTGTCGAGCAAAAATCCACTATCTTCTTGGAATTTTATCGAGTTTGATATGATTTCGGAGTGCGGCGGTCCGCTACTCCATTACAGGTGCAAAAAATGAGGAAAACCGGCTAAGATCTTGGAGACTCGATGAAAGTGCTTTGGCCTTGAGGTGTTGCTTATCTCGCAAAACCTGGGTGGGAGCATTCCATTCGAAAAATTCTCTAAGTCTAGGAGCTTCTGGTGGGTGAGCTCTCGTTGATACGGAGCCTTGATGGGAGTACTCTCACGGAGGCAGTTGATTTGGCTTGGAGTTTGCTGGAGCCTGAGCGCAAGGAGGAGAGTGGAGAGAATTCTTGAGTGGAGAATTGGCCCAAGACCACGATCTTATCGGAAAACGTCAAAGCTCTCTAAGCAAAAGATGTTTGATGTATCATTCCAATATTCGTACTTATATTTTGAAACTCATTACTCGTATACTAGTGCACATTATTGGTCTAAAGAGCTTTAATATAGCTGGAGAACTGTGTGTGCATCATGTAACACACAAGGTAGTTCAGAGTGATCACTGTTTAAATTTAAATAGGACATGCATGAGTAATCATTGATAAATGTAATAAAATTACAATAGACAGAAACACTAATAGTTTTATATGGTCTCAAAATATAAGAATGAACTAAATCAAAAGGAGAAATTTTCCAACTATAATGAGCTGGAAAAGAAGAACGATGATGTTTGCCATAGATGCAAGACTTGCTGGTAAAGTCGGTGTGGGACAGATTGGAAAAATCTTTCTTGAGAATCGAGAGAGGTGCATGACAAATCAATCGACGCCAATTGACAAAAGTAACAGATAAGAGAGTTATGGGGGAAACTTCCAAAATGTAGAGCCTGATAGATAATTATCCTTTACCAATGATATCTTGTGTTGGCCGATTCTACACAATAAAGAAAGAGGATTAAAAAGCTACCATTGAATAAAGGTCTTAAGTAATATGACTAAAAAAAAGAAGATTACAATGAGAACCCTAAACATAAAGAACCGAGCTAAGAGAAAGTGAGATGAACTTAGGGGGCACCTCGTTAGATTCACAATCAAGGGTTGTATCGTCATTGGCTACTATGATGAACTTTTTGCAAATCGAGTCCAAGTACTAAGGAGGCTTTTGCTGAGTAATATGATTTATCGCGTTGGAATTCACACTCCAAGTTGGACAATGAGAAAAATATGAGATACATGCATTGGAAATAAATTCACCAGAGTTAGAAGAGCTACTGATAAGCTCCTGAACATGCTGGAGGTGTTTTCGTAATGTATCAATGTATGTACGATTGGTGGAAATAGAATCAACTGCAATGGAGGCATTCTATTGTGGAGGTACAACATGCTTAAGATAGAAAGTGACCTCAAGATGACCATCCCAACAACAATAAGTACACATGGGATAATTCTGCCTATTATGACCCCTGACCCGAGAACTGGTGTGAGTCCCACAAGCCGACATGGTGGAATTGTAAGCTACAAAAGATTGGTGGAGAAGAGTTAGAGAGACAATAATGGGAGCATAAGGAGGCGATGTCACCTTTAAAAGCATGAAGCACACATACTAGAGGGAGGGGATGATGGGGAAAGAAAGGATATTAACACGGACGATATGGAGATGTAGAGGAACATAAGCCATTATTATTATGATGCCAAGAACTTCTTTCTGAGCATGTTGGGCGGTGAGATCCAATATGGGAAGCTGAGGTTGAATCCAAGCCTCGACGAGAGTTTTGGACATCACAACAAAAGATGTTAGGTCATCATCCACCCCTAGTTTAATAGATTGGAGATTTGTGAAGATGTCAAACATGTGTTGCAGATAGTCCTTGCCGGAATATAGTGAGCAATCTACCTCCCATATGGATTTGGTCATCTCATGATACTTAATTATATGATATAGTTCACTATTCATAGAATCAGAATCAACGATTGAATATGTCCTTCATCGTCGAGCCATTCCTCGGTGGGTGCAGTAGGTTGTGCCTTAGAGAGATGTTTATGGAGCACATTGGTCTAGAGAGCATGATCAAGTGGACCAACTTGAAAAAGTGCTTCCCATGGTTAAGTAATATAATGATAATCAAAAGCACATCTCGAACTTCAAGGAGAGTAGTCGTGGCATGAGCTGAAAGGTACAAGGCTTTATTAAGTTCATGAGAGAAAATGAGCAGAGGAGAATCCATGAGGGCGAGAGGAAGGTTGCAAAAGGTTGGGCGAGCACTAGGGAGAATCAGCATAGGTACTAATGAGGAGAGGCTACAGTTTGGAGGGGGAGTCATGATAAGATAAATTGGAGATTTTTGTGTGTGGATATAGGGCATAGCGAGCATGCGCGGCTCTCTTAAGAGGAATCAGCCAGAGGAAGAAGTTGCAGGCTAAGTGTGAGACCCTCTCCCAGAACTCAACACACGACCGAGGGGAGTCTTATGCCCAGAATAGACACCTTGCGGTAGTGTTAACGCATGGGTCGACCGGTACTATAAGATGCCTATTCTGCCGGTTAAACCAATATCATTCATGCCAACCCAATATAAAGAATATAAACAGAAGTCAAAATTGTACACTACTATATGCCCAAACAAGTACAACAATAATAAGAATCTATATGCTTCTTTAATATCAGTGTACACAACATTGCCCAAAGGGCTACAACATGAGTCTCTCAAAACTAACATCAATCACCGACAGTAGTGAAGGTATCATCGTATCACGCCCCGTCACCCTGGCCTAGATGCCCTCTTATCTGACCTGTTGTTGCAGCTCCATCTGTTGGCTTTCCTCCAAAAATGGAAGACGTAGAAACCGTTAGTCATAAGACTAAGTAGGTATCACATCCCCTCACCCTAATGGCACTTTGGCACTGGGCAGTATAAGGAGCAATGGTAATATATATTTATAAGCAGTAAGTACAAGCAGGTGGTATATCTGTACATATCATGAGTTATAACAGTAGTAGTGTATAGCAGCAATATCATCATTCTATCAAAGCAAATAAGTAAGAGTATAATATAATTCAACCACTGCATATCTACTTATAATACAGGAATGTAACTTAACTTATAAAAATTCCCATGAGATTTATAAGTTAAGGATCATCTTAACAATACATAACTCATCATATAAGAGTGCTCATACAAAATTATATGATAAAGATCTTATGTACTGTAATGCAATGCAATGTCATGAATGCAACATGATGACTCACCCATGCACACACACACGCACACACACACACACACACTGTGATGTCGACATAGTCTTTTAGTTCCCACTTTTCGAGTAGGTATCTAACCTCTCAGGCGTCATCTGTTATGGTCAGATGGTGAAAGTAGAGCGGGCGTTTACACTACTAGGCTGGTATCCACACTACTTGGCCTAGGCCTCCGTACGCATCAATACTAAGAATGTAATAGTAGAGCCCATGCGTACTACAACATAATGGGGTCTCGGGTAGATGTGCACTAAGAACACAACCCAAATTGTCCTATCAGTGTGGCACAAGAAGGGCCTCGGAAATTAGCACCTATGACATAGCCAAACCATCCACTTGGCACAGAAGGAGCCTTGGGAGTGAGCACTTAGAACCAAGCCAAACTGCCCAAGGTCTATATGTCAACTCCCGTCGGTGTGATGACTGGCGAGCCCGTAGACCTGCCACACTATCCTTAATCCAGGATTATGATACCATGTGTCAACTCACACCGCATGCAAATTAACTTAGACATGCCATCACAACTAAGGTCTCTAACCAACTCCCTTCTCATTATAATTAATCCACTGCTCAACAGCACTCAAGGTTCCCACATTTAGTCCCTTATCATCACATCGATCCAGTGCGGTAAAATACTAACGTACTTTCACCCTTTTGCATTCTCGTGCTCCCTAGCACTTAAGGGTTCATGATCAGTATAGGTGGAAAGCCACCTCATACATCACGCTAGTCTCACACTTCCACCCATAGGGAGACACAACTCTAAGAAGTGGACTACCCTATTCATTCCTTCAATATTAAGACTCTTCATATCTTATATCCATGGGCGTTTTCTCATTTTGCCCCATTTCTATGATCCACAGGCACCTGCATATCAAGTCGCACATCTTTTATAAATTCCAAATCATACAACATTCACCATACCATTTATTTATTTCTATATTATCAACATAGCTTGCTAGGAATACATTACATTTGATTGCCGCAAGATATAGATTACACATTCACGTATTATTGTTAAAATGCATCTTTAACGTTTTCATTTAAGGATCCAACAACCATTTATTAGCTAGAAGATCCTGTAAGACCCTTTTTTTTATTTTTCAACACCGGGATCTTAGGCCCAGAACCGCCGCTTTGCGGTGACACCTTCACACCCGGGAAGGTCGCCACTGTAAAACGCCGATTCTGCCTGCCAAACTTGATCACAATAGTAGAAATAGTAGTAGTAAGTCCATAGAAATCACATATAAAGAAAATAGTCTCCACGAATGGAGTGTCCATAGATATAATAAAAGTACAGAAAGTTATGGCTCCTGCCCGGTACATCAAAATCCTCACTACATATATCTCTCATAACGGAAGCAAAACTAATAAACTACTAGAGATCTGGACTCACAGTCCTCGTAATCTAAACTCCTGTACTAGACTGCCCCATCTCCAAGCGTGCCGACCTCTTGGGCTTCTCCTCCATGCAGGGCTCCATGGTCCCCTAAATTGATGTGGTTCGAAAACTATTAGTCTAAAAGACAAAGCCCTATCATCCCCCGCCCCTTCCCCCATGGCTCTTAGGCACCGAGCGAGGAGGAAGAAAGGAGAGGACATGGTAGTGGAGAATAGCAAAAACAGGTGACGGCGGAACTAGACTAGCAGTTTGATTAGCATGTATAAATGTAGCAATAACAAAGGTAAAAAAAGCTACTCAAGAAATAAGTAAACTTAGCTTATATGAAAACACATAAGCCAAGGGATCTTTTGCAAGGCTCCTATCGTATAATGAGTCCAATACAGATTTATATGATAGGGTGTCGGTTTTCTAGCAGGCATATATATATATTTTCTGAATACAAACCTTAACTTATAAGCATGCTCGCGCAAACTTATAAACAAATCGGTCGTTTTGCAGGGCCCATTTTATAAAGCGTCCCATACCACTTTAGACAATAGTTGTCAGGGTTATATGCAATGGTTATGTTATGATATGCATTTATGCCATGATGTGAACATGAAAGTGCAACTCATCCACTCGACACTGTGTACAAAGACCTTTATTTCCCCCTTTCTGGAGCTGAACCTCCAAGGATACCTCCGTAGTGGCAAAAGGAAGCGGTGGGTTGGGCCTCGCCCACCTCTAAACCGGTAATTGCACTACCAGTCAGACCTATCGTACGCCTCAACGCTAGTGCACAAAGCGGAGCACCTGCATAATCTTGCTGGTTTGCACACAAGACTTTTATGACGAAGTGCTAAACCATACTTGACGAGTCGACGTATTGGCGTCGGTGCATCGACCCTCCAATACTGAAGACCCACTGCCATATACTTTATGCACATGCAACCTTAATGTATCATCCACCGAGCCAAAGCTCCCCAGATCCTCCCGTCCGTCACAATCATCAACCGAGCCTAAGCTCCCCGGACTACCCTTTCCGTCAGAATCAAGAACCGAGCCTAAGCTCGCTGGGCCAACCAGCCCATCACCAAAATTCCCCGGGCCTACAGCCCGTGTGAACCAACCTAACATCTCGAGAAATCGAGGTGAGTGAAAGTGAACCCCTAATTATAGTAGTTGCTCTTTAAGTTTATTATTCTTACTGTTTAGGTTAGCCTAGGACTGCCCCCGGCTACCCCGTGAAGGGCTCTCAAAGGGCACTTGGAACTATGATGGGCTGAAGCCCAAAGATCCCTATCGCAAGACACTTATTATTATTAGTTAATACCCGATTCCCAATCCCTTTTTATGTTACCTTGTATCTAACCTAGTGCATTAAGACTCTTCCTCTCCTCGGGAAAGATGATCATTCGTCGCCCTCGAGCACCTCTTAACACTAGTCAACCTACCAACCTATCCTCATCTTGACTTCTGAGGATGCATTCATACACATTTCCAAACCATTATCCCAATATCCAAAACCTCTAAGTTCATCCTGCACCTTAATATGTTTTAAGCAGTTTTTACTAAACGCAGACCATCCTAAGCTATATGATTTATACAAAGGGAGGTACTCCAAATTATCTTCCAAAATTCCTTTAAAATTTATTGGAGGTCTATTATGTCATGCCTAGCCTAAAATCAGGAATTTTTAATTTTCCTAATTTAATTTGTATTTAATAAATTTCTTCCAATACTAAAACTTAGGGATTTTGAACATGAAGTACCTTTTTTCACGTATGTATAAGCTTACACAAAATTATGATAAATACTAGGTAGCAATCAAACAGTTTATTTGAATTTCATAAATTTTTGCAAAGTTTAAACCATTGATCCTAAATTTTGAAATATAATCACAGATTTATATTTAAAGGAACAAGTATTACAAATAAGCTTCCAAAAATTATAAGAAAATTCAAGTATGACAAATTATTCCCTAAAAACATCCTGACAATGTTTCTAAAATTTTCAGCAAGGTCTAGATGTCTAATCACAATTTTGATTGTATTGCATCTTATATCAATTAATAAAGCAGGTACTACAAATATACTCCCAAAAATTCTGATAAAAATCAAGTGTGAACCTAATGACCTATAAACAACACTGATCAAGTTTCATAATTTTTCTATAAGAAATGAGCTCTGAATGAATTATTTATCAAGTTTCAAATTTATGAGCTTGTGAAGTAGGTACTGTAATTATGTATCTAAAAATACTAATAAAATTCATACATGAGAATAATGGTCTAAAACTCCCTCTGCCCAACTTTCATGACTTTCTGATGGACAGTGAGTTCACAATATCCAAATAATAAAGTAGGTTTAAATCATGCATTACAAAGGAAGTACTAAGATTAATGTTCCAAAATTCCCAATTAAATTTCTTGTGGTTCATACTGACCCTATGACTACACTACCCAAGTTTGATCATTGTTCAATGAGTTTTAATAACTTATTTTACCACTACAACCCTAAACTAAGGTTAGGGTTTGGAGGGGTTTAACCCTCATAAAATCAAATAAGATTTCTACCAGAGGACTCTAACTACCCTAGAGTCTCTCTACCAAATTTTAATTCATTTCAAGGTCTTTTGACCACATGCCCTTCTCAAACCCCCAAAACCCAAACATAGGTTTGAACTTGGGTCCTAAGGCAATTCAATCCCAAACCACCCCATATCCTATATGAGGGTGTTATATGTCATGGCAAACCAGTTTCCCAAATCCCAACCTCTATTTAGGTGATTGGACCACTCAAACCTCAAGTGCACATTTGATCTAAATACCCTTATTGAGCCAACTTAGGGTTTGCTTGCTTCCAACCTAAATCATCTCCAAATGAGATGAAAATTTATACAGAACCTCATGATGACCGCATGGACTACTCACAAAAATTTGGGAGAGTGTGGAGGTCTTTTGGTAACTTAATTAATTTAATCATGGTTTATTAAATAATAACAAAAACTATATTAACATTTTCTCCAAAAATTTACATTTTTGTGCAGGACCTAGATATAGATAAGGGTGACTCCCTCTCCAAATTTCAAGTCATTTGGACAAGGGATGAAGTGGGGGCACTCATTTTTATTCCTATCTAGCCATAGGTATTGACCCCACCAAAATGGGTTCCCTTGTCAAACTAGTTGACCAAATTGTCCCAAATAAATTTTAAAATAAAGTAGACCCATAGAACTACAAATTATATGTTTACTATTTCCTCATATAGAGCCTCTAAGTATTTGTCATTAATTTTCTAAAGTGACTATTATCATAATACAAAAATTCATTTAAAAAGAAAAGGATTTAAATGATCTGACGGTTGCTGGATCATCTTCTTCCTCCAGCCAAGGGCCATGATTGGCCAAACCTGGAGCTTATTCAAAGACATTTTCCCAGCCACCCGTCCACCTCCCTGGCCGGCCACCACTGCCAACACCTCCGTTGAGGTGGGGGCTATAGCTGGGCGGCGGAACGGCCGCAGGAGGGGAGGTTTCCGGCGAACCAGACCACCTATTTTTTTCACGGAAAAACCAGTGACTTTCATCACCCGATCGGGCTCAATTGAGCCTGTTCCTTAGCCCTAACAATTCCTACGATCTACCCATAAGGAAATTTGAACGGGAGGACCTTGCTTGCGGCCTAGAGACGTGTCGATCTCTAGGATGCCATGGTCGGTGGTGGCACCGCTCGATTTCCGCAACTGCACAGCGAAGTCCTTCGGCTCCTTTAAGTTTTTTGTTTAAACCGCTCTACGAATTCTAGTGAGTCTTTTAAAATTATAAAATGGGGGAGGGGAGGGGTATAGCTGGTGGTGGCCATTAATGCCCCCTTAAGAGCTTTTCGACCATGGAGGAGGAGAATGAATGTGGGCTCAATCCAACCAGGAAACGGCTGGAAACTCCTCCTCTTCCCCATAGGAGTTGAATATAGCCATAAATAGGGGAGGGGAATCAGTCCACGGCATTCAAGGGCCGCTAATGGCCATGAAAGCCGAATTTCGGCCATTGCTTTGGGGCTTTTACTCTCTCCTACATTAAAGAGGAATTTTGGTTAAACTGTCTGCCACGTGGAACCCTACTACTAGATCATTTAAATAAGTCTTAATGAAAGAAATAGGCAATCCATTTTGGCGCAGTTCTTGAAAAGATCCCGAACCAGCAAAACAAGGACGAAAATTCTCTAAGTACAATGCGGTTGAGTGAGCGCAGCTCACTCGACGCCATTAAGTCTATGGCATTGAGTGAGCTCAACTCACTCAACGCCATAATTCCAGAAATTTTTCTAAGTACAATGGCGTTGAGTGAGCTCAGCTCACTCAACATTATAATTACAGAAATTTTTATAAGTATAATGGCGTTGAGATCACTCGACGCCATTAAGACTATGGCATTGAGTGAGCTAAAATCACTCAATGCCATAATTCCAGAAAATCCTCTCAGTAAGATGGCATTGAGTGCACTCAACACACACAACGCCATTCAGCCCATGACATTGAGTGGACTCAACGTACTAAACGCCCGAACTCCAAATTATTTCTAAGTAAGATGGCGTTGAGTGCACTCAACGCCATTCAACCCATGACGTTCAGTGGACTCAGCGCACTCAATGCCCGAACTCCAAATTCTTTCTAAGTAAGATGGCATTGAGTGCACTCAACGCACTCAATGCCATTCAGCCCATGACATTGAGTGGATTCAGCGCACTCAACGCCCGAACTCCAAACTCTTTTCAAGTAAGATAGCGTCGAGTGCACTCAACGCACTCGACGTCATTCAACCCATACTGTTGTGTGGACTCAACGCACTCAATGCCCAAACTCCAAATTCTTTGTAAGTAAGATGGTGTTGAGTGCACTCAACGCACTCAACGCCATTCAGCCCATGGCATTGAGTGCACTCCACGCACTCAATGCTTGAGCCCAAAAACCTATCTAAGTAGATACATGATCTACTCGTCGAGTCTTGTCGACTTACTTGACTATTCCCGGACTTGAGTCAACTTGGCCTCTTTTGGTTGACCCCAATGGGTCCTTAGCGACATATTGGCCTCCATTAGGGTTAGAGATACCATGATGGGATCATGGAACCAAGTTAAAACCCTAAGGTCATGCCTAGGATTGTAAATGGGATTCTACTACTTGCAGACCAAGGTGATTTTCACCTTGGGCCTTGTTCACTCGATCCTCTTAGGCTTTCTAATGTTTTGTAATGACCTAGTCATGAAAAAACCACTCTTAGGAGATCTAATTATTTGAGGGATGTTACAAATTCCAATATATAAACAAAAAATTTCATCCCCGAAATTCTAGTTAGGCCTACGGGGTTTCAAGTATGAAGGTAAATTGTAACATCCCGAGAGGTTTTGAGTAATACCTGACTGAAAATATCTAGATACCTTGGTCATATCAAGTCTTATAGCTCCCATGTGTGCTCCTCTCGCCTGTGATTCCTCCACAGGACCTTGACCTATGGAACCTTCTTGCGGCGCAAGACTCGTATCACATTGTAGTCAATCCGGACCGGTTCCAGGTGAACTGACCGATCAGATTCTACCGACCCATCAGTGGCTGTAATCTGCTGCTCCGGGCATAGTAGATCCCTCCTAAGAGAAGATACGTGGAACACGTCGTGCTGACCCGCCAACTCCGGTGGCAGCTCCAGCCTAAATGCTAAGGGACATATCCGCTCCAGGATCTTGTAAGGCCCCATATACATTGGGCTGAGCTTCTTCTTCCGACCACGCACCCGTGAAATTCCATGTATTGGTCGGATCTTCAAGAATACCCGGTCCCCGACCTGAAACTTCACCAGATTATGCCGAGCGTCATAATACTTGGATTGTCTGCTCTGTGCCTCTAACATCCTGTCCCGTATCAGAATCACCTGAGCCTCGGTGTCCTAAACAAACTTTTAGCCCAAAACCTTCGGATCCTCGTCATGTACCCATGACAGCAGAGTCCTTCACCTTCATCTGTATAGGTCCTCATAAGGAGTCATCCCTATGCTGGACTGGTAGTTATTATTATATTAAAACTCGATTAGTGGCAACAACTTCTCCCAAGGCTCTCCACAGTCCAGGATGCATAGTCGCAGTAGATCTTCCAAAGTTTGATTGGTGCGTTCCATCTGCCCGTCGGTCTGGGGATGAAAAGCTATACTGAATGTCAGCCGAGTGCCCAAGTAAGTCTATACTGATCTCTACTCCCTGGATGTAAACCGTCCATCCCAATCCGATACAATCGTCATGGGTATGCCATGATAACGGACGAACTGCTCTAGGAATTTCCGAACCAACATACCAACTGAGTCATCCTTCCTGATCGGGATAAATATATCTACCATCGTAAGCCGGTCGACGATTACCCAGATCGAATCATTCCCTGTCCGTGATAAGGGAATCCCATGTATGAAGTCCATCATGATGTCCTCGAACTTCCACTCCGATACTGGGAGTGGTTGCAATAATCCTGCGGGGTTTCTGCACTCTGCCTTCACCAACTGGCATGTCTCATAGTGGGTCACGAAGTAGGTGATATCCTTCTTCATGCCTGGCCAGTAGATGGTCTTCTTTAGATCCATAGTCATCTTCATAACTCCCGGGTGTACTGAATACCGACTGTAGTGGGCCTCCGTCATGATATCTTACCGGACCTGGCCTCCCCCTGGTATATAAACCTGTCCTCTGAAGCACACCAAGTCATCTCTAAATGTGTAATCCCCGGCATTACCTGCCTCCAAGGCCCAGAATATTTGCTCCAGCTTGGCATCCTGCTTCTGCCCATCTCTTACTCGGTCTCGAACGTCATCAGTAGCACTTATCGTGGCTAAATACTCCTCATAAATCTCGGGGTCATCAGACGACACTAGCGTGATGTGCATATCCTCTAATCCCTGTACCAGCTCCATGGACATAATCCGGGGCTCCGCTCTGGAGGTGGTGGCTCTCCGACTCAGCGTATCCGCTACCGCTTTCACCATCCATGGGTGGTAATGCATATCGTAATGGTAATCTGCTAGAAATTCCACCCATCGCCTCTATTGGATATTCAGTTCCTTTTGCGTGTCAACATACTTCAAGTTTTTTTGATCGGAGTATACGTCACAATGGACACAATACAGATAATGTCGTCAGACTTTGAGAGCAAAGAAGACCACTCCAATCTCTAGGTCATGAACAGGGTAATTCTGCTCATGCTTCTTCAGCTGGCGAGAAGCATAAGCAATCACGTGGCCCTTCTGCATCAGCACTGCTCCCATGCCCTTGTAGGAAGCGTCGGTGTAGACCTGTAATCCTTCTTTCCCCGAAGGAAGGGCAAGTATGTGAGCCGAGGTGAGTCGATCTTTCAGCTCCTGGAAAGCCTCCTCGCATTATGGGGTCCAAACAAAGGGCACATCCTTCCACGTCAGGGATGTGAGTGGGAGGGAAATTCGAGAGAAACCCTCCACAAACTTCCGATAATAACTGGTAAGTCCTAGAAAACTCCGCACATCTGTGGCCGCCTTCAGCTGCAACCACTCCTGAATTGCTTTAATCTTGGTCGGGACCACGTCCAACCCATCTCCACTATTGATATGGCCTAGGAAATCCACCTCCTTCAACCAGAACTTGCATTTACTGAACTTTGCATATAGCTTGTGCTCCCGAAGTCTCTCTAGGGTCAGCGTCAGATGTCGAGTGTGATCCTCCTCTGTCCTCGAGTAAGTGAGGATGTAATCAATAAACACAATGACAAACACATCCAGATATGCCTCGAACACCCGGTTCATGAGGCTCATGAACGCTTGATAATACGTTTTGTAGCCTAAACTATTATCGTATTTTCTATTTTATATTGTACAAATCATGTCTATTATTAGTTTATTTTTTATCATTTTTATGTAAATATTATTGCCACTGACTTTTTCTTGTATTTTTGCAGGTTTCCAGAAAATTTGTCAAAAATGACCTGACACGCCCCCTATCACGCCCTCCCTGGGCGTGACCTAGGGCGTGTCACCCAATCCACAGGCCTCCTGCTGGAAGGGATAGGAAAACGGTCAAAACCACTGTCACGCCCCACTGACACGCCCTCCCTGAGCGTGTCACCAGGCGTGACTATGGGCGTGTCGCCCTCTGCCGCAAAGCCTGCTGCCGCAATAAATATCGTTTCTCCATAGCACGAAAATAGTACTATCATGCCCCCCCCCGTCACGGGCATGACCAGGGGCATGACATCAACTTTTCGATGACTGACGGATTTCCGACCAATGATTTGGACATGACGTGCCTGTCACGCCCCCCCTATACGGGCGTGACCTAGGGCGTGACCACCGACGTACCGAAGAAATTATCCCTCCTGCCAGAATCCAGAGCCCGAGGTCAACATAGTACTGTCATGCCCCCTGACACGCCCCCCCTAGGGCGTGTCGGAGGGCGTGACCAACCCGAGAAAAATTCTATAAATTGAGACCCCCCCTCTCCATTTCAGCAAGCTTTGGCTGAGTGGGGGAGGTGCTGCCCCTTTGTTCCTTGATCCTTTTTCATGCTTTCTCTCTCTCTCTCTCCCTCTCTTTGTAATTTTTGTTTAACCCTAGCTTAACCTTAGTTTGTTCTAGCTTTTATTGTAATTTTGCTCTTTCTTAGTGCTACTTGTAGGGCTAGAATAGGATTTCAATTTCATGCACTTGTAATTTTAATTTCAATTAGTGTAAATTGCCCCTTTTCATTAATAGAATTGTTCTTTGTTTAGCTTGTGTTTTTTTTATGCTTTACTACTCATCCCCCCCTCCTCCACTCCATTATGATTAACTAATCCTCCTTGTACTCGATCTTGATGATCCGAGGTTAGAGCGATTAAGTTATGATGTTTTAATTAATCTTTTCTTTTTAGGTTAGGGCCTTGAATTACTCTTGATTAATCACGGGTTGGAGGTATATTATCGATATATACTCTCCGCCTTTGCTTTCATTCTGGGCTAGCTGAGAGGCCGAAAGAATGAAGTGAGCATTCATGAGTAAAGGGAGTTGTACGCACCCCTCGAGAGAGGCAGACGTCCAAATCTCCCAGATTGGAGTAAAATCCAATAGTGGGGTTCACCTCATAAAGCGAGTTTTAGGCCTCCGATTTAGACTAGAGTCGGTCGGACCTTCCTAAACTCAGTTGGGCACGACTTCGAGAGAAGCGTGTTCAAGCTTTAGGAACCTCCACGGTCAAGGACCTTTATCCTATTAAGTTTAGATTTTTCTTAATCGTCTTTAGCCGAGGTGAATCTTGATCGAGTGCATTTCCATTTCATATTTTCTACCTTTCGTAGTAATCGCCTATCTTGTGCTCTTTAATTAACTGCAGTAATTTCCTTTCTAGCATAGTTCTTTGCTTAATAGCTTTACTTAATTGCGGTAGTTCTCTTTCTAGTATAGCTTTACTTACTTCCTTGCAATTAGTTTTTCTCTAAACCCTAGTTTTTCCGTCGATAAGATAATAGCGTTCGTGTGAGTAAGCATAGCCAACAGTTCCCGGATTTCAATACGACACTTGTGTCCCCTTGCTACAATTCGATAGGTATACTTGCCTCATCGGTTTGCTAGTTCGGTTGCATTTATTTTCTTCGAACCCTAGCGCGCAACAAGTTTTTGGCGCCGTTGCCGGGGACCCAACTTCCGTTGATATTTTGAAAACACGAACCTATTAATTTTATCTTTTCTCTTTCTCATCCTCCTTCTTTTAATTTTAAAAAATCAAAAAAAAATTTATCACCGCTCTTAATAGTAACCAACCTCACAATTTTTCTACGCCATCTAATTCTCTCGAAAAGGGCAAAGGGCTTTAAGCGCCACTGTCTTGTCTAGTACCTTGCGAACTCTTCACGGGTTAGCCCTTGGGAAGTTCGGGAGTTAATCTATAAAAAAAATCTATTTCAAAAAAAAAAAAATTTTAATCTTTTTTCTAGTTTATCCTTTTTCTCTTCCTCTTCTTCTTTTCTGTTCTTTTAGTGCATGACCCGCGGGAGTCCGTCGGTCATTTGGGACTTGGACCACGAAATTGAGCGTACTCTTCGGAGAAGATCGCGATTTCAAGGTCCTACTATACAAGTGCCGGTTGAGGACTCCGAGTCATTTGCTACTTTAAGAATGGAAGAACCCAACGTAGATGAGGCCGTGCAAAGGACTATATCCTATTATGCACGACCGAACCTCGAGGGAACAGAATCAAGTATAGTCCGCCCTGCTATAGCAAATAATAACTTCGAATTAAAGCCTAGCATAATTCAAATGGTGTAGCAATATGTGCAATTTGACGGACTTCAAGATGAAGATTCGAACGCACATATAGCTAGCTTTCTTGAAATTTGTGACACCTTCAAGATAAATGGTGTCACAAATGATGTAATCAGGCTGAGACTCTTCCCCTTCTCTTTAAGAACTAAAGCTAAGCAGTGGCTTAACACACTTCCCAAAAATAGCATAACCACTTGGAATGAATTAACTGAAAAATTTTTGGCGAAGTATTTTCCGCCAGCTAAAACTGCAAAACTTAGGAACGACATCTCTGCCTTCGGACAAATAGACTCTGAAACCCTATATGAAACCTGGGAGAGATTTAAAGAATTATTAAGACGATGCCCACATCACGCACTGCCTGTATGGTTACAAGTGCAGACGTTCTATAACGGGCTAAATCAAAATACAAAGCAAATGATAGACGCAGCCTCTGGCAGTACTTTAAATCATAAGACCCTGGAAGCAGCTCTTGATCTTTTCGAGGACATGGACATGAACACTTATCAATGGAATGTGCCTAGGTCCCTCCCGAACAAGCCTGCAGGTATCTATGAAGTGGACAACGTCTCCCAGCTCGCTCTGCAAGTAGAAATCCTAAGCAAAAAAATCACGGAGATGACTGCTGCCTCCGCCCCTCAGGTATGGGAATCTGCAACCCCTACTCCAGAACATTTAGATTATGTTAATAATATGCCTAGAACTGCTTTTAATAATTTTTCTACTACGAATTTTCATCCGCCTGGTTTTAATTTTCCGAATAGTTATAACCCCGCTTTAAGAAATCACCCGAACTTTTCATGGAGTAATCCATCGAATGCGATGCGCCCACCCCCGCAAAATGATTTTTCTGCACCACCACCACCACCTCTTGAAAATTACCCAAAACCTCCAAGCTTGGAGGAATTACTTTCCAAATATATCACCACAAATGATGCTACCATAAGAACTTTAACCGGAAGCGTAAAAAGTTTAGAAAATCAGGTAGGACAGCTCGCGAAAATAATTTCTGAGCGACCCGCAGGGTCTCTTCCTTCCAATACCGAACCCAACCCGAGAGAGCAAGCGAAAGCTATAACTCTTCGGAGTGGGAAGCAAGTCTCCGGTATGGTAAGTGAAGAGCCAGAGGCAAGCTCCGCTCTCGCCTCTAAAAATAAAAGCTCTGCTCCGCTTCCACCCTCTACTGAAGAAGTAATCACCCATATTTTAGAAAATAATCTCACTCCACCACCCATCTTCAAAAATAATTCAACTCCTCCATACCCCTCTGAACTTAATAGACAACGTCAAGATGATCAGTACTCCCGCTTCTTAGAAATCTTCAAACAAATCCACATTAATCTTCCCTTCCACGAGGCTATTTCGCAGATGCCGAAATACGCCAAATATCTTAAAGACCTCCTCACAAACAAGAAGAAGTTAGAGAATCTTTCGCACGTCACGCTCAACGCCGAGTGCTCTGCCGTTTTAACAAACGGTTTGCCGAAGAAAATCAGTGACCCGGGTAGTTTCTCTATCCCGTGTGTCTTCGGTGATCTTTTTGTTAAACACGCGTTAGCCGACTTAGGCGCGAGTATAAACCTAATGCCCTTTTCGTTGTTTAAAAAGTTAGGGATTGGTAGCCTTAACCCCACGCGTATGAGTATCCAGCTAGCCGATAGATCCGTCAAGTACCCATTAGGAATAGTGGAGGACGTTCTAGTGAAAGTCGACAAGTTCATATTCCCGGTGGACGTTGTCATTTTGGACATTGAAGAAGACGTCGAGGTTCCCCTGATCCTTGGCCGACCCTTCCTTGCCACCTCCCGAGCCATCATTAACGTAAGCAATGGTAAGCTCTTTCTTCGAGTAGGTGACGACGAAGTCACATTTTCTATCACCCCTTCGATGAAGAGCATCTTAGCAAACGATGACTCATGTTTTTTCGTAGACGCCGTGAGTGATGATTCTTCCTACTGCCTCTCCGACTTTGAAAAAGAATTTTTCTACTTTTTTCTCCTCTTCTCTTACGACGGAATCACTGCAAGGAAGTGATGAATCTTCTTATTGTCTTTCTGAATTTGAAAAAGAATTTTCGGATTTTTGTTCTTCCTCTGTTCTTCCCACTGAATCGCTACAAGAAGCCGTCTTAGCTGCTAGCCCCACCCCTTATTACGTTCCTTATAAAAAAGTTTATGAAGATATTATTTTTGAAAAAGAAAGAATCTCAAAATCCACTTATGAAGAACCCCCTACCCTAGAACCTAAAGAACTTTCCGAACACCTTAAGTATGCTTTCTTAGAAAAAGATTCCAAGTTACCAGTTATCGTTTCGGCCTACCTCACGGATACGCAAAACGATAAACTTCTTCTAGTTCTACGTAAGCATCGCCGGGCTATTGCTTGGCAAATTTCTGATATCAAGGGCATAAGCCCATCTTTCTGTACCCATAAAATTTTAATGGAAGATAATTCGCGTAACTCTATCCAACCTCAGCGCCGTATAAACCCGAATATGAAAGAAGTAGTTAAGGGCGAGGTTATGAAACTATTAGACGCAGGAATTATCTACCCTATATCGGACAGTAAGTGGGTTAGCCCCGTTCAGGTAGTTCCAAAGAAGGGAGGGATAACCGTAGTTAGTAATGAGAATAATGAATTAATCCCGACGCGGATGGTGACGGGTTGGCGTATGTGCATAGATTACCGTAAGTTAAATGACGCCACCCGCAAGGACCACTTTCCTTTACCGTTTATCGACCAGATTTTAGAACGTCTCTCCGGCCATAGCTTTTATTGTTTTCTCGATGGCCTCTCGGGGTACTTTCAAATACCCATCTCTCCCGAGGACCAAGAGAAAACTACGTTTACTTGTCCCTTCGGCACCTTCGCTTACCGAAGAATGCTGTTTGGATTATGCAATGCACCAGCTACATTCCAGCGATGTATGCTCGCAATATTTGACAAGTACATAGAAAGCATTATGGAGGTGTTCATGGACGATTTCTCCGTGTTCGGCGATTCCTTCGATAGATGTTTAGAAAACCTCGAAAAAGTCTTAGAACGATGCGAAGAAACTAACCTTGCCCTAAATTGGGAAAAATGCTATTTTATGGTGAGGGAAGGGTTAGTTTTGGTCATAAAATTTCTGCTAAAGGTATTGAGGTAGACGTTTCCAAGATAGAAGTTATTGAAAAGTTGCCGCCGCCTACAAACATAAAAGCTATAAGAAGTTTCCTAGGCCATGCTGGTTTTTATCGTCGTTTTATAAAGGACTTCTCCAAGATCATAAAGCCCCTCACCCATCTCTTAGAAAAAGACGCTCCATTCATTTTTGATGACTCTTGCCTTTCTGCCTTCAAACTAATTAAAGAAAAGTTAATTAACGCACCGATTATGATAGCTCCGGTGTGGGACCTTCCTTTCGAGATTATGTGTGATGCGAGTAGTTTTGCGGTGGGAGCCGTGTTAGGTCAACGCATATCTAAAAACCTCTACCCCATCTATTACGCTAGTAAATCCCTCACATCTGCACAAGAAAATTACACCACTACCGAGAAGGAGCTCTTAGCTATAGTATTTGCGTTTGATAAATTCCGCCCTTACATTACACTTTCAAAAATCATTGTTTTTACGGACCACTCGGCCCTCAAGTACCTTCTTGCCAAAACGGATGCCAAGCCTCGCTTGATTCGCTGGGTCTTACTCCTCAAGGAGTTTGACTTAGAGATCCATGATAAGCGAGGAGCCGAGAACTTGGCCGCCGACCATCTATCCAGATTAGATAACCCCTTTATAGAAAAATTAAACGAAAAATCTTTTAATGACTATTTTCCTGATGAGAAGCTGCTTTTAGTTAATACATCTACTTCTCCTTGGTTCGCGCACATCGCCAACTATCTAGTGGCCCGGGTGCTCCCAAAAGAGTTCTCCTCTCAGCAAAAGAAGAAATTCTTTTCTGAGCTGAAGAACTACTTTTGGGAAGACCCACATCTTTTCAAAATTTGTGCGGATCAAGTGATAAGGAGATGTGTTTCTTTTGATGAAGGAATTGATATTCTAAAACATTTGCATGAAGGTCCGACAGGTGGGCACTATCAAGCTGCTCGCATCGCTCATAAGGTGCTTTGCGCAGGCTTTTACTGGCCTAGCCTGTTTAAAGACGCGCAAGCCTTTGAGAGCAGGTGTGATAGTTGCCAACGGTCGGGCAATATTTCTAATAAAAATGAAATGCCGCAAAATTATTTCTTAGAGTGCGAAATTTTTGACCTCTGGGGAATTGATTTTGTTGGCCCCACTCCTTCTAGCTTCGGACACAAATATATTTTAGTTGCTGTTGATTATGTTTCACGATGGGCTAAGGCCCAAACTCTTCCTACGAACGACTCCCGAGTTGTAGTCACGTTTTTTAAAAAATTATTTTCTAGATTCGGTACGCCTCGCACAATCGTTAGCGATAGGGGTTCCCATTTCTGTAAAGCGCAATTTTCAAAAATCTTTACTAAATACGGCGTTACGCATAAGCTTTCCACTGCCTACCACCCCCAAACTAACGGACAAGTCGAAGTAGTTAATAGAGAAATAAAAAGAATTTTAGAAAAGACTGTTTCAACTTCTAGAAAAGACTGGTCAGCCAAACTTGACGATGCCTTATGGGCCTACCGAACAGCGTACAAAACCGCCCTCGGATGTACACCATATCGGCTGGTCTATGGAAAATCGTGTCATCTGCCCGTATAGTTAGAACACCGCGCCTTTTGGGCCTTAAAATTTTTAAACTTCGATCCCCACTCAGTCGGTGACCTTCGAAAATTTCAACTAAATGAACTCGAGGAGTGGCGCTCTTATGCTTATGAAAATAATAAACTTTATAAAGAGCGGACGAAGCGTTTACACGATAAACACTTAAGGCACCCTAAAAACTTTAAGCCGGGCGACCAAGTGCTTTTATATAATTCTCATTTACGTTTATTTCCAGGCAAATTAAAATCTCGCTGGTCTGTCCCGTTTTCTGTTTTAGAAGTATTTCCTTATGCAACTATTTTAATTTCTCACCCTGATAAGGGTGATTTCAAAGTGAATGGTCAGCGTCTTAAACTCTACTTTTCTGGTGATGATGATGTCAGTCCAAACATTATTAAGTTTCTGCTTCACGAACTCTAACTTTGAACTCTTAATTTTTGTTAAAAAATAATTTTATTTCTGGACAACAATATTTTTGGACAAAATTATTTTTTTTGATGCGTCGAGCTCAACGATGCTTTAACCAAAGGGCGCTCTTGGGAGGCAACCCAAGTTATCTTTTTATGTTTTCTTTATTTTACAATTTTTTCCACGAACAGCTCCGACAAGCTGAAGCTTCTGCGATCGCCTGCTCCAACATTGCTGAATCCATCACGAAGTCCAAAGAAGACATTCGGAGGAGCGGCATCACTCAGCTTTCGCAGCAAATAAATCCGGGGAAGTACCTGTATTTCAATTCTGCCTTTCAATTCTGTACTTTATTTTTCTCTCCTTCTCCAATTCCCTTCTTTAGCCATTGAGGGCAATGTCTGTTTTAAGCTTGGGGGAGGACTTCCTCCTTCATTTTTGCTTAGTGTAAATATTTTTCGTTTTGTATATATTTTAAATATTTCCAAAAAAAAATGAATATCTTAAAATTCCAAAAGAGAAAAAAAATCCAAAATTCAAAAAAAAAGAGAATTTTCTCAAAATTAAAAACATATATGTGTTTTTGAATAGTTTAGACATTTTGGTATTTCAATAGTACCCCTAGTTTTTGTTTTTGTTTTACTCAAAATCTCCTATAAACAACTTAGTTAATTATAATATTTCTAATCGTCCTTTTTAATTATGTTTCACAAGTAAAATGTTGGTCATGCTGTGTTTATAATTCACGGTAGCATGTTAAGGTGAAATATTTTTCTAAAACTCGCATTTCTATTATGGTTTTTTGTTTTTTATTTCCTTTACTTTCTCAAAAATTCATCATCCACTATTTTCTTTTCCGTTTTTGAATAATTTTTGTAAAGTCAACTTTTGAATAACGTAGTAGATGTGAACGATCCAAGTCACCTATTATTTCTATTTTCAAGTTAATTTCATCAATCTTCTTTTATTATATAGGACTCGTTTTTTGAAAATTTTCAAACCTTTGTTTTAAATAAATTCAAAAGTGTGAAAATGATTTAGGCCGTTTTTGTTTTCGTTTGAGCATTCCTGCCAACCTAAATACTTTTACCACTAGTTTGCCATTTTTGAGCCTTTTTCCGATTTCATTTGATAGCTCCTCCCTTCATTTCAGTTTCACCAAAGCCAAAATTTCCAACCTATCGAATCGCACTAGCCTTTTTGAGTTTCATAAATTATTTTGACGATTTTGATAGAGTATTTTGTTATTTTTGTGGGAGAAAGGTTTTCGAAAAAAAAGAAGTATGTTCAAAAGTGATGTTTATTTTTGTTTGGCCAATTCAAAAAGGAAAATAAAAATATTTATGGCCTTTGTTTTGAAAAAAGAAAAAAAAATGAATGAAAAAAAAGAAAAAAAGAAAAAAATGTGTATATATTTTTATGAAAGTTTTTGAAACTCTTTGCTTTGGTTTAGTGTGATTTTAAAACCTTCACGTTTATCTTTGAATTCCACTCCTAATCATTTTCCTAAACCAAACGTTTCTGTCCTATTTAAGTCCTTTTGATTCACGCTTTTTGAGTTTTATTTAACAACTAATAAAAGAAAAACAGTAAATCAGTTTTAGTTTTGGATTTAAAACTAGATTTTTGTTAATTAAATTGATATAATTATAATGCGTTGCTTGGATCCAGTAACAACTCAATGCGTGTTTTTCATTTTCGTTGCTTTGCTTAAGTCTATTTAAAAAAATCTCGTTAAAATTTTGGATGATTTGTTTTTATTAAGTAAAGTTTATAAAAGTTTTACCATACCTAAATAATTGTTTTAGACTTACATTTCACCTTTTCCCTACTTAGAATTTCGCATAGTACTTATGTAGGCATAATTAGAACTTTTTGATTAGTCCTTTTTATAAATATCTAGTTTTTATATTTTTGCTTGGGGACAAGCAAAGCTTAAGCTTGGGGGAATTTGATAATATGTTTTGTAGACTAAACTATTATCGTATTTTCTATTTTATATTGTATAAATCATGTCTATTATTAGTTTATTTTTTATCATTTTTATGTAAATATTATTGCCACTGACTTTTTCTTGTCTTTTTTCAGGTTTCCAGAAAATTTGTCAAAAATGATCTGACACGCCCCCTGTCACACCCTCCGTGGGCGTGACCTAGGGCGTGTCACCCGATCCACAGGCCTCCTGCTGGAAGGGACAGGAAAACGGTCAAAACCGCTATCACGCCCCACTGACACGCCCTCCCTGGGCGTGTCACCAGGCGTGACTATGGGTGTGTCGCCCTCTGCCGCAAAGCCTGCCGCCGCATTAAATTTCGTTTCTCCACAGCACGAAAACAGTACTATCACGCCCCCCCGTCACGGGCGTGACCTGGGGCGTGACATTAACTTTTCGACGACTGACGGATTTCCGACCAATGATTTGGACATGACGTGCCTGTCACGCCCCCCCTACACGGGCGTGACCACCGACGTACCGAAGCAATCATCCCTCCCGCCAGAATCCAGAGCCCGAGGTCAACATTGTACTGTCACGCCCCCGGACACGCCCCCCCTAGGGCATGTCGGAGGGCGTGACCAACCCGAGAAAAATTCTATAAATTGAGACCCCCCTCTCCATTTCAGCAAGCTTTGGTTGAGTGGGGGAGGTGCTGCCCCTTTGTTCCTTGATCCTTTTTCTTGCTTTCTCTCTCTCTCTCTCCCTCTCTTTGTAATTTTTGTTTAACCCTAGCTTAACCTTAGTTTGTTCTAGCTTTTATTGTAATATTGCTCTTGCTTAGTGATTCTTGTAGGGCTAGAATAGGATTTCAATTTCATGCACTTGTAATTTTAATTTCAATTAGTGTAAATTGCCCCTTTTCATTAATAGAATTGTTCGTTGTTTAGCTTGTGTTTTTTTATGCTTTTCTACTCATCCCCCCCTCCTCCACTCCATTATGATTAACTAATCCTCCTTGTACTCGATCTTGATGATCCGAGGTTAGAGCGATTAAGTTATGATGTTTTAATTAATCTTTTCTTTTTAGGTTAGGGCCTTGAATTACTGTTGATTAATCACGGGTTGGAGGTATATTATCGATATATACTCTCCGCCTTTGCTTTCATTCTGGGCTAGCCGAGAGGCCGAAAGAATGAAGTGAGCATTCAAGAGTAAAGGGAGTTGTACGCACTCCTCGAGAGAGGAAGACGTGCAAATCTCCCGGATTGGAGTAAAATCCAATAGTGGGGTTCACCGCGTAAAGCGAGTTTTAGGCCTCCGATTTAGACGAGAGTCGGTCGGACCTTCCTAAACTCAGTTGGGCACGACTTCGAGAGAAGCGTGTTCAAGCTTTAGGAACCTCCACGGTCAAGGACCTTTATCCTATTAAGTTTAGATTTTTATCGCATTTTCTTAATCGTCTTTAGCCGAGGTGAATCTGGATCGAGTGCATTTCCATTTCATATTTTCTACCTTTCGTAGTAATCGCCTATCTTGTGCTCTTTAATTAACTGCAGTAGTTTCCTTTCTAGCATAGTTCTTTGCTTAATAGCTTTACTTAATTGCGGTAGTTCTCTTTCTAGTATAGCTTTACTTACTTCCTTGCAATTAGTTTTTCTCTAAACCCTAGTTTTTCCGTCGATAAGATAATAGCGTTCGTGTGAGTAAGCATAGCCAACAGTTCCCGGATTTCAATACGACACTTGTGTCCCCTTGCTATAATTCGATAGGTATACTTGCCTCATCGGGTTGCTAGTTCGGTTGCGTTTATTTTCTTCGAACCCTAGCGCACAACAACGCCGACGGTGCATTCGTGAGCCCGAAGGGCATCACTGTAAACTAGAACAACCCATATCTGCTACTGAAGGCAGTCTTCGGAATGTCCTCCTCCTGGATCCACAACTGGTAGTAGCCTGACCTTAAATCTAGTTTTGAAAAGAAATGCGCCCCCTCCAGCTGATCATACAGCTCATCTATCCTTGGCAATGGATATGTATTCAGGACTGTCAGCCGGTTCAGTGCTTGGTAGTTGATGCATAATCTAAGTGTCTCGTCCTTCTTCTCTATGAATAACACTGGGGCTCCCCATGGTGAAGAGCTCGGCTGAACAAATCCAGCTTCCACTAGCTCCTACAGCTGACTTCGAAACTCTGTCAACTCCTTCGGGGCCATCCGATAAGGGGCTCTAGATGCCGGCTTAGCCCTTGGCACCAGCTGAATCCAGAAATCCTACTCCATGTGCGGGGGTAGCCCTGGCAGCTTCTCTGGGAATACGTCAGCAAAACCCCGCACCACTGGGATATCAGAGATTGAATCCTTGGCCTCAGCCATTTCGAACAGCACTTCATAGACTTCCTCCCCCTACAAGTGGGCCTTGACGGCTTGTACGGATGATAGCAATTGAGGGTGAATAGGTCTAATACCTTCGATGATGATGTGTGAATCCCCATGCCTCACGGTGATCCTCTTTGACAGTCAATCAATCTAGTCATGGTTCCAATGCAACCATGTCATGCCCAGGATCAAATCAAAGATTGGAAGCTTTAGGATCGTTGCTGGTTGTTGGGTACACTGAAAAATATGCACCAGATTTGGAGAAGCCTCATCTTACTCAATGATATACATCAATTTTTATTTGATGTATGTTTGAGTATCATTGTGTAGGAGTAAGGTTTGCAAGAACTTTTTCTAAAAACAAGTGTCGACACTTGTGAAGAATTGTGTCAACACCCAGAAGTTGTGTCGACACTAGAAGAAAGGCTTGTGTCGACACCCAGGCATTGTGTCGACACCTGAAGAAGAAGCAGTGTCGACACCCAGAATTGTGTCGACACCTAAGGCAGGAATTATGTCGACACCTAAAGAAGAAGCTGTGTCGACACCCAAGAGTTATGTCGACACCAGAAGAAAGGCATGTGTCGACACTCTGGAATTGTGTCGATACTTGAAGAAGGTTTGTGTCGACACACAGGACTTGAGTCGACATATACTCAATGCCATCTAACAGCAACAGATATACTGTGTCTGAAGACTTGTGGCGATACATAGGAGTTGTGTCGACACACAGTCAATGACAGCTGGACATGCAGTCAACGTCATTTGTCTACATCATCTATGTCAAGACCAGAAGCAGTTGTGTCAACACACAAGACTTGTGTCAACACACACTCAACGATAGCTTGACATACACTCAACTCCATCTGTCAGCATCAATTATGTCAAGACCAGGAGCAATTGTGTTGACACACAGGACTTGTGTCGATACATACAAACAGAAGCTGTGTCAAGTAGCAGAAGAATGACTATGTCAACACATGGAGTATTGTGTCGACATCATCAAGACTTGTGTCGACACTTTGTCTATTTGTGTCGACACATGTGAAGTAGTTTGCTGAGTGGTTCATGATGTGTTATAAAGTCTTTGAGGAATCAACTGTCATGACTGGTTACTTGAAAAATGTCATAACCAATAGGTCTGACACCTTGGTCAGAACTATCAGAAGGTTGTTACAAACCAGATCAGCCGGTGATCATAAGGAAACTTTATATAAGGGACTGATCCTTGACAACCAAAACAACAACAGAACTAAGGAAGTAATCAAGCTATTACAAAAAAGAGAATCTGATAACAAGAGAAGGGGAAACCCTTAAGAAGGCAGATCCAGAACAGTATGCAAGAGAAGATTCAGATCTTATTCTTAATTCAAGGAGGGAGCTGACAGGAGATCAACTTCTACATCAAGTAAAGTTAAACCTTATTTTGTTCTATCAAGAAACTTTGAAACAACAAAGTCAGGTTGAATCTGAAGATTAAGTTTATTCAAGAACTGATCAAGAATCTCTCACCTATAGAGAGTTCTATCTAATTATATCTTCATATCACTTAAACAATTAATTTCTTGAAGGATCTTTTGTAAGATCTGAGTTGTAAGCCTGTAATTATAAAGGCTGAGGTAGGGCTGAGTGCCTGAAGTGTAGGACTGGTAATAGTCTGAGTTGTAAGCCTAGTGATAAAGGCTGAGGTAGGGCTGAGGCCTGAGGTAGGATTCTTGGGAAGAATATGAGGTAGGACTTGTATAAGTCTGAGCTGTAAGAAACAATCTGGTTTTGAGTTGTAAGATCTGTGGATCTGAGCTAGTGGAAGGAAGTTGGGCTGAATCCAGTTCTCTACTGGATAGGCGAAGGGGGAAGTGGATGTACCCATAACTTGGGGAACCACTATATATCTGTTGTATGATGTGCTGTGTTTTCTGTACTGTGATTTGCATTTTATGTGCTAAGTAAGAACTAGTTAATTGCCTAAATTATTAAAGAAAATTAAAACCTATTCACCCCCCCCATCTCTAGGTGTCTAGGCTCTTGAAATAAGTCTTTCAAGTGGTATTTGAGGGAGGTTTGTCACAACCCGCATTTTCTCCGAGGAAAACGGATTATCAGAGTAGGAAAAAATACGCTTCATGATGCCACGTCGAGCAGGGGATAACTGCCGACGATCAGGCAAACCACTATCAACAATACTTTATGAAAATTCATAAGTTAAATGATTAGAAAATCAGTTATATTTTTAAATGTCGTATCCCTCGGCTCGGTGGATCACCTAGTAAAAAATTTAAAAACTATACTTATACGCTGCGGAAAATACTTTATTCAGGTTCGACATCCTAAAAGAGTGCATAAGTGTCCCCAGAGGACAACTTATACTATGCAGGACCCTACTTTTAATTTATACTATATATATAGGAAAACGTTCTTTTTACGTTATTTGGAAAATAGTGATGAGTTTTATAAAACATGCTGATCATTAGGTATACTTATAATAGTTTTTTTAGGTTTAAAAGTAACTAGCAACCTAGCATAAATCATCCCCAAGGGCAAGTAGACTAACTCCAAAAAGGTAGCAGCAAAAAGTAACATATCTAGTATCAAGGTAAAACTACCAGTGGGCGCCAACAAACTGACACGAACCCACTTGCAAATATGTATATCTGTAAGAAAAATAGTAAAACTACCTCACAAGACCAAGGAACTAATCTCCACAGAACGAGAGACCACCAGCAACAGCACAGCATAACTAGCCGCCTAATCGGCTACTAACCAGAACCTGAGGCATTCAAAGAAGAAAAGAATACATCAGCAAGCTAAACAAGTAAGCTGTACAGAAATGTTAGGTTATAAGGTAAGCAAGAAGAGTAAGTAAACTGAAAACAAGCACCACTGTCTAAGGCAAGACAAAAGAAAAGCACTAAGTGCAAGGAAACAACAACAACCCTGCCCAAAAATAAATTCTGCATAGTTTACCAGGCTACCATGAGCCCAAACGGGTCAAATTTACAAAGGAAGAAACATCTAACACCCTAAGCTGTGAGAGATGGTAGAAGCAAAAACAAAGCGAATCTGGGTTGGAGGCAAACTCAGCCTCCCAACCACCATTTCCAAGAAACAAAGCTCAGGGGTTTACATGTGAAAGCACTAGGGACCTCCCACCCCCTGGCCCAGCCCGTACCTGGCACAAGATAAAAGAAAAAAGGGTGGCCTCAGATAAATAACACAACACCTCCCCCATTAAGAGCTTCAAACCACAACTACTAACCACGACCCACGATTCAGCCTTTTTGGAAAAAAAAGAAAATAGCCGACAAGCAACCTCAAAATCAAGGAATTCACTCGGGGGAGAAAATCAAGGTAAGGGAAAAGCATTGAGATGACTCAACACGGTATGGAGTTGAGTGAGCCCCACTCACTCAATGCCTAAACCGACGGTGGCGTTGAGTGAGCTAGCCTCACGAAAAGCCAAAACAACAATGGTGTTGAGTGAGGTTCACTCACTCAACGCCTTCTGCAATACTGACTGTAGCATTGAGTGAGCTAACCTCACTCAACGCCAAAACAGCTATGGCATTGAGTGAGGTCCACTCCCTCAACGCCTTCAGCAAAGCAGGCTGTGGCGTTGAGTGAGCTAACCTCACTCAATGCCAAAACAACTATGGCGTTGAGTGAGGTCCACTCCCTCAACGCCTTCAGTAACACATGCTGTGGCGTTGAGTGAGCTAACCTCACTCAACGCCAAAACAGCTACGGCATTGAGTGAGGTCCACTCCCTCAACGCCTTCAGCAACACAGGCTGTGGCGTTGAGTGAGCTAACCTCACTCAACGCCAAAACATCTACGGCATTTAGTGAGGTCCACTCACTCAACGCCTTAGCACTTAGCCGCAATAAAACCAACTGTGGAGTTGAGTGAGTCCACCTCTATCAACGCCAAAGTACTTTGCCGCAAAAACAAATTGCGGCGTTGAGTGTGTCCACCACACTCAACGATAAATTAGCTTTGGCATTGAGTGAGGTCGACTCACTCAACGCCAAAGTACTTAGCCGCCAAAAACAAACTCCGGCGTTGAGTGTGTCCACCATTCTCAACGATAAAGTAGCTTTGGCGTTGAGTGAGGTTGACTCACTCAACGCCAAAGTACTTAGCCGACAAAAACAAACTGTGGCGTTGAGTGTGTCCAGCATTCTCAACGATAAAGTAGCTTTCTCCTCTACCCGGATACAACTACTGCACAGGAAAGAAATTAACCCAACTCTCAAGCCCTCACATATCCCGAGAACTAGGCTTCTTTATCAACAGTTGGGTTTTGTACCCGATTTCAAGCAAGAATAGGGTTTCTAACCTAGGGCTAACAAGGTAACAAGGAGATAGATAAAAATAATTACACGGCAAGGGCAAGAATACCACTTGCGACAATTTTCCGGCGAAGCTTGGTCTGCCTCCTTTACTCTCACGCGGTACCAGCAACAACAAAACCTAAAGCAGAAATCTGGGGCTTTAATGACGGAAACGGACAACTCAAGAAATTTGAGACCCCTAGAAACACCATGAAAACTGAATTTCTTACCTTATGAATGAAGGTCTAGGCGAGAGCAATCCAAATACGCTTTCGGAATCGAATTATGTCAACAAACGCTCCCGGATTCGGCGTCTAACGGAGGCAGTTCCGGCGGTTTCTCTGTTTTCCGCAAACAGGTGCTGTGGACGGGGGAAGAAGGTGAACAGGAGCGGTTACCTCTTAAGTCTAAACTATCCTATATATAACACCCTTACTAATCTTAATTAGCTAATTAATTAATAATGAACAAAAGAAAAGGCACAACCGTTAAGTACCCACACCCTTTCAAAAAAATAATATTTAATATAATATTTATTAAATAGTTTTATTTTTCATAAAATACCAAAACGACGCGAAAACCGAACATCCTCGGAATTCGGCGAAATTCACACCGTAGCAAAATATCCACGCTACGAACACAACGGCGAAGTTGAAATTAATTTTCAACGAACAGAACTCGAGTTATACCCACCCGAAGTCTAAACACCAGCATCCCCCGAGAGGCCACATCGGGTCACCCAAAACGACCCGGCTTGCTAGGAAGTTCTTGCCAATAGACTACAAAATGGGCCACTAAGTTCTAAGGAGTTAAGACCACACTCCACAGATGACACAAGCCAAGAAAATGCATCGACGTAACTCCAAGCAAGAATTAAATAATCGTAGAAAAATCGGGGGCATTACAGTCACTCCCCCTAAAAGAAAGTTTCGTCCCGAAACTTTACGCACAACGCCTCAACTATAGAAGGAAAGGTAACAAGCCAAACATTACAAGAAGAAAACAAACCAATATAATTAGGGAAGCAGTCTAGGGTGAGACTCCCTCATAGCCGACTCTAACTCCCAAGTCGCGCTTTCCAAATGCTGATTCTTCAATAGAACTTTGACCATCGGGATGGACTTCCTCCGCAGCACCCGATCTTGAGTATCCAAAATACGGACCGACACTTCAACAAAAGTGAGATTAGGCTCCAACTGGGGCACAACATCCAAGACTTGCCCACTGCTGCGCACACACTCCCGTAATTGGCTTACATGAAATACATTATAAAAACCTTGGAAATTTGCTGGCAAATCTAACCTATTAGCTGTCACGCCAATCCGTTCAACAATCTTAAACGGGCCCACATACCTCGGGTCCAATTTCCGGGTCTTACCGAACCTCTTAACACAGACCATCGGGGAAACCTTAAGAAACACATGGTCCCCTACAGAAAACTCCAAGTCCGACCTACGCCGATTGGCGTTCTTTTCATATCTCTCCTTAGCTATACGAAGCTTTTCTCGAACAAGCATCACCGTGACTTCCATCTCCTCGAGCGCATCTGGACCCAACAAGGGTCTCTCACCTGCCTCAGCCCAAAATAGGGGGGGGGGGGGGGGTTCTGCAGCGCCTCCCATAAAAAGATTCAAACGGAGCCATTTGCAAACTTTCTTGATAACTGTTATTGTATGCAAACTCCATAAGTCGCAATCGCTAATCCCACGCTCCACCATGGTCTAGAATATAGCATCTGATCATATCCTCAACTATCTGTTTCACCCGCTCCGTCTGCCCATTGGTTTGTGGGTGGTAAGCAGTAGAGTACCTCAGATATGTACCCAAACCCTCCTGCAGACTCTGCAAAAAACGAGAAGTAAACCGGGAGTCTCGATCAGAAATGATGCTAAATGGCACACCGTGCAATCTGATGACCTCATTCAAGTACAACTCTGCTATCTTCTTCATCAGATAGTCAATCTTATACGGCACGAAGTGAGCACACTTCGTCAGTCTATCCACTATAACCCAAACAGAATAAAATCCCCTTGGAGATTTCGGTAAGCCCGTGATGAAGTCCATAAAAATACTTTCCCACTTCCAAGTTGGGATCTATAGTGGAGTCAACTTGCCACCAGGCCTTCCGTGATCGGCCTTCACACGGTTACAAGTGTGGCACTCAGCAACAAATCGGGCTATATCACTCTTCATCCCATACCACCAGGCAATTTGCTTCAAATCACGATACATCTTTGTAGATCCCGGATGGTAAGAAACACTGGATCCATGAGCCTCTCTGCATACCATAACCCTGATGTCTCCAACAGCAGGGATGCAAAATTTGTCGCGGTACTTCAAAGTACCCGCATCATCGATGGAAAAATCCGGAAACTCCCCTTTCTCAGTCCTTAGGTATAGGTGCAGAAGGTCCGGATCATCCTTCTGGTGCAACCTAGTAAGGGAGATCCAAGTCGACTATTCCACTGCAAAACAACTCTGCATGACACAGTATCCCACCGAGATATCCATAAGGAGTAACTCTTCCACTAAACGATCGGCGGAGAGATTAAAGATCTTCCCCATCTTCCGGCTCAAGGCATCAGCCACTACATTGTCCTTGTCTTGATGATACTTAATCTCTATGTCATAATCGGCCACATACTCTAGCCACCCCCGCTGGCGCAGATTCAACTCCTTTTGCGTGAACACGTACTTCAGGCTATTGTGATCAGTGAAGATCTTGCACTGAGCCCCATAAAGTAGATGCCTCCACAGCTTCAATGCATAAATCACCACTGCAAACTCAAGGTCATGCGTAGGGTAATTTCTCTCGTGAGTCTTTAATTGCCTTCACCCATACGCAATCACTTTTCCAACTTGCTTCAACAAGCAACCCAGAACAATATGCGAAGCATCTACGTACACATCATACTCCACACCCTCAGTAGGTAGGGTCAGAACGGGAGCAAAGCACAATCTGTTCTTTAGCTCCAGGAAGGCTTCTTCGCACTTATCGCTCCAATCAAAGGCCGCGTTCTTCTGAGTCAACCTGGTCAAAGGTGCAGCCAGGGTAGAGAAACCCTCCACGAACCTCTTTTAGTAGCCGGCCAACCCTAGGAAGCTTCTGATCTCCTTGGGCGTGCCCTTCCTGCTCCAATCCATCACTACTGCGATCTTTTCTAGGTCGACCGAGATTCCCTTCTTGGTTCACCACATGGCCCAGAAACGAGACCTGAGGCAACCAAAATTCACACTTGCTAGACTTGGAGAATAACTTGTGATTCCTCAAATCCCATAGAACCAAGCACAGATGCTGCTCATGCTCCTCAGCGTTGGGGGAATAGACCAATACGTCATCGATGAAAACAAGAATGAACTTGTCTAGGAAATCCTTGAACACTGGGTTCATCATATCCATGAAAGATGATGGTGCATTGGTCAGACCAAACGACATCACCAAGAACTCAAAATGTTCATGCCTCGATCTAAACGCAGTTCGTGGAATATCTGCCTCACGGATCCTGAGCTGATGATAGCTAGAACGAAGATCGATCTTTGAGAACACCGTGTTACCACGCAATTGATCAAATAAGTCATCGATCCTTGGCAGAGGGTACCTATTATTAATAGTGACTTTGTTCAACTCCCTGTAGTCGATGCAAAGCCGCATCGACCCATCCTTCTTCTTTATAAACAAAATAGGAGCACCCAAAGGCGACGAACTCTGCCTGATAAACCCTTTTGCCAACAACTCATCTAACTGGACTCGCAACTCCTCTAGCTCACGAGGGGCCATCCGGTACGACGCCTTAGCAATAGGATGCGTACCCGGTTCCAAATCAATCACAAATTTGACATCCCGATCTGGAGGAAGACCAGGAAGGTCATCAGGAAAAACATCAGCGAAACCACGAACAACGGGAATCTCCTCTAAGCGCGGTATACTAACAGCGGTCCCAACCACCGAGAATAAACAAGCAAAACAACAAGAAAGAAAAAACTTCTGATCACATACCGCAGAAAAGACAGGGGAATCTTGGCATGGATCAGCATACACGCTTCCCGGCTTAACATTGTCCTTGATGAAGTCCAAGCGCTTCCCTTTGCACGGAATGACCGCATCATACTTAGACAGCCAGTCCATGCAAAGAATAACATCGAAGTCCTCCAGATCAATCATCTTCAAGTCTGCCTTCGCAAGAAAGTCCCCCAATAGAACAGGGCATTCTAGAATGCCCAAATCTAATAACACAGATTCACCAGAAGGGAACTTGACGCGGAAGGTATCACGAACTCGATCTAGAGTTAACCGATGTTGCTCCACAAAGGCTCTAGCCACAAATGAGTGGGTAGCGCCGGAGTCGAACAGAACGCATGCCCAGCGGTTCTTCACATTAAATTTCCCTATAGGAGTATATACAACTAAGGATGTACCAAAACCCAACTGTAATAATTCTAACAAATAAAACTTTCAAGCTGGAAAAAGAAACAACTAACTTGTGATGACCTGAGTCGAAGCTTGAGCCTCCTCGGAAGAGATCACATTCAGCTTTCCTTTACCCTTATCAACACGCTGAGGCGGAGGTAGTGCCTGATGTGGAACTGCATGAAGAGCAGGATGGACCTGAGGACACCTAGAATTGATGTGACCCTTCTTCCTGTACTGATAGAAGACTTTATCCTTTGACCAGCACTGGGCAGCATCATGCCCGGGTCGCTTGCAAACAGAACAGGAAACATCCCTCCTAGGAGCACCCTGAATAGCATGAACTTGCTCCTTCTTCTGAGCTGCTGCCTTTTTAAAACACCTCTCAACAGGGTGGCCTGATCGACCACAGAAGCTACACACCACCTTGCTCTTCTTTCCCGAAGCAGCACCGGGTACCTGGGGTTTCTTCTCCTCAACAGACTTCCGCTTGTCCTTCCTCATTTGCTGGCCTCTTCACTTTGCGGTCTCGATAGCCTCCAACTTCAGAGCAGCCTCCACTACCCCTGCATAAGTCTCTGATCCATATACACTGGTCAACTGCTGCACCTCGCTCCTCAAGCCACCAAGGAATCGCATGAATCGATCAGTCTCAACACTTACCAACCCAAGAGAAAACCGACTCAACTTGCTGAAATCTACCTCATACTCATCGACCATAAGTTGCCTTTGCTTTAGGTGGAGGAAGTCGTTCATAAGATGGTCACGCTCTACCGAAGGCAAGAACTTCCTCAACAGCATTTCCTTGAACACTTCCCAAGGGCAACCAGCTACCAAGCTCTCCTTTTCTCTAAGCCACCAACTCTTAGCCAAACACTTGAGCTGATAGGCGGCTATCATCACTCTCTGATCATCTGAAATACCGGAGTACGAGAACATCTCCTCCATGGAGATCAGCCAATCGTCTATAACCATGAAATCTGCCTTCCCTTCATAAGTAGGAGGGCTAAGTCTCTTAAACTATGAGATAAATGCCATCTCTGTTGGCACCACCACTGGAGGTCTCAGGGGTGCACGAGGAGGAGGAACAGCTAACCCCCCCTGCATGGCCTTGCACTCCCTGAGTTTGTCCTCCATAATTTCCACCAGAGACTAGATCTGGGATCGCACCTCCACCATTTGCCTGCTCAAGGAATCGCTACTCTATCGCAGGCTCTCGATCGCCGCATCATTCTGCGCTCCCGATGACTCACCCTCATATAGGGGGGTCGATCTAGTCAAAGGGCGTCTCGCCATCCTAAAATCATAGCAGCATTAGTAAGATCCTAGTACAACAACTGCAACTAACTACAAGTACAAACAATACATACATAAATATGAACTTAAAGCTGCTAAACTTGCTCTTAGAGTTTAATTTTACAAGAATTGATGTTATGCCTTAACCTAGGATGGTTAACCATCACCATACTAACTTTGTCCCTAGATCGGGAATGCATGACTTATATTATTTTTGACTCGAAAACTTATGTGTGTACATATGTCATCCTGCCAGTCTTTAGCTTGGCACGCTATACTTATGCAATGTTATGCTATGCATGTTTGAGCTATGCATTCTAAAAAGGCCCTAATGCATGTTATGAGGGGCGTACACATGATAATGTTATGCATCCCATACTATATAACATCCTCATGCAACAAAAAAGAAAACGAGCTAGTCGCAGCCATGTCGTGAGGTTATGCATCCCATACTACATAACCCTCACATGTTGCCCCTATGGTGGATCCATATACGAACACATATTATGCATCCCATACTACATAATATGCCTCGTATACTTCATGTTATGCTTTGAGTGTAGTGTTTGTGCTTTTGCTAAGACGTGCTGATGACATATCGGTGTGTGAATGACATGATGCTAAACTACTAATGCAATCAAAAGGGAAGGTTGCCCGACTAACTTGTCAAGCAACCTCCCTCTGATACAAACTGTCACAACCCGCATTTTCTCCGAGGAAAACAGATTATTAGAGTAGGAGAAAACACGCGTCATGATGCCACGTCGAGCAGGGGATAACTGCCGACGCTCAGGCAAACCACTATCAACTATAACTTATGAAAATTCATAAGTTATAGTTGATAGTGGTTTGCCTGAGCGTCGGCAGTTATCCCCTGCTCGACGTGGCATCATGGCGCGTGTTTTCTCCTACTCTAATAATCTGTTTTCCTCGGAGAAAATGCGGGTTGTGACAAGGTTGCTCAAAGATTGACTTAACAGTCTGAGTGAATCTCCAAGGTAATTAACAGATTTCAAGAATGGGTTCAAATGAGAATAAGGAGTTTGGATCTATGAAACTGCCTATATGCAGTAAAGAATGTTTTGGCATATGGAAGGAAAGGGTTAGATTGTTCATGGAAGCTTTTGATCCAAGAATCCACATCACTGTACAAGAAGGACCCTTCATTCCAATAAAGGTATCAGCTCTGGATGTAAATATTAAAACCCCTAAGAACTATCCTGAAATAATAAAGGATGAGATCATCCTGGCAACACTTGATAAAAGAGCACAAGAACATTATTGTAAGTGATATAGATGATGCCACATTTCAGAATATGGTACATTGTAAAACATCCAAGGAAATGTGGGACACCCTGATTGTCTACATAGAGGGAACAGAAGAAGTTAGAGAGGACAAGAAATCTATGCTGAATCAAGAATATGAGAGTTTTAGACAAACCAAGACTGACAGCATAGCTAAATGTTATAAAAAGTTCTTCAGGATTGTCATTGAGCTGATGACATATGGAAGAATCTTCAGCACATATGAACTGAATGACAAGTTTCTCAGGTCTCTGACAAAGGACTTGGACACAAAGATTTGTGCAATCAGAGAGGTGGACAAGCTTGGTGATACATTTCCTCTAATACTATTTGGAAAGTTGCTATCCTATGAAATGCAGCTCACTGCTAGAAAAGAGGAGGAGAAAAACAGTACATCTAAGTATAAAGAGAAGTAAGTGGACTTCAATGCTGAAGGCACAAGAAAGGGTAGGAGAAAGTTTCATTCTCCACCCAGAAGGAGTGCTGAGGCAGAAGAAGAAAATCCTGACAACAGCACATCAGATAGCAACACGTCTAATTAGGACTTTATTGCCTTTATAAGGCAGTTTCAAAGGTCATGAAAAAGAAGAAGTGGAGAACCAGACCATCAACATCCTTTTCCAAGGATAAATATTACAAGAAAAATAAGACTCCAAATGAGGACAGGTATGCCTAAAAACCTAGTAAACAAACTAATTTTAAGATTGTTTGTTATTTTTGCAACAGGTCAGGACAAGTCATAGCTGACTGTCTAGACAAGAGGACTGAATCTAAGGACAAGAAGAATCATCAACTAAAGGGAAAGAAGGAGAAATCTTTTGTTGCTCAGAAACAGAATAGTTGGACAGACTCTTCATCTTCAGGATCAGGAGAAGAAGATGATGCAGAAGCATATGTTGGGATGTTCTCAAAAGAAGAGGATTCTAGGGAACAAGAATTCCTACAAATGCTGGACTCCATAAATGGAGTGGAAGACTATTGCTGTAGAGGGCTGATGGCCCTGTCAAAAAATGATCAGTGTCAGGATCAGCCTGGTCCAAGAAAGGTATACAATTCTCCCTTAGCTTCTGATTATTTCACTGGATCAGAATCAACAACATCAACTTCAAGAGAAGTGGATGGTTCTGATTCTGAGGGGGATGTACATCAACTCATTAATGAGTATGATGGGCTGTTGCAAGCTCTAAAGAGGAGCAAGCTTCTTATTAATGAGTAGGACAAGGAGATTGAATCTCTTAAGCAGGCTGCATAAGAATCAACCAAGCTAATGAATTTGAAATGGAAAGAGGTTGCAAAACTAAATAACATAACTATCATTCAGATGGTCACAATCTTTTTCAAGGAAAATGACATCAAGAATCTGGAGGCAAAACTTCAGAAAGAGAAAGAGTTAGTGGCTAAATTCTAAAAGCCAAAATAAGTCTTGCTTTTAATAGACAACTTTATTTCTCATAAAAGAAAGACTGGGCTAGGCTTTATGGGAAGAACAAGGGCCACCAATTCACATGGAAAAGGTAAGGCACTAGTTAAACCACTAGCCTCTAAGCCCCCTATTTTCTTTAGGAATGTGATGCAACCTACAAACTGGTATGATCATGAAATTACTCATGGTCACTGTGAGTATGGAGATCACATTAGCAAGTGGGAAAATACAAGTATGCCACTCTATAGGCAAGCTCATCAGGTTTAAAAGGAATTCTTGGGGTTTACTGCTTCAACACCTACACTTAAAAGGACTGCTGGAAACAAGGTTGTGAAGTCTGTACCTAAGATACGGTACAACAGATTTTAGTGTTAGTGTTGTTGCAAGGTAGGCCACTTTACTATGGATTGCAGGTTTAACACAAGTGTTAAAACAAAGAATTGTTTACCTATTAGAAAAGCTGTAGGTAAACATGATAATAATCAAACTAACAAGAACCTAGGACCCAAAACTAATTTGGGTTCTAAGGATGAGTGATTCCTTATTTGATGCACGTGAATCCAAGTGGCCATACCCCTATATGGTACTTGGATAGTTGATATTCTAGACACATGACTAGAACAAGAAGAATGTTGAGGGACTATATACCCATAGATAATGGACCCAAAGTAATCTTTGGTGGATCAGAAAAAGGAATCATCAAAGGATTTGGAAACATTTTTAGTGATTCAATTACCATTACAAAAGTGGCTTATGTGAAGGGTCTAAAACATAACCTGATTAGCATAAGTAAACTTAGTGATCTAGGTTATATCATCTCTTTCCTCAAAGGGGAGTGCCAAATAAGGAGGTAAAGTGATCAAGAGATAAGTTTGACTGGAACTAGGAAAGGGAATGTATATTGTCTTAACCTAGATTGTAAGTTTAACAACTCACCCATTTGCCTAGTTATAGGTGTTAAAGCTTCACTATGTGTCAAATGGCACAAGAGGCTAGCTCATCTAAACTATAAGTCTATAGGACAGCTATTTAGCATGGGATTAGTGAGGAATGGTACTCAAGTCAAGTGCATTAAAGAGGGAGTGTGTTCAGCTTGTCAAAAGGGCAAACAGACTAAGTCCTCTTTTCATGTACTTGATACCAAAGGTTCAATGAGATGTTTATATCTCTTGCATATGGATTTGTTTGGTCCTATACCAGTTCATAGTCTTGGTAGGAAAGTTTACACATTGGTTATTGTGGATGATAATTCTAGATTCACATGGAGTTTTCTTCTTGTGGCAGAAATGTTAAACTTCTATTTTTTTTTCAGACCTTTGTTAGACAAATTCAGAATAAATTTAACAATTCAATGGTCAAAATCAGAAGTGACCATGGAACTAAATTTCAGTCTAAATATATGACAAAGTTTTGTGATGAACTTGGGATTCATCAGGAGTTCTCCTCACCTAGAACACCCCAGCAAAATGGTTTTGCCGAAAGAAAGAATAGGGCTCTAATTTAGGCAAGTAGAACACTACTTAGTGACACTACTCTCTCTGAGTACTTCTGGGCAGAGGTAGTAAATACTGCATGTCATGTTCTCAATAGAGCCTCCATCAATAAGAAACATAAGATGACTCCCTATCAGATTTTGAAAGGAAGAAAACCAAACATTTCCTACCTCAAAATATTTGGTAGCATGTGTTATGTCCTAGTTAATGGTAAGCACTACCAAAATAAGTTTGCTGCCAAATCCCTAAAAGGGATATTTGTTGGGTACAGTAATTATAGTAGGGCATACAGGATCTACAACTTGACTACACAAGTTGTAGAAGAATCTGTCAATGTAGTATTTGATGAGTCTAAATTTATTAATAGTGAATTGTCTAGCTCTTCAAGTAGTTCTACAGGTTTAAAGGATAGGTTGAACAAGCTGACTATCTATGAAGAAGCACCTGCAAGGCTGGATGAAGAAAAGGATGCATGCTGTCCTGGGGGAGAATAAGATTCACTGGATGAAGAAGATAATGAGGAGCATCAGGTTGAGGAAAATGAAGAAGGCCAAGAGGTTGGCAGATTTCCTCCAATCAGAAGACACATAAAGGATCATCCAGCTCATCAAATCAATGGTGATGCAAGTCAAGGTATACTAACCAGGCACAAGAATATGAACACAGTTTTATGTTCAAGTTTCTTGTCACAGATAGAACCCAAGAAGTTTGAAGAAGCCATGCTAGACAAAAACTGGATTGATGCTATGCAAGAAGAGCTTAATCAATTCATAAGGAGTAAAGTCTTGGAACTGGTTCCTAAACCAAAGGATCACAACATTATAGGAACCATGTGGATCTACAGAAACAAACTTGATGAAAATGGCACTATAATAAAGAACAAGGCCAGACTGGTAGCAAAGGCTACAAGCAAGAGGAAGGGATTGACTTTGATCAAACCTTTGCCCCAGTGGCAAGGCTGGATGCTATAATATTGTTCTTGGACTATATTGTCTATCAAGGGTTCAAGGTATTTCAAATGGATGTAAAGTCAGCCTTTCTGAATGGTGACTTAAAAGAGGAAGTCTATGTTGAACAACCCTCATGTTTCGTAGATTCTCATTTCCTTGATTATGTATATAGGCTTAGGAAAGCCATATATGGTTTGAAACAAGCCCCTAGGGCTTGGTATGAAACCTTGTCTGTTTTTCTTATTGAGAATAAATTCTCTAGAGGAAATATAAAGAAAACTCTATTCTTTAGGGAATCTAAAGGCAAGATAATCCTAGTCCAGATATATGTTGATGACATTATCTTTGGATCTACTAAAAACAACCTTTGTAGAATGTTTGCCAAACTTATGAAAGGGAAGTTTGAGATGAGCAGTATGGGTGAGCTGAAGTTCTTCTTGGGACTTCAAGTAAGATAGACTGATGATGGATTGTCCATATCCTAGTCTAAGTTCACCAAGGAGTTGATTAAGAAATATGGGATGGACTCTGCTTCCACCATGAAAACACCAATGGGAACAAGTATGCCTATAGGCAAAGATGAGACAGGGAAACCTGTTGATGAGTCATTGTATAGAGGGATAATTGGCTCCCTACTCTACTTGACTGCTAGTAGACCTGACATCATGTATGCTACATGTGTCTTTGTTAGGTACTAAGCTTCCCCAAAGGAATCTCATAATACTGCAGTTAAGAGAATTTTGAGATATCTTAAGGGCACACATAATCTAGGTCTTTGGTACCCAAAGAATTTAGATTTTATACTAACAGGTTTCTCAGATGCAGACTTTGCAGGATGCAAAGAAGACAAAAAGAGTACTATAGGAACCTGTCAGTTCCTTGGTGGATGGCTGGTGTCATGGTTCAGCAAGAAGCAGACCAGTGTAGCAATCTATACAGCTGAGTCTTAATATATAGCTGCAGGTAATTGCTGTGCACAATTTTTATAGATAAAGCACCAACTTGAAGATTATGATAACAAGGTAAGTAGAATTCCACTATTTTGTGATTCTACTAGTGCTATTTATATTGCTAAGAATCCTGTATCTCAAAGTAGAACCAAACATATAGAAATTAAGTTTCATTTCATCAGAGAGCATGTAGAGAAGGAAGATATTAATCTAGAATTTGTAAACACAAATAATCAAATTGCTGATATTTTTACAAAACCTCTGGATTAAACTAAATTCAATCATTTTAAAATTGAATTATGTATGTTGAACCTAGAATAGGTCAGCTAAAGCATTCCTAAGTAGAATATGTAACCACAATATTTCTCAGGAAATTTGTATAAATACCAAGTTTGTGTCGACACAAACAGACTTTGTGTCGACATAGTAAGTATGTTGTGTCGACAAATAAAAAGGATGTGTCGGCATAGAAATAATATCTGTGTCGACAGAAGTATGGGTGTCGACACAACTATGTCGAGACTTTAAGTCAGCTGAATTTTGTGTTGACACATAAAAATCAAAGTCGACACTCTGTGTCGAGACATGACCAGTCCATGTCGACACTGACATAAGAATGTCGATACATAGATGTGTCGACTAAAACTAAGTTTTGTCGCGACCTAGATCATTTCTTTCGACACATATAAGTATTATCGAGACCTAGTATTATTACTAAGGAGCATCTTTTGAACTCTCCGTTATACCTAGACTATAAATAGGTGAAGACAAAATCTGGTCGACTACACTCTCAGAATTCTTGGCTCTGCACCATGAGTCGACAAAGACCCTCTCTTCTTTTCTTCCATCTCTCTCTCACTTCCAACAATGGCGCCACATCAGGATGACAAAGTGAACGAAAGTTATGAGCTTGTTCGTGGTGGATTCACGACATTGTCGCCAAAAATCTAGGGTATAATTACCCTAATTTCAGAAAAAAGTTTGGAATTCTTGGTCTCATAACCGACTAAGATTTTAAAGAAGGAAGTCATGTAATTTTATTTATCATCCACTGTGGACATAGACGGGAAGAAGATCCAAGCTACAGTACAAGATTCCCGAGTTAAACTTACACTGAAGATGATTTGGAAATCACTCCAACTTCCTAAGGTTAAGGATGATGATGACATCATTCCATCAATGATAAAAGATGCAATAAGCTGGTGCGGGCTAAACCCTAATACCAAGGTTGGATCATCCATCACCAGGAAAGGGATGAATTAACAATGGAATTTCCTGTCTGAAATAGTAGGCAAGGTGATTTTATGTAAAGCAGGTGGACATGATAGAATTTCAGCCTCTATGTTCCATCTAATGACAAGAATAATTTTCAGGCGAAAAATAGACTGGGCATCAATAGTCTTTGACAAAATATAATAAGGTATAAAGAAACCAAATCTCGGAAGGATTTTGAGTTTATGTTTTTCTTCAGCAATACCAGATGTAATGAGCCAACTTCCAGGAACAAAAATCAACCATATGAGGAGAATGGACACAAGAATTCTATCTAGGTGGGATAGAGTATAAACCAAGGAGGTTTCTACTCCACAAAAACAGACTAAGAAAGAAAAGAAGAAGGAAGTTGTTCAGCAAGTAGAATCCTCTAGTGATTCTGAAGAGGAAGTGGTCTTCAGTTTAGATGAAGACAGGCCCCAAAAAGATGCTCAAGATCAAGTAGAGAGCAGTGTGCTCCCAGAGCAACGGGAGGTCACTACTCCTGGGGGAGAAAATCTTGCACCAGTAGCACAAAATACTATACTTTTTGAGCTACCTGCTCAAGGGGGAGGAATTGATGCAGTAACTCTAGAGAGTGAGTATGCAGCTGATACAATAATGGATATTGTATTAGATATAAATAAAGAAACATAAACTGTGAAGATAATAGATACAGCTCAAGATGAGCAAGTAAGTATCTCTTTTATAAAGAAGGGCCTGGCAACAATCTGGATGTCAAGGGAGAACCTTTTATTTTCCAAACTAACCGTGTTCCTCCTGTACAGATGCAGCATGAGGTAACTATGGAAGAGATATTTCTTGATTTACCAGCTGCAAAGATAGAGGGGGAACAATCACAGGTAGAAAAGGAACTTCCAAGAATTGAGCGGGATGAGCTACTGAATGCCTCATCTAATAAAGAAACAGTTGATATAGAAAGCTTATCACAACCCTCTGATGATGAGGAAGCCTATATGGCTAAGAAGAGGAAGATGGTTGAAATCAAGAAAAAGAGCATAGGCTACAAAAAGGCCTTACAAACAGTCAATCAACCACCTGCTCTAAGCATGGACTTCAGTTCATTACTGGTCCAACTACAAGTAAAACTGGATGAACAAAGGCAGTCTTTAGAAAAGTATGTAGATAAGTCAAATAAAGAACTGCAGTTTCAGCTGGCTCAGGACATAAAATCAATCAGATTTGAAGTCAATCTACAGAATAAAGAGATGACAGATTGTTTCCATAAGGGAGGCAATATTGTAGTTTATTTGGCATAGATACAACAACTGCGGAAGACTGAGGTTGAGGACATTGCCACCAAGCAAGGATATGTTTTTTAAAATCAATTTAGTTCCAATGAAAACCTCAAAGACTCCCATGAAGAAATCATTAAAAAACTGGGAAGTATTTCCACTGATTTGAAAACTGAAATATCAAAGCAAATACAA
Organism: Platanthera zijinensis; assembly: GCA_039513925.1. Taxonomy (NCBI): domain Eukaryota; kingdom Viridiplantae; phylum Streptophyta; class Magnoliopsida; order Asparagales; family Orchidaceae; genus Platanthera; species Platanthera zijinensis. Next base: position 108,527,110 of record CM077083.1, read on the forward strand.
GAAGATCTCGCTGTTGTCCAAACAGCTATTAGAGCCTCTTAAAAGACCATTTCTGATTACCTAACTATGTTCAAAGCTTACTATCAAGAAGGTATAGAATATCTGGCTGATCAAATAAGGTTTCAAAAGAGTGATCCGAGGGATCATATAACTAGAGAAGTCATAAAGTGGGAGAGATTATTAGTCAAAGCTGGCTCTGATCATGCAAAATGGGTTTCTAATACCATCAGAGCTACACTTGGCTTTCCTCCTTTATGTGATGATGACAATGTTGCTGAGTCATGAGTGCAACCTGCTAATATTGAAGGAGATCAGCTTGAAGTTGCACAGGTTATTTACCCTCCTACTAACTTTGACATGTTTCAATAAGGAGTGCAAACACTATACAACCCTCAACAAGAGGCACCAAATGTGATCATTGAAAAAGTAGATATATTAGAGTCTGCCAAGGAAGCTCAGAAGGAAGCACAACTATCCAAGAAAAGGTTCAGAGAATAGGTGGAGTTGAAGCCAGATTTTGAGCAATGGAGCCCTACTTACAGGAATATTATTTTGACTGCCTGGAAGGTTGTAAAGGATAAGACCTATAATAGGGGTAAATGATATTCTAAGCAAGAATGGAATAAGTATCAAGCCAGGCAAGAATCCATTCTTCAGTACAGAAGGAGTGCAAAATTTGGGAAGTTAACTGTTAATTCTCTGGAGCCTAGCAGGTACTTCCCTGAGACTTTTCACTATTTTGAAAGGCAAAGGATAAAGGCTAAAGAACTGAAGAAGAAGAAGGATCTCAAAGGGAAGAAACCTGCTGATGATACAGAACCTACTGTACAGAAAAAGATTAAATCTGAAAAAGGCATTGTAATTAAGGAGCCTAGTCAATCATAGGATACATAGGCTTATGTGTAGAATATTGTATTTTTTTTTTCTTTTGTTCTAAGGAAAAGCATATAAACCCAGAATTTTTTGATTAATAAATAAAATTAGTTTCACTATTGATTTTAGTTGTTTACATTGTTCATATGTTATCTTGCACTGAAATGAATGTACATCTTTTTTTATGTGCTTTATTATGAGTGATGTATATCTTTGACTAAGAGTTATGACTTCTCCAAATAAGGGGAGATTATTGGGTACACTAAAAAATATGTACCCGATTTGGAGAAGCCTCATCTTACTCAATGATATACATCAATTTGTATTTGATGGATGTTTGTGTTTCATTGTACAGGTGTAAGGTTTGCAAGAAATTTTTCTAAGTACAAGTGTCGACACATGTGAAGAATTGTGTCGACACAAGAAGCAAGGCTTGTGTCGACACCCAGGCATTTTGTTGACACTTGAAGAAGAAGCTGTGTCGATACCCAGAATTGTGTCGACAAATAAGGCAGGAATTGTGTCGACACCTAATGAAGAAGCTGTGTCGACACCCATGAGTTATGTCGACACCACAAGAAAGGCATGTGTCGACACTCAGGAATTGCGTCAACACCTGAAGAAGGTTTGTGTCGACACACAGGACTTGAGTCGACACACACTCAACGCCATCTAATAGCAACAGCTATACTGTGTCTGAAGACTTGTGTCGACACACAGGACTTGTGTCGACACACACTCAATGACAGCTGGACATACAATAAATGCCATTGGTCTGCATCAGCTATGTCAAGACCAGAAGCAGTTGTGTCAACACACAGGACTTGTGTCAACACACACTCAATGACAGCTGGACATACACTCAACGCCATCTATCATCATCAGTTATGTCAAGACCAGGAGCAGTTGTGTCGACCCACAGGACTTGTGTCAACACATACAAACAGAAGCTGTGTCGAGTAGCAGAAGAATGACTATGTCAACACATGGAGTATTGTGTCAACATCATCAAGACTTGTGTCGACACTTAGTCTATTTGTGTAGACACATGTGAAGAAGTTTGCTTAATGGTTCATGCTGAGTTGTAAAGTATTTGAGGAATCAACTATCATGACTGGTGACTCGATAGCTTTCATAACCAACAGGTCTGACACCTTTATCAGAACTATCAGAAGGTTGTTACAAACCGGATAATCAGGTAATCATGTGGAAACTATATATAAGGGACTAATCCTTGACAACCAGAATAACAACAGAACTATGGAAGTAATCAAGCTATTACGAGAAAGAGAATCTGACAACCAGAAAATGGGAAACCATTAAGAAGCTAGATCCAGAACAGTCTGCAAGAGAAGATTCCGATATTATTCTGAATTCAAGGAGGGAACTGACTTGAGATCAACTTCTACATCAAGTAAAGTTCAACCTTATTTTGTTCTATCAAGAAGCTTTGAAACAACTAAGTAAGGTTGAATCTGAAGATCCAGTTTATTCAAGAACTGATCAAGAAGCTCTCACCTATAGAGAGTTCTATCTTTTGATATCTTCATATCTCTTAAACAATTAATTTTTTATAGGATCTTTTGTAAGATCTAAGTTGTAAGCCTATAATTATAATGGCTGAGGTAGGGCTGAGTGCCTGAGGTGTAGGACTGGTAGTAGTTTGAGTTATAAGCATAGTGATAAAGGCTGAGGTAGGGCTAAGGCCTGAGGTAGGTTCTTGGGAAGAATTTGAGGTAGGACTTGTATAAGTCTTAGCTTTAGGAACCAATCTGGTTCTGAGTTGTAAGATCTGTGGATCTGAGCTAGTGGAAGGAAGTTGGGCTGAATCCAGTTCTCTACTGGATAGGCGATGGGGGAAAGTGGATGTACCCATACCTTGGGGAACCAATATATATCTGGTGTATACTGTGCTGTATTTTCTGTACTATAATTTGAATTTTCTGTGCTAAGTAAGAACTAGTTAATTGCCTAAATTATTAAAGAATATTAGAACCTATTCACCCCCACCCCTCCTCTAGGTGTCTAGGCTCATGAAATAAGTCTTTCACTGGTGCTTTGAATGCCTTTCCGCCGACCTCCGCCTCCATGTTCAGTGGGCAGATGTGAATAACTCTGATCCGTCTGGCAGACATATCCTCATCATCAAGCCCGTGAATCGCTTCACGCCTTCCAACCCTTCCACGAAGGCTTCTGACACAAACAAGTGCGAAGAACCCGTATCGAATAGTATATAAGCGGGCTTGCAGCGGATGAAGACTATGCCTGGGGTAGTAAATTTCTTAGAAAATCTAGTTATGGTTTTCGTTCCTAGTTTGTAAAGTTTATATCGATGAGTCTAATTATTTACAAAAGAAAACTTAAAATTTACTGGCGTACCTGTGATCACTTGCTCCGGGTTCCGTGGTTTAGCCAGATCCAGAGCATACACTTGCTCCCCCTCCTTCCTGCGGTCTCCGCCATGGTATCAAGTGGGGCAGCCGGTGGTGCTGGTAGTGGTGTCCCCTTCATGGGACAGTTCCTCCGAATATGACCCACCTGATGACAGTTGAAGCACTCTGGCGGGGGATATGCCATACTCCCAGGTTGATGCATCTCCTGAATCTAGAGAGGATGAGGGGCCATCACCACTTGTTCCCTCTGCTCCTGTCTCCCCTCCTGACGAGGTTGGTCCTCTGCCCTTCTACCATCTCTCCCATTAGTAATGCGGCCCCGTCGCTAATCATTTCTGGCTCCCCGACCTTGCTCCTCAGTTGGCCGTTTCTGGCCTCGAGTAGTGTACCAATCTCACTCAATCCACTTCGTCATCTCCAATTTCCGAGGAATAGGTCCGTCGGACACGAACAGTAGCACCTCCCTCAGAGCCTCTCTTATGCCCTTATAGAACATCATTACGTATCCTTCCTCATCCAACTGATAAGAATCCGCAAATCGTGCCAAATGGTTGAACTCCCGGTGGTACTCCACCACTGTCTTTGTGCCTTGGCTCAACTATAAAAATATGTCTTCCAGCTTATCTCTGGCTGACTGCGGAACAAAATGCTCCAACAGTGCGGCCTTGAACTCACCCCAAGCAATCTCTGCAACCTCTCTATAAGCAAATGTCATGTCCAGCGATGTCTTCCACCATCTCTTAGCATGGGACTCCAAGCAAGAGACAACTAAAGGCACCATCTCCTCCCAAGGGAACCGTATCCCAGTCAGCATCTCATAAATGATGTCAAGCCACTCCTCCATCCGAACGGCCGACTCTATCCCCAAGTAGGATGGGGGAGAAAGTCCTCAGAAAATGCTCAGCCAATTGGACCCCGAGTTTCGCTGTAGAGCCGAAACGTGTTGGGCCCTGAAAGCCTCAAGTATGGCTGTCAGAGTCTGCCCCATCTCCAACTATAGAAACAAAGTGGGGACCAGGGGTGGTGGTGCAAAAATCGGAGTCGGCTGGACTCTGCCCTGTGGTGTAGGCTGTGTTGGGGGCTACGTGACAAAATTCATTCGTATGTAAATGACTAAATCCTAATTAAAAGGTGGACAATTTACATGTGATCTCCCATATGGGCCCAACACTGCTTCCGCTGCTTAGTTTGTCCCCAAACTAAACTCGTGCGGGGGTCACCCAGGGTTTGTGGTCTGCTACTTTTTCGATCGAGGTCTCCTCTGATACCACTTGTAAGACCCCCATTTTTTCCTTTTCAACACCGGGGTCTTAGGCCCAGAACCGATGCTTTTTGGTGACACCTTCACACCCTTGAAGGTCGCCACTACAAAACGCTGATTCTTCAGGACAAACTCGATCACAATAGTAGAAAAATTTTAAGAGCATGTCCACAGAAATCACATATAAATAAAATAGTCTCCACGAAGGGAGTGTCCACAAATATAATAAAAGTATAGAAATTTAGGGCTCATGCCCGGTACATCAAAATCCTCCCTACATATATCTCTCATAGCGGAAGCAAAACTAATAAACTACTAGAGATCTAGACTCACAGTCCTAGTAATCTGAACTCTGGTACTAGACTGCCCCATATCCAAGCGTGGCGACCTACGGGGCTGCTCCTCAATGTTGGGCTCCACGGTCCCCTAAAATGATGTGGTTCGAAAACCGTTAGTATAAAAGACTAAGCCTTATCATCCCCCGCCCCTTCCCCTATGGATCCTAGGCACCGAGCGGGGAGGAAGAAAGGAGAGGACATGATAGTGGAGAATAGCAAAAAAAGGTGACAGCGGAACTAGACTAGCAGTTTGATTAGCAAGTTTAAATATAGTAATAACAAAGGTAAGAAAAGCTACTCAAGAAATAAGAAACCTTAGCTTATATGAAAGCACAAAAGCCAAGGGATCTTTTGCAAGGCTCCTATCGTATAAAGAGACCCATACCAATTTATACGATAGGGTATCGGTTTTCTAGCAAGCATATATTTATATATTCTGAATACAAACCTTAACTTATAAGCATGCTCGCGCGAACTTATAAACCAAGGGGTCGTTTTTCCAGGGCCTATTGTATGAAGCGTACCATACCACTTTATACAATAGGTGTTAGGCTTATATGCAATGGTTATGCTATTACATACAATTATGCCATGATGTGAACATGCAAGTGCAACTCACCCACTCGACTCTGTGTACACAGACCTTTAGTTCCTTCTTTCTAGAGCCGAACCTCCAAGGATACCTCCGTAGTGGCAAACAGAAACGGTGGGTTGGGCCTCGCCCACCTCTAAACCGGTAATTGCACTACCAGTCAGACCAATCGTACACCTCACTGCTAATGCACAAAGCGGAGCACCTGCGTACTCTTGTCGGCTGGCATACCGGACTTTTTTGGCGAAGTGCTAAACCACACTTGCCGAGTCAACGTATTGGCGTCGGTGCATCGACCCTCCAATAACAAAGACCCACCACCTTATACTTTATGTACATGGAACCTTAATGTATCATCCACCGAGCCAAAGCTCCCCGGACCCTCCCGTCCATCACAATTATCAACCTAGCCTAAGCTCCCCAGACTACCTCGTAAAATCAACAACCGAGCCTAAGCTCGCCGGGCCAACCAGCCCATCACAAAAATTCCTTGAGCCTACAGCCCGTGTGAACCAACCTAACATCCGAGACATCGAGGTGAGTGAAAGTGAACCCCAAATAATTCTAGTTGCTCTTGAAGTTTATTATTCTTACTGTTTACGTTAAGCTAGGACTGCCCCTGGCATACCTCGTGAAGGGCTCTCAATGGGCACTAGGAACTACGATGGGTTGAAGCCCAAAGCTCCCTTTTGCAAGGCACTTGTTGTTATTAGTTAATACCCGATTCCCAATCCCTATTTATGTTACCTTGGATCTAACCTAGTGCATTAAGACTCTTCCTCTTGTCGGGAAAGACAATCTTTCGTCACCCCCGAACACCTCTTAACACTAGTCAACCTACCAACCAATCCTCATCTTGACTACTGAGGATGCATTAATACACATTTCCGAACCATTATCCCAATATCCAAAACCTCTAAGTTCATCCAGCACCTTAATATGTTTTCAGCAGTTTTTACTAAACGCAGAACATCCTAAGCTATATGATGAATACAAAGGGAGGTACTCAAAATTATCTTCCAAAATTCCTTTAAAATTTATTAGAGATCTATCATGTCAAGCCTAACCTAGAATCAGGAATTTATAATTTTCCAAATTTAATTTGTATTTAATTAATTTCTTCCAATAATAAAACATGGGGATATTGAACATGAAGTACCTTATTCAGGTATGTATAAGCTTCCACAAAATTATGATAAATACTAGGTAGCAATCTAATAGTATATTCAGATCTTTGAAATTTTTGCAAGGTTTAAACCATTGATCCTAAATTTTGGAATATAATCACAGATTTATAATTAAAGGAATAAGTATTACAAATAAGCTTCCAAAAATTATAAGAAATTCAAGTATAACAAATTATGCCCTACAAACATTTTGACAAAGTTTCTAAATTTTTCAGCGAGGTCTAGATGTCTATTCACAATTTTGATTGTATTCCATCTTATATCAATTAATAAAGCAGGTACTATAAATATACTTCCAAAAATTAAAATAAAAATCAAGTGTGAACTAAATGACATATAAACATGATAACTCTAATTATTTCTATCTTTTTATTTACTATTTTATATTAATAGTTAGATATTTTATATTAAGTTTATGATATTAAGTTTATTTTAACTTGTTTCTATAATTTATATCTATTTGTTCTAATAAAATCATTTTCAATCTTGCAGGGCTTATCTACAGGTTATTTGGAGCAAAACAAGAATTGTCTTGTTTTTCTGCCTAGACACTCCCTGTGACACGCCCTACCTGGGCATGACACAGGGGCGTGACACTTTATAATCGAGACTGCTACTGAATCTCGTCGACCGCGCCTGACGTTCGTCGACCGGCTCAGTCATGCCCGTGTTGATTTATGACACGCCTGTGGCACTCCTACACGGGGCGTGCCAGAAAGTCAGCGTTGATCACTGCCACATCGGATTAAAATTACACGCCTGGGTCACGGGCGTGACCAAGGGCGTGTCAAGGACGTTTCCAGACATTAACGCGCCGTCCGAACCGTTGCCGCCAGATTTCCATTGCAGCTTGTCACGCCCCTAGTCACGGGCGTGACTGTGGGGCGTGACTCCTCCTTGAAGACCAGTTTTACTCTCGCCGTTTTCAGCTTCCCGCCGTTTTCCAGAAACAGACGTGACACGCCCTAGGTCACGGGCGTGACCTAGGGGCGTGACCCGCCAGTTAACCAATTTTGGCGGTTTCTCCTCCAACGTCCCCGGGGTTTCAAGACGATTGTTCCGATCCTAACACACCCTAGGTCACGAGCGTGACATAGGTGCGTGACCAAACAGAAATTTTTCCTATAAATTCCAGACAGCTTCAGATGCTCAGAGTCGAATTTTGGGAGTTGGAGCTTTGTTATTTTTTGTTTCTTTTGCTGTATTTTCTCATTTCTAAGTTAGATTTACTATTGTTGATTATATTAAATTCTACTTTTTTTATTTCAATCATGTCTTTCCATACTCTATTTTGTATTTCCCTAATCACGATGAGTAGCTAAATTTCATTTAGCACTTGATCATGATGAACTTTGGAATAAAATAAATCTTTCTCCTTTATTAAATAATTGTCTTGTTCTTGATCTTACTCTCTTCGATTTATCTTTGAACATTTATTTTGTCGAATTCATATTTTGCGAATATGTACTTCGATCTAAGATCCGTATCCTAAATGACAGAGAGGTTGCCGATACGAGGAGATCACTCAAAGATAAAAAGAGTTGAATGCACTCCTCGAGAGAGGACGACGTAAATCTTCCGGATTGGAGTCAAATCCAATAGTGGGGTTCACCGCACAAAGAAAGCTTAGGGGTTTCGACTGGCTGAGGGATCTTAATCGATCAACCTAAGGTTAGTTAGAAGCATGAGCTCGAGAGAGATGCTTCTATACTTTAGGAACCTCCACGGTCGAGTGAGTATAATTAAGAACTCACATTTCATTATTTCCCAAGAAGATTTATTTTAGTCCAAGGGGATTCTAGATCAAGTGCTAGCTTCCTCATATTTAAATTTCTTTTTAGCTTCAGCTTTAGTTTTATTAACTAGTATAATCAAACAAACTTTTTCGTTCGATAAAATAATAGCTCTTCCTTGTGAGTACAAGTACTCAACAGGCCCCGAATCGCAATATGACACTTCCTATACTGCAATTCGATAGGTACGCATGCCTAATCGAGATTCTAGTTATGATGTAATTTAACTTTTAGAAAATCTCCATCAAGTTTTTGGCGCCGTTGCCGGGGATTTTTCTTTGTTGATATTTTGAAAGCAAGGATCTATTAGTTTTATCATTTTCTTTTTTTTATTTCAAGAAAAAAAGAACTTTTTCTTTCAAAAGTTTTATCTTTAAATTTTTATATTTAAAATTTCTTGGGAAAGGGCCGTGCCAGGTTTTCATCCCGCAATACCACCTTGTACCTTGCGAACCCGTCACTGGGTAGCCCTTGGGAAGTCCGGGAAATTTTATTTTATAAATTTTTAAATCTTAAAATTTTTTTCTTTTTGTTTTGTTTTTGTGTATGACTCGAGGGAATCCGTCAAATCAATTTGATTTGGATCCGGAGATCGAGCAAAGCTTACGGCGACGCTTAAGACTCCGTGACCTCAATTCTCCAGATTTGGTTAAGGAATCCGTAGGTAACACTTTTTCTTCTTCTTCATCTACGTCATCTTCTTCTTCTTCTTCATCTTCCCCTTCTTTTCAATTTTCCTTTAATTTGGGTAATCAAAATCCAAATATGGCCGAAGAACGGACTATGTCCTATTATGCCCGGCCAAATTTGGATGAGCAACAATCAAGTATTGTTCGACCCGCTATTGCGAACAATAATTTTTGATTGAAGCCAAGCATCATTCAAATGGTATAGTAATCTGTACAATTTGATGGGCTTCAAGATGAGGACCCAAATGCGCATATTTCTAACTTTTTAGAAATATGCGATACTTTTAAAATCAACGGGGTTTCGGATGATGCCATCTGGCTAAGGCTTTTTCCTTTTACATTGCGCACCAAAGCTAAGCAGTGGTTTGGAACTCTACCAAGAGGCTCAATCACTACATGGGCCGAGATGACGGAAAAATTTCTCACGAAATATTTTCCGCCCGCTAAGACGGCCAAATTGCGCAATGATATTACTTATTTCTCCCAAGTTGATACGGAAACGTTATATGACACTTGGGAGCGATTTAAGGAATTACTTCGCCATTGTCCGCATCATGCAATCCTCGATTGGTTGCAAGTGCAAACCTTCTATAATGGCCTCAACTCTCAAACGAGGCAACATATCGATGCCGCCGCTGGTGGAACATTAAATAACGAAACACTGGCGGCCACCCAAGAGCTTATAGAGGGTATGCCCATGAATACGTATCAATGGAGTACACCTCGGTCTCGTCCACCTAAACCGGCCAGGATGTACGAAATAGATACGATTTCTAATTTATCTCTCCAGATGGAGAAGATGCAAAAACATATGAATGAGATGACTGCTTCCTCGTCCACGCCTTCCTGTGAGCCCCAATTTTGGGAGCCTTCTACTATTGCCGAGCATGTGGATTACATGGGTAATCCGAATCGGCCACCTTATAATCTGGGTCATAATTTTGGTAATACCTATCACCCGGGTATAAGGAATCACCCCAACTTCTCTTGGAGTAATCCAGGGAGCACGGCTCGCCCACCAAACACAATCCCACCAGGATATTTTCCACCACAAGCTCCAAAAGCTCCCAATATCAAGGAGTTGTTCGCCAAATATACGAGTACAAATGATGCCAATATCCGGAATCTCACAAGATCTCTTCGTAGTTTGGAGACTCAAATTATGCAAATTGCAAAGATGCTCTCCGATCGACAACAAGGAGCACTACCGGGCAATACAGAGCCCAACCCAAGGGAACAAGCCAAAGCCATTACTTTACGGAGCAGGAAGGAGGTAACCACTTCTACAATTCCGGTTTAAACTTCTATAATTCCGGTTGATACGGAGATTACAATTTCTTCATCTTCTCCTCCGATTAAGCCTTCTAGTTATATTAAACCAAAACCTTATCAACCGCCTCTTCCCTATCCCGGTAAAATGCAAAAAGACCGGATAGATGAGCATTACGGTAAGTTTTTAGATATGTTTAAACAAATCTAAATAAATTTACCGTTATGCGAAGTGATAGCACAAACGCCGAAATATGCTAAGTACCTCACGGATCTTTTATCAAATAAAAAGAAACTTGAGGATATCTGCACGGTTCAATTGAACACGGAGTGCTCGGCGGTTTTACTTAATAAATTGCCTAAGAAATTACCTGATCCGGGTAGTTTCTTTATACCTTGTTCATTTGGCGATTTATTGGTAAAACGTTCGTTAGCTGATTTAGGTGCCTCAATAAATTTAATGCCTTATTCTTTAGTTAAGAAATTGGGTTTAGGAGAACCTAAACCCACAAGAATGATCATTCAATTGGCGGATCGGTCTATAAGATATCCGATGGGTATTATTGAGGATGTGCTTGTCAAAGTTGAAAAATTTATCTTTCCGGTAGATTTTGTCATCTCTGACATCGAAGAGGACACCGAGGTACCACTCATTATCGGTCGCCCATTTCTTGCCACCTCGCGCACAGTTATAGACGTTAGTAATGGTAAACTTCTCCTTAGAGTCGGAGATGAAGAAGTTACCTTTACTATTGACACGTCTATGAAAAATTCACTCTCCAATGACGACTCATGTTACTATTTAGAGGCTTCTCCCGAAGAAGACTTCATTCCTTTTTCTGAACATTCTTTATCTTCTATTGATCATAACCATATTTTGAAAATATAGATTTAATTGCTTATGAAAATAGTGATAAGGATTCGATCACTCGCACACCTACTTTTAAAATTTTGGAAATTGGTAATGATCGTTTGAAAACTTCTTATGATGAACCTCCCTCACTTGAACTAAAACAATTGCCTGATCATTTAGAATATTTATTTTTAGCGGAAGATTCTAAACTTCCTGTTATTGTGTCGGCCTACTTGACCGATGGTGAAAAACATAAATTATCTAGTATTTTAAAACGTCATCGCCGCACAATTGCGTTGAAGATCTCAAATTTGAAAGGAATTAATCCCTCCTTTTACACCCATAAAATTTTATTGGAAGAACACGCTCACAAAACTATTCAACCTCAATGCCGGCTAAATCCTAACATGAAGGAGGTAGTCAAGGCTGAGGTAATTAAATTATTAGATGCGGGCATCATCTATCCAATTTCGGATAGCTCTTGGGTAAGCCCGGTACAAGTGGTGCCTAAGAAAAGAGGATTAACAGTAGTTCCTAATGATAAAAATGAATTAATTCCTACTCGAACCGTTACCGGATGGCGGGTATGTATCGATTATCGCAAATTAAATGATGCAACCCGTAAGGATCATTTTCCTTTACCGTTCATTGATCAAATCCTTGAACGGTTATCCGGACACTCTTTTTATTGTTTTCTTGATGGTCTCTCGGGATATTTTAAAATCCCAATTGCGCCCGAAGACCAAGAGAAAACAACCTTCACTTGTCCATTTGGCACCTTCGCCTATCGAAGGATGCCTTTTTGTTTATGCAATGCGTCGACAACCTTCCAAAGGTGTATGCTCGCGATCTTTGATGAACTAGTGGAGGATATCATAGATGTGTTCATGGACAATTTCTCCGTCTTTGGAGACTCTTTTGATTTATGCTTATCAAATCTTTCCTGTGTACTCCAAAGATGTGAGGACACGAACCTAGTCTTGAACTGGGAGAAGTGCCATTTTATGGTGCGGGAAGGTTTGGTCTTAGGCCACAAAATTTCTAGCAAGGGCATAGAGGTAGATAGAGGCAAAATTGAGATAATAGAAAAGCTACCTCCCCCCTCAAATGTTAAGGCCGTTCGTAGTTTCTTGGGGCACGCCGGTTTCTATCGCCGGTTTATTAAAATTTTTTCTAAAATCACTAAGCCCCTTACACATTTATTAGAAAAAGATGCGCCGTTTATTTTTGATGAAAATTGTGTGCGCGCTTTTTCACTTATTAAAGAAAAATTAATCAATGCTTCTATAATGATCGCTCCCAATTGGGAACTTCCATTTGAAATAATGTGCGATGCTAGTAGTTTTGTCGTAGGTGCGGTTTTAGGACAACGCATAAATAAGAATTTTCATCATATTTATTATGCGAGCAAAACTCTAACCGCTGCACAAGAAAATTATACTACCACCGAAAAAGAATTGTTAGCTGTTATATTCACATTTGATAAATTTCATTCCCACCTAACCTTGTCTAAAATTATTGTTTTTACCGATCATTCTGCTTTGCAATATTTACTAACAAAAACAGATGCAAAGCCAAGATTGATTAGGTGGATCTTATTACTCCAAGAATTTGACTTGGAGATTCGGGACAAGAGAGGAGCGGAGAACTTGGCGGCCGATCATCTTTTGCGGTTGGAGAACCCCAATTTGGGGGAGCTCATGGAGGAGGACATTGATGATACTTTCCCCGAGGAGGGCCTTCTCGCGATTCCTAAGGTAATTACTCTCCCCACTCCTTAGTTTGCCGATTTCGCAAACTACCTTGTTGCGAGATTCCTCCCGAATGATTTGTCTTATCAAGAAAAGAAGAAATTCTTTTCCGATTTGAAGAATTATTTTTGGGAGGATCCCTTTCTCTTTCGTGTTTGCGCGGACCAATTAGTGCGGAGGTGTGTTTCTCATGAGGAAGGCGCCCAAATTTTAAAGCATTGCCACGAGGGACCCGCCGGTGGCCATTATCAAGCTAATCGGACGGCACGGAAAGTTTTTGAAGCGGGCTTTTATTGGCCAAGCATCTTCAAGGATGCTCACGCCCATGTAAGTCGTTGTGAACAATGCCAACGCTCAGGTAATATTTCCCGCCGTAATGAAATTCCTTTAAATTTGTTTTTAGAAGTAGAAATTTTTGACTTATGGGGATCGACTTTGTTGGACTGCTACCAATGTCCCGTGGAAATAAATCTATTTTGGTAGCGGTCTACTATGTGTCACGGTGGGCAGAAGTGTAAGCCCTTCCCACTAACGACGCCCGAGTCGTGACTCGATTTCTCAAAAAATTATTTTCACGATTTGGAGCACCCCGGGCGATAGTTTGTGATAGGGGCACCCACTTTTGTAATGCTCAATTTGCTAAAGTATTATCTAAATACGGCGTTACACATAGGTTAGCCACCCCCTATCACCCTCAAACTAGTGGCCAGGTAGAAGTAGTTAACCGGGAAATTAAACGTATTTTAGAAAAAAATAGTTTCTACTAATAGAAAAGATTGGTCGGTCAAGCTTGATGATGCTCTATGGGCTTATCGGACCACGTATAAGACTGCTATCGGTTGTATGCCGTATCGATTGGTCTATGGGAAAGCATGCCATCTACGTGTTGAGCTTGAACATCGTGCCTTTTGGGCACTTAAATTTTTAAATCTTGATGAAAATTTGTCCTCCGAGCTTCGCAAATTCCAACTTAACAAGCTCGATGAGTGCCGCTCCCTTGCTTATGAGAATAATAAATTTTATAAGGAGCGCACCAAATTTTATCATGATAAAAAAATTAAGCACCCAAAGGACTTCCAACCGGGAGACCAAGTCCTTCTTTTTAACTCCCGCCTACGCTTATTTCCAGGTAAACTTAAGTCCCGTTGGTCCGACCCCTTTATCGTCAAGGAGGTTTGGCCCTACGGGACGGTGCTTATTTCGCACCCGGAAGGAGGCTATTTTAAGGTGAATGGGCACCGGCTGAAACTCTATGTTTCCGGTGATACAATTAACACCCAAATTGACAACATAATATTATCAAATCCCTAGAACGCGCGCATCACTATGGTCAAGCTCACCGACCATAAAAAAGCGCCCGTGGGAGGCACCCCACGGTTATCCTTTCTTTTTTTTAATTTTCTTTTTAATGTTTTTACAGGGTTGAAGGACATCGGTGTATGACGATCGGTTAGGGACGAATGTCAAATCTACGTATTTCTTCAAGTCGGTAAACTTTAATTTATTTTTTTTGGCTCTTTAACATAATGATGATAAAAAAAACAAAAAAATAAAAACTATTTATAAACAAAAAGAAAAAAAAAGAATTTTTTTTCTCGCACGCGTAGGTCACGGGCGTGACCCATGGGTCACGGGCGTGTCCAGGGCATGTTTTGCCGAGCCGGCGGGAGGTCCCTCCTTCCTTGGTTTTCCCACCCGTCATTCGGATATGACACGGGCGTGACCATCATGGTCACGGGCGTGACCGTCTCGTGTCATAGGTTTCCGAGGCGTTGACCCGGTCTGCCTCGGATTCTCTGCGTCGGGTCAAATTTGACTGACACGCCCAGAGTCACGAGCGTGACTCTGGGGCGTGATGGAAGAACCTGATTCCTTCGCATCGGATGCTCTTTTGATCCCCCTACACGCCCGACGTCACGGGCATGTTACTCAGAGTCACGGGTGTGACTCTGAGGCGTGACATCCGAATACGAGGCGGTCAGCCTCAGATTCCTTCGCGCTTTGACCCGCGTTTGTCATGCCCCCCTGTCACGGGCATGACATAGGGGCGTGACCAACCCGAAAACCTCTATAAATTGTAATTTTTCCTCTCCTCTTCTCTCCACACCTCTACCCTTCAACCCCTCTCTTCTCTCCTCCCTTTGGCCGACATTTCCTCCACCTTTCTCACCATGCCTCGCCACCACCCTCGATCCACCGCTTCCTCCTCCGAGCACCCCGCCGATCCAGCCTCAGCGGAGGCCTTGCTCCTATTCCAGAATGCAACCCAGCAAGATCGAAGCGAGCGACTGCGCGCCAAACCCTTTGGCGTGTTCCGGATCTTGGATTGGGCCATCCTCGCCCAATTCGGAGCAGCGAAGATAGTTCGGGAGCTCATCTCTACCCAAGGGTGGGATCCCCTTTTCGCCATTTCTGAGCCCGCTTTCCTTGAACTCACTATTGAGTTCATGGCCTCTTTTAAGTTTCGGATGGCAGCGCAAGATGATTTCATCATCTTTCGCATGGGCGGGATGATGCACCAGCTCACCATCCGCCAACTCAATGTCGTCATGGGCTTTTGCTTGGAGACCTTTTCCACTTCCCCAGCCTACCCCGACCTAAAAACTGATTTCCCTCCCGACTTCAGTCTCCCCACTTTTTGGTCGGAAATTAGTAATGACGTCACGCCCTACACCCCAAAGAAATCTAAGGGTATCTCCCCCGCTTTGCGCATTCTACACAATCTTCTCACTTTCACTCTTTTCGGACGCGGCGATAGCCATGGCGTGGTGACTCGAGCGGACTTACTATACTTGTATATTATATTTTACCGGGTCCCACTCAACCTTGGTTACATGCTCGCCATTTTCTTTCGACACCAGGCCGAAAATATGAGGTTGGGGGCGGTGCACAGCGGGAATTTCATCACTTTCCTTGCTAAGCAGACCGACGTGTGGGCTGCTCTTCCGCAGCTCACATGCATTCAAATGCCGCCGCCTCTTCAGTTCCCGACCCTTCAGGCTCTTGGTTTAGCTCGCCGACAAGAGGGCGATTTTGAGGCTATTCCCCCGTTAGTGGGTGGAGGGGATCTTGATCTTGATCATGGTGCCGGTCCCAGTGGTACTCATCATTCCCCCCAGATTCTTCCACCACCGTTGCACTCTTCTCCAGCGCCCGATCCTTCTAATTATTGGGACCGGCAATTTGGGTTGCTCCATACTCGCATAGACCAGATGCAAACCCATTTTGACAGTCGCTTCGCTTCTTTTGATGCGCGCTTCACCAGGCTCGAGCGAAACCATGGTTCCTCCCTAGCGCATATTACTCGCGAGTTCGCGAACATGCAGACTTTCTATCAGTAGCACGAGGACGTTTCTGACCAGGAGTAGCTGCCTTTTCATTTCTTTGGACTTGTAGAGGGTAACCTCTTTGTATCTGTATATGTATCTTTATTTTATGTATTTGTTTTTATTATGAAAGAAAAAAACAAAAACACCGAAAAAAAACTTTTTATAAAATATTATGTTTTGCTTTGCTACTTTTTTTACAGGTATCTTTTGATGCTGGTTCGATATTCTCAGAGCAGTCTCTTCTCCATTCTTCTTTTTTATTTTACATTGGGGACAATGTATTGCTTAAGTATGGGGGAGGGATATTTCTGAAGCAAAACATACAAAAATATTTACAAAAAAAATTGTTGAAACAAAAACAAAAAAAAATTTCAAAACATTAAAACTCAAAAAAAATTATATATCAAATATTTCAAAAAAAAAGACGGTATCTTTTATTTTCTTTCTTGAATTTTGTTTTTCATAAAATTTTCAAAATACAAAAAAATTTTAGAAAATCAAAAATTAAATTTCTTAGAAAGGGACGTTTGGGATATCACCCCATCTTACCTCCTAGTACCGTTGAGAGCCCTTCACAGGGTATACCTCGGGAAGTCTAAGAAGTAATAAAAAAATTAGGCCTAGAACTTAATTAGAGAATTCCTTATTTCCATATTTATTCACATGCAAAATTCCTCGTAATTCAATTTTTTTATAGTGTTTAGAGAATTTTGATGTTTTAATTGAATTTTGAATTTTTGAGTAGAACTGTTGGCCATGCTGTGTTTCTAGTTAAATGCACATGTAAGTAGAATTTAAGAAAAATTAAATATTTAGCATACAATTAAAGTTTTGTTTTTCTAAATGCGTGAAAATGTTTTATTTTACTTTAATTTTGAAAACCGGTAAAACTTTAAAATAATTTAGGTTAGTAAGTAAAGTTTACTAGAGAGATATTTCACGGACCAAGAAAGTGATATTCTTTCTCGATGTCTAGAACTTGCCCTCTAACTATTCTCAAGACTTTGCATAGGTTAAACTCATTAGCATTAATATGATTTAGGCATTTCTTTTGGCCAGTTTGAGCTTTTGTACCCGTACCTAAAATTTTTATCTTTGTTAAGCCATTTTGAGCCTATTTCCCTATTCTTTTGTTTTAGCTCCACCAAGAACTTTACCAAAGCCTAAAAAGCATCCTAATTACACACCTAAACCCGAGCTTGAAAGAACAAATGTAGAAATGTTTTGGGAGTGATTAGGAGCCACTTTATTTCGGTGGTTAATTAAAAATTAGAAAAGAGTTGATTTATTTTCTCTCCTCTTCAAAATAAAGAAAAAATTATCATTAAAAAATGAAGAGGTAGAAAAAAATTTCAATATGATGAGAGATTTAAAAAATTAGAAAAGAAACAAAACAATTTAGGAATTGGCTACGTTCTTTAAAGCCATGACAATTTATTTTTGTGCAAGCTCTCTCTAGGTTTTGGTGTGCCTAGCCACCGTTTTTTATCTTTGACCATCCTCACCAAAAACCTTATCCTACATTTCATCCTAGTTAAGTCCTATTGATTTGCACTTATGAGTTAGACTAGTGCCGTGGCGAGAGTGTGAAAGGGCAAGCCTATGGCCATCGACATTGATGGATTTCTTTGGAGGGTATCTTAATCTCTGTTTGTGCAATGTTATCTTAGTACGCACGCTACACTCTCCCTAAAGATAATTTTAAGATTTACCAGATTTTCATTTTTAAAAGGAAAAATAATAGTGAAAACGCATTTTAAGAAAATTAAAAACTTAATTTGTATGCTGAGTAAGTCTTTCTACAAAAATATCTACAAACATAAGCATAAGAATTCGCATTTTACTCCTTAGGTTCAATTTTCTTTTCTAGCATTTAAAATTTTTCTACTCCCTATAAGAAGTTGTTTGCTCGGGAATAGCAAACGGATAAGTATGGGGGTATTTGATAACTCTAATTATTTCTATCTTTTTATTTACTATTTTATATTAATAGTTAGATATTTTATAATAATTTTATAATATTAAGTTTATTTTAACTTATTTCTATAATTTATATCTATTTGTTCTAATAAAATCATTTTGAATCTTGCAGGGCTGATCTACATGTTATTTGGAGCAAAACAAGAATTGTCCTGTTTTTCTCCCTAGACACGCCCTGTGACACGCCCTACCTGGGCGTGACATAGGGGCGTGACACTTGATAATCGAGACTGCTGCTGAATCTCATCGACCGCGCCTGACGTTCGTCGACAGGCTCAGTCACGCATGTGTTGATTTATGACACGCTTGTGGCACTCCAACACGGGGCATGCCAGAACGTGAGCGTTGATCACTGCCATGTTGGATTAAAATTACACGCCTGGGTCACGGGCGTGACCAAGGGCGTGTCAAGGACATTTTTAGACATTAACTCGCCGTCTGAACCGTTGCCGCCAGATTTCTGTTGCAACTTGTCACGCCCCTAGTCACTGGCGTGACTGTGGGGCGTGACACCTCCGTGAAGACCAGTTTTACTCCCGCCATTTTCAGCTTCCCGCTATTTTCCAGAAACAGCCATGACACGCCCAAGGTCACGGGCGTGACCTCTCAGTTAACAAATTTTGGCGGTTTCTCCTCCAACGTCCCCGGGGTTTCAAGACGACGGTTCCGATCCTGACACGCCCTAGGTCACGGGCGTGACACAGGGGCGTGACCAAACAGTAATTTTTCCTATAAATTCCAGACAGCTTCAGATGCTCAGAGTCGAATTTTTGGAGTTGGAGCCTTGTAATTTTCTTTTTCTTTTGCTGTATTTTCTCATTTCTAAGTTAGATTTACTATTGTTTATTAGATTAAATTCTACTTGTTTTTATTTCAATCATGTCTTTTCCTACTCAATTTTGTATTTCCGTAAACATGATGAGTAGCTAAATTTCATTTAGCACTTGATCATGATGAACCTTGGAATAAAATAAATCTTTCTCCTTTATTAAATAATTGTCTTGTTCTTGATCTTACTCTCTTTGATTTATCTTTAAACTTTTATTTTGTCGAATTCATATTTCGCGAATATGTACTTCGATCTAAGATCCGTATCCTAAATGACCGAGAGGTTGCCGATACGAGGAGATCACTCAAAGATAAAAGGAGTTGAATGCACTCCTCGAGAGAGGACGACGTAAATCTTCCGGATTGAAGTCAAATCCAATAGTGGGGTTCACCACATAAAGCAAGCTTAGGGGTTTCGACTGGCTGAGAGGTCTTAATCGATTAACCTAAGGTTAGTTAGAAGCATGAGCTCGAGAGAGACGCTTCTATACTTTAGTAACCTCCACGGTCGAGTGAATATAATTAAGAACTCGCATTTCATTATTTCCCAAGAAGATTTATTTTAGTCCAAGGGGATTCCAGATCAAGTGCTAGCATCCTCATATTTGAATTTCTCTTTAGCTTCAGCTTTAGTTTTATTAACTAGTATAATCAAACCAACTTTTCCGTTCGATAAAATAATAGCTCTTCCTTATGAGTACAAGTACTTAATAGGCCACGAATCGCAATACGACACTTCCTATACTGCAATTCGATAAGTACGCTTGCCTAATCGAGATTCTAGTTTGGATGTAATTTACCTTTTAGAAAATCTCCATCAAAACACCACTAATCAAGTTTCATAATTTTTCAACAAGAAATGAGCTCTGAATGAATTATTTATCAAATTTCAAATTTATGAGCTTGTGAAGTAGGTACAGTAATTATGTATCTAAAAATTCTAATAAAATTCATACATGAAAATAATGGTCTAAAACTCCCTTTGCCAAACTTTCATGACTTTCCGATGGACAGTGAGTTCACAATATCCAAATAATTAAGTAGGGTTAAATCATGCATTACAAAGGAAGTACTAAGATTAATGTTCCAAAATTCCAAATTAAATTTCCAGAGGTTCATACTAACCCTTTGACTACACTATCCAAGTTTCATCACTGTTCAATGAGTTTTAATAACCAATTTTACCACTACAAAGTTTGTGCCTTAAATAGGGTTAGGGTTTTGAGGGGTTTAACCCACACTAAAGTCAATAAGACTTCTACCAGAGGACTCTAACAACCATAGAGTCCTCTCCACCAAATTTCAAATCATTTCAAGGTCTTTTGACCACATGCCCTTATCAAACCCCCAAAGCCCAAACATAGGTTTGAACTTGGGTCCTAAGGAAATTCAATCCCAAACCACCCCATATCCCATATGAGGGTGTTATATGTCATGCCAAACCAGTGGCCCAAATCCCAACCTCTGTTTAGGTGATTTGACTACTCAAAGCTCAAGTGAACTTTTTACCTAAATACCCTTATTGAGCCAACTTAGGGTTTGCTTGCTTCCAACCTAAATCAACTCCAAATGAGATGAAAATTTATACAGAGCCTCATGATGAGCCCATGGACTATTCACCAAAATTTGGGAGATTTTGGAGGTATTTTGGACCCTAAGTTAATTTAATCATGGTTATTAAATAATCACAAAAACTATAGGAAGATTATCCCAAAAAATTCCCATTTTTGGGCCCTAGATATAGATAAGGGTGACTTCCTGTCCAAATTTCAAGTCATTTGGACTAGGGATGAAGTGGGGGCACTCATTTTTATTCCTTTCTATCGCTAGGTATAGACCCCACCAAAATTGGTGCCCTGGTCAAACTAGTTGACCAAATTGTCCCAAATCAATTTTAAAATTAAGTACACCCATAGGGCTACAAATTATAAATTGACCATTTCCTTATAGAGCCTTTAAGTATTTTTTATTAATTTTCTAAAATGACTGTTATCATAATACCGAACATTCATTTGAAAAGAAAACGATTTAAAAGATCCCACGGTTGCTGGATCGTCTTCTTCCTCCAACTGAGGGCCATGATTGGCCAAACCTGGAGCTTATTCCAAGACATTTTCTCGACCACCCGTCCAACTCCCTTGCCGGACACTACCGCCACCACCTCCGTTGAGGTAGGGGCTATCGCCGGGCGGCGGCACGGCCGCCTGAGGGGCAGTTTCTGGCGAACCGGACCACCCATTTTTTTCACGGAAAAACCAGTTACTTTCATCACCCGATCGGGCTCAATTGAGCATATTCCTTAGCCCTAACAATTCCTACAATCTACCCATAAGGAAAGAGGAAAGGGAGGACCTTTCTTGCGGCCTAGAGATGTGTTGATTGCCAGGATACTATGGTCGGTGATGGCGCCGCTCGATTTCCGCAACTGCACTGCTAAGTCTTTCGGCTCCTTCAGGTTTTGTGTGGAAACCGCTCCTCTAAGTCCAGTGTGTCTTTTAAAATGATAAAATGGGGAGGGGAGGGGAGGGGTCTAGCTTGTGGTGGCCATTAATGCCCCTTTAAGAGCTTTTCGACCATGGAGGAGGAGAATGAATGTGGGCTCAATCCAACCAGTAAACGGCTGGAAAATCCTCCTCTTCCCCAGAGGAGTTGAATCCAGCCATAAAAGTGGGAGCGGAATGACGAAATGACATTCAAGTGCCATAAATCGCCATGAAAGCCAAATTTCGGCGATGGCTTTGGGACTTTTTCTCTCTCCTCAATTAAAGAGGAATTTGGGTTAAACTTTCTGCCACGTGGCACCATACTACTTGACTGTTTAAATAAGTATAAATGAAAGAAACGGGTAAATTAATACATTTTTGCGAAGTTCCCGAAAAGATCTCGAACCAGCAAAACATGGCTGAAAATTCTTTAAGTACAATGGCGTTGAGTGAGCTCAGCTGACTCGATGACATTCAGTCTATGGCATTGAGTGAGCTCAACTCACTCAACGCCATAATTCCAAAAATTTTTCTAAGTACAATGGCGTTAACTGAGCTCAGCTCACTCAGCTCACTCGACGCCATTTAGACTGTGGCATTGAGTGAGCTCAACTCACTCAACGCCATAATTCCAGAAATTTTTCTAAGTACAATGGCGTTGAGTTAGCTGAGCTCACTCGCGACGCCATTCAGACTATGGCATTGAGTGATCTCAACTCACTCAATGCCATAATTACAGAAAATCCTCTCAGTAAGATGGCGTTGAGTGCACTCAACACACTCAACGCCATTGAGCCAATGACGTTTAGTGGACTCAACACACTTAATGCTCGTACTCTAAATTCTTTCTAAGTAAGATGGCGTTGAGTGCACTCAACGCACTCAATGCCATTTAGCCCATGGTATTGAGTTGACTCAGTGCACTCAACGCCCGAACTCCAAAATCTTTCTAAGTAAGATGGTGTTTAGTGCACTCAACGCCATTCAGCCCATGGCGTTGAGTGGACTCAGCACACTCAACGCCCGAACTTGATACTCTATACATGTAAGATGGCGTCGAGTGCACTCAACACACTCGACGCCTTTCATCCCATGGCGTTGAGTGGACTCAATGCACTCAACGCCCGAACTCCAAATTTTTTCTAAGTAAGATCGCGTTGAGTGCACTCAATGCACTCAACGCCATTCAGCCCATGGCATTGAGTACACTCCACACACTCAACGCCCGAGCCCAAAAACCTGTCTAGGTAGATACCTGATCTACTCGTCAAGTCTTGTCGACTCAGTCAACGCTTCTCGGACTTGAGTCAACTTGGCATCTTTTGGTTGACCCCAATGGGTCCTTAGCGACATATTGGCCTCCCTTAGGGTTAGAGATACCATAATGGGATCATGGAACCATGTTAAAACCCTAAGGTCATTCCTAGGATTGTAATTTGGATTCTACTACTTGCAGACCAAGGTGATTTTCACCTTGGGCCTTGTTCACTTGATCCTCTTGAGCTTTCTAGGGTATTGTCATGACCTAGTCATGACAAAACCACTCCTAAGGGGTCTAGTTGTTTGAGGGATGTTACAGATCCAACAACCATTTGTTCACTCAAAGATCCGACAATCATTTGTTCATTTAAGATATAATAACCAATTATCCATTCAAGATCCAACAGCTATCCGTTCATCCTAGTTACCCGAATGTACAACTCGACCTAACACAGCCTGCACTTATGATATTACTGTACAAAAATTTTGACCGAACATTGCCGGAGCTACAGAGCTCATATGGGAACGTGTACAATCCGTTGGAAAGGTATTTCCGAATACTACGATTTTTATGTTAAGTCTAAGGCCGTACAATACTCAAAAATGTCCTTGAAGTCTGTTGCGCATAGAAAAAAGATTTCTACACGCATCTTGAAGACCAACGAACAACATCAGTTCGTTTTCTTACTTTAACCATTCATACAAAATGCATTCAATTCTTCCTCCTCCCTTATTCACCCTCATTCGAAAATCATTACTCATGGAACCAAGTCCACCATCTTCACGTTGAAGAGAGGAAAGGTTGAAGAAGACAAACCCCAGGGCAAAGGTCCTAGCATGGTCTCTTCTTAGGAGATCTCCTTTTCTCACTAAGATCGAACTCCTCTGAGCCGACATATCTCCTATTTCATAAATAAAGATCTAGCACCAAGGGAGGGGGTAGGAAGCACATCTCGTTTCCAACCATAGATCTTGTTATCGTCCTTGGCTACATGGCGGGGTAGACCATGGATCTCGCTTTCCTCCTCCGATACAAAGTCCGGTTATTCCTTGTTCTTCCAAGAAAAGCTCATCAACCTTAGTTCTCTCAAGAAAATCGGAGAAGAAGGCTGTCAAGCAATTCTTGGACAACCATATATAAAGGAAGTGGTGATGCAGCGCCGCTGCAAATTGATGATGACCCGGTTGCCGAGGCGCTACGACATAAAGATCTGAGACGTCGTGATGACGCTAAAGGAAGTGCACGTTACAACCTCTGCCCGCGGCGTGCTAAAACGGCCTTGAAGAATTACCCTAATTTTTCTTATTTCATGCACTTTATTTTATATTTTGGGAATATAAAATTATCCTATGTTTAAGTGATAATTTTATATTCCTGGCTTGCTTTTATTTTTTTAATTTGAATAATTTTTATTTTGGTGTGCATTTAGCCATTCAGATGGATGATATTACATCTCCATCATGGAGGGCTAAGAGTTGTTGTAAACTCCTATTTAAGGAGGTGATTATGAGGAATAAGATAATTAAAGATTGAAAACCTAATTCCTCTCCCGAGAGAGTTCAACCAAGAGAAGAAACCTCCTTTCCGCCGCCCCCTTGTGTGGTGTGAAGTCGCCGCCCCCTTGCTCCCTCCATCCGTTCGGTGCGACTCTGGCGCGGCTTCCTTGGTGCGACTCCGTGGATGAAGGTTGCAAACCCCGCCGTGTGACGCCGGCAGATCCGTGGAGAGAGTGATTCTCCCACCTTATCTTTGTGTGAACGTTCATCCCGGTTGTGTAATCTCTTCCCGTTGTGTGATTCTTGCTTTAGTTTGTGGAGGTTGTTTCATACATCGTTTTTTCCGATATTTTTAAATTCATCGCTTGTAAAATCTTAATTTGATGGTGTTGTTATTGAATCTCTTGTTGTTCGGAATGGGTAGATCCGTCTCGGGAGTGCGACTTTGCCTAGCCTCAATTTGCTCTTCCGTTCGGCGCACTTTTTGTGACAACAAGGGAATTAATCACGACTCGAATTTTGATCGCACTTAAAGGTTTTCCGTCGCTCAGAAATAAATTTATTGCGGCACTTGAAACGACTTAAATTGAAATGAATAGATGCTTGTGTAGGTGCGGTGAGTTGTGTGCTTGTTGGAGAGGTAGGTATTAAGGACATTCTATCGAGTCCAGCTTACGGTGAGTTGTGTGCTTGTTGGAGAGGTAGGTCCTAATGATGTGGTATCGAGTCCCGGATTTTGGGAACCAACCGACCCCTTTTCATTCGCTTTTGGTCGGCGTTCTCTCCTTTTATTTATTGTTCTGTGACGATTAGGTGTCCGTTAGCGTAGTCACGTCCCTATCACGGTCATCACTACATCAATTTTGTATCAGAGGCGGTCGTCTAATTTTCCTTATTGAAACGTCCTCGCTTCATGCTCCATCAAAACGAAAAAAAAATCAAAATTTTTTTTTGTGGTCTGCCAATAGCGGGCTTAAATATGTATTTTTCTGCGAAAACTGAAAATACAATTTTTTTTAACGATCTACGTGTTAGTCACTATGGGAAATTAGAAAAAAAACCTTATTTTCAGTATAGCTACATCCCTAGGAATATTCATCTTTCCAAGTTTTTCCTAATCCTGAATGCGCACTAGGCTAGGATTGGAATTTTCGGCTCCGTCTACGTCTTGGATGGCTGCGAATGAGAATGTAGATCCCAACACTGAGGCAATCATAGGGTTTCTTAATGAGATGACTAAGCTTAGGAACATGTTAACTCAGTTCATCCAAACCCAAGCTAGGCCACCTCCACCACCCGCTAATGTTGAGTTGCCCCGCCAGCGCCAACAAAGATCCGATTTGGATTCTAATGGGGACTCCCAACGAGTGCCCCCTCGAGGCCATCGCAACGAGCGAGAGTTTGACATTACGAGGGCCATCAAGATTGATGCCCCCAGTTACGATGGCATGGGAGATCCACAGAACTTCCTTACATGGATAGTGGACATGGAATGTTACTATGACTGGCACCATCTCACGGACCCCCAAATAGTCCAAGTTGCCTGGATGAAGCTGACTGGCCGTGCTTAAACTTATTGGCTGAATGAAGAGCGTATGCTAAGAGTTGGGAACGGAGACCCAATTATTGGGTGGACCGTAATGAATAATTTGTTGACCGATCAGTACGTCCCCGCATACCATCGGACACAGATGTTTGACGAGCTTGCCACCCTGCCGCAGGGTTTAAGTTCAGTAGTGGAGTATATGGGAGAAATGAAGGATCGAATGGTACGTTGTGATCTGAAGGAAATCCCCGAGGTAACAATTTCTAGATTCCGTAAGGGGCTTCAACCCGATATTCAGCGGAAGCTCTTACGATATGGCCACACGGATCTAAACACGACATTCAATGCAGGCCTCGACATTGAGA
Source organism: Platanthera zijinensis (assembly GCA_039513925.1). NCBI lineage: Eukaryota > Viridiplantae > Streptophyta > Magnoliopsida > Asparagales > Orchidaceae > Platanthera > Platanthera zijinensis. The sequence continues at coordinate 108,553,397 of CM077083.1, forward strand.
AACACTTAGCATCTAAGGCTAACTCCCGTTATTCCCTTACGAAGGGGAAATCTACTACCGGATCATCTTCCTCCACATATCAGGACAAAGGGAAGTTCCGGTCCGCCGAGTCAAAGACTGTCGTAATCACTGCCAGGAACACTAAGAACCTTGCGAGCGAACATATTCCCATCGGAAAGGTTAGCAAGACTAATGCCACATGTTAATCTTGCGACATTCAGGGTCACTACGCCTTCGAATGCCCAACGAAAACTAAAGCCATAGCCTTGTTAGAGTCGACGATCGATCTTGCGGATTACGTTTATGAGGCTGCTGAGGAGAGCGACCCAGAAGGGGTCCCAAGTGACTTAGAGGATGATCACCCCCTTATGGTGATGCGTTGTATCTTGACCACTCCTCGTCTTTTAGATGATTGGAAGAGGACGAACATATTTTCTCTGATTTTTAAGAGTGGCGAGAAGCTTTGCAAGCTGATTGTTGATAGTTGCAGCTGTGTGAATGTCGTCTCTGAGAACGCCGTTACACGTATGTCCTTGACCACAGAGCCACACCCGACCACATAAAAGGTCGCCTAGATCAACAAGATCTCTATACTCGTTACCAAGCTATGCCTGGTCCCACTCTCATTCAAATCCTACATTGATGAGGTGTGGTGTGATGTCCTTCCGATGGACGCTTATCATGTGTTGTTAGGCCGCCCTTGGCTATACGTGTAACGACCCCATCCATTACATGACATATAGTAGAAGGTCCGGCCGGGGCCCCACACTATATGCCACAAACAGACGGTGAGGTCACAGGATAATACCAAACCATATACGAATCCTAACTCAGAGCATTCTAGCGGAATCTTTAAGTTGTAAATTTGAACTCTAACAGGAATGTCCAATATATATAAACCACAGTTATATATACAACCACGGAATGTACAACAAATGTTTGGCCTTAAGGCCTTACAGTTCCTCTTTCCATACAACATGGATTACAAACCTCGGCGCGCAGGCCGGCCATACATGAGGAAAAACAAAACAAACAAAACCATTTGCTCAGCCTTCAAGGGCTAGCCGCAGCAGCAGCAGCAACAGCAGTTGGGCTTCAGCCCTTCATTTACCACTTGGCTCTCCAGCACCTGCATAGGGACAAACCACCCAAACGGTGGCAAACATGGCAACGGTCAGCAATCAGCTGACCCAATTATAACAATCCTACCCCTTTCTCGGGGCAGTCGCAATCTTTCCCTGCACAGCATGGTATCAACAATAGCAACTATGTGCGCGCAGGCACATTCAAGCCATCACAACCGCCGGCCACACGGTCCGACAGTCCGTACACTCAAGGCACATTCTTGGTGTACCGGAATACCAGGGTCAACACCACCGTCTACACAGTATTTGAGCAATCTGGTCTTTTTGGCGCGCGGGCCTAAGACTCTCATTAGGCGCTCCAATAAAACCCATAACCAGGCTTCCAAGTCGGACGGACCTAACGCAGGTACGGATCAGCCACCCCCCGTTGCTCAAGTCGCCGTGCCACCTCGAATACGGAAGTTACCATGGCAATTTATAGGCGCGGGTCGGTTTCACCTTTCCTGTTCGGCAATCTGCCTTTTCATCGAGTTGCAGCCCAACGGCTCAACCGCACACAAAGTGGCAACGCACTGCCACAAGAGTTGCATCCAACCCTCTTCATTTCCTGGACTTCATCCAGTACTTCCTGCGGCACCAAGCAACAGGTAGGCACAAGGCAACACAAGCCATAATCACGGAGTCTTCTCCGATATGCAAACAAGCATCACCAATCCAGACCAACATGTCCAGATGGGCTTCACACAGCATGCCTAGATCCGTACTCCGATTCCGAACTCTAACAAGGGTGACTTCACATATCTACCCCAAGGGACACCACAACCCACCGCCCACTCGCGGGGAAGGGTTTTCCCTATGCAATGCAGAAAAGAAGGCCTGCACGTGTCCAAGAAGGGAGATCGTTACCCTTGTCGATCTCTTGGGAGCCATCGAAAACTAGCCAGTGAGAAAGAACCGCAGTAGCTTTGCCTTCACAACGCTGGCCTCGGATCACGAATCGGACCACGGGAGCTCCACCAGTGGCTTGATCTCCTCCTCCTTCTTCTTCCTCATCTCTCTTTCTCTCTTCACTTAGCCAAGTGAAGAATGACTCAAGCTTCTGCTGACTTAAACCAGCCAGGAATCACCTGAGCCCTTGGATCCAAAGAGAGAAAATGAACGGCCACGATTTTCCCAAAAACCCACTTTTTTGGCTGACACGGCCTGTGACACGCCCGTGTCACAGGCCGTGTACCCTTAAGCGGCACACGCGGTATTCGTACCGACTGAACTTTACCAGGAGACGGGCATCGATACGCCTGTGTCGAACCTGACACGCCCGTGTCAGTCATAAGACACGCCCGTGTCACCCCTGCCTCATCGAGCTACAAGCAGTACACAGGTAGGCACACGGCATCGGACACGCCCGTGTCCAATCTGACACGGCCGTGTTCAAGGCTTGGTTCCGGGCCGTGTAATCTTCTGACTCAGAACGCCTATTATTTGAGTGACACGCCCTGGAACACGCCCGTGTCCCAGGCCATGTACCCCCGACACGCCCTGGGACACGCCCGTGTCCCAGGCCGTGTAAACCAACCTGCACCTCAAATCCATATTTGAGAGTTTTGGGGTGTTACAATCCTCCCCCCTTAACAAAATTTCGACCCGAAATTTGCACAGTAAGGAAACAAGGAAAAACAAGGCTATAACTTGATAACTCTGTTATAACAAAAGGTACACGGTCTACAGTTTATACAAACAACTCGGGAAATTCAGCTCGCATGGTCTGCTCTCGCTCCCATGTTAGCTCTTCACGGCCACAATTGTCCCATTGGACTTTGACCATCCCGATCACTTTGTTCCGCAACTGTTTCTCGGCTCGATCCTCGATCTGAATGGGTCGAACCCTCGTCGTAAGCCCATACTCGACCGGTACCCGATCATTCTCCACTACTTGAGCTGGATCCTTGACAGCCTTACGCAGTACTGAGATGTGAAATACATCATGTAATCCACCCAAGTCTGCTGAAAGTGCTAGTCGATAAGTAGCTTCCCCAACTCGCTCCACCACCTCAAATGGGCCAAGATACCTCGGACTTAGCTTTTTCAAACGCCGAATCCTGGACACGCCTTTGAAGGGTTTGATCTTCAAATATACCCAATCACCCACCGCGAACTCCACGTTCCGATGTTTGGCATTGTAGTACTTTGCTTGACGATCTTGGGCTATCAATAGCCTCTCCCGAATAGAGCATATGAGCGAGGTAGCTTCTTCGACTTCCTTTTTCCCACTCAGCTTAGATTCACCTGCTTCTGCCCAAGCTAACGGTGTACGACATTTACGACCATATAACGCCTCAAATGGTGCCATACCGATGCTCGCTTGGTAGCTATTATTATAGGCAAATTCTACAAGAAAAATATAATCTTCCCATCTCTTACCAAAGTCTAGGGCGCACATGCGGAGAATGTCCTCCATCGTCCTGTTGGTTCGTTCAGTCTGGCCATCCGTTTGGGGATGAAAGGCCGTACTAAACGCTAACTTTGTACCCAACATTTGATGAACTAGCCGCCAATCATTCGATGTGAACCGCCCATCACGGTCACTGACGATGCTCCGAGGAACACCGTGCAGTCGAACAACCTGCTCCACATAAAGCTTGGCCAAGGTTTCCACTGAATCGTCTCTTCTGTTTGGAAGGAAGTGCGCCACTTTTGTCAACCGGTCCACAATCACCCAGATTGAATCATGACCGCGTTGAGATCTCGGCAGCCCGTGCACGAAATCCATCGAAATGTCATCGAACTTCCATTCCGGAATGGGTAAAGACATCAGGAAACCGCCAGGCTTCTGGCATTCCGCTTTCACCAATGCACAAGTATGGCATTCCGCCACATAACGTGCTACATCTTTCTTTAGTCTGGGCCACCAGAACAGCTTTTTCAGATCTCTTTACATCTTTGTGCTCCCTGGGTGGACTGAGTACTTTACAAAGTGAGCTTCGTACATCAACTCTTCCCTCAATTTACCCACACTCGGGACGCACACTCGACCATTTCTTCGTAACAAACCGTTATCCCAAGAAAATTGGTCATCCGGCCCATCTTTAGCATAGCGCTGGAGACTTTCATCAAGCTCTGTTGCTCGCCGAACTCTATCTGTAAGGTCATATTGCACCTCCGTCCAGTTCAAGCATGCATCGAATGACGAACCCTTGTCAACACAAGATATCTCCAATGCTTCCAATTCCTGGATTAAACGCTGATCATGCCTCTGCAACCAGCTTGCCCGTACCGGAGTCTTCCGACTCAAAGCATCAGCGACCACATTTCCCTTCCCGGGAGTATAGTGAATCTCTAAGGTGTAGTCCCCAAGGAACTCCATCCATCTTCGTTGTCACATATTCAGATCCTTCTGATCCAACAAGTACTTTAGGCTTTTGTGATCTGTATAGATGTCCACTTTAACGCCATAAAGATAGTGCCGCCACAACTTGAGCACAAAGATTACCGCCGCCAACTCCAAATCATGGACGGGGTAATTCCGCTCATGCACTTTCAACTGGCGCAAGCCATAAGCAATCACTTTACCAAACTGCAGAAGAATGCAGCCTAAGCCGCTCCCGGAGGCATCACTATAGATCTCATACCCATCTGTACCACATGGCGATGTCAACACAGGCGCCGTGGTCAAACGACTCTTCAAGTCTTCAAAAGCTCGCGCGCACTCCGGCGTCCAAATGAACTTTTGATCTTTTCTCGTCAGCGTGGTCAGAGGTAAAGCAATCCATGAGAAGTTTTCCACAAACTGTCTATAGTAGCCCGCAAGCCCAAGGAAGCTCCTGACCTCGGCCACTGAAGACATCACTGGCCAATCTCGAATGGCTCTTATCTTCAACGGATCCACCGCGATACCTTCTCCACTTACCACATGGCCTAAAAAGGCTACTGAAGAGAGCCAGAACTCACACTTTGAGAACTTGGCATAAAGCTTATTCCTCCGCAGGGTATACAAGACCAACCGCAAATGGTTTGCATGATCCTCTTCCGACTGAGAGTATAGTAAGATGTCATCGATAAACACAATAATGAACAAATCCAAGTACGCTATGAACGTTCGATGCATTAGGTCCATAAATACCGAAGGCGCATTACATATGCCAAACGGCATTACCGTGAACTCATAATGACCGTAGCGTGTTCCAAACGCCGTCTTGGGAATGTCACCTTCCCGAATCCTCAACTGATAATATCCTGAGTTCAAATCCAACTTGGAATAGACCGTTGATCCTGCCAGCTGATCAAATAGGTCATCAATCCGTGGGATCGGATATTTGTTTTTCTCCGTCAGCTTATTCAATTCGCGGTAGTCAATACATAACGGCAAACTACCGTCTTTCTTTTTCACAAATAGAACAGGCGCGCTCCAAGGTGACATACTGGGGCATATGTATCCCTGCTCCAACAACTCTTGCAATTGGACTTTCAACTCAGCCATCTCTTTTGGCGCGACGCGATATGGTGTGCGGGCCACAGGTTTAGCACCTGGCACCAACTCAATAGAGAAGTCAATCTCCCGCTGAGGTGGTAACCTAGGAAGATCTTTAGGAAACACATCGGCAAACTCTGACACAACCAGAACTTCACTGACACTGGCCTTTGGCTGAACAGCCTGAATTAGCGTGAAGAATAACTCCGCGCCCTTCCGAACAGCATTGATGACTTGGAGCGCAGACAACAGAGTCCCGCCAACTCCTCGCATACCAGCGAACTTCGTCACAAGTACGGTATTCTGGCCCAGTGTGATCTCTTTGGAGTTGCAATCAATACAGGCACGCTGCTCCGAGAGCCAGTCCATACCAAAGATCACATCAAACTCCGATAACGGTAGCACAGCTGCACTCAGACCGAAATCCCGACTTCATATTTGAACATCCACATCGCAAGCCCTATCCGCAAGCATCACACAGCCATTCGGCAATAGCACCCTTGAACTATCATCCGTCACATGACTCGGCACCCCAATTCGAGATACGAAGTCCTCAGACAGAAAAGAATGTGAAGCACCCGTATCAAACAGGGCTCTCGTCAGATTATTCCGAATCAGGACAAAGCCTGCAGCACACACATCATGCACAAGCTATACATAACAAAAAGCAATCGCACATAAGCAAATAATCTATATCAACTCGTACCTGTGACGACGTCACTTTGCTTAATCGCTTCCTGTTGGCCAAGCTGATAGATTCGGGGCTGTGCCTGGGACGCAGAGGAATCAGCCACCGCTTTGCCCTTCTCAGCATAAGACGCACCCGTCTTCTTTTCCCCTTTGGGCTGAACAACCCGACAGTCACGGGCTATATGCCCCACCCGGCCATAGTTATAGCATGTACGAGAATCCGGCCTTGATGTCTCCCCCGACACAACGGTCGTAGTCACTTGCCCAGACGGCTTGGACCTCTTACCCCCTTTCTTCTGGTAGAACGATTTGCTAGGGCGAGGTGCTTGAACCTCTGGCTTTGACACAATCAAGCCCTTGTTCCCTTACACCCATCGCATGTCCTTCTCCAACGCACACGCAGTATCAACCAACGCCTGAAACCCTTGGTTCACTGAACTCGAAAGCAGGAACCTCAACTCATCCCGCAATCCTTCATAGAACCTATTCGTTTTCCTTTGGTCATCCACGAAGATTGTTCCCGCATACCGTCCCAACCTGGTAAACTCATGCAAGTAGTTATCCACGCTATCTTCTCCTTGATTTAACCGTTGGAACTCATTTTCCATGGCAATACGTTGCGCCGCTGCGACATGCTTCGCCAAAAATATTCGAGAGAACTCCTCAATCGATACTTGCGTTAATTGCCTGCCCGCCAAATGGTGTACCTCAACCTCGTCCCCCCACAACCGCGCCTCTCCTTCAAGCATGAAGGTGGCCAAGGTGACCTTTTGAGTTTCCTCCGCCCTGATCGCTGTCATTATCCGCTTGACACGTGATAACCAATCCTCTGCCTGCATTGGGGATCCCATTCCCATAAATGTAAGCGGACTGAATCTCATGAATTGCTTCAACTGTCGGTCAGCTGCTCGTGGATCTACAGCCTCAACCGGCTCGAGTCGTACAACAACACGAACTAGTTCTACTGCCGGCTGCGCTTGCCCGGTCGGCTGAATCATGGCAAATAGAGCCTCAGCAACTAAGCGAAGAGTTTCCGCAGATGGAGGAGGTGTTGGCACCTCAGCTGGTGCCGCACTCTCATCAGAGCGCTGGGGCTCAGAATGCCCAGCCCCACTACGCGTCACCTATAGGTGGACAAGACACACACTAGAGTTCGTACGCAAGCAAAACAACACAAAAAGGAACGCGCAGATTCCTCAAACAAGATTTTGTACATTCCTTAGTGGGCATTCCATAGTTCATTAGCATTACAGCAGGGCACATAAACACGCGCTCGCTACCCCATAAAAGAATTAGACCACGAATTCAAAAGAGGAAGACCGAACGAAGCTGATACCAAAATGTAACGACCCCATCCATTACATGACGTATAGTAGAAGGTCCGGCCGGGGCCCCACACTATATGCCACAAACAAACGGTGAGGTCACAGGATAATACCAAACCATACACGAATCCTAAATCAGAGCATTCTAGCGGAAGCTTTAAGTTGTAAATTTGAACTCTAACCAGAAATGTCCAATATATATAAACCACAGTTATATATACAACCACGGAATGTACAACAAAGGTTTGGCCTTAAGGCCTTATAGTTCCTCTTTCTATACAACATGGATTACAAACCTCGGCGCGCAGGCCGACCATACATGAGGAAAAACAAAACAAACAAAACCATTTGCTCAGCCTTCAAGGGGTAGCCGCAGTAGCAGCAGCAACAGCAGTAGGGCTTCAGCCCTTCATTTACCACTTGGCTCTCCAGCACCTGCATAGGGACAAACCACCCAAACGGTGACAAACATGGCAACGGTCAGCATTCAGCTGACCCAATTATAACAATCCTACCCCTTTCTCGGGGCAGTGGCAATCTTTCCCTGCACAACATGGTATCAACAATAGCAACTATATGCGCAGGCACATTCAAGCCATCACAACCGTCGGCCACACGGCCCGACAGTCCGTGCACTCAGGGCACATTCTTGGTGTACCGGAATACCAGGGTCAACACCACCGTCTACACGGTATTTGAGCATTCTAGTCTTTTCGGCGCGCGGGCCTAAGACTCTCATTAGGCGCTCCAACAAAACCCATAACCAGGCTTCCAAGTCGGACGGACCTAACGCAGGTACGGATCAGCCACCCCCCGTTGCTTAAGTCACCGTGCCACCTCGAATACGGAAGTATCCATGGCAATTTATAGGCGCGGGTCGTTTTCACCTTTCCTGTTCGGTAATCTGCCTTTTCATCGAGTTGCAGCCCAACGGCTCAACCGCACACAAAGTGGCAACGCACTGCCACAAGTGTTGCATCCAACCCTCTTCATTTCCTGGACTTCATCCAGTACTTCCTGCGGCACCAAGCAACAGGTAGGCACAAGGCAACACAAGCCATAATCACGGAGTCTTCTCCGATATGCAAACAAGCATCACCAATCCAGACCAACATGTCCAGATGGGCTTCACACAGCATGCCTAGATCCGTACTCCGATTCCGGACTCTAACAAGGGGGACTTCCCATATCTACCCCAAGGGACACCACAACCCACCGCCCACTCGCGGGGAAGGGTTTTCCCTATGCAATGCAAGAAAAGAAGGACTTCACGTGTCCAAGAAGGGAGATCGTTACCCTTGTTGATCTCTTGGGAGCCATCGAAAACTAGCCGGTGAGAAAGAACCGCAGCAGCTTTGCCTTCACAACGCTGGCCTCGGATCACGAATCGGACCACGGGACCTCCACCGGTGGCTTGATCTCCTCCTCCTTCTTCTTCCTCCTCTCTCTTTCTCTCTTCACTTAGCCAAGTGAAGAATGAATCAAGCTTCTGCTGACTTAAACCATCCAGGAATCACCTGAGCCCTTGGATCCAAAGAGAGAAAATGAATGGCCATGATTTTCCCAAAAACCCACTTTTTTGGCTGACACGGCCTGTGACACGCCCGTGTACCCTTAAGCGGCACACGCGGTATTCGTACCGACTGAACTTTACCAGAACACGGGCATCGACACGCCCGTGTCGAACCTGACACGCCCGTGTCAGTCATAAGTCACGCCCGTGTCACCCCTGCCTCATCGAGCTACAAGCAGTACACGGGTAGGCAAACGGCATCGGACACGCCCGTGTCCAATCTGACACGGCCGTGTTCAAGGCTTGGTTCCGGGCCGTGTAATCTTCTGACTCAGAACGCCTATTATTTGAGTGACACGCCCTGGGACACGCCTGTGTCCCAGGCCGTGTACCCCCGACACGCCCTGGGACACGCCCGTGTCCCAGGCCGTGTAAACCAACCTGCACCTCAAATCCATATTTGAGATTTTTGGGGTGTTACAATACGACCGTGATGTTACACATTTTTGTAGAGCCAACACTTATGAATTCAAATTCAATGGCAAAACCATCACTTTGAGGCCGACCATCCCAAAGGAGCCCGTAGTCTTGGCTAATGACACCACTCTCCCGGTAGAATGGAAAACGTTGAATCTAGTTGGGAGGAAAGAGTTTGAGAGAGATCCGTTCTTTGATGGAATTATGTATGCGCTAGTCCTATTAAGTGCGAAGCCCAATTCTAGTATTTTGGATTAGCTACCTAGTGAGTTACGGGTACTGTTGGAGGAGTATAGGGATGTGTACCCGGATGAGTTGCCGCCCACGTTACCCCCGCTTAGGAATATCCAGCATGTGATTGATCTCATCCCGGGGACTTCCTTGCCAAATCAGCCCCACAATCGACTCCACCCCGCAACTCACCTGGAGTTGCAGTCCTAGATAGAGGGTTTGCTAGAGAAAGGTTTTATTAGGACTAGTATGAGCCCATGTGCGGTACCAGCCCTCCTTTCCCCCAAGAAGGATGACACGTGGAGGATGTGCGTTGATAGCTGGGCTATCAACTAAATCACCATCAAGTACAGGTTCCCCATTCCCCGCCTAGATGATTTGTTGGATGTCTTGTTTGGAGCCAGCGTATTCTCCAAATTACATCTTCGGAGTGGCTATCACCAGATTAGGATACGAGAGGGTGACGAGTGGAAGACGACATTTAAGTCAATGGATGGTCTGTACGAATGGCTTGTGATGCCCTTTGGGTTATCCAATGCCCCTAGTACCTTCTCCCGGATGATGACACATGTCTTTCAGCCATTCATGGGAAAGTTCGTTGTCGTCTACTTTTACGATATTCTTATTTATAGCACCTCTACTACCGAGCACATCTCCCACATGAGAGTGATCCTTTCCACCCTGCGGAAGGAGACTTCATTTCTCAATATTAAGAAATGCACTTTCTATGCCTCAGAGGTTGAGTTTTTAGGCTATATAGTCGGCTCTAAGGGTATTCGAGTTGACCCAGGCAAGGTTCAGGTCATTAAAGACTAGCCCGTGCCAACCACCCTACGTGAGGTGCGTAGCTTACATGGGTTAGCCACGTTTTATCATCAGTTCATACGAGACTTTAGTAGTATTATGGAGCCTATCACAGACTGTATGAAGAAGGGAGAGTTTACGTGGATGAGTCCGCCACCTATGCTTTTGAGCGAATAAAGGAGCTTATGTCTTAGGCACCTTTCTTACGTCTACCTGACTTTACTAAAGTCTTTGAGCTCACATGTGATGCGTCTGGGGTAGGGAGTTGAGGAGTCTTGAGCTAGGAGGTCCATCCCGTTAGTTATTTTAGCGAGAAGTTGTCCGGGCCTAAGCTGAACTATTCAAATTACGATAGGGAATTTTATGCTATAGTCCGATGTCTACACCATTGGAGGCACTATCTCCTCTCCAAGGAGTTTGTGATCCTCTCCGATCATGAGACTTTACGTTTCATTAATGGCCAGCATAAGATCGGCCCATGAAATGCTAAGTGGGTAGCTTTCTTACAATGTTACACGTTTAATCTCAAGCACCTTAAGGGAGCTGACAACCGAGTCACGGACGCTCTTAGTCGCTTAACCTTGTTAGTCACAACTATGGAGGTTAATGTGGTAGGATTCGAATGATTCAAAGATGAGTATGCCACGTGCCCCGATTTCCAGGACGCATATCTGTCAGCCCAAGATAGCTCCCCCACAAACATATCGGCTTTCATCATTAAGGATGGCTATCTCTTTAGACTTGGAAAGCTATGTATTCTGCAGTCATCGTTGCGCCTCCATATCATCTGGGAAATGCATGGCAGAGGGTTGAGTTGTCATTTTGGTAGGGATAAGACCATTACGTTAGTTGAAGAAAAATTCTATTGGCCAAAACTTAAGGAAATGGTGGGACGAGTGGTGAGTAGTTGCCGTACTTGTCAAATATCCAAGGGCACAAAAACCAACGTTGGTTTATATATGTCGTGGCCTATTCCTTCCACCCTTTGGGAAGATGTGAGCATGGACTTTGACTTAGGCTTACCCACTACTTTACGACGTCACGATTCTATTTTAGTAGTTGTGGATAGGTTCCCCAAAATGGAATATTTTATCCCGTGCACCAGAACTAACGATGCATCTCATATCGCCAAATTATATTTTAAAGAAGTAGTTAGTCACCGGGGAGTGCCGAAGACAATAGTCTCGGATCGTGATGTTAAGTACATGAGTTATTTCTGGAAGACACTTTGGGTCTTAATGGGTACCAAGTTACTGTTTTCCTCTGCCTATCACCCCCAGACTGATGGGCAGATGGAGGTGGTTAATTGAAGCTTGGGTAGCCTTCTTAGATGCCTAGTAAGCGATCACAAAGGCACGTGGGATATTATTCTTCCCCACGCCCAATTAGCTTATAATAATTCAAAAAATTGGTCTACTGGTCTGTCACCAAACGAGATTGTCCATGGATACAAGGCCCCTGTGCCTATTGACTTGGTACCGTTACCCCTAACAAACAAGATAATTCAGTTTGCACAATCCTTCGCCCAACATATTCATGACTTACATGCAGGTGTACGAGCTACCATGACTGCTCAATACGAGACGTATAAGTCGCACGCTAATTTACATAGGAGGGTTTCACACTTTAAAGTTGGCGATTTGGTCCTAGTCCGCTTTATTCCCGAACGCTTTCCATCTGGCACCGTTAAGAAGTTGGCACCGAAGCGCGCCGGCCCTTTTCGGATTATCAAGAAACTAGGTGACAACGCTTTCGTTTTTGATTTGCCAGCTTATTGGGGTATCTCCCCTATTTTTAATGTCTCAGATTTGACCCTGTTTGTTTTACCTCCACCTGAGTTGAATTCTTTGTCGTCTTATCCCTCCATTGAAAATTCTGATGGGTTGGGAAGTGGTAGTTCGGATGATCTCTCTCCTTCGGTCCCCGCAGGTATAACATCGGATGGTACGTTGCCTTCTTTAATTACTACTGCTGACATGTTTCCCAGGTTTACTCGGACATTTCTCACTCCAGATATGATACTCGCTGCGGAACCACTCACTTCTTCGGATGGTGCAACTTACCGCTTACTTGTCCATTGGTGTTACCGCCCCCCTTCGGATGACTCTTAGGTACTCGCGACAGAGCTTCACCGTTTGGAAGTCGAGCTTCTCCGCCGCTACCTCTCCACTCACGCATCAGAGATACGTGATTTTGAGTGGGGGAGGATTGATGCAGCGCTGCCGCCAATTGATGATGACCCGATTGCTGAGGCACTACGACATAAAGATATAAGACGCCGTGATGATGCTGAAGGAAGTGCACGTTACAACCTCCGCCCGCAGCGTGCTAAAACCTCCATAAAGAATTAGCCTAATTTTTCTTATTTCATGCACTTTATTTTATATTTTGGGAATATAAAATTATCCTATGTTTAAGTGATAATTTTATATTCATGGCTTGCTTTTATTTTTTTAATTTGAACAATTTTTATTTTGGTGTGCATTTAGCCATTTGGATGGATGAGATTAAATCTCCATCATGGAAGGCTAAGAGTTGTTGTAAACTCCTATTTAAGGAGGTGATTATGAGGAATAAGTTAATTGAAGATTGAAAACCTAATTCCTCTCCCTAGAGAATTCGGCCAAGAGAAGGAACCTCCTTGCCGCCTCCCCCTTGTGTGGTGTGAAGCCGCCGCCCGCTTGCTCCCTCCATCCGTTTGGTGCGACTCCGGCATGGCTTCCGTGGTGCGACTCCGTTGAAGAAGGTTGCAAACCCCTTGCTGTGACGCCGGCGGATCCGTGGAGAGAGTGATTCTCCCACCTTATCTTTGTGTGAACGTTCATCCCGGTTGGGTAATCTCTTCCCGTTGTGTGATTCTTGCTTTAGTTTGTGGAGGTTTTTTCATGCATCATTTTTTTCCAAGATTTTTAAATCCGTCGCTTGCAAAATCTGAATTTGAAGGTGTTGTTATTGAATCTCTTGTTGTCCGGAATGAGTAGATCCGTCTCGGGAGTGCGACTTGGACTATCCTCGATTTGCTCTTCCGTTCGGCACACTTTATGTGCCAACAAGGGAATTAATCACGACTCGAATTTCGATCGCTCTTAAAGGTTTTCCGCCGCTCCAAAATAAATTTATAACTGCGCTTTAAACGGCTTAAATTGAAATGAATAGATGCTTGTGTAGGTGCGGTGAGTTGTGTGCTTGTTGGATAGGTAGGTCTTAAGGACGTTGTATCGAGTCCGGCTTACGATGAGTTGTGTGCTTGTTGGAGAGGTAGGTCCTAAGGAAGTGGTATCGAGTCCCGGATTTTGGGAACCAACCGACCCCTTTTCGTTTGCTTTTGGTCGGCGTTCTCTCCGTTTATTTATTGTTCTGTGACGATTAGGTGTCCGTTAGCGTAGTCACGTCCGTATCACGATCATCACTACATCAAGTGACCAAATAGATTTAGGGTTTCCTGACCAGGGAGATACCATCACGCAATAGCATACTACCGTCGTGCGGTACCTTCGAAATTAACTTCCTCCGCAAGCCACCGTCGAAATAGCCCACTCAAGTGCTGCCACCTCTACGCTATCATCGCGTGGTATTCTTCTTACCGACATGAGATATCTTACCGAGCGCCATGATAAATAATTAAGTGGGCTATCACCCACGGTATTACTTACGGCAAGCAATAGCTTCCCGAGCCATACGCCAAAAAATCAGTCGAGTACCTCCATGCGGTATCCTGCTACCGCTACGCGATATCTCTCGACGATCTTTTGTCTACTCAATGCTCTCGATTCCTCCGAGTATTCATTGTATATACTCAACGACTGCTACCGTCGTGCGGTATCCGGCTACCGCCGCAAGGTAGTACCTGATGATCGTTAAGTCCACTCAACGATCACTCAACTCCCTTGACTACTCCGAGTATTCGTCATATATACTCGATAATGACTACCGCTGTGCCGTAGCTATTACCACCGTGTAGTGGTATCTAGACACTCAATGTCGAATCAGCACTTCCCCCTGCTCAGGTGCAAGCCTAAACACCAGCGCGCCCCGAGCCCAAGTCCACTCTCCTGACTTGAAAATGCGTACGAGGGGTATATCGCGAATCGGGATGTTACAAATCCTTTAAACAAAATAAATCATTTTGTCCCCGAAATCAGGCTAAGTTTATGGGGATGGTAAAGAATGAAAAGTTAGGTATGATTTTAAATATTCCTTTGGGAAACAGCTCTGGGTAGCGCTTTCGCATCAAGTCCATTGGCTCCCAAGTGCATTCCTCTTTTCCGTGATTAGACCACTGTACCTTCACCAAAGGGATTCTCTTTCGCTGCAAGCGTCTTGTCTCGGTGTCCACTATCTGCACTGGATCTGATCGGGCCATAGTAGTGCTTTCTAAAGTGTCAACACATGGAAGATATCATACAAATTTTGTAGCTCAGGTGGTAGCTCCATCTAATAGGTCAAAGGGCCAATCCTTTCCAATATAGCATAGGGCCCTACATATCTCGGGCTGAGCTTCTTCCTACCACGTATTCGTGACACTCCATTAATTGGCTAGATCTTCAAGAATGCCTTGTCACCCATTTAAAACTACACCATCCTATGTTTCACATTATAATACTTTGCTTGTCGACCCAGAGCCTCCAACATGCATTCTCGTATCAAACTAAATATAGCATCGACATCATCATTATACTCTACTCCAAATATCCTCAGGTCTTCATCATGTACCCATGATAAAGGTGTTCTACACCTCCTCCCATAAAGTGCTTCGTGGGGTGTCATTCCGATGCTGGCTTTATGGCTAATGTTGTATGAGAATTCCACTATTGGTAAGAGCCTTTACCATGGCAGTCCTTTATCAAAAACGCACAATCTTAACAGGTCATTCATGGTTTTGATGGTCCTCTCAGACTTGCAATCCGTTTGAGGATGAAAAGATATACTAAAGGTATGATGGGAGCCCATATACGTTCAAACTTCCTTCCATTCCTTGGAGTTAAAATTACTGTTGCAATCTGAGGCTATCATCTTAGGCACTCCATGGTACCATAATAACTATTCCACAAAGAGACCCAAACTGAGACATTCCCCGATCGTGATCGGGGAAGACCGTGAACAAAATCAATGGATATATCCTCAAATTTAAAGTTTAGAATGGGCAATGATTGTAGAAATCCACAAGGGATTTTGCACTCCATATTCACCTTCTGACAGGCCTCACAGTATGTAACGTAGTATGTGACATCCTTCTTCATCCCGGGCCAAAACATGGTCCTTCTCAAGTCAGTATAAATTTTGTCAATTCTAGGGTGCACCGAATACTTGGTGCAATGAGCCTCTTGTTGGAGCCGACGGTTCACATATCCTCAGTTTGATAATATCAATTCCCATGTTGTTTTTTATTATATCTTGTGTTTGGTAGAGTGTGCAAGTTTATAGGTTCAAGCAATGCATGAAGCACTCTTATGGTTCTTAAAGCCGAGCGGTAGTATTTATCGCCGGGCAGTAGCATGAATTATTTAGCCAGGAGCTCGGGAACTTACCGTACCAGGCGCTAGCTTTGTACCGTGATGTACTAGGCCAGGAGACGCCTGAACTATCGCAAGGCGATACCATTCCTACCGCTGGGCGATAACATTATACCAAACCACATTAGCAACTCAACAAACATCGAGACTGGCTAATTTGTCGAGACTGACAGATTCGTCGAGATAACTAGACTACCATCGGGATCTAGCTTGGTACCGTATTGAAATAACACACTCAACGATCGTCGAGATGACTGGACTACTGCCGGGCGCTACATACCTACCGCGCTGCGCTAGCATTGGAAAAAGGAAAATATTCATTTTGAATATTTTTCCAATTTTGGAGGACAGCTATCAACATCAACCGCGTGAACCTAATGCTGGGTGCTAGCCTTACAGCATGCAGTAGCCTATTTTTACAAAGATGTATAAAAATGCGACTCATTTTATGTGTTCCTAACAAAGACAAAAAGATAGTTAGATCTGCGACTCCTAGTGTTTGGCTTCATCTCCGTGGTACGTTCCACCATCTCTGTCGATGGAAAATAAGACTTCCTCCCTCCCGTTCGAGCACGAAGAACTCTGGAAAGCCTAGAACTACAAATCCTATGAAGAGTTGATCAGTTGCAAGCCCACGAAGATCTCTAGCACCGATCGAGGATCTCTCAATGGAGGAGTCATATTGAGGAAGATTTGAACTTTAATATTTTTATATTCTACTGTACTTTTCTCTTCTTTGTATTTTTGTGGTGAGGAAAATCAACCGGTGAAGGTGATTGGGATCCCGAAAGGATTCCTTGAGAAATCATTCCGAGGAAGGGACGTCTAGATTGGGGGATCTAGCGGGTCTCTAAGACACCTCCTTGCATGAGGGTGAAGATCCAGCTCGATGTCCTTTCTTAGAGGGAAAGGAAGAGAGCCAACCGGTCCATGGAGTGGGTCGGTATAGAAAAATAAAAGTTTTTTTCATTCACTAGCTTCGATCTCCGTCATTACAGAGATCAAGTTTTATAATCTTTAAAAACAATCGTTGATTTAACTTCTGAATGAAATTCATTTTCTGTGTATTCTCCTGCATACTACGTTGTGTGTGTTAGCCAGAAATTCTCTGTAAGGTGCATAGATTTCCAATGATAAATCTGCCAAGAAAAACAAGTTTTGTAACATACTGTCGCGCGTTAGCTACCTAATGTCCTGCGGTTGCTTTCTGAACTAGTTTTCTGGTTAGAAATCATTCGAATATCTAGAAATCGTCATTAAACCTTATTCACCCCCCCTAAGGTTGACCACTATATCCAACAAGTGGTATCAGAGGAGGTTACTTCAAAAAGGCTTAACAACCTGAAGAAAGATGTCCAGTGCGGTTCACGCATTTTCTGAGGGAAAGGGTGTGAGTAGACCCCCACTGTTTATGGGGAGTGACTACAATCACTGGAGAACATGAATGAAAATCTTTCTAATGACACAAAGCATGGACGTGTGGGCCATGATCGAGATGAAATACACTGCACCCACCACCACTATAGGCGATAACATCTTAGTCAAACCGAATGATAAATGGGATGACGCTGACAAGCTTAGATGTACAAATAATGCCAAAGCAATGAACTCTTTATTTTGCGCATTGGATAAAACTGAATTTAATTGAATCTGTAACTGTGAAACTGTATATGATATATGGCGTCTACTTAAGCTTACTCACGAAGGTACCTTGCAGGTGATGGAGTCGAAGCTATTCCAACTCGAATCTGAATACGAAAAATTCTATATGGAGATCGACGAGGAAGTAGACATCATGTATACACACTTCACTAGGATTGTCAATCCCTCAAGATCCCTCAGGAAGAGCTACTCAAATGGAGATCTGGTGAGGAAGATCCTATGATCTTTGCCTCCTCGCTTCAACGTGAAGGTGACTGCAATTGCTGAATCACATGATATCAGCACCCTGGAGATAGAGAGCCTAATTGGAAACTTAAAGACACATGAACTTGAATTAAATATTCAAGCTGAGGAGTATCCCAGGGATATAAAGAAGAAGGGGATGCCACTAAAGGCTGTAAGGGAGAGAATGATTGCTAAACAATTTGAGGAAGACAACGAAGAAAGCCTCTATGTCCGAGAGTTCAAAATGATCATGAAGAATCCCAATAGGCAGGGAAAATTTAAGAAGTTTCTTAAGAAAGGTGCTGAAGAAGGCAGGAGGTGGAACAATTCGTTAAAAGAGATGGAGAGCGATGATGAGAAGACCCTACCTGAGTGTTATCACTGTCATAAGCCTGGGCACATAAAGAGGGACTGTCCAAGACTCTAGAAGGTGGAAAAGAAGAAGAAAAGCTAGCACAAATAAAAGAAAAAACTATTAAAGGTGGATGAGGATGGATCTGACAAATCTAGCACCTCAGACTCGAGTTGTGAAGACGAGGCAAATTTGTGCCTCATGGGAAGAAATCAGGATGAATCTGAAGAAGATTCCAGTGTCCAGAGAGATACTGAGGTGTGTTGGCAGGCTAAGAATAAGGAGAACGTATAGTACTTGGACTCTGGGTGTTCTAAGTACATGACAGGAGATAAAGACAAGTTCCTTAGCCTGGAGAAGAAGAAGGGAGGCATGATGACATTTGGGGACAATAGCAAAGGGTGCATACTTGGAATCGACACCATGGGTAACAAAGAATTTTTAATCTCTAATGTACTATTTGTAGATTGACTCAAGCATAATTTACATTTCTGTTAACCAACTCTATCTTTAAAGGCCAAAATATCATATTTGAATCCTCTACAAACAATTGCAAAATTATAGATGCTAAAACTAATAGTGTTTTACTTGTTTCTCATAGAACCGATAATGTTTATACTGTTAGCTTTGAGGATATCTCTGCTTCTGATTTAAAATGCTTAGTTACCAAGAATGAGAAATTAGATCTTTAGTATAGGAGACTAGGACACTCAGGAAGTAAACTTATTGTCAAACTATTGAAAAATAAACTTGTTCGTGGACTTCCAAAATTAAGCGGTGGTTTAAACTCTTTATGTACTCCGTGTCAAAAAGGGAAATTTGTTAAAACCTCATTCAAAAGAAAAAAATGATATTTCCACAACTAGACTAGACCTCTTCACCTCATTCACATGGATCTTTTTGGTCCTTTTAGTACATGTAGTCTAGGTGGAAAATGATAAATGTTTGTTCTTCTTGATGACTACTCCCGTTATTATTGGACGATCTTCTTTACGAATAAATCTGAAATGTTCCTTGAGTTCACCAATCTATGCACTAGACTTCAAAATGATAAGGAACTAAATATAAAATGCATAAGGTCATATCATGGGGGAGAATTTGAGAAGGAGAATTTCACAAACTATTGTAATAATTTAGGAATTAAACTTGAATTCTCAACCCCACGCACTCCTCAATAGAAATGGGTAGTAGAGAGAAAGAACCGCATGCTTCAAGAGATAACACGCACAATGCTTGCCTAGTTCGGCTTGCCTCGATATTTCTAGGCTAAAGCGGTTAACACAAAATATTATGTGATGAACCGAGTCATGCGTCGCCCCATTCATAACCTAACTCCATATGAACTCTTCTTAAATAAGAAGCCATCAGTTTCCAATTTTAAAGTCTTTGGTTGCCCGAGTTTTATTCTAAACACTAAGGATCACTTAGGAAAACTTGACAAAAAAATCTGATCTAGGCATCCTTTTAGGATACTCGAGTTTGAGTCGTGCCTATAGGTTTTGCAATAGGAGAACCTAAGTTGTTGAAGAATCGGATCACGTGCACTTTGAAGAAAATACTCCAACCAAAGAACCTAGGCTAAATGAAGAGGAAATTGATGACGATGTACAGTTCAAAGCTAAGTGTGAGGAGAAAGAAGTGTCGGTTGATGTTCAAACTCATATAGACAAGTATAGGCCTCCAAGTACTTTAAATTTCATAAAGCAACATCCACGAGAACTAGTAATAGGAGAGCCCTAACATGGAGTTAGAACTTGGTTGGCTTTACATGAATCCTTTTCGAACTTGTGTTTCCTATCTGAAAATGAACCCTAAAATATCTTAGAAGACTTAAAGGATGAATCATGGTTCTTTGCTATGATTGAAGAGCTAAATAAATTTGAGAGAAGTATGGTATGAGTGTTAGTAGAGCGTCCTGATAGCCATCTAGTTATATGTTTGAAATGGGTATAAAAAATTAAACTTGATGGTGACTCTAGGATAACTAGAAACAAAGCTAGGTTGGTGGCACAGGGTTACTCACAAATAGAGGGTGTTGATTTTAAGGAATCATTTCCACCGGTTGCACGTCTTGAATCCATTCATATGTTCTTAGCATTTGCAAGTTTTAAACAAATTAAATTTTATCAAATGGATGTTAAGAGTTCATTCTTGAATTGATATATTAAGGAAGACGTGTATGTCGAGCAACTACCAGATTCAAGAACGCTGACTAACTGAATCATGTATACAAGTTGGTGAAAGCCTTGTACAGATTGAAGCAAGAACCCCGTGCTTGGTATGATAGGCTCACAACTTTTCTACTAGGACATGGGTTTAGGATTGGTAGGGTGGACACCACTCCCTTTGCGAAGCACGAGAATCTTGATTTAATTCTCTTACAAATTTACATGGATGATATTATTTTTGGGGCAACAAATGATAAATTATGTAAAGAAATTATCACTTTAATGCAGTCTGAATTTGAAATGAGTCTAGTTGGTGTTTTATCTTATCTCTAAGGGTTTCAAATTTCTTAATGTAACAATGAATTTTTATAATTCAATTGAAATACATAAAATAAATGCTTGTACGATTTGGCTTTGAGAATCTGAAACAAGTCAAGACTCCAATGAGTGCCTCTCTGAAATTAGAAAAGGTTGAAATTGGCATTTCGATGGATCAAACTGTCCTTAGAGGAATGATCAGATCACTACTCTACTTAAGTGCGTCTAGGCCCGATATTACATTCGTGGTGTGTCTATGTGCTAGATATCAAGCCGATCCTATAGAATCACACTTGAAAGCGGTTAAACATATCTTTAAGTATCTTATAGGCACCAAAAATCTTGGTCTTTGGTACCCACACAATACTGATTTAACACTCCATGGGTACTCCGACTCTGAGTATATTGGATGTTCACTTGATCGCAAGAGCATGAGTGGTACCTGTCACTTCCTTAATTCGACACTAGTCTCATGGTCAAGTAGAAAACAAAACTCGGTTGCCCTCTCTAATGCTGACGCCGAGTATATTACCTAAGGGAGTTGTTGCGTACAATAACTTTGAATGTCTCAAATGAAAGAAGACTTTGGCCTAATTTGTAGAAACGTTACTCTTAGGTGCAACAACAAGAGATCCATAGACCTGACCAATAATTTAGTACATCACTCGTGGTCAAAACATATTGACGTTTGTCATCATTTCATTCGGGATCACATTAATAAAGAGAATTTGAGAGTAAGCTTCATTGGCACTGACGACCCACTAGCTGACCTATTCACAAAACCCCTCCCAGATGTGCGTTTCTCATTACTTCAACTTGAGTTGGGTGTTTTGGATCTTTCTTCCTAGTCATGGTGCATTTGTCTGTTTTTTTCTTTGGTTGTTTCTGCTTCTATTTCTGTTTTCTAAAAAAATATATATATAAATATAACAAAAATGAATAATCCCCCAAAAATCAAAAAAACTTGTCTTTGGCTATTTACTTTCTACTTGTTCATTGTTTTTTGCTTGATTTGTAGTTTATTTTATTTATTTTTGTCGAATCTTTAAAAAAAATAAACAAAAAACTATTGATTGATCATTCTTAGGACACACATGGCTAGAACTTAGAGCATAACGTAAATGTATAATGTATGAGTTTGGCATGTTAATCCCTGTGAACATTGTCTACCTATGTCATATTATGTAGAATCTATAGGTGCTTGGTGACTGAGTGCCACTAGATTTGTTAGTGTTCATTGAATATTCCTCTAGGTATGTGTGAGGATTTAGGTAGCGGAATGAATTTATACGTTTCCCACATCCCTTGACAGAGCAATCTTTTAGAAATTATATGCGTACATGCTATAACTCGTTATATTGTGTCTACCACGTTAGAAATACCTTGAACAATCAATGTCATGATACATATACGTTCTTATAAAGGGTAGAACTTTGGGCCAAATCTATAGCGGTCAAGTCTTATTTATACAAGTTAAAGTGTATCAATCTATGTGGGTAGATTTTGATTGATTTGGGGTCCTTGAACTCTAAAATATGAAATTAATAGCCCAATACGTCTAAATAAAATTGAATGCTATCAACCCTTGTGTCAAGGATACCCCAAAGAACTACTCACCCCTCCTAATAAGACTTTATGTGCATTGTGAGGATGAGCACCTTGGTCTAAAAAATCATTTTGATCTTTTGCACTTTCAAGAACCTTAAGCTTAGTGCCCCTAGTTTTAGCCTTGGTATAACATGGAGAGCAACGTGACGTGATTTTTCACTCTATTCCTCTCGCGATAACATATTTAATTACTGAGATAAACATGGAATGAATATTAATTCTACCGAATGTTTATCTTCTAATGCTACACGTGCACATGGCATTGCTCTATCAAACTCTTCCATACATAATAATTGGACTAACACGACATTATACGTCTATAGCACGTACGTTCTAGCACACGATTTCTATTCATGACTTGTACAATGTTCCTCTATATTAATTCTATAACTCTTTTAGCATAGTACTCTACATTATTATGTGCTTTGTTTTCCCTATATTGTCCAATCCTTTATTACTCTATGACTTTTCCACACATTTTTCTCTATGTGTACTTCATTAATCAGTTTGACATTTATGCTTAATATTCTCTAATTTCATGTTTGGTCACCCCAATTATTTTTTCCTCTTGTTTCAATTTCTCTAACGTGCATTGCTTTATTTTTTTCTCACACTCATTATATACTGCATGTGCATGTTTCACTTTTGGTCTAGCCCATCCCCTTTGGCTAATATCAAAGGGGAAAAATAGGTGGTTCATGAGTCTTGAGTAAGGGTAAATCACATGTAGGTGGAGCTCATTTCGTTGTGTACACATTGATAGGGGGAGGATATATAGTGGGAGCGTGTGTGTGGGACATTATATGTAACCAAAAACCTGAGTTTTAAATATTATCTCGTATATATACATTGTATCATGCACTTATTATTATCTTTCATGAACGAGATTTTAAATTATCAAAAGGGGGAGTTTGTGGAGCCGGCGGTTCACATATCCTGGGTTTGATAATATCAATTCCCTTGTTATACCGCGCCACGCTAGCCCAAGAGTTGCCTGAACTATCGTCAGGCGATACCATTCCTACTGCTTGGCGATAACATTATACCACATCGCGTTAGCCACTCAACAATCATCGAGATTGGCTGATTTGTCGAGACAACTATACTACCATAGGGAGCTAGCTTGGTACAACGTCGTGGTAACACACTCAATGATCGTTGGGATGACTGGACTGCCGTCGGGAGCAACCTACCTACCGCATCGCGCTAGCATTGGAAAAAGGAAAATATTTGTTTTGAATATTTTTCCAACTTTTGGAGGGTATCTATCAACATCAAGCGTGTGAACCTACTGCCGGGTGCTAGCCTTATTGCTAGCGGTAGACTATTTTTACAAAGACGTATAAAAAGGAGCCTCATTTTTTGTGTTCCTAACCAAGACAAAAAGATACTTAGATCTATGACTCCTAGTGTTCAGCCGCCTCTTCGTGGTCCGTTCCACCATCTCCGTCAAAGGAAAAGAAGACTTTCTCCCCCCGTTTGAGTACGATGAACTCTGTAGAGCCTATATTTACAAAGCCTATAAAGAGTTGATCGGTTTCAAGCCCACGAAGATCTCTAGCACCGATCACGGATCGCACAACAGATGTAACTCCCCTGATTTTTTAGTGTTCATTTTAATTACTATAGTGACGTATTTTTGATGTTAGGTTATTACGTTGACGCCTTGTTAACGGGTGTCATTTGTTGGGTCGTGGGTTTGCTCAGTGGGTTTTCCTATGTGGTTGGTTTTGGCTTGGTTGTGCACCTTCCCTCGCGAGCCGAGTCTATTTTTGTGACTCGGTGGAGCTTTTTATAGGTATGTGGTGGAGTTTTATCTTCGTGTGGTGTTTTATCCGGGTTTGGTTTGTCGGATTTTGATTTTGACTTTGTCGTTTGTTTCGTAGCTTCGGTATTTATCTATGGTGTGAATTTTGTAAGATTCCGAGTTAGTTTGAGTTTGGGTCATTTTTGGGGTTATTTATTATTAATTGTAAAATAATATTAAAAATTATTTATATATATATAACCGGTTATAAGGGTCGCATCAAATCCCTATTCATCCTCTTCCCTACCCGGTCGTCGTCTGTTTCGCGAAAGAGGGGGAGTTCGGTGTCCCGCATGCTTTCAGCCGACGATTTCTAGTGATTCAGTGGTCGGTTTTGTCAATAGATTAGAGATTTGGAAAGCTCTTGCCGAGATCTACGGAGTTGTTGTATGCTTTCCCCGTTTCTCCATTTTTTTGTGTTATGGTTTTTTATTTTGACCGCCTTCTTCTCCAAAAAGTTTCAGCAAACGTCGCCCAGGTCTTCTTGCGGCCAATCCTAGTCGTGGAGCGTTGGAGGAGGCAGTTTTTTTCAATATTTGAGGCAAGTGGCGATTTTCTTCTTGTAATTGTTTCTTGCTTTTCTTTTGTTCATTTCTTCTCCTTAGAGTATAGGAGTAGTTTAGGTATTAAGCTTGAGGAATCCATAAGAGAGTTAAAGATTTCAGCCATTATCCGTCGAGTTTAGGCATAGCGGTCCGACCGAAATTCATCAAGTATCGGTAGTAGATTCGTCGAGTATCATAGTTTAGCCTAAGGAAAATTTTTGTCTATATATATTGTGGGAAGAATTCGTCGAGTATGAACTAGGTGTAGAAATCCGTTAAGGTAAACTCGACGAGTATCTAGGCGTAAAGTTCATCGAGTATAGGTTGGCGTGGTGTTGAGTGAAGTAGATTCATCGAGTGTCTAGGGGTCGAGTTCATCGAGTATCGGCGGGCGTGGCATTGAGTGAAGGTAAAAGGCGTTGAGTGCGCTTGACGATTCGTCAAGTATGGACTTGTGTAGGAAGCGTTGAGTACATTCGACGAATTCATCATGTTTGGCTTAGGCTTAGAAGGCGTCGAGTGGTCTGGAAACCAAGCCTTTTTCGTCCAGTATACATGCCGCTTTATGTCCTTTTCATCGAGTATCGACAGTATTCGTCGGGTATACTCGCCGAATTATAGCTGTAATTAGTGTTTTTCGCCGATTTGTGTCTGATTCATCGTGTATGGTCCTCAAAGTGATTTTAGGGCTTGTAACGAGATTTCTTTGGGATAGTCTTGGGTTTGGTGTGGGGTGTTTGGGTATGATGTTTACTTCAGATAGGATGGTTGGCAATGGATAAAGGACCACCAACTAGATGCCATTTTGTGAATCATTACACTTGGTGGTTTGTTTGGTCTCTATTTTGTAGACTGTTGGGTTGTGTTGGGCCAGGTGGACACCACCATAGTGCATTTTTGTGAGACCTTTAGGTCTTGTAGTTCGGTTTTGGATGTTTTGGTCACCGACTCTGGCCCGGTTGTTTTCACTAGTGTTAATGATTCACGTTTTTTAGCTTTTTGTGCTCATTTGCTTCCTTTAGATCAGTTATGCTATTTGATGCTTATCCTTGCAGATTTTGTCGAAACCGGGCTTCGTTCTGCATTTAGTGCAAATTTCTTTTACTCCATTATAGCAAGCTTTTCACTTTACCTGTTTCTATTTGGCTAATCAGCTATGGTTTCAGCTTTTCTTATAATCTGGTTTGGTAAAACCTTTCTTGCCTTTTTCTACTTATTACCTGCTTATTTCAATTGCCACTTGCAAATTTCTTACTGAGGTGTTCTTTCTTTAAATGCCTCAGGTTCAGGGATGTAGCCGGTGGAGCGGCTGTGTTGGGTGGTAGCTTATTGACTGTAGTTACTGTAGTGGTTTTCCTCACAATCGTGAGGTTGTTTGTTGCTTTTGGTTTTAGTTTAGACATACATACTTTCAGTGAATTCGTGTCAGGTTGTTGACGCCCACTGGTAGTTTTTTTTGGAATGTTGAATACTTTTCTTGCTGCAAGTTTCCCTTTTTGGTTGGTCGTACTTGCTCTCTGGGAGGGTTTTATGCTAGGTTGCAAGTTAGATATTTTATAATATAAAAATTATTATTACTATTACTTCATACATGTCATATTTGAAATCTAAATCACTATATTTAACGGTCGTAAAAGCTACTTTCATAATTATTATAAATCTAGAGTCTAGCATACCATGAGTTGTCCTTTGGGGACGTTTATACTCATGTTGGACATCTAATTTGTAAATAAAGTATTTTCCGCAGCATATAATTATCTTTTTCCCGTGGACTAGAAGAGCCACTAAGCCGACGGATACGGCTAACCGCTTAAACTTTAATTGGATTTTCCTCTTTATAACTTACAGATCTTTCTTAGAAGTGTTAAGTTAGAATTTTGCCTGAGCATCTACAGTTATCCCCTGCTTGCGTGACATTAAGACACGCATTTTCTCTTACTCTAATAAATCGTTAATTCCGGAGAAAATGCGGGTTGTGATAGTACGTATCAGAGGGATAGGTTATTTGAAAATTAGTCGAACGGCTATCTCAGGTTTGTGTTAGTTGTCTAGTTTCATTTCATACACACACCGATATGTCATCCATATGTCTTGGCCGAAGCATGAACACTACACTCATAAGCATGATAAGAAGTATACGGGGCATAATTTGTAGTATCGGATGTAAGACCCCATTTTTTTCCTACTCTATCGAGTCTTACGCCCAGAATCGCCAATTTGTGGTGACCCCAACAATCGAGAGGGTCTCCGCTATGAAACACCGATTCTGCCGGCATTGACGATTATTCAAGAAGTAGAAGTACAACAAATCAGAAAATTAAGTCTAGTCCATAAAATCACAACATATATATGAATTAAAAATCGCAGCAAGTCCATATGATAATATAAGTACTAAAACAGATCAGTAAGGTAGGAATATAAACGGGCTTTTGCCCGGTATAATAAATCCTCACAACAACTCTCTTGCGGAAACTTGGTAAAGCTAATCACTCACGGAGCCGGAGACTGGTGCTTCCGTACCTGACTGGCCCGCCTCCATGTGCGCCGTACTCCACTAGCACTGTATTTCTTGTTGCTGTTCCATGTACCCCATCCAAAGTCCCTGAAATGTTTATTCCACCGACCATTAGACAAAAGACTAAGCCTGATTTCCCCCACCCCTCCCCAAGTGGCTCCTAGAACCCGTGTGGGAGGAATGATAGAAATGATGTGATGGTGGAGAGTAGGAATAATGCAGGTGATGGTGGAGCTATATAGTAGGAATATTGTAACATTTATAGTGCTATAAATGGAAATGCAAGCTAACAGTTCTATAATAAGGAAGCAGTAATGTAATCAAGTAAAGTAGAGCAGTAAGTACATGTAAGGTAAACTATGGAATGAGTAACCTTAAATTATATGAGTGCACATACAAACTTATAATTTAAGGGGTCTTTTGCAGGACTCCCATCGTATAAGCTATCCCATACTAGTTTATATATCTGGGTGTCATGTTTAATGCAGGTATGAGTGTTGTGATATGTTATGCCATGAATCATGCAAGTATAACACACACACACGAATCTATGCACACAGACCTTTAGTTCCCCCATTTTTGAAGCAAGCTTCACTCCCAGGAGCCTTCGTAGTGGCTAACAGAGACAGTGGGTCGGTCCACCCCACTCCTAGACGGGTATTCACAATACCAGACCTAGCCCTTACGTATACCTCTGAAGGACACACAAGAGTCAACACGTACTATGTTGACCATCTGCCAGTCTTTTCCTTGGCTAAGTGTAAACCACACCCGTCGACCCATCGTATCAATGTCAGTGAGAACGACCATCAAATACCTAAGACCAACCACTTTATGCACATGCACACATGTACTCCCGAGCCTTCGTCTCCTCGTACCAACCTGTCTGTTACAACTACCTTTCGAGCCTTCGGCTCACTGGGCTAACCTGCCCATTTCCATAACCACTGAGCCTACCGCTCGGATAACCCTATCCAGCTAACTTCTCAATTCGCGGGGTGATTTAAATTGAAGTCCTAATATATCTAATTCCTCTTAACATTTTAATCCTTCGGCTTAAGGTTAACCTTGTACTGCCCTGGGCATTCCCTATGAAGGGCTCTTGGGGGCATTAGGAACTACGTTGGGTTGAATCCCAAAGCTCCCTTTTGCAAGGTACTTATTATTGTTGGTATCTACCCATATCCAACCCCATTTAATTTTATACTAAATCTAACCCTAGTGTATTTTGACTCTCTCTCTACAGGGAAGACGATCTTTCGCGATCCCGAGCACCACGAACACTAGTCAACCAAACACCCTCCCCATCATGACTCTTAATGATGAAATCATTTTCACCTTACCAAATCATTATACAAATAACCCCAACTCCCTATGTCCATCCTACATGCAATCACAATTCTACAGTTTTACTATATGCAGACTAACCTAAGCTAAATGATGAGCATGAGAGGTAACCCCTTCAAACATTCATCAAAAAAGCCCTAGAATTATTACTGGTTGTCTATCGTTACATATTTAGACTAAATACAGAAACTTGTAATTTTCCTAATAAATTTAGCATTTATTAAATTTTCCCCAAAATTAGACCATGGGTGGTTTTGAACATGAAGTACTAGATTTCCTTATATTATGGTCACCCAAAATTTAGGAACATTATATTATGCCAAAATATCATTGAATACAAAGTTTCACAAATTTTCATAAATGTATTAGCCCCTAATTAATTAATTCAAGATAGTTGAAATAAATAAAGGTTATGAGGGAAGTACCACCAAACAATATCTAAAAATTACAAAAAAAATTACCAAAGCTTTAATATGATCATAAAACATTACTGACTAAGTTTCATACAATTCTAAGGTTACCAAGCTATATTGAAAAATACTTCAAATAAATCCCTAATAGGGAATTTGTGAAGAAACATACTTGTAATCTTATCCAAACATGTAATAATTTCCCAAACTTTAATATGCCCTAAAAGGTTCTCTGGCCATGAAAACTTAATTCTCCGGCAAGATATAGTATTTATTATCTATTTATCAAGATAAGGTGCACTAGTTCACTTAACACATGAAGTACTATGAGATAATGTCAAATCATTCCAAATTACTGACTTGTGCAAATAAATGATATTTAATCAACTTTGCCAGAGTTTCATAACATTCTGAGTTAATTTAACCATGATTACTTCAAAATCATCAAAAGGGCAACTTGAAGGTTATTACTATAAGTAAGAGCTACTATCTTCCAAACATCCTATAATAAATTCCAGAGGCTCATATTGCTACAAAAACTCTTCTACCAAAATTTCATAAAGATCCAAGGTCATATGGCATTTCAATTTTTCCACAAAGAGGTATAGGCCTAAACAATTTCTAATTGATTAAAGTTATGTGCATGTGTTTAAATGTTTCCAAATTTCTTCCTAGGGCTGTTCACCACCCTAAGATCACTTGGAAAAAACTCAAAGACCATACAAGGACATATCACACCATATCCTTCACAAACCCCCAAAGTTCAACCTTAGGGTTTTAACTAGGGTCCTACGGTAAATCCACGCCATTCCACCCCAAACTCCAAGTGAGGCTGTTTTACTGACCTTGGGGCTCTGGATAAAGTCCCATCCCCTTTGGGTGAGAATTGGCCCCTCCATGCCCCAAGCACCCTTTTGCCCTAATTTACCCTTAAGGAACCAAACTTTTGTCACACCAATACCTATTCAAATCAACCCCAATTGGGCTGAATTTTTACCAGGGTCATATCAGGACTCTATTGGACAACCACCAGAATTTTGGTTTGTTTTGAGGTCATTAGACCCCTTTATTAATTCATACCTATTTTATTAAATTTTTCCAAAAACTTTAGGAACATATTTTCCAAAAATTCCCATTTTTGGATATGATGAGTGTGACTGTCTAAGAAGCCTATGGTCCAAATTTCAAGGCATTTACCTGGCTAGTTTAGTGGGGGCACTCAGATTAGTCTCTTGTAAAGCTTTTGTATAGGCTACACCATATTGAGTGTTGTGGTCAGACCACTAACCCAATTGATTTGAAATAAATTTTAAAATAAACTAGACTTCAAGGTCTATAACTTTCATATTAAAAATTTTTTCCAGAAAAGGCCTCTAAGTATTTTAATAAATCAAACCATTCAAATTATATTAATAACATAATTGAATTAAAAAGAAATATTATTAAATTGATCATGCACGAATCTTAGCACTGGATTAGCGGTATCTATTCATCTTCCCCATGAATCAGATGAAAAAGATTGGCCCATCCTGGGCGAAGTTTGCCCGTGAATTCCCGGGCACCCGCACCCCTTCCTGGCCGGCCACCGCCACCACCACCTTCGTTGAGGTGGTGGCTGGCAATTCGCGGTGGTTGGCTGGCCGGAGGTGGCCGGAATAGTGGATGTTGATTGGAATTTAAACTTTAAAAATCAAGCTTTCGGCTCAGCCGATTTGGGGTCATTTGATCCCAAACCTTTCGTCAAATGGATAGAGATCTATCCACTAAGAAAGGAGAGGAGGATAGGACCTTTAGGGAGGGTTGGAGTCGGGCCGACCACTATGTCACCATTGCCGTAATTGGAGCTTTCAAGTGCTCTACAACTGCACTACAGAAGGGCTCAAATTCTTCAGGGAAAAGGTAGAAACGGCTGCTGGGGGTCTAGGGATTCTTTTAAAATGCTCAATTAGGGGGAAGAAGGGACATGGATTCAATGACTTTAATGGCCATGAATGGTGTTTCATTGCCAAGTGTGGTTCAATGCACCCAACCACTAAAAGGGCCTGAAAAGCCTCTTGGTCTTCTCAGCACTTATGGGGGAGATGAATCAAGCCATAGGGATGAAGAGAGAAGGCCCTTGGCCTTTGAAGCCTTGTATTGCCTCTTTCTCCTCACTTTATCTCTCCTCCATTATAAGTTAGATGGAGCTTTCTCTCTCCTAGTGACTATTTCCAGAAAATGAGTGGAATTTTGGATAAATTTAAACCTCATGAGGCTAGTGAATCACCTCAATTGGGCTTAGCCAAAATGGATTGGGCTAGGTTAGGCCAACTTGAGGTAGTTTGACCTAAACCAAGGTTGAGTTGACTCTTGTCAAATTGACCTTTTGGGTTGACCTCAATGGGTCCTTAGTGACTCATTGGCCACCCCTAAGGTCTAGGAAGGGTTGGTTTGGCACCTTGGAGGCCACTTGACCCTTAGTTAGGGCACTTTGACCATTTTGGGGCTAGAGTTGACTTTGGTAAACTTCACCTCTTTAATTGACCCCAATGGGTACTTGGTGACCCATCGACCTACTTTAAGGGTTAGGAAGGTGTAAGTGTTGTCAATTTGGCTAAGGGAAGGGTAACTAGCCCTATATATGTTAGTTTGACCCATTTAGGGTTAGGGTTGACTTTGGTCACTTGACTCCTTTGGCTGACCCCAATGGGTACTTGGTGACCCATTAACCTTCTTTAATGGATAGGAGTGTTGTCGTGGCGTCTTGGAGTCAAGTTGAAGCCCTGAGGTCAAACCCTAGTGGTGGTTTAAAGAATGAGCTAATAGCATACCAAGGTGATCTCACCTTCATTCCTATGTTCACTTGGCCTTCTTGAACTTCCTAGGGTTTTTTCATTACCTAGTCATGATAAAACCACTCTCAGGGGTCTAGTAGTTTGAGGGATGTTACAAATCCTAATACATAAAATAAAAATTTTGTTCCCGAAATTAAGGTCAGGCCTACGGGGTATCTTCTAAAGAAAAGTATGTAACATCCATAGGAATTTGAAGGTATACCTGACTCGAAGAGATCCCGGTACCTCTGTTTCATAAGGTCCTATAGCTCCCAGGTGTGTTCGTGCCCATAATTCCTCCACAGGACCTTGACTAATGGAACCTTCTTGTGCCGCAAGACCTGCACTACTGTATCATCGATCCTGATCGGCTCCATGCTGATTGATCGATCCGAAGCCACTGAGCCATCTGTAGTTGAAATCAGCTTCTCAGGTGGTAGTAGAGCCCTTCGAAGTGAAGAGACATGGAAGACATCGTGCAATCCCTCTAAATTCGGCGGCAGCTCCAGTCTGGAAGCCAAGGGGCCGATCCGCTCTAGGATCTTTTAAGGCCCCATGTATCTCGGACTGAGCTTCCTCCGCCCTAGAACCCGCGAGACTCCATGCATCGACCATATCTTCAAGAAAAGTTGGTCTCCCATCTAGAACTCTACTTGACGATGTCGCGCATCGTAGTATTTAGAATATATGCTCTGGGCCTCCAGTATCCTATCCTAGATCAATATCACTTGAGCATCTGTGTCCTCCATGAACTCTGAGCCAAGTGCCTTTGGATCCTCATCCTCGATCCAAGATAGTGGGGCACTGCATCTACGTCCTTACAATGCCTCGTAGTGGGCCATTCCTATGCTGGACTGATGATTATTGTTGTAGGCGACCTCGATCAGTGCCAATAGTCTTTCCAAGGGCTCTCCATCGTCAAAAATTCATAGGAACAGAAGATCCTCCAATCTCTAGTTGGTGTGCTCTGTCTGCCCGTCTATCTGAGTGTGAAAAGTCGTGCTAAAAGTCAAACGAGAGCCTAGGTAGGCCTGAACTTACCTCCACTCCTTGGACGTAAACCATCAATCCCGATCTGACACGATCGTCCTAGGAACTCTAGGGTAGCGGACAAACTGCCCCATAAATCTCCGCACCAGATCACCGATCGGAGCATCCTTCCTGATTGGAATAAACCTTGCCACGTTTGTCAATTTATCTACGATCACCCAAATCGAGTCATTCCCTGTATGTGATCGGGGTAGCCCATGTATAAAATCCATGGCTATGTCCTCAAACTTCCACTCCGGCACCGGAAGTGGCTGCAATAATCCGGCCGGACTCTTGCACTTCGACTTTACGAGCTGACAAGCCTCGCAATGCTTCACAAAGTATGTGAGTGGGAGAGCTATCCGGGATCAGATCCGCTACAATCTTCGTGATCTCCGGGTGCACCTAATATCTGGTGTAGTTAGCCTCTATCAGGATATCCTGCCGAATTCGGCCTCCTGCCGGTATATAAACTCGGCCTCTAAAGCATAGCAACCCATCTCTCAGAGAGTAATCCACTGCCATGCCTTCCTCCAATGCCTTAAATATCAGCTCCATCGTCGCATCCAGCCTCTGACCATCCTTGAAGTGATCCCGAAAGTCGTCGGTGGTACTCATCAATGTCAGGTACTCCTCGTAAAGCTCTGGATCATCCTTAGAAACCATAGATATATTTATCTCTTCCAACATCTACACCAGCTCCATTGTCATTAGCTGAGGCCCTGCTCCTGGTGTTGTGGCTCTCCGGATCAGAGCATCTACTACCAAATTGGCCTTCCCAACATAATAGTGCATGGTATACTGTTAGTCTGATAGAAACTCTACCCAGCATCTCTGTCGGATATTCAGCTCCATCTGCGTATGCACGTATTTCAAGTTCTTGTGGTTTGAGAAGATATCGCAGTGGATACTGTATAGATAGTGCCACCAGATCTTTAGAGTTAAGATAACCGATCCCGTTTCCAAGTCGTGTATTGGGTAGTTATTCTCATGTTTCTTCAACTAGCGGGAGGCGTAAGCTATCACATGCCCGTTCTGCATTAGAACGACACCCATCCCCTGATACGATGCGTCGGTATAAACCTGAAATCCTTCCTTCCCAGATGGAAGGGAAAGGATGGGGGCTGATGTAAGATGACCCCTCAGTTCCTGGAATGCAGCCTCGTACTGTTGTGTCCAAACAAAAGGCATCTCCTTCTTCATAAGATATGTGAGTGGGAGAGCTATCCGGGAGTGTCACAAACCGCATTTTTCTCCGAATTAAAAATTATCAGAGTTTGAGAAAAACACGCGCTGTGATGCCACGTCAAGCAGGGGATAACTGCTGACGCTCAGGCTAAACACTAACTATTCTATTTTTAATAAAAATCCCAAAAGTTGACTTGTTAGAAATCTGGTTATAATTTTAAGGCCGTATCCCTCGGCTCTGTGGATCATCTAGTCCATACTTCAAAATTATACGTGTACATAGCGGAAAATACTTTGTTTACATTTATGCATCCTAAGAGAGAGCGCAACAGTGTCCACAGAGGGGGCACCTGATACTGCGCAAGACCCTCGATTTAATTTATATATATATTTAAGAAAACGATCTTTTTACGTTGCCTTGAAAGTAGTGTTTATGTTTGTAAAACATGTAGATCATGAGTTATACATATACTTAATAGTGTTTTTAGGTTTAAAAGTAACTAGCACCCTAACATAAATCATCCCAAGAGCAAGTTTAACAAAAGCAAAGCAGTAAATCTAACAGAGTAAGCAAGTACAACGTGTCTAAAAGAGAAACCACCAGTGGGCGCCAACAACTGACACGAACCCACCAGTGCGTAGGTACATCTGTACTATAAGTCTAAAGAAACTACCTCCCGAGTGAAGGACTCACAACAGCAGCAAAACACTGAGAATCTCTGGAGCACCCTAGCCGCGTTGTCGGCTAAAAACCTGTACCTGAGGTATTCAGAAAGAGAAGAATACCTCAGCAAACTATAATCAACAGGAAAGGAAGGTACAGTAGTAAAACAGGAATTAAAAACGGGAATTTAAAAGTACTCTTCAAACGATGAAGGGGAAAAAAATGTGCAACATGTGCACGAATGAAGCCAAGCTTCGAGGGTCTCTGCAAAAGGATTAGTACAATAATCATAACATGCAATAGGCCAAAACAGAAAGAGTCACCTAGAACTGGAGATGGATAAAAATTTAGTAACAAGTGGCCTAGACTGGCGGCCGCATGTCCAACCAAGTCTATTCGGCCTAAATATCCTCATGGGCTGTGGTGGTGGTATCCGTCCAACTCAACCCACAGCCCATAATGCCATAATAAGGCAAGAAAGAAACCCAGGGTGGCGGCATCGGTCCGACCAACCCTAAAACCACATCCTACTCCAGTCCTAAGTAACCCGAGGAAAACTCGTGCTGGTGGTCCCATGTACCACCAAGCAAAATCCAAGAGCACCAAACTCACTAGAGCAACCCACCTAGGAGCCCTATAAAACTAGAAAAGACCCAGTGACTCCCTACTAGTTATGCGCGAACAGCTAAATGCTAACCACCCACAAATGGTGTGACATGAACCTCTGTTCGAAATTTGATTCCCCAAAACTACGCGTATAAAATTAATTTAAATACGACCCTACTCGATCAATTTGATTTCTATCACATCTACAGTAAAATTCTATAAACCAACTGATGCCCGAGCAGAAGGGGTACCTACACATATTAAACTACATATAACATATGCCTGAGCATGGACGTTCGGCCTTATAATTAAAAGAAATGAACTAGACAAAAAAACATAAACAAAAAAAATCCTACATAAGCAACTTGCACAATTAATTTGCACAATAAAATTAGGATTAACCACGGGCTATCCGAGTAGTAATTCCATCAAGGGGCAAATCCTAACATGAGCAAAATAGGGAGAACGCGCCCTAGGCAAGATTTCCTAAACCTCCAATCGTCGCATTAATCACAAATATAAGCATACTAATTTCATCCTCAACTTATCATACAAACCCCTAACCTGAACCATTACAAACAAAATAACGAAATAAACGATTAACAATGGGATTTCGGGTAGGATTAGGTTAGCAAAAATCTGAAAATTTACGACTACAAAAAAAAATGGGCATTTAAGAGGTCAAAACGGCAAGGGCGGAGGGCGCACTTGCCTCAATTTTTACCGAAAAAAAAATTCGCCAGCACAACCCCGCAATTCCGGCCGGCCACAAGCACGCAACTAAGCAAGGATCAAAGAGAAGAACAACCCGTAAGAAAATAAGGAAACAGAAGGGGCGAAATCACACCCCGAATCACGGAAAATCCACGGTGAAACCTCAAATAAATTACCTCGGAAGGAAGATCTCGGAGTGGGGAGTTCGGATCCGGCCTCAGAGGAAGATTTTGAGGGGGTTTAGGGCCGGAGATGGGCGGTCGGAGTGCCTCCAGCCCGCCGGTTTCGCACGCCGCTTGGCTCGGCCTGTTTCGCACAGGAGAGGGGGAAAACCTGCGGGTTCGGCTTGATGGGGGAAAAAGAAGACCTATGTTTTACCCTAACACTAATCCTATATATAAATATATATTATATAAGATACTTAATAACTAATAACTCATTTACTAACGCCTAATGAAATTTCTAACTAATAAACTATATATATACTCATATTATAACTCATACTATTCAACCAATTAATTAACTAACACCTAACACCTAAATAACTTGCACAAAGGCAGCCCCCCCTAATAAATCTTATTCCAAAAATTTAAATCACCGATCCGACCAAACGTGAAGCGCAAACATACGTTTTTATATAAAAAAAATGACCCGCTAACTAGCGCCCGTCGAAACGACGCGAAACGTGACGTTCACGAATTTCGACCACATCCGCACCGTAGCTAAACACTCGGGCTACGAACACAATAGCGTCGGAAACAACTCCTAACGATCACACACTCGAGTTAATCTCGCCCGAAGCCAAAGCACAAGAATTCCCTAAGAGGCTCAGCCGGGCCTCCAAAACAGACGCCGACTAGCTGGGGAACCCATACAACAGGCTATAACCTCTAAGAACACCTAACGAGGTACTCTAACAACAACACGAGCCGGAAAAAATGCATCCACGAAACGCCCAAGGGGAATTAAATAAATACAGAAAAATAGGGGGCGTTACAGTCACCCCCCCTAAAAGAAAGTTTCGTCCCGAAACTTTACGCACCAGCTCCTAATAGGGAAGAAACAGGTAAAGACTGACAAGAGCTAAAATGGAGAAGGCAAAACATACCTGACCCAAATCAAGGGAAGAGATGAGGGTGAGCCTCCCTCATCGCCGACTCCAACTCCCAAGTGGCGCTTTCCACCTCCTGGTTCCTCCATAAGACTTTAACCATGGGTATGGTCTTCCGCCGCAACACTCTATCCTGCGCATCCAAAATGCGGACCGGCTCTTCCACGAAGGTCAGATTCGGCTCCAACTGAGGCACCGCATCCATCACTTGCCTACTACTCCGCACACACTTCCGCAGCTGACTAACATGGAACACATTGTGCACGCCTGGGAAGGTTGCTGGCAAATCCAGTCTGTACGTGGCCACACCAATACGCTCCAAAATTCTGAATGGGCCCACATACCTCGGATCCAGCTTATGGTTCTTGCCGAACCTCTTCACTCCAACCATCGGGGAGACCTTCAGGAACACCAAATCCTCCACTGAAAACTCCAAATCGGACCTACGCCGGTTAGCATTCTTCTCGTACCTCTCCTGAGCCACCCGAAGCTTCTCCTGAATAAGCTTCACGGAAACCTCCATTTCTTCGAGTGCATCAGGGCCCAACAGGGGCTTCTCACCAGCCTCAGCCCAAAACAA
This sequence comes from Platanthera zijinensis, assembly GCA_039513925.1. NCBI lineage: Eukaryota > Viridiplantae > Streptophyta > Magnoliopsida > Asparagales > Orchidaceae > Platanthera > Platanthera zijinensis. The sequence goes on from CM077083.1 coordinate 108,591,165, forward strand.
TGGCGTCCTGTAACGCCTCCCGTATAAGGCTTCAAAAGGAGCCATCTGAAGGCTCTCCTGATAGCTGTTATTGTAAGCGAACTCCATCAACCTCAAGCGGTCATCCCACGCTCCCCCATGGTCCAGAATATAACAGCGGATCATATCCTCCACGATCTGGTTGACACGCTCCGTCTGCCCATTGGTCTGCGGGTGGTAGGCGGTGGAATACCTCAAGTCCGTGCCCAAACCCTCCTGCAAGCTCTTCCAGAAACGGGAAGTAAACCTGGAATCTCGATCAGATATGATGCTAACTGGAACCCCATGCAATCGGATGACCTCGCTCAAATACAGCTCTGCTATCTTACTCATCGGATAATCAATCTTGTACGGCACGAAGTGGGCACACTTCGTCAATCTGTCCACTATCACCCAAACGGAGTCAAAGCCTCGCGGAGATCTCGGTAAGCCCGTAATAAAGTCCATCGAGATACTTTCCCACTTCCAAGTCGGGATCTCCAAAGGTGTCAACTTGCCACCCGGCCTTCCATGGTCAGCCTTCACCCGCTTGCAAGTGTAACATTCTGAAACGTACCGAGCTATATCCCCCTTCATACCACACCACCAGGCAATCTGCTTCAAATCATGGTACATCTTGGTAGCTCCGGGGTGGTAGGCAACACTGGACCCATGCGCCTCTTTGCATACCATACTCCTGATGCCTCCAACCGCGGGGATGCAAAACCTGCCGCGGTACTTCAAAGTACCTGAATCGTCGATGGAGAAATCTGGCAACTCCCCTCTCTCAGTCCTGAGGTACAGGTGCAAAAGATCCGGGTCCTCTTTCTGGTGCAGTCTAGTAAGAGAAATCCAAGAAGGCTCATCTGCGACCAAGCTGCTCTGCAAGTTACCGCACCCCACCGAGATGTCCATCAAGAGGAACTCCTCCACCAAACGCTCAACCGAGAGGTTAAAGATCTTTCCCGTCCTACGGCTCAGGGCGTCAGCCACCACGTTGGCCTTGCCCGGATGGTACTGGATCTCCACTTCATAATCTGCAACATACTCCAACCAGCGCCGCTGCCGCAAATTCAACTCCTTCTGGGTGAAAACATACTTCAGGCTTTATGATCGGTGAAGATCTTGCACTGCGCACCATAAAGTAAATGCCTCCACAACTTCAGGGCAAAGATCACCGCTGCGAACTCCAGATCATGTGTAGGGTAATTCCTCTCATGAGTCTTCAATTGCCGCGACCCATACGCAATCACCTTCCCCTCTTGCATCAACACACCTCCGAGCCCAACATGCGAAGCGTCCATATACACATCGTAATCTTTGCCCTCCGTAGGCAAGGTTAACACCGGGGCAGAGCACAACCTGCTCTTCAGCTCCTGAAAAGCCTCCTCGCACTTCTCGTTCCAAATGAAAGCCACATTCTTTGCGTCAGCTTAGTCAACGGCGCTGCCAAAGTAGAAAACCCCTCAACAAACCTTCTATAATAGCCGGCTAAACCCAAGAAGCTCCTAATCTCCTTAGGTGTGCTCGGCCTAAGCCAATCCATCACTGCAGAAATCTTCTCTGGGTCAACTGAAATGCCATCCTTGTTCACCACATGGCCTAGGAAAGACACCTGGGGCAACCAAAACTCACATTTACTCAGCTTGGCATATAACTGATGGTCTCTCAAGGCAGATAACACCAACCGTAAGTGCTGATCATGCTCCGCAGCATTCCGAGAATAAATCAGAACGTCGTCTATGAATACGACCACAAACTTGTCCAGAAAATCTTTGAACACCCGGTTCATCATGTCCATGAATGCTGACGGCGCGTTGGTCAACCCAAACGACATAACCAGGAACTCGAAGTGCCCATGCCTTGACCTGAAAGCAGTCCGCGGAATGTCCGACTCACGGATCCTAAGCTGATGATAGCCTGAACGAAGGTCAATCTTGGAGAAAACAGCGCTCCCACGCAACTGATCAAAGAGGTCGTCGATCCTGGGCAGGGGATATCTGTTCTTGATGGTGACCTTGTTCAGTTCTCTATAATCGATGCAAAGCCGCATCGAACCATCCTTCTTCTTTACAAAGAGCACGGGAGCACCCCAGGGCGACGAACTCGGCCTTATGAAACCCTTCTCCAATAACTCATCCAACTGAGTACGCAACTCCTCCAACTCCCGCGGGGCCATCTGATACGGCGCCTTAGCAATGGGACGCGTACCGGGCTCCAAGTCAATCACGAACTCAACGTCTCTGTCTGGAGGAAGACCAGGAAGATCGCTAGGAAATACATCTGGAAACTCCCGCGCAACATGAATCTCATCTAACTGCGGCCCACTGCTAACAGTCCCCAGCATCGAAACCACGCAAGCAAAACAGCCAGAACTAAAAAGCCTCTGAGCACATACCGCAGAGATCGCCGGAGAAACCTGATGCGGGTCGCCATAAATACTCCCAGGCTGACCGTTGTCCTTCCTGAAATCCAAACGCTTACCCCTGCACTGAATCACAGCATCGTAACGGGACAACCAATCCATGCCTAGGATGACATCAAAATCCTCCAAATCAATAACCTTTAGATCTTCCTTGGCCAGAAAATCTCCCAAAAGAATAGGGCAATCCAGAATGCCCTGATCCGATACCACGGAGTCACCCGAGGGGAACTTGACGCAAAAGGCCTCACCGACACGGTCAAGAACCAACTGGAACCGCTCTACAAAGGCTCTAGCCACAAAAGAGTGGGTAGCACCTGAGTCAAAGAGAACGCGCGCCCAGCGGTTCTTTACCTTAAAACTCCCTATATAAATAAAAGATTTGCACATGCATCTATGAGAGGAAATTACAATGCTAAAACTGTACTGAAGTAAAAAGACAAGAGAGAGAGAGTCTACCTGAGATGACTTGCGTCGAAGTCTGAGCCTCCGCTGAAGAAATCACGTTCAGCTTTCCCTTGCCTTTCTCCGTAGACGGAGGCGGTGGCAAGGACTGAAGAGGAACAGGCTTGAGCACCGGCTGAAGCTGAGGGCACCTGGCCTTGGTATGGCCCTTCTGTCCGCACTGATAGCAGACCTTGTCCTTCAACCAGCAACGGGCAACATCATGCCCCTCTTTCTTGCACAAGGAACACACTGCCCTCTGACTGGGGGCACCCTGAATGGCATGCACCTGCTCCTTCTGCGCTGCTATCCTCTTGAAACATCTCTCCGCCGGGTGGCCCGGGCGGCCACAGAAACCACAAATCTCCTTGCTCTTCTTACTAGAAGGGGCACCTGTCACCTGAGAGCCCTTTGCTTCGACAGCCTTCCGCTTATCATTTCTTGCCTGCTGCCCTCTCTGCTTTGCATTCTCGATGGCCTCCACTTTCAAAGCAGCCTCAACTGCACCGGCATAAGTCACCGCTCCATGGGCAACCGCTAGCTGCTGGACATCACTCCTCAGCCCACCAAGGAAGCGCTTCACTCTATCCTCCTCCGAGCTCACCAAACTGGGGGCAAACCGACTGAGCTTGCTAAACTCAATCTCATAACCGCTGACAGTGAGCTGCCTCTGCTTCAGGTGCAAGAAATCGTTCATCAATCTATCCCGCTCCACTCCAGGTAGAAACTTTCTCATCAAAATTTCCTTGAAGGAAGCCCAAGTGCATCCTCCTACCATTCCCTCCTTCTCTCTCATCCACCAGCTCTTCGCCAACCCCTTCAGTTGATAGGCAGCCAGCATCACCTTCTGATCCTCGGACACACCGGAATACTGAAACATCTCCTCAATAGAGATTACCCAGTCGTCGAGCACCATGAAATCTGCTCTGCCATCGTAAGTCGGGGGCTGCAATCGCTGAAACTGGGAGATGAAGGTCATCTCCGGGGGCACCGCAACAGGAGGCACCACAGGGGCAGGAGGTACAAGAGGGGTTGGGTCAGCTGCACCCCCAGCCGGATCCTGTGCTCTCGGAACTAGCCCCGTCACTACTGCAACCAAAGACTGAATCTGAGACTGAACCTCTACCAGCTGCCTTGATAGGGCCTCATTGCTCTGCCTCAGACTAGCCACTACTGCATCGCTTTGAGCACCAGAAGACTCGCCCTCAGATTGGGGAGTCGACCTCGTCACTCTACGCTTAGGCGCCATGCTAAAAAGGAATAAACAAGCAATCATCAAAACCTGGTTCAACCACTAGGACAAAACCAAATAGGTACAGACAAACCTACATATGTACTTGCTTTCACTGCCAACTTGCTCTGGGGTTTTATTGTATATATATATAAAAAAATTTATATAAAGTGAAGATAATATCATACTTAACCTGAGATGGTTTACCACCATCACCCTAACTCTTGTGCCTAGATCGGGAATGCATGAATTTATATTCTTTTTGACCCAAAAATTATGTGTGTACACATGTCATCATGCAAGTCTTTAGCTTGGCACGTTGTGCTTATGCAATGTTATGTCATGCATGTTTGTGCTATGCATTCTAGAAAAGGCCCTAATGCATGTTATGAGCGGCGTACGCATGAAAATGTTATGCATCCCATAATACATAACATTTTTATGCAACGAAAAAAAAGAAAACGTGCTAGTCGCATCCATGTGGTGAGGTTATGCACCCCATAATACATAACCCTCACATGTTGCCTCCTATGGTGGATCCATATACGAACACATATTATGCATCCCATACTACATAATATGCCCCGTATACTTCATGTTATGCTATGAGTGTAGTGTTCGTGCTTCGGCCAAGACGTGCTGATGACATGTCGGTGTGTGTATGATATGACCCTAAACATCTAATACTTACAGGGAAAGGTTGCCCGACAATTTGTCAGACAACCTCCCTCTGATACCAACTGTCACAAACCGCATTTTTCTCCGAATTAAAAATTATCAGAGTTTGAGAAAAACATGCGCTGTGATGCCACGTCAAGCAGGGGATAACTGCTGACGCTCAGGCTAAACACTAACTATTCTATTTTTTAATAAAAATCCCAAAAGTTGACTTGTTAGAAATCTGGTTATAATTTTAAGGCCGTATCCCTCGGCTCTGTGGATCATCTAGTCCATACTTCAAAATTATACGTGTACGTAGCGGAAAATACTTTGTTTACATTTATGCATCCTAAGAGAGAGCGCAACAGTGTCCCCAGAGGGGGCACCTGATACTGCGCAAGACCCTAGATTTAATTTATATATATATTTAAGAAAACGATCTTTTTACGTTGCCTTGAAAGTAGTGTTTATGTTTGTAAAACATGTAGATCATGAGTTATACATATACTTAATAGTGTTTTTAGGTTTAAAAGTAACTAGCACCCTAACATAAATCATCCCAAGAGCAAGTTTAACAAAAGCAAAGCAGTAAATCTAACAGAGTAAGCATGTACAACGTGTCTAAAAGAGAAACCACCAGTGGGCGCCAACAACTGACACGAACCCACCGGTGCGTAGGTACATCTGTACTATAAGTCTAAAGAAACTACCTCCCGAGTGAAGGACTCACAACAGCAGCAAAACACTGAGAATCTCTAGAGCACCCTAGCCGCGCTGTCGGCTAAAAACCTGTACCTGAGGTATTCAGAAAGAGAAGAAAACCTCAGCAAACTATAATCAACAGGAAAGGAAGGTACAGTAGTAAAACAGGAATTAAAAACGGGAATTTAAAAGTACTCTTCAAACGATGAAGGGGAAAAAAATGTGCAACATGTGCACGAATGAAGCCAAGCTTCGAGGGTCTCTGCAAAAGGATTAGTACAATAATCATAACATGCAATAGGCCAAAACAGAAAGAGTCACCTAGAACTGGAGATGGATAAAAATTTAGTAACAAGTGGCCTAGACTGGCGGCCGCATGTCCAACCAAGTCTATTCGGCCTAAATATCCTCATGGGCTGTGGTGGTGGTATCCGTCCAACTCAACCCACAGCACATAATGCCATAATAAGGCAAGAAAGAAACCCAGGGTGGCGGCATCGGTCCGACCAACCCTAAAACCACATCCTACTCCAGTCCTAAGTAACCCGAGGAAAACTCGTGCTGGTGGTCCCATGTACCACCAAGCAAAATCCAAGAGCACCAAACTCACTAGAGCAACCCACCTAGGAGCCCTATAAAACTAGAAAAGACCCAGTGACTCCCTACTAGTTATGCGCGAACAGCTAAATGCTAACCACCCACAAATGGTGTGACATGAACCTCTGTTCGAAATTTGATTCCCCAAAACTACGCGTATAAAATTAATTTAAATACGACCCTACTCGATCAATTTGATTTCTATCACATCTACAGTAAAATTCTATAAACCAACTCATGCCCGAGCAGAAGGGGTACCTACACATATTAAACTACATATAACATATGCCTGAGCATGGACGTTCGGCCTTATAATTAAAAGAAATGAACTAGACAAAAAAACATAAACAAAAAAAATCCTACATAAGCAACTTGCACAATTAATTTGCACAATAAAATTAGGATTAACCACGGGCTATCCGAGTAGTAATTCCATCAAGGGGCAAATCCTAACATGAGCAAAATAGGGAGAACGCGCCCTAGGCAAGATTTCCTAAACCTCCAATCGTCGCATTAATCACAAATATAAGCATACTAATTTCATCCTCAACTTATCATACAAACCCCTAACCTGAACCATTACAAACAAAATAACGAAATAAACGATTAACAATGGGATTTCGGGTAGGATTAGGTTAGCAAAAATCTGAAAATTTACGACTACAAAAAAAAAGGGCATTTAAGAGGTCAAAACGGCAAGGGCGGAGGGCGCACTTGCCTCACTTTTTACCGAAAAAAAAATTCGCCAGCACAACCCCGCAATTCCGGCCGGCCACAAGCACGCAACTAGGCAAGGATCAAAGAGAAGAACAACCCGTAAGAAAATAAGGAAACAGAAGGGGCGAAATCACACCCCGAATCACGGAAAATCCACGGTGAAACCTCAAATAAATTACCTCGGAAGGAAGATCTCGGAGTGGGGAGTTCGGATCCGGCCTCAGAGGAAGATTTTGAGGGGGTTTAGGGCCGGAGATGGGCGGTCGGAGCGCCTCCAGCCCGCCGGTTTCGCACGCCGCTTGGCTCGGCCTGTTTCGCACAGGAGAGGGGGAAAACCAGCGGGTTCGGCTTGATGGGGGAAAAAGAAGACCTATGTTTTACCCTAACACTAATCCTATATAAATATATATATATTATATAAGATACTTAATAACTAATAACTCATTTACTAACGCCTAATGAAATTTCTAACTAATAAACTATATATATACTCATATTATAACTCATACTATTCAACCAATTAATTAACTAACACCTAACACTTAAATAACTTGCACAAAGGCAGCCCCCCCCTAATAAATCTTATTCCAAAAATTTAAATCACCGAATCCGACCAAACGTGAAGCGCAAACATACGTTTTTATAATAAAAAAAATGACCCGCTAACTAGCGCCCGTCGAAACGACGCGAAACGTGACGTTCATGAATTTCGACCACATCCGCACCGTAGCTAAACACTCGGGCTACGAACACAATAGCGAAGTCGGAAACAACTCCTAACGATCACACACTCGAGTTAATCTCGCCCGAAGCCAAAGCATAAGAATTCCCTAAGAGGCTCAGCCGGGCCTCCAAAACAGACGCCGACTAGCTGGGGAACCCATACAACAGGCTATAACCTCTAAGAACACCTAACGAGGTACTCTAACAACAACACGAGCCGGAAAAAATGCATCCACGAAACGCCCAAGGGGAATTAAATAAATACAGAAAAACAGGGGGCGTTACAGGGAGAATCCCTCTACGAACTTCCGGCAGAAACCAACAAGTCCTAGGAAACTCCTCACATTATTTGCCGTCTTTAGCGGTGGCCAATACTGTACTGCCTGAACCTTTGCCGGATCCACTACCGGTCCTGCTCCACTGATAATATGGCCCAAGAAAGCCACCTACTTCAGCCAAAACTGGCACTTGTTAAACATGGCATACATCTTGTGCTCCCAGATCCTCTCTAGAGTTAGTGCCAAATGGCACGCATGCTCCTCCTAGGTCCTCGAATAAATGAGGATGTCATCAATAAAAACTATGATGAAGTTATTAAGATAGCCTTCGAATACTCGGTTCATAGAACTCATGAACGCGGATGGTGCATTTGTGAGCCTGAAGGGCATCACGGTGAACTCATACCACCATATCTACTACTGAAAGCGGTCTTCAGGATGTCCTCCTAAATCTGCAGATGGTAGTATATTGACCTAAGATCCAGCTTCAAAAACCAGTGAGCTCCCTCCAACTAGTCAAATAGCTTGTCAATCCTCGGTAGAGGATACGTGTTCTGGACTGTCAACCTGCTCAGAACCCTGTAATCGATGCATAGCCAAAGTGTCCCATCCTTCTTCTTCACGAATAGCATCAGAGCTCCCCATGGCGAAGAGCTTGGCCGGAAAAATCCGGCTTCCTATAGCTCCTGCAGCTAGCTTTGAAACTACACTAACTCCTTCGGGGCCATCCAATAAGGAGCTCTGGATACCGGCTTAGCTCCTAGCACGAGCTATATCCAGAAATCCTTCTCTCGATGCGGCGGCAATTCTGAAAACTTCTACGGAAATATGTCAACAAAGTCCCGCACAATTGGGATACGAGCAATAGAATCCTTGGCCTCAGCCATCTCAAACAACAGCAAGTAGACCTCGTCTCCCTGTAGATGAGCCTTAACAACCTGAATAGAGGAGAGTAGAAGACGAGAAGATGAGGCAATACCTTTTGAAGGTCGGGTAAGTGCCGCCATATCTCAGCATGACCCTTCTTGCTGGGCAATCAATCTGCACATAGTTCTAGGTGAACCATGCCATGTAACATCCCATTTCCGACTAGACCCCTAGGAGTCGGTTAGTTGTGACAAAACCCTAGGAAGCCCAAAATTTGAAATAAAGCGATCAATATTTTCGGGTCACGGGTTGGTCACGCCCGTGACCGACCCGTCACGCCCGTGACTTGGGCGTGACTACTTCGACGATCGTCGATCTCCACGAGACGATCGTCGAACGTGCTGTCTGGGCATGTCACGCCCGTGACCAAGGTGTCACGCCCGTGACTATGGGCGTGACCCCATCGACGATCGTCGATCGCCGTGAGACGATCGTCGACCTTGCGGCCCGGGCATGTCACGCCCGTGACATGAGTGTCACGCCCGTGACCTAGGGCGTGACCAGCCTTCGACGATCGTCGATCTCAATTCGACGATCGTTGACCTCGAAATTTGCCGTTTGGGCATGTCACGCCCGTGACCTAGAGGTCACGCCCGTGACCTAGGGCGTGACCAGCCTTCGACGATCGTCGATCTCAATTCGACGATCGTCGACCCAGAATTGGCTATTCGGGCCTGTCACGCCCGTGACCTATGTGTCACGCCCGTGACATTGGCCGAAACGACGGTATTATTCTAACACGCGTGGTAATAAATGCTGGTGTGGGAATTACACAGGAGTAATTTCAGGCCGTTTTCCTTCTGTAATTATATATTAAATGAGGGAGATATGGTCCAATAGGAAGCCGCCAGCTGGACACACCTGTTCAGTTTCCACCGTTTCTTATCCCTTCACTGTAACCGAAACGTTAAGAGGAGAACCTTCATGGCCATAAAGGCTTTACCCATTCACCTTCCCACTTTCTGACTTATAAAACCCCACCTGGAACCAGAGGAGAAGGTTACACGCTCAAGCAAACGGGTCAGACCTTTGTTCTTGCTGTAGGAGAAGTTCAGCAATGCCACCACCGCGCCATGGCACCCCCCCCCGTCGTTCTTCTCGCCTTCAAACCGCGAACAAGGTCCTCCTCTGCTCCTTCTCTTTCATGGGTAGATCTTAGGATTCTTAGAAAGGAGGTTCGCGCTCAACGGAGCCGGACCCGTCTCTCGTTTTCATGAGAAAACCATGTAAAAAGTATTTTTGAGTTCGCCGGAAACCGCCACCTCCGGCGGCCAAACCACCGCCGACTGATAGCCATCGCCTCAACGGAGGTGGTGGTGGTGGTGCCTGGCCAGGGAAGTGACCGAACGGCCGGCGACGGATCACGGAACGCTTACAGGAAAAAAATGGTTTTCTGTCTGTTTTCGAGTTCATGAAGAAGATGAACAGTAGAATTAGTATTATAATACATAGATTATTATATATTACATAATGGAAAAATGGATTATTTGAATATAGTTTGAGGCTGCAAAACGAGGCACTTAGAGGCCGAATTAGGAAAAATAACCAGTCACAAAAGTTGTAGCCCTCTGGGTCTACTTTAATTTAAAATTGATTTTATTCAATTTGGGTGAGTGGTTTGACCACAGCACTCATTTTGGTGGGATCAAGACCTAGGCTAACCAGAAATTGAAATGGTTGCCCACGGTTTATAACATGTCCAAATTACTTGAAATTTGGGCTGGAGGTCTTTAATATGTATATCGAGAGCCTGTCCAAAAATGGGAATTTTTGGAGATACTTTGCCTAAAGTTTATGTTTTAATTTAATAAACTTAGAGGAATTTATTTAGATGGTCAAATGACCTCCAAACCCTCCCAAATTTTGGTGATTGGTCCCTGGCTATAAAACCTAGGTCTGTGTAAAATTCCAATTGATTTGGAGGAGTTTTGGGTGAGAAATCTTCTACCCTTAACTAGGCGTTAGTGAGACACCTTTTAATAAAAAGTGCACTGAGAATTTGGAAAGGTCAAATCGCCTCAACAGAGGCTGATTTTCTGATCTTTGACTTAGAATAGTGTTTATAGCCTGCGTGGAGAAAAAATGGAGTGGTTTAGGGTTGGTTTACCCTAGGATCCAAACTCAAATCTTAAATGAAGGGTTTTGAGGTTTGTGAAGGACATAGGAGCAAAAGCTCTTGTATGCCTTGAAATTTGGAGGAGAGTGGCATGATATGCTGAAAACCCTCTGGTTGTAATAGTGAAGGAATTGGAGGTAATTGGGTACCTCGGAAGTTTGAGTGTTTGAATTAGGATAGAAATGTAATTTAGTTATTTTAAGCACTAAATCTAATACAAAAATTATGAAACTCGGGAGGAGGGGTTTTAGGATGTTTTAGACTTATGGTAATTTTCCTGGAATTTTATGATTAATAAATATCATACTTCATGTGTTAAAGGATTATTAGCCCGATTTGTTGTTTCAAATATTTGGAAGTTTTAAATTAATTATAATCAGTTAAAATTCTGGATTTAGATCTTGACTAGTAGAACATTGATCCCTGGATTTTTATAGAATTTTTATGTTGAGTAAATCTAGTACTTTATTCACAGATGATAGAAAGGGCTTTTATGTTTAAAAATTAATTATGGATAAAATACTTGCTGGAAAATTGGGAAAGGGCTAATTATGGATAGAAAGGGCGAATTTTAGGCCTTTATCTAGATGACATAAATTATTTATAATTTTTGGAAGAATATTTTCTGTACTTGATTCATAAACAACAGAAGTTAGAGATTATTTCTAAAATAGTTTTCATGCTCTTCTAATGATAGAAAAATTATGATACTTAGGATTTAACCTATTGAGACAACCTAGTATTTATCATAAATTTGCTGGACATCTTGCATGAGAACTTAGGGTAGTTCATGTTCAAACCGGTAGTCCTATGGGATTTTCGAGGAATTTAATTAAATGCCAATAAATTAGGAAAATTTCCATTTTCTGGACTTAGGTCATTTATATCATGGTAAGTCTCCAGTAAATAATTTAGGGCATTTGGATGAGTAATGGATCATTGCATAATCGGTTCGACATGTAGCCTAGGTCGGTCTGCATATAGCAATTTGTGAAATGCAATAGGACATGATCTGAGGAAGGCACTGGAGCTAATCATAATGTCTGGGTGGGCAATGGTGGAGGAAATCACTATAGGAAGATATAAAGATTGGCGAGAAGTGGTGATAGCTAGAGTTAAGAGGTGCTCGGGTTGGGCGAAAGATCGCTTTTCCCGAAGAGAGAAAGGTTAAAAATTACCCTAGGATAGTCTATTGTAATATGAGAAGGGAATCGGGCTAAGGGAAATAAACCAATAATATTAAGTGCCTTGCGAAAGGGAACTTCGGGCCGTAATGCCGCCGTCTTGGTTTCCTAGTGCCCTTGAGAGCCCTTCACGGGTATAACCGGGGGCAGTCCTGGGCTAACGTAAACTGTAATAACAAATCGACAAGAGTAACTAGGTAACTAGGGCTGCACTTTTCACAAACACTATTGGCACAGGAAGATTGATGAGAGCTTCGGCTCGGTTGGTTAAGAGACGGACGGGATGGTCCGGGGAGCTTCGGCTCGGTCGGTTTGGAGACGGACGGGATGGTCCGGGGAGCTTCGGCTCGGTCGGTTTGGAGACGGACGTTTTGGTTCGGGGAGCTTCGGCTCGGTTTTTGTGTGTTTGCGATTAAACTTGCATGTGCATAAGATAGGAAAAGTTAAGGTGGTGGGTTTTACGATATCGGGAGTTCGATTGCACCGACACCGATATTGTTGACTCGGCAAGGTGGTTAGCACTTCGCCAACAGAAGTCCGGTGCGCCAGCCGGCAAGAGTACGCAGGCGTCCGCTTAGTGCACCAAGCGTTGAGGCGTACAATAGGTCAGACCAGTGGTGCTTTTACTGGTTTTGAGGTGGGCGAGGCCCAACCCACCGCTTCCGTCTGCCACTACGGAGGTATCCTGGGAGGTAACGGCTCCGAAAGGGGGAACTAAAGGTCTGTGTGCACAGAGTCGGGTGTGTGAGTTGCACTTGCATGTTTCATCATACCCACTAGCATGTCATAGCATAATCGATTCATACAACCTTGACACCTAAAGTATAAGTGGTATGGGACGCTTATACATTAGGACCTGCAAAACGACCCCTTGGTCTATAAGCTTGTGTGGGCAAGTTTATAAATCAAAGGTTAATTTCAATATATAACAACCATTGATGTTTGATAACCGACACCCCAACGTATAAGTGGTATGGGACACTCTATACGATGGAGCCTTGCAAAAGATCCCTTTTGCTTATGTGTTCTCGCATAAGTGAAGGTTTAAATTCATATATTTGTTTTTCTTATTGCTAGACCTATTATAACAATCATATTAACTGCTCACCGAATACATCTTGCTAGATTAAGTCCATAGTCACCTGTTTCTTGATTTATCTCTACCATCATGTCCTTCCCTTTCTTCCTCCCCGCTCGGTACCTAGGAGCCATGGGGGAAGGGGTAGGGGATGATAGTGCTTAGTCTTTATGACTAACGGTTTTCGAACCGTATCATTTAGGGGATCGTGGAGCCCAGCATGGAGGAGCAGCCCCAGAGATCGGTGCGCCTAGAGATGGGGCAGTCTAGCTCCGGAGTTCACACAGCCGGGACCATGAGTCTCGACCTTGAGTAGTTTCTATTTTCGCTTCCGCATGAGAGACTTGTAGTGAGGACATATTGTACCGGGCATAAGCCCGTATTTATAGTACTCTGATGATTTCTGTGGACACTCCCTTCGTGGAGATTTTATCTTATTTACATGTGATGTATTATTGTGGACAGCATTGTTCTTACTTCAATAATTATTCTACTTTTCTGTGATCGAATTGGCCGGCAGAATCGGCGCCTTGTGGTGATGACCCTTCAGGACGTGAAAGAGTCACCGCAAAGCGGCGGTTCTGGGCCTAAGACCCCGGTGGTTGAAAAAGAAAAAAAAAGGGGGTCTTATAAGGGTATCAGAGGAAACATCGATCAGACGGAAGTAGCAGTCCACAAACCCTAGGTCACCCCCCGCTCGAGTTTAGTTTGGGGACAAACTAAGCAGTGGAAGCAGTGGTGTGCCCATATGGGGATCACATATAAATTGTCCACCTTTATGTAATATTTGAACGTTTTCTCAGCGTGTGTTTTTGTTACGCAGCCTCCAGCACGGACTACGCCACAAGGTGGAGTTCAACAGGCTCAGGATGTTGCACCACCCCCACCGGCCCCCACTCCTTTCCTTCAGTCAGACATGGGACAGACCCTGACTGCCATCCTGGAGGCCTTCAGGGCCCAGCAGGTTCAGGCCCCGCAGCCAAATCCGGGGGCCAACTGGCTAAGCATCGTCCGAGGACTGGCTCCCCAGTCCTATTTGGGGACAGAGTCGGCTGTTCGGACGGAAGAGTGGATAGATATCATGTACGAGATGCTGACCGGGATTCAGTGTCCATGGGAGGAGAGGGTGGCTCTGGTTGTCTCCTGCCTGGAGTCCCATGCAAAGAGGTGGTGGAAGACGCTGTTGGACACGACATTTGCTGATAGGGAGGTTGCGGAGGTTACTTGGGAGGAGTTCAGGGCCGCACTGCTGGAGCATTTCGTTCCGCAGTCGGCTAGGGATGATTTGGAGGAGCGGTTCTTACAGCTGAAGCAGGGTACCCGGACCGTGGTGGAGTACCATCGAGAGTTTGACCATCTGGCTCGATACGCAGATTCCTACCAGCTGGACGAGGCAGGGTATATCAGGAGGTTCTATAAGGGCCTGCGGGAGGACTTGAGGGAGGCTCTGTTGTTTGTATCTGACGGGCCCATCTCCCGGATCTTGGAGATGGCCAAAAGGATTGAGGCTGACTGGCACACCACCCGGGGCCGGAAGCGGCCAGCAGAGGATCAGGGACGGAGAGGTAGGAATGACCAGCGGCGGGGTGCTGTACCAGAGGGGAGGAGGACAGAGGACCAGCCTCGTCAGGACGTGAGGCAGGAGCCGAGGGAACAGGTGGTATTAGCCCCTCCCCCTCTTCGGATGCAGGAGATGCCGAGACCCGGGGAATGGCGTATCCCCCACCAGAGTGTTTTCTTTGTCATCAGAATGGGCACATTCGGAGGAACTGCCCCATGAGGGGGGCACCACCTCCAGCACATCAGGGCGGCCCACCAGCTCAGCATTACGGAGGCCGAGACGCGGCCGTGGTCGTGGATACCAGTGGGGAGATCGTAGACAGGAAAGAGAGCAGGTATATGCTTTGGACCTTGCGCAGCCTCGAAATCCGAAGCAGGTCATAGCAGGTACGCAGCAATGCTTCTTTATTTTCATAGAATTTCCCTTTTAGTTGTTAAAACTCAGAACCGCACTAGATAGGTTAACAAGGGAAGAAAATTCTTTATAGAACCCTAAGATGTTTAATCACCCCAGGTATAGTCTTCATCAGCGGCAAGCCGGCCCGCACGCTGTTCGATACTGGAGCTACTCTCTCCTTTGTGTCGGAGACGTTCGTAGAAGGACTGGAGGGTGTGGAGCGGTTCACAGGCTCGAGGATGAGGGTGCGAATACCAGATGGATCTGAGCTCCTTACCACAGATCACTGCAATATGGAGGCAGAAATTGGTGGAAAAGCGTTCGAGGCTCCTACGACGATTTTGAAGCTGACGAACTACGACCTGATCCTGGGCATGGTATGGCTGCACTGGAACTATGCCCAGATTGACTGCCAGGCAAAGAGGATCACCGTGAGACACGGGGACTCTTTCATTACCATCGAAGGTATAAGACCTGTCTCTCGTATACTCTTATCTTCGGTACAGGCCGTTAAGGCCCATCTGCAGGGAGAGGAGGTCTATCAGATTCTATTTGAGATGGCGGAGGTTAAGGAGTCGGTGACAGACATCCCGGTGGTGCGAGATTTTGCTGACATCTTTCCGGAGAAACTGCCAGGACTACCTCCACACCGAGAGCAGGATTTTCAGATACAGCTTGTGTCGGGAGCCAAGCTGGCGTCTAGGGCCCCTTATCAGATGGCCCCAAAGGAGTTGGCAGAGTTTCGGACTCAGTTGTAGGAATTAGTTGAGGCAGGTTTTGTTAGACCGAATTCCTCTCCATGGGGAGCACTGGTCCTGTTCGTGAAGAAGAAGGATGGGACACTCCGCCTGTGCATCGATTATCGAGCACTAAACAGGCTGACCGTCCGGAATACCTATTCGCTCCCATGGATAGACGAATTATTCGACCAGCTGGAGGGGGCCCATTATTTCTCGAAGCTGGACTTGAGATCAGGATACTACCAGTTGCGGATCCAGGAGGAGGATATCCCGAAGACGGCCTTTAGTAGCAGATATGGCCTGTATGAGTTCACCGTGATGCCCTTTGGGCTCACGAATGCTCCGTCGGCGTTCATGAGTCTCATGAACCGGGTTTTCGAGGCCTACTTGGATTTGTTCGTCATAGTATTCATAGACGACATCCTGATCTACTTTAGGACGGAGGAGGAGCACACTCGGCATCTGGCACTGACCTTGGAGAGGTTGCGGGAGCATCGCCTTTATGCAAAATTCAGCAAGTGTCAGTTCTGGTTGAAGGAGGTGGCCTTCCTAGGCCACATCATCAGCGGAGCCGGGTTAGCAGTAGATCCAGCAAAGATTCGGGCAGTTCGCGATTGGCCGCAGCTGAGGACAGCCGCCGATGTACGCAGTTTCTTGGGACTTGCCGGTTACTACCGGAAGTTCGTGGAGGGGTTCTCTCGGATTGCCCTCCCCCTCACATCTTTGACAAAGAAGGAGGCACCTTTTGTTTGGACCCCGCACTGCCAGGCGGCTTTCCAGGAGCTGAAGGACCGACTCATCTCGGCCCCTATTCTGGCCCTTCCATCCGGAAAGGAAGGATTCCAGGTGTATACCGACGCATCATACCAAGGGATGGGAGCGGTGCTGATGCAGAACGGACATGTCATAGCATATGCCTCCCGCCAGCTGAAGACCCATGAGAGGAACTACCCGGTGCACGACCACGAGATGGGAGAGGTCATTTTTGCTCTGAAGGTCTGGCGCCATTATCTTTATGGAGTCCACTACGATATCTTCTCCGATCACAAGAACCTGAAATACGTGGACACGCAGAAGGTGCTGAATATCAGGCAGAGGCGTTGGGTGGAGTTCTTAGCAGATTATCAGTATGAGATGCACTACCATCCAGGGAAGGCAAACGTGGTGGCCGACGCGTTGAGCCGGAGAGCTGCCACTTCCGAAGCTGGGCCCCAGGTTATGTCCATGGAGCTAGTCCAGTCATTCAGAGATATGCAGATATCCCTAGTGTCCGAGGATGACCCAGTTCTGTATAGGGAGTATCTGGCATCGATGGTGGCCATAGACGATATTCGGGATCGCATTCGGGACGGACAGAAGACAGATGCGTGGGCCGAGCCGATGTTCCGAGCTTTGGAGGAAGGTTCGACAGGAGATTATTCCCTGAGAGATGGTTTGCTCCACTTCAGAGGCAGAGTGTATATACCTGCAGGAGGCCAGATCCGAGAGGATATTATGATGGAGGCGCATTGCAGCCGGTACTCGGTACAACCCGGGGATCACAAAGATGACCGCTGATTTGAAGAGGACGATGTTTTGGCCGGGCATGAAGAAGGACATTACGTACTTCGTGACCCATTGCGAGGCGTGTCAGTTGGTGAAGGCGGAGTGCAGGAACCCCGCAGGATTGTTACAGCCACTCCCGGTGCCGAAGTGGAAGTTTGACGATATAGCAATGGATTTTATACATGGTCTTCCCCGGTCTCGGACAGGGAACGACTCGATTTGGGTGATTGTCGATCGGTTGACGAAGGTGGCCCGCTTTGTACCGATCAGGATGGATGACTTGGTGGGAGTGCTGGTACGGAAGTTTGTGGAGCAGTATGTCCGATATCATGGCGTTCCCCGGATGATAGTGTCGGACCGCGATGGATGGTTTACATCCAGGGAGTGGCGGTCAGTGCAGGCATATTTGGGCACCCGGTTGACTTTTAGCACGGCCTTCCACCCTCAGACGGACGGGCAGACCGAGCGCACCAACCGGACCTTGGAGGATTTACTACGGCTGTGTATACTGGACCGAGGGGAGCCGTGGGAGAAGATGTTACCGTTGGTCGAGTTCTCCTATAATAATAGCTACCAGTCCAGCATCAGGATGGCACCTTATGAAGCCTTGTATAGAAGAAAATGTAGGACCCCGCTTTCTTGGGTTCAAGACGAGGATCCGAAGCTGTTGGGATCGGATTTTGTTGAAGACACCGAGGCTCAGGTGAGACTGATCAGAGATAGGATGTTGGAGGCGCAGAGCAGACAGGCTAAATACTATGACGCCCGACATCATCAGGTGGAGTTTCGGGTAGGGGATCGAGTGTTCTTGAAGATCCGGCCCATGCACGGAGTCTCATGGGTGCGCGGTCGGAGGAAGAAACTCAGCCCTAGGTATATGGGCCCTTACCGGATCCTGGAGCGGATCGGACCGCTAGCCTACAGGCTAGAGTTGCCACCAGAGCTGGCAGCTCTACACGACGTCTTCCACATCTCTTCGCTGAGAAGTGCTCTACTACGCCCGGAGCAGCAGATTTTGACCACCGAAGGGCCGGTAGCTTCAGACCGATCTGTTCACTTGGAACCGGTTCGGATCGACGACAAAGGAGTGCGGATCTTGCGCCGCAAGAAGATACCCTTAGTCAAGGTTCTGTGGAGAAACCATGGTCAGGAGGAGCACACCTGGGAACCGCAGGATCTGATGAGGCAAAGATACCCGGAGTTGTTCAGTCAGGTACATCTCACCACCTCTCGGTATACTATAGACTGCCTTCTTGTTTTGAATGTTAAGACTAGATAAGGAAAATCCAGGACCTAGGCATGCGCACTTAATCAGAAAGGTAGGGGCTAATCTTTTGTTTATTAGGGAGATTGTCTTCGTTATCAAACGAACAGTCGCCTGAACCCAATAGAAAGATCGTATGGGATGTTACAAGTTTAATTTATTCCGATAGAAATCCCCGTAGGCTCAACCTCAATTTCGGGGACGAAATTTTTGTTTTGTTTATTGGGATTTGTAACATACCATTTCCGGCTAGACCCCTAGGAGTCGGTTAGTTGTGACAAAACCCTAGGAAGCCCAAAATTTGAAATAAAGCGATCAATATTTTCGGGTCACGGGTTGGTCACGCCCGTGACCTACCCGTCACGCCCGTGACTTGGGCGTGACTACTTCGACGATCGTCGATCTCCACGAGACGATCGTCGAACGTGCTGTCTGGGCATGTCACGCCCATGACCAAGGTGTCACGCCCGTGACTATGGGTGTGACCCCATCGACGATCGTCGATCGCCGTGAGACGATCGTCGACCTTGCGGCCCGGGCATGTCACGCCCGTGACATGAGTGTCACGCCCGTGACCTAGGGCGTGACCAGCCTTCGACGATCGTCGATCTCAATTCGACGATCGTCGACCTCGAAATTTGCCGTTCGGGCATGTCACGCCCGTGACCTAGAGGTCACGCCCGTGACCTAGGGCGTGACCAGCCTTCGACGATCGTCGATCTCAATTCGACGATCGTCGACCCAGAATTGGCTATTCGGGCCTGTCACGCCCGTGACCTATGTGTCACGCCCGTGACATTGGCCGAAACGACGGTATTATTCTAACACGCGTGGTAATAAATGCTGGTGTGGGAAGTTACACCAGGAGTAATTTCAGGCCGTTTTCCTTCTGTAATTATATAATAAATGAGGGAGATATGGTCCAATAGGAAGCCGCCAGCTGGACACACCTGTTCAGTTTCCACCGTTTCTTATCCCTTCACTGTAACCGAAACGTTAAGGGGAGAACCTTCATGGCCATAAAGGCTTTACCCATTCACCTTCCCACTTTCTGACTTATAAAAGCCCACCTGGAACCAGAGGAGAAGGTTACACGCTCAAGCAAACGGGTCAGACCTTTGTTCTTGCTGTAGGAGAAGTTCAGCAATGCCACCACCGCACCTTGGTACCCCGTCGTTCTTCTCGCCTTCAAACCGCGAACAAGGTCCTCCTCTGCTCCTTCTCTTTCATGGGTAGATCTTAGGATTCTTAGAAAGGAGGTTCGCGCTCAACGGAGCTGGACCCGTCTCTCGTTTTCATGAGAAAACCATGTAAAAAGTATTTTTGAGTTTGCCGGAAACCGCCACCTCCGGCGGCCAAACCACCGCCGACCGATAACCATCGCCTCAACGGAGGTGGTGGTGGTGGTGGCTGGCCAGGGAAGTGACCGAACGGCCGGCGACGGATCACAGAACGCTTATAGGAAAAAAATGGTTTTCTGTCTGTTTCGGGCTCATGAAGAAGATGAACAGTAGAATTAATATTATAATACATAGATTATTATATATTACATAATGGAAAAATGGATTATTTGAATATATTTTGAGGCTGCAAAACGAGGCACTTAGAGGCCGAATTAGGAAAAATGATCAGTCACAAAAGTTGTAGCCCTCTGGGTCTACTTTAATTTAAAATTGATTTTATTCAATTTGGGTGAGTGGTTTGACCACATCACTCATTTTGGTGGATCAAGACCTAGGCTAACGAGAAATTGAAATGGTTGCCCACGGTTCATAACATGTCCAAATGACTTGAAATTGGGCTGGAGGTCTATAATATGTATATCGAGAGGCTGTCCAAAAATGGGAATTTTTGGAGATACTTTGCCTAAAGTTTTTGTTTTAATTTAATAAACTTAGAGGAATTTATTTAGATGGTCAAATGACCTCCAAACCCTCCCAAATTTTGGTGAGTGGTCCCTGGCTATAAAACCTAGGTCTGTGTAAATTCCAATTGATTTGGAGGAGTTTTGGGTGAGAAATCTTCTACCCTTAACTAGGCGTTAGTGAGACACCTTTTAATAAAAAGTGCACTGAGAATTTGGAAAGGTCAAATCGCCTCAACAGAGGCTGATTTTCTGATCTTTGACTTAGAATAGTGTTATAGCCTGCGTGGAGAAAAATGGAGTGGTTTAGGGTTGGTTTACCCTAGGATCCAAACTCAAATCTTAAATGAAGGGTTTTGAGGTTTGTGAAGGACATAGGAGCAAAAGCTCTTGTATGCCCTTGAAATTTGGAGGAGAGTGGCATGATATGCTGAAAACCCTCTGGTTGTAATAGTGAAGGAATTGGAGGTAATTGGGTACCTCGGAAGTTGAGAGTTTGAATTAGGATAGAAATGTAATTTAGTTATTTTAAGCACTAAATCTAATCCAAAAATTATGAAACTCGGGAGGAGTGGGTTTTAGGATGTTTTAGACTTATGGTAAATTTCCTGGAATTTTATGATTAATGAATATCATACTTCATGTGTTAAAGGATTATTTGCCCGATTTGTTGTTTCAAATATTTGGAGGTTTTAAATTAATTATAATCAGTTAAAATTCTGGATTTAGATCTTGACCAGTAGAACATTGATCCCTGGATTTTTATAGAATTTTTATGTTGAGTAAATCTAGTACTTTATTCACAGATGATAGAAAGGGCTTTTATGTTTAAAAATTAATTATGGATAAAATACTTGCTGGAAAATTGTGAAACTTGGCCAGTGCTAATTTTAGGCCTTTATCTGCATGACATAAATTATTTATAATTTCTGGAAGAATATTTTCTGTACTTGATTCATAAACAACAGAAGTTAGAGATTATTTCTAAAATAGTTTTCATGCCCTTCTAATGATAGAAATATTATGATACTTAGGATTTAACCTATTTAGACAACCTAGTATTTATCATAAATTTGCTGGACATCTTGCATGAGAACTTAGGGTAGTTCATGTTCAAACCGTAGTCCTTGGGATTTTCGAGGAATTTAATTAAATGCCAAATAATTTAGGAAAATTTCCATTTTCTGGACTTAGGTCATTTATATCATGGTAAGTCTCCAGTAAATAATTTAGGGCATTTGGATGAGTAATGATCATTGCATAATCGGTTCGACATGTAGCCTAGGTCGGTCTGCATATAGCAATTTGTGAAATGCAATAGGACATGATCTGAGGAAGGCACTGGAGCTAATCATAATGTCTGGGTGGGCAATGGTGGAGGAAATCACTATAGGAAGATATAAAGATTGGCGAGAAGTGGTGATAGCTAGAGTTAAGAGGTGCTCGGGTTGGGCGAAAGATCGCTTTTTTCCCGAAGAGAGGAAGGTTAAAATTACCCTATGATAGTCTATTGTAATATGAGAAGGGAATCGGCTAAGGGAAATAAACCAATAATATTAAGTGCCTTGCGAAAGGGAACTTCGGGCCGTAATGCCGCCGTCTTGGTTCCTAGTGCCCCTTGAGAGCCCTTCACGGGGTATACCGGGGGCAGTCCTAGGCTAACGTAAACTGTAATAACAAATCGACAAGAGTAACTAGGTAACTAGGGCTGCACTTTTCACAAACACTGTTGGCACAGGAAGATTAATGAGAGCTTCGGCTCGGTTGGTTAAGAGACGGACGGGATGGTCCGGGGAGCTTCGGCTCGGTCAGTTTGGAGACGGACTGGATGGTCCGGGGAGCTTCGGCTCGGTCGATTTGGAGACGGACGTTTTGGTTCGGGGAGCTTCGGCTCGGTTTTTGTGTGTTTGCGATTAAACTTGCATGTGCATAAGATAGGAAAAGTTAAGGTGGTGGGTTTTACGATATCGGGGAGTTCGATTGCACCGACACCGATATCGTTGACTCGGCGAGGTGGTTAGCACTTCGCCAACAGAAGTCCGGTGCGCAAGCCGGCAAGAGTACGCAGGCGTCCGCTTAGTGCACCAAGCGTTGAGGCGTACGATAGGTCAGACCAGTGGTGCTTTTACTGGTTTTGAGGTGGGCGAGGCCCAACCCACCGCTTCCGTCTGCCACTACGGAGGTATCCTGGGAGGTAACGGCTCCGAAAGGGGGAACTAAAGGTCTGTGTGCACAGAGTCGGGTGTGTGAGTTGTACTTGCATGTTTCATCATACCCACTAGCATGTCATAGCATAATCGATTCATACAACCTTGTCACCTAAAGTATAAGTGGTATGGGACGCTTATACATTAGGACCTGCAAAACGACCCCTTAGTCTATAAGCTTGTGTGGGCAAGTTTATAAATCAAAGGTTAATTTCATATATAACAACCATTGCTGTTTGATAACCGACACCCCCAACGTATAAGTGGTATGGGACACTCTATACGATGGGAGCCTTGCAAAAGATCCCTTTTGCTTATGTGTTCTCGCATAAGTGAAGGTTTAAATTCATATATTTGCTTTTCTTATTGCTAGACCTATTATAACAATCATATTAACTGCTCACCGAATACATCTTGCTAGATTAAGTCCATAGTCACCTGTTTCTTGATTTATCTCTACCATCATGTCCTTCCCTTTCTTCCTCCCCGCTCGGTACCTAGGAGCCATGGGGGAAGGGGTAGGGGATGATAGGGCTTAGTCTTTATGACTAACGGTTTTCGAACCGCATCATTTAGGGGATCGTGGAGCCCAGCATGGAGGAGCAGCCCCAGAGATCGGTGCGCCTAGAGATGGGGCAGTCTAGCTCTGGAGTTCACACAGCCGGGACCGTGAGTCTCGACCTTGAGTAGTTTCTGTTTTCGCTTCTGCATGAGAGACTTGTAGTGAGGACATATTGTACGGGCATAAGCCCGTATTTATAGTACTCTGATGATTTCTGTGGACACTCCCTTCGTGGAGATTTTATCTTATTTACATGTGATGTATTATTGTGGACTGCATTGTTCTTACTTCAATAATTATACTACTTTTCTGTGATCGAATTGGCCGGCAGAATCGGCGCCTTGTGGTGATGACCCTTCAGGACGTGAAGGAGTCACCGCAAAGCGGCGGTTCTGGGCCTAAGACCCCGGTGGTTGAAAAAGAAAAAAAAAAGGGGTCTTACAAGGGTATCAGAGGAAACATCGATCAGACGGAAGTAGCAGTCCACAAACCCTAGGTCACCCCCCGCTCGAGTTTAGTTTGGGGACAAACTAAGTAGCGGAAGCAGTGGTGTGCCCATATGGGGATCACATATAAATTGTCCACCTTTATATAATATTTGAACGTTTTCTCAGCGTGTGTTTTTGTTACGCAGCCTCTAGCACGGACTACGCCACAAGGTAGAGTTCAACAGGCTCAGGATGTTGCACCACCCCCACCGGCCCCCACTCCTTTCCTTCAGTCAGACATGGGACAGACCCTGACTGCCATCCTGGAGGCCTTCAGGGCCCAGCAGGTTCAGGCCCCGCAGCCAAATCCGGGGGCCAACTGGCTAAGCATCTTCCGAGGACTGGCTCCCCCGTCCTATTTGGGGACAGAGTCGGCTGTTCGGACGGAAGAGTGGATAGATATCATGTACGAGATGCTGACCGGGATTCAGTGTCCATGGGAGGAGAGGGTGGCTCTGGTTGTCTCCTGCCTGGAGTCCCATGCAAAGAGGTGGTGGAAGACGCTGTTGGACACGACATTTGCTGATAGGGAGGTTGCGGAGGTTACTTGGGAGGAGTTCAGGCCGCACTGCTGGAGCATTTCGTTCCGCAGTCGGCTAGGGATGATTTGGAGGAGCGGTTCTTACAGCTGAAGCAGGGTACCCGGACCGTGGTGGAGTACCATCGAGAGTTTGACCATCTGGCTCGATACGCAGATTCCTACCAGCTGGACGAGGCAGGGTATATCAGGAGGTTCTATAAGGGCCTGCGGAGGACTTGAGGGAGGCTCTGTTGTTTGTATCTGATGGGCCCATCTCCCGGATCTTGGAGATGGCCAAAAGGATTGAGGCTGACTGGCACACCACCCGGGGCCGGAAGCGGCCAGCAGAGGATCAGGGACGGAGAGGTAGGAATGACCAGCGGCGGGGTGCTGTACCAGAGGGGAGGAGGATAGAGGACCAGCCTCGTCAGGACGTGAGGCAGGAGCCGAGGGAACAGGTGGTATTAGCCCCTCCCCCTCTTCGGATGCAGGAGATGCCGAGACCCGGGGGAATGGCGTATCCCCCACCAGAGTGTTTTCTTTGTCATCAGAATGGGCACATTCGGAGGAACTGCCCCATGAGGGGGGCACCACCTCCAGCACATCAGGGTGGCCCACCAGCTCAGCATTACGAAGGCCGAGGACGCGGCCGTGGTCGTGGATACCAGTGGGGAGATCGTAGACAGGAAAGAGAGCAGGTATATGCTTTGGACCTTGCGTAGCCTCGAAATCCGGAGCAGGTCATAGCAGGTACGCAGCAATGCTTCTTTATTTTCATAGAATTTCCCGTTTAGTTGTTAAAACTCAGAACCGCACTAGATAGGTTAACAAGGGAAGAAAATTCTTTATAGAACCCTAAGATGTTTAATCACCCCAGGTATAGTCTTCATCAGCGGCAAGCCGGCCTGCACGCTGTTCGATACTGGAGCTAATCACTCCTATGTGTCGGAGACGTTCGTAGAAGGACTGGAGGGTGTGGAGCGGTTCACAGGCTCGAGGATGAGGGTGCGACTACCAGATGGATCTGAGCTCCTTACCACGGATCACTGCAATATGGAGGCAGAAATTGGTGGAAAAGCGTTCGAGGCTCCAGCGACGATTTTGAAGCTGACGGACTACGACCTGATCCCGGGCATGGTATGGCTGCACTGGAACTATGCCCAAATTGACTGCCAGGCAAAGAGGATCACCGTGAGACACGGGGACTCTTTCATTACCATCGAAGATATAAGACCTGTCTCTCGTATACTCTTATCTTCGGTACAGGCCGTTAAGGCCCATCTGCAGGGAGAGGAGGTCTATCAGATTCTATTTGAGATGGCGGAGGTTAAGGAGTCGGTGACAGACATCCCGGTGGTGCGAGATTTCGCTGACATCTTTCCGGAGAAACTGCCAGGACTACCTCCACACCGAGAGCAGGATTTTCAGATACAGCTTGTGCCGGGAGCCTAGCCGGCGTCTAGGGCCCCTTATCGGTTGGCCCCAAAGGAGTTGGCAGAGTTTCAGACTCAGTTGCAGGAATTAGTTGAGGCAGGTTTTGTTAGACCGAATTCCTCGCTATGGGGAGCACCGGTCCTGTTCGTGAAGAAGAAGGATGGGACACTCCGCCTGTGCATCGATTATCGAGCACTAAACAGGCTGACCGTCCGGAATACCTATCCGCTCCCATGGATAGATGAATTATTCGACCAGCTGGAGGGGGCCCATTATTTCTCGAAGCTGGACTTGATATCAGGATACTACCAGCTGCGGATCCAGGAGGAGGATATCCCGAAGATGGCCTTTAGTAGCAGATATGGCCTGTATGAGTTCACCGTGATGCCCTTTGGGCTCACGAATGCTCCGTCGGCGTTCATGAGTCTCATGAACCGG
Organism: Platanthera zijinensis; assembly: GCA_039513925.1. Classification (NCBI taxonomy): domain Eukaryota; kingdom Viridiplantae; phylum Streptophyta; class Magnoliopsida; order Asparagales; family Orchidaceae; genus Platanthera; species Platanthera zijinensis. The sequence goes on from CM077083.1 coordinate 108,617,260, forward strand.
GTTTTTGAGGCCTACTTGGATGTGTTCGTCATAGTATTCATAGACGACATCCTGATTTACTCTAGGACGGAGGAGGAGCACACTCGGCATCTGGCACTGACCTTGGAGAGGTTGCGGGAGCATCGCCTTTATGCAAAATTCAGCAAGTGTCAGTTCTGGTTGAAGGAGGTGGCCTTCCTAGGCCACATCATCAGCGGAGCCGGGTTAGCAGTAGATCCAGCAAAGATTCGGGCAGTTCGCGATTGGCCGCAGCTGAGGACAGCCACCGATGTACGCAGTTTCTTGGGACTTGCCGGTTACTACCGGAAGTTCTTGGAGGGGTTCTCTCAGATTGCCCTCCCCCTCACATCTTTGACAAAGAAGGAGGCACCTTTTGTTTGGACCCCGCAGTGCCAGGCGACTTTCCAGGAGCTGAAGGACCGACTCATCTCGGCCCCTATTCTGGCCCTTCCATCCGGAAAGGAAGGATTCCAGGTGTATACCGACGCATCATACCAAGGGATGGGAGCGGTGCTGATGCAGAACGGACATGTCATAGCATATGCCTCCCGCCAGCTGAAGACCCTGAGAGGAACTACCCGTGCACGACCTCGAGATGGGAGCGGTCGTTTTTTGCTCTGAAGGCCTGGCGCCATTATCTTTATGGAGTCCACTGCGATATCTTCTCCGATCACAAGAACCTGAAATACGTGGACACGCAGAAGGAGCTGAATATCAGGCAGAGGCGTTGGGTGGAGTTCTTAGCAGATTATCAGTATGAGATGCACTACCATCCAGGGAAGGAAAACGTGGTGGCCGACGCGTTGAGTCGGAGAGCTGCCACTTCCGAAGCTGGGCCCCAGGTTATGTCCATGGAGCTAGTCCAGTCATTCAGAGATATGCAGATATCCCTAGTGTCCGAGGATGACCCAGTTCTGTATAGGGAGTATCTGGCATCGATGGTGGCCATAGACGATATTCGGGATCGCATTCGGGACGGACAGAGGACAGATGCGTGGGTGGAGCCGATGTTCTGAGCTTTGGAGGAAGGTTCGACAGGAGATTATTCCCTGAGAGATGGTTTGCTCCACTTCAGAGGCAGAGTGTATATACCCGCAGGAGGCCAGATCCGAGAGGATATTATGATGGAGGCACATTGCAGCCGGTACTCGGTACACCCGGGGATAACAAAGATGACCACTGATTTGAAGAGGACGATGTTTTGGCCGGGCATGAAGAAGGACATTACGTACTTCGTGACCCATTGTGAGGCGTGTCAGTTGGTGAAGGCGGAGTGCAGGAACCCCGCAGGATTGTTACAGCCACTCCCGGTGCCGGAGTGGAAGTTTGACGATATAGCAATGGATTTTATACATGGTCTTCCACGGTCTCGGACAGGGAACGACTCGATTTGGGTGATTGTCGATCGGTTGACGAAGGTGGCCCGCTTTGTACCGATCTGGAAGGATGACTCGGTGGGAGTGCTGGTACGGAAGTTTGTGGAGCAGTATGTCCGATATCATGGCGTGCCCCGGACGATAGTGTCGGACCGCGATGGACGGTTTACATCCAAGGAGTGGCGGTCAGTGCAGGCATATTTGGGCACCCGTTGACTTTTAGCACGCCTTCCACCCTCAGACGGACGGGCAGACCGAGCGCACCAACCGGACCTTGGAGGATTTACTACGGCTGTGTATACTGGACCGAGGGGAGCCGTGGGAGAAGATGTTACCGTTGGTCGAGTTCTCCTATAATAATAGCTACCAGTCCAGCATCAGGATGGCACCTTATGAAGCCTTGTATGGAAGAAAATGTAGGACCTCGCTTTCTTGGGTTCAAGACGAGGATCCGAAGCTGTTGGGATCGGATTTGTTGAAGACACCGAGGCTCAGGTGAGACTGATCAGAGATAGGATGTTGTAGGCGCAGAGGAGACAGGCTAAATACTATGACGCCCGCATCGTCAGGTGGAGTTTCGGGTAGGGGATCGAGTGTTCTTGAAGATCTGGCCCATGCACGGAGTCTCACGGGTGCGCGGTCGGAGGAAGAAACTCAGCCCTAGGTATATGGGCCCTTACCGGATCCTGGAGCGGATCGGACCGCTAGCCTACAGGCTAGAGTTGCCACCAGAGCTGGCAGCTCTACACGACGTCTTCCACATCTCTTCGCTGAGAAGGGCTCTACTACGCCCGGAGCAGCAGATTTTGACCACCGAAGGGCCGGTAGCTTCAGACCGATCTGTTCACTTGGAGCCGGTTCGGATCGACGACAAAGGAGTGCGGATCTTGCGCCGCAAGAAGATCCCCTTAGTCAAGGTTCTGTGGAGAAACCACGGTCAGGAGGAGCACACCTGGGAACCGCAGGATCTGATGAGGCAAAGATACCAGGAGTTGTTCAGTCAGGTACATCTCACCACCTCTCGGTATACTATAGACTGCCTTCGTGTTTTGGAATGTTAAGACTAGATAAGGAAAATCCAGGACCTAGGCATGCGCACTTAATCAGAAAGGTAGGGGCTAATCTTTTGTTTATTGGGGAGATTGTCTTCGTTATCAAACGAACAGTCTCCTAAACCCAATAGAAAGATCGTATGGGATGTTACAAGTTTAATTTATTCCGATAGAAATCCCCGTAGGCTCAACCTCAATTTCGGGGACGAAATTTTTGTTTTGTTAATTGGGATTTGTAACATCCCGACCCCTAGGAGTCGGTTAGTTGTGACAAAACCCTAGGAAGCCCAAAATTTGAAATAAAGCGATCAATATTTTCGGGTCACGGGTTGGTCACGCCCGTGACCGACCCGTCACGCCCGTGACTTGGGCGTGACTACTTCGACGATCGTCAATCTCCACGAGACGATCGTCGAACGTGCTGTCTGGGCATGTCACGCCCGTGACCAAGGTGTCACGCCCGTGACTATGGGCGTGACCCCATCGACGATCGTCGATCGCCGTGAGACGATCGTCGACCTTGCGGCCCGGGCATGTCACGCCCGTGACATGAGTGTCACGCCCGTGACCTAGGGCGTGACCTGCCTTCGACGATCGTCGATCTCAATTCGACGATCGTCGACCTCGAAATTTTGCCGTTCGGGCATGTCACGCCCGTGACCTAGAGATCACGCCCGTGACCTAGGGCGTGACCAGCCTTCGACGATCGTCGATCTCAATTCGACGATCGTCGACCCAGAATTGGCTATTCGGGCCTGTCACGCCCGTGACCTATGTGTCAAGCCCGTGACATTGGCCGAAACGACGGTATTATTCTAACACGCGTGGTAATAAATGCTGGTGTGGGAAGTTACACCAGGAGTAATTTCAGGTCGTTTTCCTTCTGTAATTATATAATAAATGAGGGAGATATGGTCCAATAGGAAGCCGCCAGCTGGACACACCTGTTCAGTTTCCACCGTTTCTTATCCCTTCACTGTAACCGAAACGTTAAGGGGAGAACCTTCATGGCCATAAAGGCTTTACCCATTCACCTTCCCACTTTCTGACTTATAAAAGCCCACCTGGAACCAGAGGAGAAGGTTACACGCTCAAGCAAACGGGTCAGACCTTTGTTCTTGCTGTAGGAGAAGTTCAGCAACGCCACCACCGCGCCATGGCACCGCGTCGTTCTTCTCGCCTTCAAACCGCGAACAAGGTCCTCCTCTGCTCCTTCTCTTTCATGGGTAGATCTTAGGATTCTAAGAAAGGAGGTTCGCGCTCAACGGAGCCGGACCCGTCTCTCGTTTTCATGAGAAAACCATGTAAAAAGTATTTTTGAGTTCGCCGGAAACCGCCACCTCCGGCGGCCAAACCACCGCCGACCGATAGCCATCGCCTCAACGGAGGTGGTGGTGGTGGTGGCTGGCAAGGGAAGTGACCGAATGGCCGGCGACGATCACGGAACGCTTACAGGGAAAAAATGGTTTTCTGTCTGTTTTTCGGGTTCATGAAGAAGATGAACAGTAGAATTAATATTATAATACATAGATTATTATATATTACATAATGGAAAAATGGATTATATGAATATTTTTTTGAGGCTGCAAAACGAGGCACTTAGAGGCCGAATTAGGAAAAATGACCAGTCACAAAAGTTGTAGCCCTCTGGGTCTACTTTAATTTAAAATTGATTTTATTCAATTTGGGTGAGTGGTTTGACCACTGCACTCATTTTGGTGGGATCAAGACCTAGGCTAACCAGAAATTGAAATGGTTGCCCACGGTTCATAACATGTCCAAATGACTTGAAATTTGGGCTGAAGGTCTATAATATGTATATCGAGAGGCTGTCCAAAAATGGAATTTTTGGAGATACTTTGCCTAAAGTTTTTGTTTTAATTTAATAAACTTAGAGGAATTTATTTAGATGGTCAAATGACCTCCAAACCCTCCCAAATTTTGGTGAGTGGTCCCTGGCTATAAAACCTAGGTCTGTGTAAAATTCCAATTGATTTGGAGGAGTTTAGGGTGAGAAAATCTTCTACCCTTAACTAGGCGTTAGTGAGACACCTTTAATAAAAAGTGCACTGAGAATTTGGAAAGGTCAAATCGCCTCAACAGAGGCTGATTTTCTGTCTTTGACTTAGAATAGTGTTATAGCTTGCGTGGAGAAAAATGGAGTGGTTTAGGGTTGGTTTACCCTAGGATCCAAACTCAAATCTTAAATGAAGGGTTTTGAGGTTTGTGAAGGACATAGGAGCAAAAGCTCTTGTATGCCCTTGAAATTTTGAGGAGAGTGGCATGATATGCTGAAAACCCTCTGGTTTGTAATAGTGAAGGAATTGGAGTAATTGGGTACCTCGGAAGTTGAGAGTTTGAATTAGGATAGAAATGTTATTTAGTTATTTTAAGCACTAAATCTAATCCAAAAATTATGAAACTCGGGAGGAGGGGGTTTAGATGTTTTAGACTTATTGTAATTTTTTCTGGAATTTTATGATTAATAAATATTATACTTCATGTGTTAAAGGATTATTAGCCCGATTTGTTGTTTCAAATATTTGGAGGTTTTAAATTAATTATAATCAGTTAAAATTCTGGATTTAGATCTTGACCAGTAGAACATTGATCCCTGGATTTTTATAGAATTTTTATGTTGAGTAAATCTAGTACTTTATTCACAGATGATAGAAAGGTCTTTTATGTTTAAAAATTAATTATGGATAAAATACTTGCTGTAAAATCGTGAAACTTGGCCAGTGCTAATTTTAGGCCTTTATCTGGATGACATAAATTATTTATAATTTTTGGAAGAATATTTTCTATACTTGATTCATAAACAACAGAAGTTAGAGATTATTTCTAAAATAGTTTTCATGCCCTTCTAATGATAAAAAAATTATGATACTTAAGATTTAACCTATTGAGACAACCTAGTATTTATCATAAATTTGCTGGACATCTTGCATGAGAACTTAGTGTAGTTCATGTTCAAACCGGTAGTCCTTGGGATTTTCGAGGAATTTAATTAAATGGCAAATAAATTAGGAAAATTTCCATTTTCTGGACTTAGGTCATTTATATCATGATAAGTCTCCAGTAAATAATTTAGGGCATTTGGATGAGTAATGGATCATTGCATAATCGGTTCGACATGTAGCCTAGGTCGGTCTGCATATAGCAATTTGTGAAATGCAATAGGACATGATCTGAGGAAGGCACTGGAGCTAATCATAATGTATGGGTGGGCAATGGTGGAGGAAATCACTATAGGAAGATATAATGATTGGCGAGAAGTGGTGATAGCTAGAGTTAAGAAGTGCTCAGGTTGGGCGAAAGATAGCTTTTCCCAAAGAGAGGAAGGTTAAAAATTACCCTAGGATAGTCAATTGTAATATGAGAAGGGAATCAGGCTAAGGGAAATAAACCAATAATATTAAGTGCCTTGCGAAAGGGAATTTCGGGCCGTAATGCCGCCGTCTTGGTTCCTAGTGCCCCTTGAGAGCCCTTCACGGGGTATACCGGGGCAGTCCTGGGCTAACGTAAACTGTAATAACAAATCGACAAGAGTAACTAGGTAACTAGGGCTGCACTTTTCACAAACACTGTTGGCACAGGAAGATTGATGAGAGCTTCGGCTCGGTTGGTTAAGAGACGGACGGGATGGTCCGGGGAGCTTTGGCTCGGTCGGTTTGGAGACGGACGGGATGGTCCGGGGAGCTTCGGCTCGGTCGGTTTGGAGACGGACGTTTTGGTTCGGGGAGCTTCGGCTCGGTTTTTGTGTGTTTGCGATTAAACTTGCATGTGCATAAGATAGCAAAAGTTAAGGTGGTGGGTTTTTACGATATCGGGGAGTTCGATTGCACCGACACCGATATCGTTGACTTCGGCGAGGGTGGTTAGCACTTCGCCAACAGAAGTCCGGTGCGCCAGCCGGCAAGAGTACGCAGGCGTCCGCTTAGTGCACCAAGCGTTGAGGCGTACAATAGGTCAGACCAGTGGTGCTTTTACTGGTTTTGAGGTGGGCGAGGCCCAACCCACCGCTTCCGTCTGTCACTACGGAGGTATCCTGGGAGGTATCGGCTCTGAAAGGGGGAACTAAAGGTCTGTGTGCACAGAGTCGGGTGTGTGAGTTGCACTTGCATGTTTCATCATACCCACTAGCATGTCATAGCATAATCGATTCATACAACCTTGACACCTAAAGTATAAGTGGTATGGGACGCTTATACATTAGGACCTGCAAAACGACCCCTTGGTCTATAAGCTTGTGTGGGCAAGTTTATAAATCAAAGGTTAATTTCAATATATAACAACCATTGCTGTTTGATAACTGACACCCCAACGTATAAGTGGTATGTGACACTCTATACGATGGGAGCCTTGCAAAAGATCCCTTTGGCTTATGTGTTCTCGCATAAGTGAAGGTTTAAATTCATATATTTGCTTTTCTTATTGCTAGACCTATTATAACAATCATATTAACTGCTCACCGAATACATCTTGCTAGATTAAGTCCATAGTCACCTGTTTCTTGATTTATCTCTACCATCATGTCCTTCCCTTTCTTCCTCCCCGCTCGGTACCTAGGAGCCATGGGGGAAGGGGTAGGGGATGATAGGGCTTAGTCTTTATGACTAACGGTTTTCGAACCGCATCATTTAGGGGATCGTGGAGCCCAGCATGGAGGAGCAGCCCCAGAGATCGGTGCGCCTAGAGATGGGGCAGTCTAGCTCCGGAGTTCACACAGCCGGGACCGTGAGTCTCGACCTTGAGTAGTTTCTGTTTTCGCTTTCGCATGAGAGACTTGTAGTGAGGACATATTGTACCGGGCATAAGCCCGTATTTATAGTACTCTGATGATTTCTGTGGACACTCCCTTCGTGGAGATTTTATCTTATTTACATGTGATGTATTATTGTGGACTGCATTGTTCTTACTTCAATAATTATGCTACTTTTCTGTGATCGAATTGGCCGGCAGAATCGGCGCCTTGTGGTGATGACCCTTCAGGACGTGAAGGAGTCACCGCAAAGCGGCGGTTCTGGGCCTAAGACCCCGGTGGTTGAAAAAGAAAAAAAAAAGGGGGTCTTACATGCCATGCCCAAGACGAGGTCAAAATCTTGCATCCTCACGATCGTTGCTATGGCCTTGAAAGTTACACCATCAATGGTCACTCCCAGAACGAATTTGGCCGTAGACTGGATCTCCATCCCGTTTGGGAGACGCACCCTCCTAATGACTCCCTCAAAGCTCTTAATCTAGTCCAGGTCTCTAATAAACTCCTCTGAGACAAAATTATGTGATTCTCCCGAGTCGAATAGGTGTGGGCAGGCTTGCCACACACCATCACTTTCCCTGAGTTAGTTAAGTTTTTTCCTCTTAGATATCTAGTTTTAGTTTCTTCCTTAATTCTACAGTTCTATATTCATGTAATCTAACTTCTAGAAGGGAAAGAACCTTAAATCACTGACATACCTACTATCAATCGCTCCGGGTTCTAGGGGCTAAGCCAGATCCAACGCATATACCTGCCCTCTATCCTACTTGCGGCCTCCGCCCTGAAATCCGCGTCCTCGGCCGCATCCTCGAACACCAAACTGTCGTTCATATGGGGCTTCTTGAAGTGCTGGTTGGGGTGATTTCCTCATACGGCAGTTCCTATGCAGGTGCCCTGGATGGTTGCACCGGAAGCATGTCGATGCCTCCTCCGCTGCCCTCGGCATCTCCCGCATCTGTAAAGGCTGAGGAGCCAACACCACTGGGTTGCTTATCTCCTGCCTATCCTACTGGCGGGGTTAGTCCCCATTCCTCCTTTCCCCTATGACAGGACTTCTGGGCTGGTCTCTCCTGCTGCCAATCAATAAGTCATTAGCTGGTCTTTTCCGGCCCCGAACTGTAAGCTTGTCTGCCTCCAACTTCTTTTCCATCTCCAAAATCCTGGCCAAGATTCCGTCAGAAATGAAGAGGAGTGTCTGCCTTATGCCATTATTAAGGCCATTGTAAGAACCTCTTCATGTAGCTTGCGTCATCCAACTGATATGAGTCTGCAAAGCGGGCTAGGTGTGAGAATTCCGGGTAGTATTCCAACATCGTCCTGCTGCCCTGCCTCAACTGTAGGAACTTATCCTCCAATTTATCCCTCGCCGTCTGAGGTATAAAATGCTCCAATAGAGCTGATCTGAACTCCTCCCAGGAGATGTCTGTGCAATACATTCCAGCAAAGGTGGTGTCTAACAATGACTTGCACCATCTCTTCGCATGTGAATCTAGGTAGGATATTGCCAAGGCTACAACCTCCTCCGTCAGGCATCAAATCCCAGCAATCATCTCATAAATAATGTCCATCCACTCCTCTATATGGACTGTTGACTCCGTCCCAAGGTAGGATGGAGGAGAGAGCCCCCGGAAGGCGCTCAGCAAGTTAGCCCAAAGATTTGGTTGGGGGTTGGAGCATGCAGAGCCCTGAAGGCCTCCAGAATAGCAGTCAGTGTCTGCCCCATCTCGAGCTGCTGGAACGGACTCGGAGCCGGAAGGGGTGGAACAATGTTCTATGCCTGAGATGTACCCTATAACGCCCCCGATTTTTCTGCGATTATTTTAATCCTCGTTTGGCGTTACGTTGACGCGTTTTCTTGGCTTGTGCCATCTGTGGAGTGTGGTCTTAACTCCTTAGAACTGGGTGCCCTATTTTGTAGCTGTTGGCAAGACCTCCCTAGCAAGCCGAGTTGTTTTGGGTGACCCGGTGTGGCCTCTCGGGGGATGCTTGTGTTTTGGCTTCGGAAGGGTATAACTCGAGTTCTGTTCGTCAAAAGTTAATTTCGACTTCGCCGTTGTGTTCATAGCATGAATTTTTTAGCTACTGTGCGAATTTCGTCGAATTCCGAGGTAGATCGGTTTTCGTGTCGTTTTTGGTGTGCCATTAGTCAAATCTAATTAAAAACCCTTTTAAATTAAGTGAACCGGTGGCTTGGGAGGCAGTTAGGCTGAAACGTCATGGCTATGCTTATATAAAAGCTTTAATTAGAATCAGCGGCCCATTCTTCTTCTTCCCAAAACCGCTGCTCCTGTTCGCGGAAAACAGAGGAGAACCGCCGGACCTGCTTCTCCTTCGGACGGCGATTTCGGGAGTGTTCATGGACGGATTTTGATTCCGAAAGCGGCGTTGTTTTGCTCTTGCTCAGATCATCATTTCGACGGTAAGAGGTTTGTTTTTCGTGGAGTTTTAGGAGATTTGGATTTCCAGTTCTTGTGCTTTTCCGCCATTAAAGTGCGGGTTTGCTTGTTAGGTGATGCTCCTTCTAGTGCAGAACGAAGAGGAGGGAAGGCCGACCGAGCTTCGTCAGGAATCGAGGCAAGTGGTATTCTTTCCCTTGCCATTGTTGTTCTTTTGATATTCTAGAATGTTTCCCGGTTAGCCCTAGGGTAGAAACCAAGCATATTCTCTTTTATCTTGCTGAATTTTGGGCTTAGATTCGCCTATGAGCCCCTCCTTGTGCTGTTTTGCTCAACCCGATGGCTGTTTTAACCATTTAGACTCCAGATTTGTAGTTCTTGTTGGGTATTTTACGGGTGGAGCCGAGAGAGAGAGAGAGTGAGGGAGGTTGTTGTGGTAGGGCTCTTGTTAGAACCAGTCTTGGTAGACTCTCGGGTTTTGGTGTCGAGTGTGGTGCACACACTCAAAACCAAAAGCCGCCCGGACTAGGCGTTGAGTGTAGTGGACACACTCAAATCCATAGTTCGGTTTGTTCCTTGCGGCTGAGTGGTGAGGTGATTGAGTGAGAATTTTCGTCTATGTCAAAATCAACGGGAATCACCAAGTGATTCTCGCCGATTTCGACGTGTTTCCCACCGATCGGCGAGAATCATCCATGATTCCTGCCGATTCGGCGAGAATCATCCTTGATTCCCGTCGATTCGGCGAGAATCATTCTGGATTCCCGCCGATCGTCGAGAATCATTCTGGATTCTCGCCGATCGTCGAGAATCATTCTGGATTCTCGCCGATTCGGCGAGAATCATCCTGCATTCCCGCCGATTCAGCGAGAATCAGTCAGCATTCCCGCCGACCTCCTCATGTTGGCGTTGCCTTAGGGTTTTCCTGCGGAAATGAACTTTGGGGTAGAGTGAGTTGACCTCACTCAACACCAAAGCTGCTTTGGCGTTGAGGGAGGTAGACTCACTCAACGCCACTGTTGGGATTTGTGGTTTTGGCTGAAGGCATTGAGGGAGTGGACCTCACTCAACGCCATAGCTGTTTTTGCGTTGAGTGAGGTTAGCTCACTCAACGCCGCTGCCTCTTTTGCTGAAGGCATTAAGGGAGTGGACCTCACTCAATGCCATGGCTATTTTGGCGTTGAGTGAGGATAGCTCCCTCAACGCCAGAGCTGTTCTTGCGGAGGGCGTTGAGTGAGTGACTGTCACTCAATGCCATGGCTGTTCTAGGCGCTGACTGAGGCAAACTCACTCAACGCCAAGGTCTGGTTAGGCTCTGAGTGGGTTCCACTCAACGCCGAGCCGTATTGAGTAACTTCAACACTATTTCTCTTTCCTCGATTTAAGTTCCCGAGTGAATTCCTTGATTATATTTGTAGTTTCATTGTCGGTCATGTTTTTCTTTCCTAATGGCCGAATCGTGGGTCGTGGTTAGTAGTGGTTGTTTGAAGCTCTTCATGGGGGAGGTGTTGTATAATTTAGCCAAGGCCACCCTTATTCTTCTATCTTGCTCCAGGTACGGGCTGCGCAAGGGGGTGGAAGGTCCCTTGTGCTTTCACATGTAGACCCTTGAGCTTGTTGGCTTGGAAATGGTGGTTAGGGGACTGAGTTTGCCTCCAACCTGAATCCATGCTGTTTGTTTTTGCTACTACCATCTCCCACAGCTTAGGGTGTTAGAAGTTTCTTCCTTAGTAGATTGTAGCACTTTGGGCTCTTGGTAGCCTAATAGACCCTACAGGATGTAGTTTCTGGGTAGGGTTGGTGCTGTTTCCTCGCACATAGTGCATTCCTTGTTGTCTTGCCTTGGGCAGTTGTGACTTTTTCTGCTGTGTGTTTTCCTCTTTTATTTATTCCCTGGTTGACACTTCCATGACGTTTTTCCTTGTTTTGCTTGCTGAGGTATTCTTTCTTCTTTTGAATACGTCAGGTTCTGAGCAGTAGCCAGATTGGTGGCTAGGTTGCTGTGGTGTTGCTGGTGGTATCTTTGACTTTGGAGATCCTGTTGCTTTGTTAGTGAGGTAATTTTTCAGTACTTTTCTTACAGACAAACATATTTGCCCGTGGGTTCATGTAAGGTTGTTGGCGCCCACTGGTAGTTTTTACCTTTGTACTAGACATATTACTTTTGCTGCTACCATTTTCTGAAGATAGTCTACTTACTTTGGGGAAGATTTATTCTAAGTTGCTAGTTATTTTTAAACTACAACTATTATTATTATAAGCACATCTCATGATCATCATGTTTTATAAAAGTAAATCACTATTTTCCAAACAACGTATAAAGATCGTTTTCTTATATATAATGTAAATTTAATGTAGAGTCTTGCATAGCATAAGTGGTCCTCTTAGGGCTCTTATGCACCTCTTAGGATGTCAAACCTGAATAAAGTTTTTTTCCGCAGCGCTTAAGTTAAGTTTTTAACTGTGGACTAAGTGATCCACTGAGCCGAGGGATACGACCTCTAATGTATAACTGATTTTCTAATCATTAAACTCATGAATTTCTTTCAAAAAGTGTAGAAGATGGTTTTGCCTGAACGTCAGCAGTTATCCCCTGCTTGACGTGGCATCATGACGCGCGTTTTCTCATACTCTGATAATTCTTTAATTCGGAGAAAATGCGAGTTGTGACAGTTTGTATCATAGGGAGGTTGCTTTACAAGTTTGTCAGGCAACCTTCCTTTGATTGCTTTAGTAGTTCAGCATCATGTCATTCACACACCAATATGTCATCAGCACATCTTGGCAAAAGCATGAACACTACACTCATAGCATAACATAAAGTATACGAGGCATATTATGTAGTATGGGATGTATTATATGTGTTCGTATATGGATCCACCATAGGGGCAACATATGAGGGTTATGTTGTATGGGATGCATAACCTCACCACATGGCTGCGACTAGCACGTTTTCTTTTCTTCGTTGCACACGAATGTTATATAGTATGGGATGCATAACATTTTCATGCGTACGCCGCTCATAACATGCATTAGGGCCTTTTTAGAATGCATAACACAAACATGCATAACATAACATTGCATAAGCACAATGTGTCAAGCTAAAGACTGGCAGGATGACATATGTACACACATTAGTTTTCAAGTAAGAAATAATATAAAATCATGTATTCCCGATCTAGGCACAAGAATTAGTATGGTGGTGGTTAACCATCCTAGGTTAGGGCATAACATCAATTTTTGTAAAAAGATAAACTCCCAGAGCAAGTTTAGCAGCTTTAAGTTCATATCTATATATGTATTGTCTGTACTTGTAGTTGGGTCTAGTCATTGTATTAGGATCTAATTAGTGTTACTATGACTTTAGGATGGCAAGACGTCCTTCAACTAGATCCACTCCCCTGTCTGAGGGTGAGTCATCTGGAGCTCAGAATGATGCGGTGATCGAAAGCTTGCGGCAGAGTAGCGATTCCTTGAGCAGGTAGTTGGTGGCGGTGCGAGCCCAGATTCAGTCTTTGGTAGCAGTTGTGGTAGGTTAGACTCAGGGAGTGCAAGGCCCTGTAGGGGGGATTGCTGTTCCTCCCCGTCCTGCACCCTTAAGACCTCCAGTTGTGGTGCCAGCGGAGATGGCCTTCATCTCGCAGTTTCAGCGGCTGAGCCCTCCCACTTATGACAGTAAGGCAGATTTCATGGTGTTAGATGACTGGCTGATCTCCATGGAGGAGATGTTCTCGTACTCAGGGATTGCAGACGATCAAAGGGTGATGATAGCCGCCTATCAGCTTAAAGTTTTGGCTAAGAGTTGGTGGCTGAGAGCGAAGGAGAGCTTGGTAGCTGGATGCTCTTGGGAGGTGTACAAGGAGATGCTATTGAGGAAGTTCTTACCCTCGGTCGAGCGTGACCGCCTCATGAACGACTTCCTCCATCTTAAGCAAAGGAAACTCACGGTGGGTGAGTATGAGATAGAGTTCAGCAAGCTGAGCCGTTTTGCCCCAGGATTGGTCAGCATTAAAGCTGATCGAGTTAAGCGATTTCTCGGTGGTTTGAGGAGTGAGGTGCAGCAGTTGACCAGTGCTTATGGGTCAGAGACTTATGTAGGAGTAGTGGAGGCTGCTCTGAACGTTGAGGCTATTGAGACCGCAAAGAGCAGAGGACAGCAAAGTAGTAAGGATAAGAGGAAGTCTGTGGAGGAAAAGAAACCCCAGGTACCCGGTACGGTTCCTGGAAAGAAGAGCAAAGTGGTGTGCAATTTTTGTGGCCGGTCGGGCCACCCTGTCGAGAGATGTTTCAAGAGGGAAGCAGCACAGAGGATGGAGCAGGTTCATGCGATTCAAGGTTCTCTGAGGAGAGATGTCTCCTATTCTGTTTGAAAGCGACCCGGGCATGATGCTGCCCAGTGCTGGTCCAAGGATAAGGTCTGTTTTCAGTGTGGGCAGAAGGGACACATTAGGTCTAGGTATCCTCAAGTCCAGCCTGCCCTTCTTGCAGTGCCTATTCAGGCATTACCTCCACCTCAGCATGTGGACAAAGGAAAGGGAAAGCTGAACGTGATCTCTTCCTAGGAGGCTGAAGCTTCGACTCAGGTAATCTCAGGTTAGTTGTCTTTCCAGCCTGAATGTTTTGTTCTTGTCATACTTGAATGTTTGTAGTTTTATTGTGGTAGTTCCTTAGTTTTATATGTTCCTATAAGGAAGTTTAAGGTGAAGAACCGCTGGGCGCGTGTTCTGTTTGACTCCGGCGCTACCCACTCGTTCGTGGCTAGAGCCTTTGTAGAGCGACATCGGTTAACTTTAGATCAAGTTCAGGATACCTTTCGTGTCAAGTTCCCCTCTGGTGAATCTGTGTTGTCAGATTTGGGCGCGTTAGATTGCCCTGTTTTGTTGGGGGACTTCCTTGCGAAGGCAGACCAGAAGATGATTGATCTGGAGAACTTTGATGTTATTTTGGGCATGGACTGACTGTCTAGGTATGATGCAGTCATTCAGTATAAAGGGAAGCGCTTGGACTTCATCAGGGATGGTGGTCAGCCCGGAAGCGTGTATGCAAATCTGAGCCAGGATTCTCCTGTCATCTCTGCGGTATGTGCTCAGAAGCTTTTTGTTTCGGACTGTTTTGCTTGTTTGGTCTCGGTAGTTGGGACCGTTGTTAGTGTACCGCGCTTAGAGGAGATTCCAGTTGTTCGTGAATTTGCCGATGTTTTTCCTGATGACCTTCCTGGTTTTCCTCACGAGCGGGATGTTGATTTTGTGATCGATTTTGAGCCGGGTACTCGTCCTATTGCTAAGGCGCCGTACCGGATGGCCCCTCGAGAGCTAGAGGAGTTGCGAGTCAAGTTAGATGAGTTGTTGGCGAAAGGGTTTATCAGGAAGAGTTTGTCGCCTTGGGGTGCTCCTGTTCTATTTGTGAAGAAGAAAGATGGGTCAATGCCGCTTTGCATCGACTAGAGGGAGCTGAACAAAGTCACAATTAAGAACAGGTACCCTCTGCCGAGGATCGATGATTTATTTGACCAGTTGCGTGGTAGCACGGTCTTCTCCAAGATTGACCTCCGTTCAGGCTATCATCAGCTTAGGATCCGTGAGGCAGATATTCCACGGACTGCGTTTTGATCGAGGCATGGACATTTTGAGTTCTTAGTGATGTCGTTTGGATTGACTAACGCTCCATCAGCGTTCATGGATATGATGAATCGGGTGTTCAAGGATTTCCTAGATAAGTTCGTGGTGGTCTTCATTGATGACGTGTTGGTTTACTCTTGCAGTGTTGAGGAGCATGAGCAACATCTGCGCTTGGTTCTATCAGAGTTGAGGAACCATAAGTTATTCACCAAGTTGAGCAAGTGCGAATTTTGGTTGCCTCAGGTCTCGTTTCTGGGCCACGTGGTGAATGAGGATGGGATCTTGGTTGACCCGAAAAAGATCGCAACAGTGATGGGTTGGAGTAGGCTGGGCACGCCCAAAGAGATCAGAAGCTTCCTAGGGTTGGCCGGCTACTACAGGAGGTTTGTGGAGTGTTTCTTTACCCTAGCTGCACCTTTGACTAAGCTGTCTCAGAAGAATGTGGCTTTTGTTTGGAGCCAGAAGTGCGAAGAAGCCTTCCTGGAGTTAAAGAGGAGATTGTGCATTGCTCCCGTTCTGACCCTGCCTACCGAGGGCGTGGATTATGATGTATATGTGGATGCTTCGCATGTGGGTCTGGGATGCGTATTAATGCAGGTTTGTAAGGTGATTGCTTATGGGTCAATGCAACTGAAGACTCATGAGAAGAATTATCCTACGCATAACCTCGAGTTCTCAGCGGTTATTTATGCGTTGAAGCTGTGGAGACACCTACTTTATGGGGCTCAGTGCAAGATCTTCAACGACCATAAGAGCCTGAAGTACGTGTTCACGCAGAATGAGTTAAATCTGCGCCAGCGTCGGTGGCTAGAGTATGTGGCTGATTATGATGTAGAGATCCAGTATCATCCAGGCAAGGCCAATGTGGTGGCCGACGCCCTGAGTCAGAAGACGGGGAAAATCTTTAATCTCTCCGCCGACCGTTTAGTGGAAGAGTTCCTCCTTATGGATATATAAGTGGGATGATGTGGCCTGCAGAGTAGTTTGTCAGTGGCAGAGCCGTCTTTGATTTCTTTGACAAGACTTCACCAGAAGGATGACCCGGAACTTCTTCACTTATTCTTCAGGACTGAGAGAGGAGAGTTGCCGGATTATTCCATCGATGATGTGGGAACTTTGAAGTACCGCGACAGATTTTGCATCCCCGCGGTTGGGGACATTAGGGGTATGGTTTGCAGAGAGGCACATGGATCCAGCGTTGCCTACCATCCATGATCTACAAAGATGTATCGGGACTTAAAGCAAATTGCCTTGTGGTATGGCATGAAAGGAGATATAGCCCGATTTGTTGCGGAGTGCCACACTTGCAAGCGGGTGAAGTCCGATCATGGAAGGCCTGGTGGAAAGTGGACTCCGTTAGAGATCCTGACTTGGAAGTGGGAAAGTATATCTATGGATTTCATCACGGGCTTTCCGAAATCCCTGAGGGGATTTGATTCCATTTGGGTCATAGTGGATAGATTGACGAAGTGTGCTCACTTCGTGCCATATATGATTGATTACCCGATGAAGAAGATAGCGGAGTTTTACTTGAACGAAGTCATCCGACTGCACGGTGTGCCGGTTAGCATCATTTCTGATCGAGACTCCCGTTTTACTTCTCGTTTTTTGCAGAGTCTGCAGGAGGGTTTGGGTACGGATCTGAGGTATTCTACTGCGTACCACCCATAGACTAATGGGCAGACGGAGCGGGTGAA
The DNA here is from genome assembly GCA_039513925.1 of Platanthera zijinensis. Classification (NCBI taxonomy): domain Eukaryota; kingdom Viridiplantae; phylum Streptophyta; class Magnoliopsida; order Asparagales; family Orchidaceae; genus Platanthera; species Platanthera zijinensis. Next base: position 108,634,161 of record CM077083.1, read on the forward strand.
TCAGATAGTTGAGGATATGATCTGATGCTGCACTCTAGACCACGGTGGAGCGTGGGATGAGCGGCTGTGACTTATGGAATTTGCATACAACAATAGTTATCAGGAGAGCTTGCAGATGGCTCCGTTCGAAGCCTTATATGGGAGGCACTGCAGAACTCCGTTGTTTTGGCTTGAGGCTAGTTATAGGCAATTGTTAGGTCCGGATGCGCTCGAAGAAATGGAAGTAGCAGTGAAGCTTGTTCGAGAGAAGCTTCGTATAGCTCAGGAGAGGTACGAGAAGAACGCCAATCGGCGTAGGTCTGCCTTGGAGTTATCTGTGGGGGACCTTGTTTTTCTTAAGGTTTCCCCGATGGTGGGTGTAAAGAGGTTTGGTGAGAATTGGAAATTGGACCCGAGGTATGTGGGCCCGTTTAAGATTTTGGAGCGGATTGGAGTGTAAGCTTACAGGTTTGATTTGCTAGCAAACTTTCCAGGTGTTCATAATGTTTTCCATGTTAGCCAATTGCAGAAGTGCGTGCGCAGCAGTGGGCAAGTCTTGGACATTGTGCCCCAGTTGGAGCCCAACCTCTCTTTTGTTGAAGTGTCGGTCTGTATTTTGGATACTCAGGAGCGGGTGCTGCAAAAGAAGTCTATTCCGATTGTGAAAGTTCTTTGGAGGAATAAGGATTTGGAGAGCGTGACTTGGGAGTTAGAGTCGGCTATGAGGGAGGCTTACCCTCTGCTATTTCCCTGATTAGTTTGGTTTGTTTTTCTTCTTGTAATGTTTGGATTATTACTTTCCTTCTATAGTAGAAGTGTTGTGCGTAAAGTTTCAGGACGAAACTTTCTTTTAAGGGGAGTGACTGTAACGCCCCCGATTTTTCTGCGATTATTTAAATCCTCATTTGGCGTTACGTCGATGCATTTTCTTGGCTTGTTCCATCTGTGGAGTGTGGTATTAACTCCTTACAACCGGGTGCCCTATTTTGTAGCCTGTTGGCAAGACCTCCCTAGCAAGCCGAGTCATTTTGGGTGACCCGGTGTGGCCTCTCGGGGGATGCTTGTGTTTTTTCTTAGGAAGGGTATAACTCAAGTTTTGTTCGTCGAAAGTTAATTTCGACTTCGTCGTTGTGTTCGTAGCGTGGATATTTAGCTACGGTGCGAATTTCGTCGAATTCCGAGGTTGTTCGGTTTTCGTGTCGTTTTGGGTGTGCCATTAGTAAAATTTAATTAGAAACCCTTTTAAATTAATTGAATCGGTGGCTTGGGAGGCAGTTAGGCTGAACCGTCATGGCTAAGCTTATATAAAAGCCTTAATTAGAATCAGCGGCCCATTCTTCTTCTTCCTGAAACCGCTGCTCCTGTTCGCAAAAAACAAAGGAGAATCGCCGGACCTGCTTTTCTTTCGGATGGCGATTCCGGGAGTGTTCGCGGACGGATTTCGATTCCGAAAGCGGCATTGTCTTGCTCTCGCTCAGATCTTCATTTCGACGATAATAGGTCTGTTTAACGTGGAGTTTTAGGAGACTTGGATTTCCGGTTCTTGTGCTTTTCCGCCATTAAAATGCGGGTTTGCTTGTTAGGTGCTGCTCCTTCTAGGGCAAAACAAAGAGGAGGGAAGGCCGACCAAACTTCGCCGGAAATTGAGGCAAGTGGTATTCTTTCCCTTACTATTGTTGTTCTTTTGATATTCTAGAATGTTTCCCGGTTGCCCTAGGGTAGAAACCAAGCATATTCTCTTTTATCTTGCTGAATTTAGGGCTTAGATTCGCCTATGAGCCCCCTCTTTGTGCTGTTTTGCTCAACCCGATGGTTGTTTTAACCATTTAGACTCCAGATTTGTAGTTCTAGTTGGGTGTTTTTGCGGGTGGAGCCGAGAGAGTGAGTGAGGGAGGTTGTTGTGGTAGGGCTCTGGTTAGAACCAGTCTTGGTAGACTCTCGGGTTTTGGTGTCGAGTGTGGTGCACACACTCAAAGCCAAAAGCTGCCCGGACTTTGCGTTGAGTATGGTGGACACACTCAAAGCCATAGTTTGGTTTGTTCCTTGCGGCTGAGTGGTGGGGTGATTGAGTGAGAATTTTCGTCTAAGTCAAAATCGACGGAAATCACCAAGTGATTCTCGCCGATTTCGACGTGATTTCCACCGATCGGCGAGAATCATCCTTGATTCCCGCCGATTCGGCGAGAATCATCCTTGATTCCCGCCTATTCGGAGAGAATCATCCTTGATTCCCGACGATCATCGAAAATCATTCTGGATTCTCGCCGACTCAGCGAGAATCATCCTGCAATCCCGCTGATTCGGCGAGAATCAGTCGGCATTCCCGCCGACCTCCTCTTATTGGCGTTGTCTTAGGGTTTTCCTGCGGAAATGAACTTTGGCGTAGAGTGAGTTGACCTCACTTAACGCCAAAGCTGATTTGGCGTTGAGGGAGGTAGACTCACTCAACGCCACTGTTGGGATTTGTGGTTTTGGCTGAAGGCGTTGAGGGAGTGGACCTCACTCAACGCCATAGCTAGTTTGGCATTGAGTGAGGTTAGCTCACTCAACGCCGCTGCCTCTTTTGATGAAGACGATGAGGGAGTGGACCTCACTCAACGCCATGGCTGTTTTAGCGTTGAGTGAGGATAGCTCACTCAACGCCAGAGCTGTTCTTGCGGAGGGCATTGAGTGAGTGACTCTCACTCAACGCCATGGCTGTTCTAGGCGCTGACTGAGGCAAACTCACTCAACGCCAAGGTCTTGTTAGGCGCTGAGTGGGTTCCACTCAATGCCGAGCCATTTTGAGTAACTTCAACACTATTTCTCTTTCCTCGATTTACGTTCCCGAGTGAATTCCTTGATTATATTTGTAGTTTCCTTGTCGGCCATTTTTTATTTCCTAATGGCCGAATCAAGGGTCGTGGTTAGTAGTGGTGGTTTGAAGCTCTTCATGAGGGAGGTGTTGTGTAATTTAGCCAAGGACACTTGTATTCTTCTATCTTGCTCCAGGTATAAACTGGGCAAGGGGGTGGAAGGTCCCTTGTGCTTTCACATGTAAACCCTTGAGCTTGTTGGCTTGGAAATGGTGGTTAGGGGACAGAGTTTGCCTCCAACCCGGATCCATGCGGTTTGTTTTTGCTACTACCATCTCCCACAGCTTAGGGTGTTAAAAGTTTCTTCCTTGGTAGATTGCAGCACTTTGGGCTCTTGGTAGCCTAGTAGACCCTACAGGATGTAGTTTTTGGGTAGGGTTGGTGCTGTTTCCTCGCACGTAGTGCATTCCTTGTTGTCTTGCCTTGGGCAGTTGTGAATTTTTCTGCTGTGTGTTTTCCTCATTTATTTATTCCCTGGTTGACACTTCCATGCAGTTTTTCCTTGTTTTGCTTGCTGAGGTATTCTTTCTTCTTTTGAATGCCTCAGGTTCTGAGCAGTAGCAAGTTTGGTGGCTAGGTTGCGGTGGTGTTGCTGGTGGTCTCTTGGACTTTGGAGATCCTGTTGCTTTGTTAGTGAGGTTGTTTTTCAGTACATTTCTTACAGACAAACATATTTGCCCGTGGGTTCGTGTCAGGTTGTTGGCGCCCAGTGGTAGTTTTTACCTTTGTACTAAATATATTACTTTTGCTGCTATCATTTTTTGGAGATAGTCTGTTGGAACACCCTATTACTAATTTGGCCAAGTATCACTATATTTTTAGAAAATCAGTTTGACCTAGATGTATTGTTGAAAAGGTCAAGTTAGAATGAGTCTAGGGCTTAGAACTTAGGTTTGAAGCTGCCCCAAGGACCATTCAAGGATTCAGACTTAGAGCTGAGGCAAAGGCAATTATCGTCGAGCTTAGGTCGACGAAATGTCGAACTCCGTTCGACGCTCTCTAAACTCAGCTCTACTAAATCGTCGAGCTCCGATCGACGATCTTCGAGCTCAGATCGACGATCTGTCTTTAGCTTGTTCTTCAGGTCGCTGAGCTCCGGTCGACGATCTTCGAGCTCAGGTCGACATTTTCTGTCTGATGATTATTTCAATCTCTGAGCTCAGGTCGACGATCGTAGAGCTCAGATCGACGTTTTTCCTGAGAGATCGACGACTTTGAGGATTCAAATTCAGTCAGCTTTTGGAATGATTTTCAAATTCTCTCAGCATTTATTTCAAGAGATCTGCTAGTCGTTTTCATTTATTCTGGAGCAAGTTTCAAGGGATTTATCATAGAATGTTTATTGGACTTTCCTTCGAAAGACAAAACATTTATGGAAGACATTTATTGACTGTTAACGGCTATCTTGGATAGAGGATCTTCAGAAAATAAATCATCTTTTCTAGTCTGACAGAGAAAAAACAACAAGTGACTACACAAGAATAGACAATCTACAACAAGAAATTCTCAGTACAGATTCACAGGATAGTGAGATCAATTCAAAAAAAGTGATTAATCCTTGAGAATTAGTTGGCATACTGAAAAGTGATCATAGCTTCAACATCAAGGACTCCAAACAATTCATATTTCAGCCTCTGCTGAAACCATCTTCTGCTGGAGATCTGAAGCTTCTGAAGACCTATCACCCTAGCAAAGCTCTCATATTTCTCAGGGGGAGCTTTGACAACACAATCAATCCACAAAAGTCTTCTCTCAATGACTGAGACAGAGAAGACATCTTCACCTCTTTCTTCTTCTTTTCCTGCTGTAAAAGGGTTATCAAAACTCCCTTCAAAAGTCTTGAATTCTGGTTCTGAGAGCCTTGTAAAAACTCAGTGGTGGCAAGACACCTGATCAAAAAATCTAGTGTTGTTTTTGAGCACCTTATCAAAAGCTCATTGGTGCCCAGGACACCTGATCAACTCATCCTGCAGTGGATTCCTACCAAGGGTTGTAGAAGAGTGGATGTACCCAGATTTGGGGAACCACTATAATTCCTTGTGTCTTCTAGTTTCTTGTGAATATTCTTTGCTGTGTGCTGTGGTTTTTATTCTTACTGCTTTAGTTTTATTTTCTACATCAAAGCACCTTACACCTATACATAAATTAAGCCTTTACTCCTGTGCATTTTTAAAATTATAAACTTACTTTAAAATACTCTATTCACCCCCCCCCCTCTAGAGTTAAGATAGATCTTACCCACACTTTCAATTGGTATCAGAGGGAGGTTGGTTGTTCATACAGGCTAACACATGAACCCAAAGATCCTTGATAAGATCAATCTTTCAAGAGGGTTATTTTCATTATATTTAGTTTTATATAAAGACAAGGCACAGAATAATGATTATGTAAGCACCAGGCCTCCAGTGTGGAATCTATCCAAGTTTGCACTTTGGAAAGCAAGTATTAGACTATATATGAATTCTATTGATGAAGACATATTTAACTCTGTTTTGACAGTGTGCCCAAGTCCACCAGCAAGCTCAAGTACAAATGTTGTTCCACCTCCTTCAGGAATAGATGCTGAAATAAAGAAGTGGAAGACTGCAGATGTCAAGGCCATGAACATCTTAGCTCAAACAATGTCTGATGAGATATTTCAGAAGGTAGCTGAATACAACTCAGCCAAAAGAATTTGGGACAAACTCTCTGAAATTTTCTCAGGATCTGCTGATGAAAGAAAAGACAGGAGATCCCATCTTATAACCCAATATGAGAATTTCAAAAAGGGAGAAGCTGAATCAGTGGCTGACATGTACAATAGACTAAGTCTGATTGTCAATAAGTTAAAGACTCTGGATAAAGAAATCTCATTGACTGAGCTGAATGACAAAATACTAATGTGCTTCCCCAGCACTTGGGATTCAAGAATCTAGCCAATCAAAGATGCCAGAAGTCTAAATGAGATTACCACTGAAGCTCTCCTGGGCAAGCTCAAATCTTATGAGCTGCTCATTAAAAATAGAGAAGAAGAACAAAAGGCTACTTCTCTAGTCATCAGAAAAGAGAAGACCATAGCCTTTAAAGCTACAGAAGAGGAGCATGAAGATAAAGCTACAGGAAATGATGAGCTCCTAAGTCTACTGGCCAAAAGATTCTACAAAATGGCCAGAAAATACTTCAGAAAGAGATTATACAAGGGACATGATAAGCCAAGGTATGATAAATCAAATAACAATAAAGAAATTATATGTTTTGGTTGCAGGAAACCAGACCATATTGTGCCTGACTGTCCAGAAAACAAAAACAAGGACAAGAAAGATAGAAGGGAAAGAAGAAAGGAGAAAGACTTCAAGAAGAACACCTCAGACAAACCCTCCTATAGCAAGAACACACATACACGGAACGGATTTATTGCTGAGACATGGAGTGAAACTGAAGAGGACTCTGAAGCCTCATCCAGCTCTAGTGATGATGAGGATGATGCTGATGAAAAGGAATTTTGCATGATGGCTATCAATGCCTCTCAAACAGATTCAGAAGCAGAAGAGTTAGAATCAGATTCAGAAGCTCAACTAGAAGAAGATCAGGTAATCAATTCATTTGATTTCAGTTCTGAGAACTTTAAACATGAGTTTAAAGTACTATGCCTAGATCTGTTGGAGTCTAAGAAGGAAATCACTTCCCTCAGAAAACAACGGTCTGAGTATAGCACTTTAAAATCAGAAAACCTAAAACTCTCTGAAGAGTTAGAATGCTATAGGGAGGAGATAGCTTCACTGAAGAGTGAACTATCCAAGGCCAAGCAGTTTGAAGAATCCCTTAATGGGAGGAGTATCAAACTGATGGATATCACTAGCACAGTGAACTCCAGACTTAATAGTACACTGGGCTTGGGAGCTTCATCCAGCCAGCCTATAGTTCTGACAACTCCAATCAAATTTATCTCTGATAAAGGGAAGGAAGATGTAGAGGTAGCTAGGAAGAATGCAGATTTGCCAAAGAAAAATATAGTTCAACAGAATGCGTCGAACAGAGATCGACGATCATCGAACGGCACTCGACGATCCAAGAAACGATCGTCGACCTCATCTCGACGACACCTGAACTCTGAACTCCAGGATAGTCAATCTTCAAACAGAGATCGACGATCTGACCCAAGATCGTCGACCTCAGCTCGACGATCGTCGAACAGAGATCAGGACTTTGAACAATCCTTCAAAGGTACATCTAGATTCAATCCTAGAAGTCCTACATCCCAAGGTTTCAACCCCTATACTGAATGGATAGTACCTTCTAGGAGATACCATCCTGAAGGTTATAATAGTCAACCTGGGATGTCTTTCATTTCTGAATTTAAGGGATATCAACCTAGGCCCAAGGTAAACTAGATCAAAAACATATAAGCTGTTTATATGTAGGAGAAGACCTATCCAACATCAAACCAGCCATGGTATCTGGATAGTGGGTGCTCAAAGCATATGACAGGGAACAAGGACAACTTCACATCCTTTAAAACCAAGCTTGGACCCAAAGTAATCTTTGGTGATTCAAACTTTGGAACAACAAAAGGATATGGTGCAGTCCAAATTGGAACAGTTACCTTCAAGAAAGTAGCTTATGTTGAAGGACTCAAGCACAACTTGATAAGTATCAGTCAACTTTGTGATGAAGGATATCAAGTGACTTTCAATAAAGCTATATGCAAGGTCAATTCAGAAGACAACACAACTGTGTTGACAGGTAACAGAAGAGGTAACATTTACTTAGTAGATTTTCATTCATCTAAAGTAGATATTTGCCTGTTCAATTCCATATCTAGACCTAATATTCTATGGCATAAGAGACTAGGACATATTAACCTTAGAACCATTGCTAGGCTATCCAAGGACAACTGAAAGTTTTACTTTCAAGACAACCTAAACACCTAGAGGGGGGGGGGTGAATAGGTTCTAATTTCTTGTCTATAAATCTAGGCAGAATTCAATTACAATTTAAAACATCTAGCACAGCATTCACAGACAACTAAGCATCACAGATTGCACAATGTTTTATAGTGGTTCCCCAAGGTCTGGGTACATCCACTTTCCCCCTTCACGTATCTAGCAATAAGCTAGATTCGGCCAAACTTCCACTATACTCAGATCCTCAGATCCTACAGCTCAGAACCAGGATAGGTTCCTACAACTCAGGCTCAACAGCCCTACCTCAGCCTTGCCTCAAGGCCTACCACTCAGAGAATAACTTTCTCCTACACTCAGGCAAATAGCCCTACCACTCAGAGATCACCTCTCCTACACTCAGCCTTTATAACATAGGCTTACAACTCAGATCTGTGTAAACAGATCCTACAGAAATTTAGAAAAAGATATCTTGATGTCTTGCCTTTGTTGAGAGAGAAGAGGACAAGACACTTCTTGATCAGCTGATGAAATCAACTGAATCTGAGCTTTCTTCAAAGCTTCTTGAATCTGAACTTAGCTGAGTTTATTTCCAAACAGCTTCTTGAGAAACCACTGATGGCTTCCTTCTTCTTCTTCAAGATGACTGGATCTCCCTCTATCCAACACCTTTACTGATACTTCAGACTTCTTCTTCTTAGACCTTCTGATGAAGATCTTCTTTTTCACTTTCTTGAATTGAAACTTCAACAGGATCGTAATCCTTCTGTTTCTTCTTCTTAGATCTTCTTCTATTATTTTTCTTAGCTTAGCTGTTTTCATTAATTCCTTCTGAATGTGTCTATTTATAGACTTTCTTCATGGTAACCGGCTGATCCGGTTTCTAACTATTTTCTGACAGGTCTGATAGCTTCAGTTAAACGGTGGCAACCCACAGCTGTCAAGTCTTCAAACAGTTCTTGTACCTTAGCCTTGGACAGCAAAATATCGAGACAGTCAGTTAGAAAGTGTCGAGACCAATCTGTCTATCTGTGTCGACACAAGTGACTTTGGTGTCGACATAGTCTTCGATGATGTCGACTAAGTTGCCTTTAAGTCGACACAGCTTCTTCAGAAAATAACTTGGTCTAGACTCTGCAGTGTGTCGACACAAGTCCTGTGTGTCGACATAGTTGTTGTAGATTCAGAACTCAGCATGTGTCGACTCAGCCTTCAGGTGTCGACACAGCAATCTTCAATCCTGCCAAAATGTGTCGACTCAGTCTTCTGGTGTCGACACAAGCATAGTCGACTTCTGCCAATATGTGTCGACACAGTCTTCTGGTGTGGACACATCCACCCAGTGTCGACACAGTTGTGGTCGACTATCTTCTTCTGTGAGTCGACTATCTTTCTCTGGTCGACTATCTTTCACTAGTCGACTATCTTTCACGGTGTCGACTAACCTTCTCTGGTCGACTATCTTTCACGGTGTCGACTAACCTTCTCTGGTCGACTATCTTTCACGGTGTCGACACTTCTTCTCTGGTCGACTATCTTTCACGGTGTCGACACTGCTTCCCAGTGCTGAGGTCGACGATTTTCTTTATGTGTCGACACTGCTTCCCAGTGTCGACATAAATGTGGTCGACTATCATTCTCTGTGTCGACACTGATATTCTGAAGTGTCGACACAAATATTCTGAAGTGTCGACACAAATATTCTGAAGTGTCGACATGTGGACTTAGAATATTTTTCTGCATTCTTTAATACTTCTTCACCTGCACATGTCAACTCAAAACAACATCAAATACACCTTGATGTATATCATTGAGCTAAGTTGGGCTTCTTCAAATCAGGTTCACATTTTTCAATGTACCCAACAATCTCCCCCTATTTGGAGAAGTCATAACCCTTATAGCCAATGATATACACCATTTACAAAAAGTATAATCTGATGATACATGACAGAACAGGAATACTTAATATAAACAAAACATAAAAACAATCCATCACAGAATGATCATTATATGATACCAACCAACATTTTGTTTATAACTTGATAATGTTTGAATACATAGATTTACATTTAATGACTTAATCAAAACATTACAAAACACTTTGAAAGAACTAAAAATTAAGACTGATCAGGCTCTTTAATGACAATTCCTTTGCCAGACAGAACTTGAGCCTTCATAGGAGCTTCAGAATCTTCAGCTGGCTTCTTGCCTTTTAGATCAGCCTTCTTCTTTGCTTCTTCCTTGAGACTTTGCCTTTCAAAATAATGAAAGGGCTTTGGGAAGTACTGGCTTGGCTCCTGAGCATCTGAAGACAGCCTACCCAGCTTGGCTTTTCTTCTAAACTGTACAATGGCCTCTTGCCTGGCTTCATACTTCTGCCATTCCATCTCATTGTACCACTTGCCTCTTTCTTGCACTTGGTCTTTGACAGCCTTCCATGCAGTGAGTATTATATTTCTGGAAGTAGGACTCCACTGCTCAAAGTCTGGCTTAAGTTCAGCCTGCTCTCTAAACCTTTTCTTAGATAGAAGAGCATCTTTCTGGTCTTTCAAAGTAGCCTCAGGCTTATCAACCTTCCCAATAACAATATTAGTAACCTCCTTTGGAGGACTATACATCCCTTGAACCTGCTGATCAATCATATCAAAATCTGGAGGGGGGTAAATGACTTGGGCAACCTCAGGTTGATTGCCTTCAACTAGACTTGTTTATATTCCTGACTTAGCCACCATAGCATCATCACACAATGGGGGATATCCTAATGTGGCTCGAATACTATTGGTCACCCATTTGGAGTGCTCTGAGCCTGCATGAACTAGCATCCTCTCCCCCTTTATGGCTTCTCTAGAAACATGATCTCTGAGATCTTCCTTTTGAAATCTGATTTGGCCATCCAGATAATTGACACCCTCTTTAAAAAATGGTTTTAACTTTTGAAGTTTTTCAGATATTTCTTTTTGAGAGGTAGTGATTGCAGTCTTAACAGAAGCAATAGCAGCTTGAAAGTTCTTATCAAATTCTTCCATTTCTTTTGTTCTATCTGCAGGCAGGCCTGGAACAATCTTTTTCAATTCCTCTATTATCTCATGATGAGATTCAGTTAAATTATCATTCATTCTTAACTGATTTTTCAAGACATAGCTTTGCTTTAAAGCAATGTCATCCACCTTAGGGATGATAGTCTGTTGTTGTTTTGCCAGATATACCACAGCATTACCTCCCTTATGGAAACAATCTATCATTTCCTTCTTATGTATATTGACCTCAAACCTAATTGATTTTATATCTTGAGCTAAGTCAAACTGTAGAGACTTGTTGTTCTCATCAACATATTTTTCAATGGCTACCCTGTGTTCATCCAATTTCACTTGCAAATCTACCAAGAATTTGTTATAATCAAAGTCAGAAGGAGTGTGATGTGCTGTAGACTGTAGAGCCTGCTTATAGCTCTTGCTCCTTCTCTGAAAGACCATAAGTTTTCTCTTTTTAGCCACCCTGGCTTCTTCAGTCTCTGAATCAGAAGTGCTATCAATTTGAACTCTTTCTTTGGGAGGAGGAGAAACAGCTGCTTCAGTGCCATGTTGTACAGTCTCAACATGCACTGGCTCCCGCTCAATTTCTTGCTCCACTTCCAGACTATCAGTAATTATTTCATCATTTGGAAATAACTTCTCCAGAGTATATTCCTTCTGGGCTTGTTCATTTGCAGTATTCAAATTTGGAGATTGATGAATTGGAGCATCTTCTAGCACTTGCTCCCCTTGGACCTGTGCAGAAATAGAAATATTAAAAATCTCTTTTGTAGGAAAATACACCAGCTCCCCCTGCACCTGTACCTGGTCATGAGTAGATACAGTTTGTGTAGGTGAATAAACTTGCTGAGCTGGTATACTTACTTCTTCTTGGCATCCTGAACTTGTATAGATGCAGGCTGATCTTCAACCTCCAGTCTTACTTGCTCTTCTTGTGGATGCCCAGTACTGGTAGCATGACCTGGGGATTTCTCAGGGGAATCCTGCCTTTCCACTTCAGGCATCTCTTTGGTCAGCACCCTATCCCATCTGGAGAACAATCTCATGTCCATCCTTCTCATATGATTAATTTTAGTTCCAGGTTGTTGTTGCATAACCTCAGGAATCTCCTTACTTAGATATATACTCATTATCCTAGCCAGATTTGGCTTCTTAATCCCTTCCTTAATCTTTTCAAAAATTACAGATGACCAATCCGTTGGAATTGTAAACACAATCCTGGTCATTAGGCTGAACATATAGGCAGAAATCCTATCATGTCCACCTGACTTGCACAGAATAACCTTTCCAACTACTTCTGACAGGAACTTGCCTTGTTGATTCATTCCTTTCCGATTGAACGCAACTCCAATTTTCATGGTGGATTCCAATCCACACCATTGAAGAGCCTCCCTAGATTTAGAAGCAGGGACATCCTCTTCATTCTCAATTGTAGATAATTGCAGAATTGTTCTTATCTTACTCAGTGTAATCTCCACAGGTGACCCATGAACTGTGGATTTTATTTCATGACTTTCAGAGTTTACAGAGGCAGAGGTAAAGAACTCATGCACCTCCTTCTTCCATATCTTTGAAGGTTCGGAGACAAGAAATTCAAAACCAGAGTCGGAGAGGAGAGAGATAACCCCAAGAACATCTGGAGGGGCAGCTGCAAAGGCCTGGCGCACCAACTCATATCCTTCATTCACATTATCTTCAATCTTCGGCGCCATTGATCAGTCGAGAAAGCTTGAAAGATGAGAGAAAGAGAGAGAGAGAGAGAATGTCGACACAGGGTTTCGAAAACCTTGTAAGCGTGTCGACAGAATGAGTTTTTGACCTATTTATACCTTCTGTTTAAAGAAGATCAAAAGTCGCCAAAAATAGACTATAAGTGTCGACACAGATGGATTATGTCGACACAAGCTTTTATTGTCTCGACTACAAGTTCGTCTACTATGTGTCGACACCAATTTGCGGTTATGTCGACACTAGGGATATATAGTAGAGCATCAAAAATTCTGTGTCGACTCTTAGTATAAGTGTCGACACAAAATCTGTAGGTGTCGACACCACTATCCTGGTGAAGTCGACACTACATTCCAGGATAAGTCGACAATAAGATTCTCAAGTGTCGACACATATTTTCTGTGTCGACACAATATCTCTGACATGTCGACATTACTACCCTGAGTCGACACATAATTACTGAATGTGTCGACACCATCTTACTTAGCCAATTTCTGTTTGTTCATCACAACTTATAAGTACAACAAAGTACTTTATACTACTTCAATGTGTCTTAATATCACTTGAATGTCTTGTTACCACTTCAACTTTATTGTTGATGATTTTGTGATTACACTAATCAATGGTTAACATACCTAATTCAATTTTGAATTTATTGAATTTTGTCTCATCTAGGGGCTTAGTAAACACATCTGCTATTTGATAATCTGTTTTCACAAATTCCAATGAGATGTCTTCTTTTTCTACATGTTCTCTAAGAAAATGGTATTTTATTTCTATATGATTAGTTCTACTATGAGAAACAGGATTATTAGCAATAGAAATTGCACTCTTAGAATCACACAAAAGAGGTGTTCTACTTACTTGAATACCATAATCCTTTAGCTGATGCTGCATCCATAATAGCTGTGCACAGCAGCTTCCAGCAGCAACATACTCTGACTCAGCTGTGGAAATTGCCACACTAGTCTGCTTCTTACTACTCCATGATATCAGTCTTCCTCCCAGGAATTGACAAGTACCTGTAGTACTCTTTCTATCCTCTCTACATCCTGCAAAATCTGCATCTGAATAGCCTGTTAGTTGAAAATCTCTATTCCTAGGGTACCAAAGACCTAGATTAGGTGTGCCCTTAAGATATCTCAGAATCCTTTTGACTGCAGTATAATGAGATTCTTTAGGACAGGCTTGGTACCTAGCACAGACACATGTAGCATACATAATATCTGGTCTACTAGCAGTGAGATATAGTAGTGAGCCAACTATTCCTCTATACAAAGTCTCATCAACAAGTTTACCTGCATCATCTTTGCATATAGGCATACTTGTTCCCATAGGAGTTCTCATGGTGGAGGATGACTCCATACCATATTTCTTAATCAATTCTTTGGTGAACTTAGACTGGGATATGGACAAGCCATCATCAGTCTGTCTTACTTGGAGTCCCAAGAAGAATTTCAGTTCCCCCATACTGCTCATCTCAAACTTCCCTTGCATAAGTTTGGCAAACTTTTTACAAAGGTTGTTTTCAGTAGATCCAAAGATTATGTCATCAACATAGATCTGAACTAAGATGATCTTGCCTTTGGATTCCCTAAGGAATAGAGTTTTGTCAATTTTTCCTCTTGAGAATTTATTCTCAATAAGGAAAGTAGACAGGGTTTCATACCAAGCCCTTGGGGCTTGCTTTAACCCATACAAAGCTTTCCTAAGCTTATAAACAAAATCAGGTTTAAGAGGATCTACAAAACCTGATGGCTGCTCTACATATACTTCTTCTTTAAGATCACCATTCAGAAATGCCGACTTCACATCCATCTAGTATACTTTGAAGTCTTGATAGGCTGCATACGCAAGGAATATTCTGATTGCCTCCAGCCTTGCTACTAGAGCAAAGGTTTGATCAAAGTCAATCCCTTCTTCCTGCCTGTATCCTTTTGCAACCAATCTTGCTTTATTCTTTACTATTATTCCACTTTCATCTAGCTTGTTCCTATAGATCCATTTTGTGCCAATTATGTTGTGGCCTCTTGGTTTAGGAACAAGCTCCCAGACATTGCACCTTCTGAATTGATTCAGCTCCTCTTGCATAACATCAATCCAGTGCTGGTCTTGGATAGCTTCTTCAAACTTCTTAGGCTCCAATTATGACAAGAAACTTGAATGTAGAACTGTGTTTTGATTTCTGCTTCTAGTTTGCACCCCTTGTCTTGGATCACCTATTATCTGATCAGCTGGATGATCTCTTAAATGTCTTGTAGCTGGAGGAAGATTTCCTTCTGGTTGAATATCTCCAGCTCCTTCATTTAACTGATTCTCTTGATATTCATCAGCTTCTATAGTGTCTTGTTCTCCCCCTGGACTGAAGCCTTCATTTTCCAATGCCCCATCTTCCTTTGATACTTCAGTAATGGAAAGCTTGTCCATACTTTTGCTTATACCTGTTGAGTCATTTGATCTACAAGACAACTCACAGTTGATTAATCTTGTTTCATCAAACACAACATGCACAGATTCTTCAACAACTTGAGTGGTCAAGTTGAAGACTCTATAGGCCTTACTATTTGTGCTGTACCCAACAAATATCCCATCCTGGGATTTGGCAGCAAACTTAGTCAAATATGACTTGCCATTGTTAAGTATATAACACTTGCAACCAAAGATCCTAAAGTAAGATAGATTTGGTTTTATGCCTTTCACAATCTCATAGGGAGTCATTTTGTGGCTTTTGGTGATAGTAGCCCTATTGATTACATGACAAGCAGTGTTAACTGCCTCAGCCCAAAAATATTCTGGGAGAGAGGTGTCACTCAATAGAGTTCTACCAGCTTCAATTAATGTTCTATTCTTTCTTTCAGCAATTCCATTTTGCTGAGGTGTTCTAGGTGAGGAGAACTCTTGGAAAATCCCAAAGTCTTTACACAAGTTTGTTATGCTTTCAGATTGAAACTCAGTACC
Source organism: Platanthera zijinensis (assembly GCA_039513925.1). Classification (NCBI taxonomy): domain Eukaryota; kingdom Viridiplantae; phylum Streptophyta; class Magnoliopsida; order Asparagales; family Orchidaceae; genus Platanthera; species Platanthera zijinensis. The sequence goes on from CM077083.1 coordinate 108,649,593, forward strand.
ATGGTCACTTCTGATTTTGACCACTGTACTATCCAGTTCATTCTGAATTTGCTTTACAAAATTAAGTAATACACTTGGGGTTTCAGATTTTTGTCTCAGAAAGAACACCCATGTAAATCTAGAATAGTCATCTACAACCACAAAAGTGTAGACCTTCCTACCTAGACTATGAACTGGCATAGGACCAAAAAGATCCATATGCAAGAGGTATAAGCACCTCACAGAATCCTTGTTTTCAAGGCTTTGAAAGGAGGATTTTGTCTGCTTGCCTTTTTGACAAGCTGAGCATATCCCTTCCTTTATACACTTAATTTGAGGTCCATTCCTCACTAACTCTTTGCTAAAGAGTTGGCCAATTATCTTGTAGTTTAGATGAGCCAATCTCTTGTGCCACTTAACACAATGAGAAACATTATCATCGGCTACAAGACAGATGGGAGAAGCCTTATTCTCACATTCAAAATTAAGACAATATACATTTCTCTTCCTATACCCAGTCAATATGATCTTTTGATCACTTGACCTCTTGATATGACATCCATTTTTAACAAATGAAATGTCATATCCTAAATCACTTAGCTGGCTTATGCTTATTAGATTATGTTTCAAACCTTTTACATAAGCCACTTGAGTGATAGTAATTAGGTTAGAAGAAATGTTACCAAACCCTTTGATGACTCCTTTTTCAGATCCACCAAAGATCACTTTAGGTCCATCTTTGACAGATGAATACTCCTTCAGCAACCCCTTTGTTCCAGTCATGTGCCTGGAACAACCACTATCCAAGTACCATATAGGGGCATGGTTACTTGGATTCACCTGCAACACAGAATTACTTACCCTTAGAACCAAAGTAAGTCTTGGGTCCTTGGTTTAGGTTAGCATTAATAAAGCTACCATAACCTCTTCTAACAGGTAGACTATTGTTCTTTATAACACTTGTGTTATACCAGCAGTCTAATGCAAAATGGCATCTCTTGCCACAGCACCAACATTCAAACTTATTGTATCTAGATCTAGATACATCCTTGTCAGAAGAATTTCTGTTCATTGCTGGTGCTGTAGCAACTTCACCTACTGATTTCTTAAAACCATTGGGTTTATGACCATAGGTAGGCCTGCTTGCATTTACACCCTTGTTCTTCAGAACATTAGTCTTAATATGACCTTGAATATCTTCATGATCATATTTGTTAGAAGGCACTTTCACCTTACTAAACTTTATAGGGACTGAAAGGTTTAGTGGCTGAACAGGAGCTTTGCCTTTCCTCTTGAATCTGCCAGCCCTGGAGTTACCTTTAAATCCTAATCCAGCCTTACCCTTTTGAGTGACAAATTCATCTATCAAGGGTAAGACAGATTTTGGCTTAGAGTAACTAGCCACTAAATCCCTTTCAATTCTAAGTCTGGCCTCCAGACTCTTCACTTGATCATTAGTATAATTAATTGTGCCCATCTGAATAATAGTTATATTCTTCAGCTTGGCAATTTCATTTAATTTTTGATCAATAACTTTTTCTAACTCAGTTGTAGCAACCCTTAGTTCAGCAATTTCCTGAGCCTGAGATTTAACCAGGTTCTTGCTTTTCTTAAGGGCCTGCAACAGGTCCCCATACTTGTCTATCAATTGATAGACATCTCCTTCAGATTCAGATGCATCTACATCTGTTGATGCAGATGTAGCTGATTCTTCACTTGTACAACAAACAGATGTAATAGAAGGACATTGTACCTTATTATGACCAGACTGATTCTGGCATATGTCCTCTTCTGATCCTGCCATCAGCCCCATACACTGATGATCCTTTTGTTCATTGATGGAGTCTAGCAACTGCAGAAACTCCTCTTCTTCAGATGCAGCATATAGTCCAATATATGCTTCAGCTTCAGATTCTGACTCTGAAGTTGACTGGTCTGTTAGACTCTTATCTTTCTTTGCAACAAAGGATTTCTCCTTCTTGCCTTTCTGATAAGTCTTCTTTTTGTATGAAGATTCCTTTCTCTTATCAGGACAGTCAGCCACTACATGTCCAGGCCTATTGCAACAATAGCAGACAATCTTTGAAGTAGTGGCTTTACTGGGCTTTGATCTGCTCTTCTCTTTCCTTGATGACCTTTTCTTCTGATAATAGTCATCAACTTGCTGTGATGTGGAAGGCCTAGACTTCCATTGCTTCTTTTTCAAGAACCTTTGGAATTGCCTTGTGAATGCAGCTAAGTCTGCATCTGAATCACAGCTTTCTGAACCCTTATCTGAATTTTCAGAACTATCTTCTGCAACTTCCTTAGGAGGAGATGGTGATTTCCTCCTATTCTTTCTAGTGGCTTCTGCATTGAATTCCACAGTCTTTTCTCTATGCTCTCCTCTTGAATTCTTTTCCTCCTCCTTCCTCACCATAAGTTGCATTTCATAGGATAGCAACTTTCCAAACAAGGTGGGAGGAGATATCTCTGCCAATTTAGCCACTTCTCTTATGGCACAGATCTTTGTGTCCCAATCCTTTGTTAAGGATCTCAAGAATTTGTCATTCAGTTCATAAGTACTGAAGACTCTTCCATAGGACCTAAGCTCATTCACAATTCTATAGAATTTCTTGTAGCACTCAGTTATGCTATCAGATTTTCCTTGTCTAAAACTTTCATACTCCTGATTGAGCATAGATTTCCTGTCCTGCCTCACTTCTTCAGATCCCTCCATGTAGACAATCAATGTGTCCCACATTTCTTTGGAGGTCTTGCAGTGAATCAGATTCTGAAATGTTGAATCATCTATGGCACTAACAATAATGTTCTGAGCTCTTTTATCCATGGTTGCCAAGATGATTTCATCCTTGGTCATTTCTGAATAACTCTTTGGAGTTAGGATATTTGCATCAAGAACTGATACCTTCATTGGAATGAAGGGGCCTTCCTGTACTGTGATGTAAATCCTTGGGTCAGATGCTTCCATAAACAGTCTGACTCTTTCTTTCCAAATTCCAAAAATTTCTTTCTTGCATATGGGTAATTTCATATACCCTAGCTCCTTATGATTCTCACCAGAACCCATCTTTTTGAATCTTGATTCTGCCTATCAGATCTACCTCAGACTGTTAAGTCCTTTTTGAGGAACCTCCCTCTGATACCACTTGAAAGTTTTACTTTCAAGACAACCTAAACACCTAGAGGGGGGGTGAATAGGTTCTAATTTCTTGTCTATAAATCTAGGCAGAATTCAATTACAATTTAAATCATCTAGCACAGCATTCACAGACAACTAAGCATCACAGATTGCACAATGTTTTATAGTGGTTCCCCAAGGTCTGGGTACATCCACTTTCCCCCTTCACCTATCTAGCAATAAGCTAAATTCGGCCAAACTTCCACTATACTCAGATCCTCAGATCCTACAGCTCAGAACCAGGATAGGTTCCTACAACTCAGGCTCAACAACCCTACCTCAGCCTTGCCTCAAGGCCTACCACTCAGAGAATAACTTTCTCCTACACTCAGGCAAATAGCCCTACCACTCAGAGATCACCTCTCCTACACTCAGCCTTTATAACATAGGCTTACAACTCAGATCTGTGTAAACAGATCCTACAGAAATTTAGAAAAAGATATCTTGATGTCTTGCCTTTGTTGAGAGAGAAGAGGACAAGACACTTCTTGATCAACTGATGAAATCAACTGAATCTGAGCTTTCTTCAAAGCTTCTTGAATCTGAACTTAGCTGAGTTGATTTCCAAACAGCTTCTTGAGAAACCACTGATGGCTTCCTTCTTCTTCTTCAAGATGACTGGATCTCCCTCTATCCAACACCTTTACTGATACTTCAGACTTCTTCTTCTTAGACCTTCTGATGAAGATCTTCTTTTTCACTTTCTTGAATTGAAACTTCAACAGGATCGTAATCCTTCTGTTTCTTCTTCTTAGATCTTCTTCTATTATTTTTATTAGCTTAGCTGTTTTCTTTAATTCCTTCTGAATGTGTCTATTTATAGACTTTCTTCATGGTAACCGGCTGATCCGGTTTCTAACTATTTTCTGACAGGTCTGACAGCTTCAGTTAAACGGTGGCAACCCACAGCTGTCAAGTATTCAAACAGTTCTTGTACCTTAGCCTTGGACAGCAAAATGTCGAGACAGTCAGTTAGAAAGTGTCGAGACCAATCTGTCTATCTGTGTCGACACAAGTAACTTTGGTGTCGACACAGTCTTCGATGATGTCGACTAAGTTGCCTTTAAGTCGACACAGCTTCTTCATAAAATAACTTGGTCTAGACTCTGCAGTGTGTCGACACAAGTCCTGTGTGTCGACACAGTTGTTGTAGATTCAGAACTCAGCATGTGTCGACTCAGCCTTCAGGTGTCGACACAGCAATCTTCAATCCTGCCAAAATGTGTCGACTCAGTCTTCTGGTGTCGACACAAGCATAGTCGACTTCTGCCAATATGTGTCGACACAGTCTTCTGGTGTCGACACATCCACCCAGTGTCGACACAGTTGTGGTCGACTATCTTCTTCTGTGAGTCGACTATCTTTCTCTGGTCGACTATCTTTCACTAGTCGACTATCTTTCACGGTGTCGACTAACCTTCTCTGGTCGACTATCTTTCACGGTGTCGACTAACCTTCTCTGGTCGACTATCTTTCACGGTGTCGACACTTATTCTCTGGTCGACTATCTTTCACGGTGTCGACACTGCTTCCCAGTGCTGAGGTCGACGATTTTCATTATGTGTCGACACTGCTTCCCAGTGTCGACATAAATGTGGTCGACTATCATTCTCTGTGTCGACACTGATATTCTGAAGTGTCTACACAAATATTCTGAAGTGTCGACACAAATATTCTTAAGTGTCGACATGTGGACTTAGAATATTTTTCTGCATTCTTTAATACTTCTTCACCTGCACATGTCAACTCAAAACAACATCAAATACACCTTGATGTACATCATTGAGCTAAGTTGGGCTTCTTCAAATCAGGTACACATTTTTCAATGTACCCAACAACAACCTTGTTAGAGGACTACCTTCTGGCCCCTACAAGAAGGAAGGACTTTGTAAGGCCTGTCAATTAGGCAAGCAAACAAAAAATAGTTTTAAATCACTTAACAAGAGTGACTCACCTAGGATTTTGTATCTGTTACACATGGATCTTTTTGGACCCATTACAGTACAGAGCCTAGGAGGGAAATCCTACACTTTAGTGGTTGTAGATGAATTCTCAAGATTCGCATGGGTGTTCTTTCTGAGGAAGAAGTCTTATAACTTCAAGTGTTTGACAGAGTTTCTCAAATGCATACAGATTGAGTTCAACACTCACATTGCCCTAATCAAAAGTGATCATGGGACAGAGTTTGATTCTCTTCTTATGCAAGAGTTCTGTCAGAGTGAAGGGATCAGGCATACATTCTCAGCTCTTAGAACTCCTCAACAAAATGGGGTTGCAGAAAGGAAAAATAGAACCCTAATTGAATCTGCAACTACATTATTGACAGATACTCACCTTCCTCTGTCCTTTTGGGCTGAGGCAGTGAACACCTCCAATTATGTGTTGAATAGAAGTCTAATACCTAAACTGAAGGGCAAGACTCCCTATGAATTGCTCAAAGGGAAGAAACCTAAAGTAGACTATTTTAAAATCTTTGGTTACATTTGTTATATTCACAACAATGACAAGAGATATATATAGCAAAATTTCAAGCAAAAGGTTATGAAGGAGTGTTTCTGGGATACTCCATGATCAGTAAAGCTTATATGGTTTATAATAAAACTACTCTAAAAATATAAGAATCTGTTCATATTTCTTTTGATGAAACTGATATGTCTTTCATGGAGAAGAATGCTTCTACCATAGAACAATTGCAGGTACATTCTCTAGCTGAAGACTTGGACAGATTACAAGTTACTCAAAAGGATGAAAGTAGTGAAGATGAGAAAGCTGCTAATCTTTTTGAAGAACCAGTTGCTGTTCCACAAGAGGAAACCGCAACACAGGTTGGTGAACAATCAGCACCACCTGTTTATTTAGTAACATTAAGAGATCATCCAATCTCCAAAGTGATTGGAAACATCTCAGCTGGTGTGCAAACCAGAAATCAGGTCAACCAAAACCTGATGCACACTTGCTTTCTATCCCAAATTGAACCAAAATTCATTCAAGATGCAGAGCAAGATCCATATTGGATCATTGCAATGCAAGAGGAGTTGCATCAGTTTGAAAGAAACAAAGTCTGGGAACTAGTGCCTAAGCCAAAGGATCATTCCATTGTTGGAACAAAATGGGTGTTCAGAAACAAATTGGATGATCAAGGAATTATTGTAAGGAATAAGGCAAGGCTAGTTGCTCAAGGATACTCTCAAGAAGAGGGGATAGACTATGACTAGACCTTTGCACCTGTTGCAAGGTTAGATGCCATAAGAATCTTCCTTGCTTATGTTGCTCACAAGGGATTCACAGTCTACCAAATGGATGTGAAGAGTGCTTTTCTCAATTAGGAGATCAAAGAAGAAGTCCATGTCAGACAACCCCCAGGTTTTGTCTCTCCAACTCATCCTGATTATGTTTTTAAACTGCATAAAGCATTATATGGTCTAAAGCAAGCTCCAAGAGTATGGTATGTGACCTTAGCATGCATTCTTCTTGAAAATGATTTTATTAGGGGGAGAGTAGACCAAACTCTTTTTATAAGAACCCATAAGTCCCATACCCTACTAGTACAAATTTATGTAGATGATATTATATTTGGTTCTACTGATTCAAACCTGTGCAAAAAGTTTTCCAAGCTTATGCACTCTAAATTTGAAATGAGTAGCATGGGTGAGCTATCCTTCTTCTTAGGATTGCAAGGCAAACAACATGCTGAAGGCATATTTATTTCTCAAACCAAGTATGCAAAAGAACTGGTTAAGAAATTTGGTATGAGTGATGCATCATGCATGAAAACACCCATGCCTACCAATGTTGTATTGGATGCTGATGAACATGGGAAACCAGTTAATCAGACAACATATAGAGCAATGATTGGCTCTCTATTGTACCTTACAGCTAGTAGGCCTGACATAATGTTTGCTACATGTATATGTGCTAGATTTCAAGTTAGCCCTAGAGAGTCACACTTAACTTTAGAAAAGAGGATTCTTAGGTATGTTAAAAGCTGTCCAAATCTAGGACTCTTGTATCCAAAAGATTCAGCATTTGAATTAACTGGATTTTCAGATGCTGATTATGCTGGATGCAGAATAGACAGGAAAAGCACCAGTGGAACTTGTCAGTTTCTTGATGATAGACTTGTCTCATGGTATTGTAATAAACAAACATCTGTGTCAACCTCAACTGCTGAAGCTGAATATATGGCTGCAGGCAGTTGTTGTTCACAAATATTGTGGATACAAAACCAACTCCTAGACTATGGTTACAACTTAGAGAAGTCTAAAATATTTTGTGACAACACCAGTGCTATTTCCATTGCACAAAATCAAGTCCTCCATAGTAGGACAAAACACATAGAAATTAGGCATCATTTTCTAAGGGATAATGTTGAGAAAAATAAAATCGAACTTAAATATATTTCAACTGATTTGCAAAGGGGAGATATTTTCACCAAGCCTTTGGATGAAAAGAAACACAACTTCTTCCTCAATCAGTTAGGCATGTTAGATGGAGGAAGCCTAAAATAAATTACAAGATTTTGAAAAGCTAAAAACAGACCAAGATTAGGCTAAAAACTCATCTCTTTTTGTGTCTGTAGGATAGTTTCTGTCTCTGAACTGCGCTCGACGTTTTCCCCAGAAAGCGTCGAACGGAGATCGACGTTTACCCGAGAAACGTCGAACGGAGATCGACGTTTTCCCAAAACGTCGACCTGAGTTCAGAGAGTGTCAGATAGTTGTATACTATCTCTTTCAGGCCTTCAATCGTTGAACTGAGCTCGACATTCTCTCTAGATCGTCGAACTGAGATCTACGATATTGAAGACCTTTCAGCTTCCATCAGGAGTCCTGATCGTCGAACGGAGATCGACGATCCTTCCTTTTTCGCGTCGAACCCTAATATAAAATCATTTTTCGGTCGCCGCTCGTCGTTTACGCTTTCATACTCTCTGCAAATTTTTCTCCTTCCCTCCAAACTCTCTGCACTTGGTCGTGTTTGTTGAATCTTTGCAGGTACAGATGGCAATGTCGGTCGCCGCCCTCTCCAAAATGAAATTTGATACAGGCTTTGACATTGATATGGACTCCTTCGATGGCAGTGATCAGCGATTCAAAGATATTCTGAACTTGTTCCGCGAACAGCAGTTAGTTCAGTTGATGACAACAAGAATAAAGATTGCAGTAGATGAAGTAAAAGAATGGGTTTATACTGCCACCAATGAGAGTGAAAATTCTATAGTCGGCACCATCAATGGAACTCAGGTACCAATGTCCCCAGCTCTTTTGACAGAAGTATTCGCATTAAGTACTGGGAATGATTCCATCGATTTGTCTGGAGAGGAATATGATTCTTTGTTAGATCGAATCGGTCACACTGCTGTGAACCCTAATAAACTGTTGAAAAAGAATTTATCTATAGATTTTCAATTCTTGGCTAATGTTGTTGGAAAAGTGCTTCTGGCAAAGCACTCCGCCCATGATACAATCTCAAGGTATCAGTTATGCTTAATGGGAGCCTTAGTTGATAAGAAACATCTGGTTTGGGGATCGATCTTCCTTAATTTGATCAAAACGAAAATTAGCAAAAGCTGTATCAGTTTTGGGAGGATTATAGGGGTTTACCTACATCACAGGTGCCCTGATCTGCTAGTTTCAAGTGGGATGCACATCAATGCATCCAAAAGGCTCACCTATGCCCTCTTCAGCAGGTGGGATAAGCAGATCATAAACCACAACAGGGCTACTACAGCAACACCTGCTTTAGGAACAAGGACTGCCTCAGTCACTCCTCCTCAGGTCTCTTGCCCAGCAAAAGATTTGCCTGCTTCTCCTCCTCCTCCAGCTATCTCTGCCCCAGTCATATCAACCTCACCACTCATCTCAACCATAGCCATATCTTCCCCCATTACAATCTCCTCACCAATTTCACCTCCTCCAGCCTCTACCTCAGAATCATTCAATCCCTTGCACTACTATCCACCTGTCACCACTCCATCATTTAATCTTCTAGATGACTCCTTCATGGATGATTCTCCTCATACTCCTCCTGAAATTCCATCTACATCTTCCTACCAACAACTTCTTCAGGACATACTTTCTCAATCATCCTTCACCCCATCCTCTACCTCTACCATATCATCCATCTCTACTTCAGTAACATCAATCTCAACAATTCCTTCTTCTGAGCCATCCATCCCTATACCTCCTGCATCCACACCATCCATCTTATCAGTCCCACCCAACATCATTCCAGCTACATCAACTCCTACCTCTACTCAAGTCCCTCTTGAGCATGTAGATCTTTCAGCTTTGGTAGACAGGCTGTATGAGTTGCTAGCTCCCAGGCTAACCTCATTGTTAGAGACCACCTTGGCTCCACTTCTGAAAAATGTTCAGGAGCAGTCTACCAGGCTATTTACCTTCCTCTCCTCTCAGGCAATCCCTTCTTCTGGGTGCCTTGATCCAGTTTTCACTGAATCCAGGTAGGGGGAGATGCCTAATGAAGCTCTGGTTTTGCCTGAGGCTGCTAAAATTTCAGAACCAGCTCCAGTATTTGCAGTAGATCTTCAGAGCCTGCTGTCAGTTTTTGATTCTGTGTACTTTAATTCTCTGCCAGTTCTACAAGTTGAAGACCTTACTAAGGCCATTGTGCCTGTTTTAGAATGTGATCCTAGCCTAATTGCATCTTATATAAACTCTCTCAAGGTTGAGGATGTTGTTGCTTCAATTTTTACTACTGCTGCTTCTACTGCTGTTACACCTATTGGATTTGCTGATTTTGAAATGCTGTCTGTTGTTGCTGATGCTGCTGCTTATCTGGAAGAACCTGAACCTGTTGCTCAAATTACTTCTGCTCCTATTGCTGCTTCCAAAAGTTCTACTTCTGCTGCTACTACTGCTCCTGCTCTGACTTTTGAACAATTAAAACAACAAGAAAATTACATCAAAAGCATTGATGATCTGTATGATTGACCCTAGAGCTCAGAAAGTGATCAGTTTCACACTGACTCTGATGTCTCTTCTGGTACTATTGCAAAGAAAAGGAAGGCCAGAAGCAAGGCCATGATGAAAGTCCCTCCTACTAAGGCCAAGGATGCTAATGATATACCCTACTATATTCTGCATGATTGCTAAATTACTGAACCATGGATGCAATATTCTAAAAATCAACTAAAGGCCATGAAGAAGAAAAGAAAGTTTGATAAGTATGAGAAAGGTTCATCCCAATTTCAGCCTCCTCCTCCTCCAGATTCAGGATCAGGTTGAGGCTCAGCTTCTCTAACCTCAGCTCCAAAGCAAAGTTCCTCCCAATCCTCTCAAAGATATCATCCTAGGGGGCAGTATCAAAGGGATTATCAATCCAGAAGGGGACAATATAGAGGAAATTAAAGAGGACACAGATTTCAAGCAAGGGAAGGACAAAGTCACATGGACTCAACTCAAGGTCCTTTCCCCTATAAACTCAGAGAAATGGTTGATACAAGAACCCCTACTGCTTCAGAAACTGTCAATAGATATGAGCCTGCAGTTCCTTTTGAAGATCCAGAGAACAATCCATTATCATGGACTGCTAGGATGAAAGAACTTGCTGTCTTAGATCAGCTGAAGAGGGCCAGAGAACAAGGGAAAGACACTTTCAACATTACTACTTTTTCAGATCAAAGAAAGGCAGAATTTGAAAGGTATGCATCAAGGAAATTCTTTGACCCAGTGGACTACATGAAACTGCATCCTGAGGCTGTGGTTCCCAGGCCAAAATCTCAAACCTCCTTAGGTGCAGATGATGATAGAAGATCAAAGAAAGAAGCTTTAAATCCCAATAGGGAAATCTTATTTAAGAAGGGAAGTGGAAGGAAATGACATTTGTAAGCAGACAGTATACTCATCTTGAACATTTGCTGATATTCCATCTATTTGATGCTATGTTGCATGATCTGCTCTTTTGTGTTAGACTCTTAAAGAATGATGATTTTGTATTTATTACTGAGTTCTGTAAATAGTAAACCTAACCCAAATAGGGGGAGATTGTTGGAACACCCTATTACTAATTTGGGCAAGGATCACTATGTTTTTAGGAAATCAGTTTGACCTAGATGTATAGTTGAAAAGGTCAAGTTAGAATGAGTCTAGGGCTTAGAACTTAGGTTTGAAGCTGCCCCCAGGACCATTCAAGGATTCAGACTTAGAGCTTAGTCAAAGAAAATTATCATCGAGCTTAGGTCGACGAAATGTCGAACTCCGTTCGATGCTCTCTGAGCTCAGCTCTGCTAAATTGTCGAGCTCCGGTCGACGATCTTTGAGCTCAGATAGACGATCTGTCTTCAGCTTATTCTTCAGGTCGCTGAGCTCCGGTCGACGATCTTCGAGCTCAGGTCGACGTTTTCTGTCTGATGATCATTTCAATCTCTGAGCTTAGGTCGACGATCGTAGAGCTCAGATCGACGTTTTTCCTGAGAGATCAACGACTTTGAGGATACAAATTCAGTCAGCTTTTGGAATGATTTTCAAATTCTCTCAGCATTTTTTTCAAGAAATCTGCTAGCCGTTTTCATTTATTCTGGAGCAAGTTTCAATGGATTTATAGGAGAATGTTTATTGGACTTTCCTCCAAAAGACAAAACATTTATGGAAGACATTTATTAACTTCTAACGGCTATCTTGGATAGAGGATCTTTAAAAAATAAATCATCTTTTCTAGTTTGACAGATAAAAAACAACAAGAGACTACACAAGAATAGACAATCTACAACAAGAAATTCTCAGTACAGATTCGCAGGATAGTGAGATCAATTCAAAAAAAGTGATCAATCCTGGAGAATTAGTCGGCATACTGAAAAGTGATCATAGCTTCAACATCAAGGACTCCAGACAATTCATATTTCAGCCTCTGCTGAAACCATCTTCTGCTGGAGATCTGAAGCTTCTGAAGACATATCACCCTAACAAAGCTCTCATCTTTCTCAGGGGGAGCTTTGACAACACAATCAATCCACAAAAGTCTTCTCTCAGTGACTGAGACAGAGAAGACATCTTCACCTATTTCTTCTTCTTTTCTTGCTGTAAAAGGGTTATCAAAACTCCCTTCAAAAGTCTTGATTCTGGTTCTGAGAGCCTTGTCAAAACTCAGTGGTGGCAAGACACTTTATCAAAAAATCTAGTGTGGCTTTTGATCACCTTATCAAAAGCTCATTGTTGCCCAGGACACCTGATCAACTCATCCTGCAGTGGATTCCTACCAAGGGTGGTAGAAGAGTGGATGTACCCAGGTTTTTAGTGAACCACTATAATTCCTTGTGTCTTCTGGTTTCTTGTGAATATTCTTTGCTGTGTGCTGTGGTTTTTATTCTTATTGTTTTAGTTTTATTTTCTACATAAAAGCACCTTACACCTATACATAAATTAAGCCTTTACTGCTGTGCATTTTTAAAATTGTAAACTTACTTTAAAATACTCTATTCACCCCCCCCCCTCTAGAGTTAAGATAGATCTTACCCTCACTTTCATAGTCTACTTGCTCTGGGGAGGATTTATGCTAGGTTGCTAGTTATTTTAAAACTATAACTATTAATATTATAAGCACATCGCATGATCAGCATGTTTTATAAAAGTAAATCACATTTTTCCAAACAACGTATAAAGATCGTTTTCTTATATATAATGTAAATTAAATGTAGAGTCTTGCATAGCATAAGTGGTCCTCTTAGGGCTCTTATGCACCACTTAGGATGTCAAACCTGAATAAAGTATTTTTCCGCAGCGCTTAAGTTTTGTTTTTAACTGTGGACTAAGTGATCCACTGAGCCGAGGGATACGGCCTCTAATGTATAACTGATTTTCTAATCATTAAACTCATGAATTTCTTTCATAAAGTGTAGATGATGGTTTTGCCTTAGCGTCAGCAATTATACCCTGCTTGACGTGGCATCATAACGCGCGTTTTCTCATACTCTGATAATTCTTTAATTCGGAGAAAATGCAATTTGTGACATACCCTGCTGAAGAGTAGGGTTCAACGCAGCCTACAAGAAAAATTCCAATTGTTAGTTAATGTACAAGTGGAACTAATGAAAAGTTGACTTTTGCATGTGATTCTCCCTTATTGGCACACCATCGCTTCCGCTGCTAGTTTTTCGCCAAACTAAGCTCACGCGGGGTGGCCTAGGGTTTTTGTGGACTTCATCTCTTTCAATGGATGTTTACTTTGATACTAGTTTGTAAGACCCCATTTTTTGCTACGATACCGGGTCTTATGCCCAGAACCGTCATTTTGCGGTGACACCGACACTCGGGAAGGTCGCCACTACAAATTGCCGATTCTGCCGGCATTGATAATCATTCAAGAAGTAGAAGTACAATAGATCAGACAATTAAGTCTAGTCCACAAAATCACAACATATATATGAAATAGAAATCACAGCAAGTCCATATTATAAAAAAAAGTACTAAAACGGATCAGTATGGTAGGAATATAAACGGGCTTATGCCTGGTACAATAAATCCTCACTTCAACCCTCTCGCAGAAACTAGGAAAAGCTAATCACGCATAAAGCCGGAGACTGGTACTACCGTACTAGACTGGCCCTCCTCCTTGTGCACCGTACTCCACAGGTGCTGTATCTCTTGCTGCTGCTCCCTATCCCCAATCTGGAGTCCCTAAAAGGTTTGGTCCACTAACCATTAGTCAAAAGACTAAGCCTGATTTCCCCAACCCCTCCCCCAGTGACTCCTAGGAACCGTGTGGGAGGAATGATAAGAAAGCTATTATTGTGGAGATTAGGAACAAGGCAGGTGACGGTGGAGCTATCTAGTAGGTATATTGTAACTTTTATAGTGCTATAAAAGGAAATGCAATCTAGTATTCCTATAATAAGGAATCAGTAATGTAGTCAAGTAATGTAGGGCAGTAAATACATGTAAGGTAAACTATGGAAGAATAACCTTAACTTATATAAGTGCCCATACTAACTTATATGTTAAGGGCTTTTTTGCAGGGCTCCCATCGTATAAGCTATACCATACTAGTTTATATGATGGGGTGTCAGGTTTAGTGCAGGTTTGAGTGTTATGATATGTTATGCCATGAATCATGCAAGTGCAACACACACACACGACTCTATGCGCATAGACCATTAGTTACCCCATTTAGGATGCTAGCTTCACTCCTAGGAGCCTCTATAGTTGCCAACGGAGACAGTAGGTCGGGCCACCCCATTCCTAGACGGGTATTCACACTACTAGGCCTAGACCTTACGTACACCTCTGAATGAAACACTAGAGTCACTACGTACTATGCTGACTAACCTCCTGTCTTTTCGTAGGCTAAGTATAAACCACACCTGCCGAGTCATCATATCGATGTCGGTGTGAAAGACCGTCAAATACCGAAGACCCACCATGGTGATCTCTTTATGCTTAAGAAAAGAGAGCCAGACTAGCAATCCAACGAGGCAAGTATACCTTTAAAACTGTAGCTAGGGGACACAAGTGTTATATTGAAATCCGGGAACCGTTGAGTAAACCTACTCACACGAAGACTATTATTTTATCGACAGAAATCTTTAGGGTTGAAGAGAAGTCTAAACACACTAAAGAAAGGATATATTTCATAAAAATGAACTAATTGCAGCTAAATAGAAAGCATAAAGATGTGATTACGATAAAGGGTTGGAACGATGAAAAAGGAAATGTACTCGATCGAGAATCACCTCGGCTAAAGTTGATTAAAAATGCAATAATAAACCTAATCTTAATAGGGTAAAGGTCCATGACCGTGGAGGTTCCTAAAGGTTAAACACGCTTCTCTCGAAGTCATGCCCAACTGAGTTTAGGAAGGTCCGATCGAACTCTCGTCTAAATCAGAGGCCTAAAGCTCGCTTTACGCGGTGAACGCCGCTATTGGATTTTACTCAAATCCGGGAGATTTGGACGTCTGCCTCTCTCGAGGGGTGTATACAACTCTCTTTACTCTTGAATGTTCACTTCACACTACGAGCCTCTCGGCTAACTAAGAGTGAAAATAGAAATGGAAATTATATATCGATTATATAATTCCAAACATGAATAATCAAGAGTAAATTAAAGGCCTAAACTCTAAAAAAGATAAGGTAAATTCAAAGCATAATAACTTAATCACTCGAACCTCGGATCATAAAGATAAAGTACAAGGAGGATTAGTTAATCATATCAAAGTGGATGAGGAGGGATGAGGAGTAAAGCATTAAGAACACAAGGTAATAAAGAGCACTTATATTAATAATGAAAGAGAGCTACACTTGAAATGGAAATTACAATTGCATGGAAATTAAAATCCTATTCTAGCCCTACCATTAGCAACTAGAGAAAGTGCAAAAATTACCCAAAAAACGAATACAAAGCAAGCACTAAGCTAGGGTTAAGAAAAAGACTAAAAATGAGAAAGAGAGAGAGAGGGAAGAACACTAAAAGACAAAGGAAAAAAGGGGCAGCACCTCCCCCTCTTAGAACAAACTGTCCTGGACACAAGGGGGACCTATGTATTAATAGATTTTTCCATGGGTTGGTCACGCCCTAGGGGGGTCGTGTTATGGGGCGTAACACATACGGGGTTTACCTCAGGCTCTTGATTCTAGTGGGAAGGATGATTGCTTTTGTACGATGGTGGATACGCCCTGGGTCACGCCCGTGTAGGGGGGCGTGACCTGTACGTCGCGTCGATATCTTTGGTCGGAAATCCATCATCTTGGAAAACAGGGCGAACACGCCCTGGGTCACGCCCGTGTAGGGGTGGTGTGACAATATAATTGGCGTGCTGAGGCGAAAA
Source organism: Platanthera zijinensis (assembly GCA_039513925.1). Taxonomy (NCBI): domain Eukaryota; kingdom Viridiplantae; phylum Streptophyta; class Magnoliopsida; order Asparagales; family Orchidaceae; genus Platanthera; species Platanthera zijinensis. The sequence continues at coordinate 108,665,533 of CM077083.1, forward strand.
AGCATTTGATACTACGATAAGTTTCGGGCAGAGGGCGACACACCCCACATCACGCCCCGAGACACGCTCGGGGAGGGCGTCTCAGGGGACATGATAGCCATTTTTCCTATTGTTTGGTCTCTGTCAGCAAGCTTCCTCGGGATCAGGTCACACACCCTGTGACACGCCTAGGGAGGGCGTGGCAGGGGGCGTGTCAGGTTATTTTTGGCCAAAATTCTGGAAACCTGCAAAAAGACAAGAAACTATTAGTGGCAATAATATTTACATATGAAAGATAAAAATTAAGCAAATAAGACAAGATTAGTGCCTTCAAAACCATAAAATACCCTAATAGTTTAAACTACAAAACGTACTATCAAATTCCCCCAAGTTTAAGCTTTGCTTGTACCCAAGCAAAAATGTAAAAACAAGAAAACCATAAAATAGGAATAATCAAAAAGTTCTAATTATGCCTACACAAGTACTACGCGAAATTCTAAGTAGGGAGAAGGTGAAACGTAACTCTAAAACAATTATTTAGGTATGGTTTAACTTTTATAAACTTTACTTAACGAAAAAAAATTATCCAAAATTATAACAATTTTTTGAAATAGATTTAAGCAAAGAAACAAAATGAAAAATGCATTGAGTTTTTACAAGATCCAAGCAACGCATTATAATTATATCAATTAAATAAAAAAAATCTAAGTTTAAATCCAAAACTAATACTGATTTACTTTTCTTCATTTCTTAGTTATTAAATAAAATTCAAAAGCATGATTCAAAAGAACTTAATAGGAACGAAACATTTGGTTTAGGATTATGATTAGGAGTGGAATTCAAAGATAAAGGGGGGGGGGGTATAAAATCACACTAAACTAAAACAAAGAGTTTCAAAATAATTATTATAAACAAAATATTTTTCTTACTTTTTGTCTTTTCCATTTTTTTTCTTTTTATTTTTCAAAACAAAGGCCATAAATATTTTATTTTCATTTTGAATTGGCCAAACAAAAGCAAACATTTCTTTTGAGCATACTTTTTTTCTAAAACTTTTCCCAAAAATATCCTAAAATAACCTATCATAATCATGGAAAATTGGTTTTTTGATGAAACTCAAAAAAGCTAGTGTGATTAGATAGGTTGGAAATTTTGGCTTTAGTGAAAATGATATGAAAAGAGGGGCTATCAAATGAAATTGGAAAAAGGCTCAAATGCTGCTAACAAGTAGTGAAAGTTTTTTGGTTGATAGAAAAACTCAAACAAAAACAAAAACTGCGTAAATCATTTTCATGCTTTTAAATATATTTAAATCATAGATTTGAAAATTTTCAAAAAGCAAGTCCTTGATAATAAAAGAAGATTGATGAAATTTTGAAAATAGAAATAATAGTTGACTTGGATCGTTCACATATACTACGTTATTCAAAAGTTGACCTTACAAAAATTATCCAAAAACGAATACGAAAATAGTGGATGATGAATGTTTGAGAAAGTAAAGAAAATAAAGAACGAAAACCATAATGAAAATGTGAGTTTTAGAAAAAATGTTTTACGTTAACATGCTACCGCGAATTAGAAACACAGCATGATAAACATTTTTCTTGTGAAACATAATTAAAAAGTGCGATTAGAAATATTATAATTAATTAACTTGTTTATATGAGATTTTGAGAAAAACAAAACAAAAACAAGGGGTACTATTGAAATACAAAAACGTCTAAACTATTAAAGTAAAAAAAACACATAGTAAATAAATATATACACATTTTTTATATATTTTGAAATATTCTCTTTTTTTGGATTTTAGAAATATTTTCTTTTTTTGGAATTTTGAAATATATTCACAAAAAGTAAAATATTCACACATAGCAAAAAGAAGGAGGAAGTCCTCCTCCAAGCTTAAAATTGACATTATCCTCAATGGAGAAAGGGGGTAAGAGAAGGAGCGAAAAATTAAAACCGAAATGAAAGTACAGAATTAAAAAAAAAAGTACTTCCCCAGATTTATTCGCTGTGAATGCCGATTGATGTTGCTCCCCTATGCTTGCGCTTTTGGATCTTCATGAAATGTTTTCTTTGGACTTCGTGATGGATTCAGCAACGTTGGAGCAGGCGATCGCAGAAGCTTCAGCTTGTCAGAGCCGCCCGGGGGAAAAATTGTAAAATAAAGAAAATAGAAAAAGATAACTTGGGCTGTCTCCCAAGAGCGCCCTTTGTCTAAAACGTTGTTTGAGCTCGACGCAACAACATGATATTATCCAAAAAATATTTTGTCCAAAATAATAATAATGAAAGTTTTTAACAAAAACAATTTAGTCTTAAGTTATTACAGTTCGTGCAACAAAAATTTAATAATGTTTGTACTGACATCATCATCACTAGAAAAATAAATTTTAAGACGCTGACCTTTCACTTTGAAATTACCCTTATCAGGGTGGGAAAATAAAATAGTACCGTAAGGAAAAACTTCTAAAACAGAAAATGGCCCAGACCATTGTGACTTTAACTTGCCCGGAAATAAACATAAACGAGGATTTTAAAGAAGAACTTTGTTTCCTGGCTTAAAGGTTTTTGGGTGCCTTAAGTGTTTGCCGTGAAAAAGCTTCGTCTGCTCTTTAAAAAAATTTTTGTTTTCGTACGCGTAAGAGCGCCACTCGTCGAGTTCGTTAAATTGAAATTTTCTAAGGTCGCCGACAGAGTGGGGATCAAAATTTAAAAACCTTAAGTCCCAAAAGTGTGGTGTTCTAGTTCTACGTGTAAATGACACGATTTTTCATAGACCAACCGATACGGCTTACATCCGATGGCGGTTTTGTATACTGTTCGGTAGGCCCATAAAGCATAATCTAATTTGGTTTACCAGTCTTTTCTAGAGGTGGAAATAGTCTTTTCTCAAATTCTTTTTATCTCTCTGTTCACTACATTGACTTGTTCGTTGGTTTGGGGGTGGTAGGTGGTGAAAGTTTATGCGTAGTGCCATATTTAGTAAGGATTTTAGAAAACTGTGCAAAATAGAAATAGGAACCCCTGTCACTAACGATGGCTCGCGGCATACAGAATCGAGAAAATAATTTTTTTTTAAAACGTAACTACGACTCGGGCGTCGTTCATAGGAAGAGCTTAGGCCTCTTCCCATCATGAAACATAATCGACAGCGACTAAAATGTACTTGTTCCCGAAGCTAGAAGGAAGAGGGCCAATAAAATCAACTCCCCAGAGGTCGAAAACTTCGCACTCAAGGAAATAATTTTGCGACATTTCATTTTTATCTGAAATATTACCCGACCGTTAGCAACTATTAAGCTGCTCGCACCGCTCACAAAGTGCTAAGCACGGGTTTTTACTCACACAGGACTGCGCATTTTTAAACAGACTAGGCCAGTAAAAACCCGCGCTTAGCACTTTGTGAGAGGTGCGAGCAGCTTGATAGTGCCCACCTGTCAATCCTTCATGCAAATTCTTTAAAATATCCGATCCTTCTTTAAATGAGACACATCACCTTATCACCTGGTCCACACAGACTCGGAAAAGATGCGGGTCCTCCAAAAAGTAGTTCTTCAACTCAGAAAAGAATTTCTTCTTTTGCTGAGAGGAGAACTCTTTTGGGAGTACCTGGGCCACTAAATAGTTGGCTATTTGTGCAAACTAAGGAGAAGGTGATGTGTTAAATAACAACAGCTTCTCATCGGTAAAATAATCATTAAAAGATCTTTTGCCTAACTTTTCTATATGTGGGTTATCTAATCGTGAGAGATGGTTGGTGGTCAAATTCACGGCTCCTCGTTTATCACGGATCTCTAAGTCAAACTCTTGGAGGAGTAAGACCCAGCGAATCAAGCGGACAATAATTTTTGAATGTGTAATATAAGGGCAAAGTTTATCAAAAGCGAATACTACAGCTAGGAGCTCTGAAAGTATCTAGTGTCAAACTAATACACCTATATGGGGGGGGGGAATAGGTGTCGTGCAGTCTTCTGCGGAATTAAACTAACCTACACAAGTAAGCAAACAAAACACAGAAAACACACAAAGAATTATAGTGGTTCCCCGATTTGGGTACGTCCACTTTCCCACTTCGACCTATCTCCCACCAAGGGACGACTCGGTCACTTCTCCAAACGGATTGAAATCCAATCCTCACACTAGGAGCAACGCTCCCCCAACCACGGAAGGAACCCTTCCAACAACGGAATCACAAATCCACCACAATGGGTTGCACCCAACCCTTATAAATAGGAATGAAAATTCCTTTACAACAAAATTGAATGTAAATAAAAATAAAAACAATGCTTTATGGAGATTTCGATGTCCTTCTTCGTTCGTTGAAGCTTGCACGAAAAGTACAAAGAGTCCACAACCAGATTTCTCACTTGGAATGGATCTTATCAAGATCGGTTGCGGCAAGAAAGTGCGGCGGCGATGCTTTGCAAATCCAAACTTCTTGACGAAGCATGCTAGGTATTCAAACGATCTCAGTCGGATAAAACGTCTCAACCGATTCGGAAGGGAGAACAAGTGCCATTCAACGAATCGGAAGACAAGAGATCTCGAGAGAGATACGTGAGACCGGGTGCTTGCCTCGGTACTTTCGTCGAGCGATCAGAGATAAGCTGAGATCAGCGGAAGCGATAACTTCCGATCGGTGACATGCGTGCGGGCGGATTCCGCGATCGGCTAGGTCACGGCCGTTTTTCGTATTCCGGTGTGTTGGTACTGTAGAGATTCAAAATACTCATGTATTTATACCAGGAGCCAACCCTAAGAGCTATTGTGGGGCCCACGATGAGAAGCCCTAGCCCTGGCCGAAACATCGCACGGCGTCCTAGACCGGTCCAGCGAGCGGCGAAATATGCATAAGACAAAATCGGCGAGAGTCGTTTGTGATTCCCGTCGATGTCGGCGGGAATCACTCCCGACTCCCGTCGATTCTGCCTTGGCAGTATTTCTAACCTTGCCGTCCGGAAGTTGAATCAGTGGGAGTCACTTAGTGATTCCCGTCAAAGTCGGCGGGAATCACTAACGACTCTCGTCGATTCTTACTTGGAAGAATTTTTCTCCTTCTTTCTTTTGATAGCTTGGTCTTTGATCCATCCTTGCTCCTTCTTCTGCTCTTCATCTACTATGACCCTGTACTTGAAAATAAGTACACTCAAATAGAGAGAGCACATGTGGATCAACATACTGATCTACACAACGAGAGATTACGTTGCGCAGACCCGTATATATTGACCAACTGCACTCTGACACTAGTGTGTACTTAGCATGGAATAGCTGCAAGCACAACTTGATAGAATTGTCAAATACATTATCAATTCAACTTAGCTTGTTCATGCTCTTCTTCAAATCAGGTCTATTGTGGATGCAATACCAAACAATCTCCCCCTATTTGAAGAAGCCTAAGACCTACAAGCTAAGGTCAATAGAACAGATGGAAATGAAAATCATAGAATGAAAATTCAGTTGAGTGTGGAATTCATTACCATTTTCCTGAGAGCAACATAGCCTTAGCAGAGGTGATCTCCCCCTATCTGAGAGCAACATAGCCTTTGTGGCCTACTTAGCATTAGCACCCATGCACCTTAGCCTTGGCCTAGAGGGTAATCTCCCCCTTTTCGGCTTCTTCAAACTTGGGACTTCACTTGGAGAAAAATGCTCCCCCTCAGTTCTTGCATCCGTGCCCGATCTTGAGTTCCTAGAAGATGCTCTTGATGTATAGCCTGGTCATGTCAATCTGCTTTGGAGGGATTGAAGATGCATCTGCCATAGAGTTTAGAATGTTGCCATATTTTCTCATCTCCCCATCCATTAGAGTATCAATTATCACCTGAGGCCTTGAGGTCTCCCCCTCAACCATAGCACCAGTCATGTCAGGAACCTTTATCTGATTCTGTTCCTCAGATAAGAGTTCAGAATTAACCTCCAGCATAGCCACACCATTATCAGCCTGCTCATCCTCAAGATCCTCAGCAACATGCTTTTTAGGGGAATTCAAATCATATTCACCATCAGCAACATCTGCAACATCATCCTCTTCTTCCTCCTCTTCAGTCTCATCATTAGCAAGGGTTTCCACCGCATCCTTAGCGATGTGGGAAATATCAGTTATTGAATTTACTTGTTCTTGGACTGAGGCTTCTGTAATGAGGGAAGCAGAAGGATTGGGTAGTGACTCCCCCTCAGTTCCTGCATTCACCAGATCGGGAACTTCATTGGGCTCAACCGAAAGATTTGTGAACTCAGGAGCTCTATCATCCTCATCAACACATGTTGCATGAGCTCCCCTTGGGACAAGGATTCTTCTTTCCCACCTGTCGAAGATGTTGGAGTCCATCTTCTTTAGATAGTGAAGGGGAACTCCCCTAGTCATATCAAACGTATCTCCATCCATTTGGTTTAGATAGAGACTGATGATTCGTTCGAAGTTTGGGCTGCGTGAGTACCTTTTGTTTTCAAACAACATGGCCCCCTAGTTCATCTTCTTTCTACACACAATGGTTATCAGGCTCTTGAACATGTCACCTGAGATATGTTCATGGGAGCCTGGCTTGCAGATAAGTACTTTCCTCATGATATCTGACATGAACTTTCCTTCATCATTCATATCCTTACGTTTAATGGCCCAAGTCCCTCAAGTCAATCCACAGAATAGCAAGGTCCTTGTACGATCATCTTTGTCTTGATAATCCTCTTGCTCGGTGTTGGAGAGCTGGAGATGATGGGACAGTCTTGCAGCGGTCATCTTTATCCTGAGGCCTCCTATCTTACTCTTTATCATTGTGTCCTCATGACGCAACTTAGAGTTTGTTAAAAACTCTAATACTTTCTTGTCGAGGATCTTGCACGGGTGCTCGAAAATTAAAGAGAGTCCGACTTGTTACTGCATCAGAATGATATTTCTGAACTCGTTTGAGGCATGAGCAAAGCCTATCCATACTAATTCACTTCCAGTGAGTAGCCAGATCGTTGTTTGAGGAGCCATTTTGAACAACTTTAGTTCTTAACTTAGAGATCAACGAGGAGGCAACCCTTACAGATGCACAGGTGAGGAGGCTTTGAGAGATAGCAAATCGACAACAGCCTTGCTAGAGAGCTGTCGAGGGAATGGAGGTTCAATCCTAGTTTGGAGCGATGATGGATAGTTTCACTTTTTTTCTAGGAGGGTGTAAGGACACAGAAGGGTAGAAGGCAGTGAGTAGTTGTAGACCTAGGGTTGGCGCCGACTGAGGCTGATGACGACGAGACGCTTGCATCGGGGCTGGAGAGCTGGCGAGTTAACGTCGACGGGTGTTGAGCTTGTGTCGACGGGTACGGGAGGCTAGAGTCGACGTGAGTCTGATGCTGATGATGAGCTTCGAAAGAGGGATGGGGGGTCGCCGGGAAGCCGAAGAGTAGAGATATAGCGAGTCTGAAGTCAATGGGAGTCTCTGATACCAATTTGGTCTTCCGCCAATTTATAGCGAGTCCGAAGCCAAAGGGTCGGGATACAGCGGGTATGAAGTCGACGGGATATAGCGAGTGCGATTTTCATAATTTGAAACCTAGGGTCTGCTTTTGCACTTTTGAAAACTTAACATCGACGGGTATAGTTGATTTTCTTTTTCTTCTTAATGATGTACTATAATTTTCATGTTATAATCCCTAAGTCGAGTTAGATGGATATTTAACATTAGAATTTACCACTGACTTTTTCTTAGAGAGTTCAAAATGTAATAACTATAATTGCAACTTCTGGTACATGTCCCTTGAGATTTGTCGGACCATGTGACACCCACTTTCACAGATTATCAAGGTTTTGAACGTTTTTCAGTTTCTAAGATGAGGATCATATGGTTATTTGCTTGCGTGTCCTTCTGTTCAAGGTGTGTATCTATATATATCTATATATATATCTACGCACTGCGATTAATTATCTAATTTGAATGCGCGTACCTGGGATTATTAGGATGATCATTCAGATCCACTATTTGGAGCACGCAGAGTGTCATGTACATGAGGGACAATGTAGTTAGCATTATATCTTTTCCCATGTTCCTTGTTCTAGTACAAGCCTGGAACATCGCTTGTACAAATCCCATCATATTCATGGGTACTTAAACTATCCTACAAAGAAAAATTTCCTCACCTTAGGAACCCAATAGTTATTGGGTCCTAGGTTCTTGTCAGTATAAAATACAGCATGCCTTCCGACAGGATCTCAGACAGGAAGGCTGTCTCTTGCCGGAGGATGTGGACATACCCTTGCCCTTGGCACGGAAGGATTGTGCCAACAATCTATGGCAAAGTGTCCCACTCTGCCACAGCACCAACACTCATGGATATTGTACCTCCTTTTCTTACCGGATCTACTAACGGAGTTAGTCATGATACTAGGTCTGTAAGGGGCAGAGCTGGTTCTGCTCTCAGATTTTCTATTTCCACCGAGACTCGAGGTGGGTCTGATGGTGAACATGTGGGGAGTATCATGAGACCTGGGAGGTGGTGCTTTCTTTTCAGCCAGCACACATCCAGGGGGACCTATGATGCTTGCTACATGTTTGCCAACTCCCTTTCCTTTTGTCCTATGGTGGGAAGCTATCCTGTTAGAGCTGGTTCCTGCAATATCATGAAGTGTGGGGGCTGAGGTCGTAAATACAAACCGTTCATTATAAGCCGTGTGTATTTTCTCATAGGAAGCCATAACAGTACTTGTATTATGGGTGTTTCCACATGAGGGCCGACCATTCTTGCAGCGACCATAGTTGTTCTTATGGTCATACCTGAAGGAATGATGTGTGCCCTTCCTACTCGGTGTGGGGGGTCTGTAAACAGTTTCCCCATTTCTCCACGAATTTATAATTCGTAAGATCCACCCCTTTTCTTCCTTTCTCTTAATAGCATCTACCTTGGAAAAATTAAATACTATCCTCTTCTCGGTCTCTAGATAAAACTCTAGATCCGAGATTTTTGAGTCCTTCACCTTAATGGATTCCAATTGAAGGTCCATCACAGTCCTCGACTGATAAATTTCCTTAGCTTGTTTCTCAACAAACAAGTTTCTCCCCTGAAGGGCTCTTCGAAGGGAATCAAGAGTTTCAATCTGTTAATCGAAGCTGTCAATATCGCAGGCATCAATTGATGGACAATCCTCCGAACTTATCCTGTCTTCAGGAGATACATGTGGGAAAGAGCAAGAGGAGGAAGATACCTGGTCCTGATTTGGCTTATCCGGGTTAGAGTTATGGTCTGCAAAAGCTGATGTTTCCTCTTCATCACAACTGTATTCCTCAATCTCTTCTTCAGTCTCTGATAGAGACATTGGAGCCCTGATTTTGAAAGGTTGTTCTTGACTTTCATCTTCAGAGATGAGGACCCCACGTATGCTTCATCTTCTTGCTGGCATTATGTCTAAGCAGTCTTCTTTCCCTCCATGAGGTCAGAGATTGTTTCCCACATGGACTTTGCAGTCTTACACTTATCCAACCTTGTAAGAGATGATCCTGACCAAATATCAGAAATGATCTGTCGAACCAGCTTGTCCAAGTTGAATAGAGAGAACACAATTTCAGACATCTCTGCGGGACTCTTTGGGATTTGGAGATCTTCTCCAGAGTCAGAAGCCTTCATGGGAATAAAGGGACCCTCTTCCATAATGTATAAAGCACGGGGGTCAATGGCTTCCAGATGAAACTGAACTCTCATAATTCAGATGGGAAAATATTATATTGTGCATGCAGGCAGTCTTAGGGGAGAGACATCTGTGTATAGCTCCATGCTTGAATCTTGTTTTCTTCTCGACACTAGACACAGGATCTTACTCAAGGTGTTAACCTTATTGATGAGCAACCTCTCATTGATACCATTTGAAAGTATCTAGTGTCAACCTAATCAACCTATAGGGGCAGGGGAATATGTGTCGTGCAGTCTTTTGCGTAATTAAACTAACCTGCACAAGTAAGCAAACAAAATATAGAAAACACACAAAGAATTATAGTGGTTCCCCGATTTGGGTACGTCCACTTTCCCCCTTCGACCGATCTCCCACCAAGGGATGTCTCGGTCACTTCTCCAAATGGATTGAAATCCAATCCTCACTCTAGGAGCAACGCTCCCCAAACCACGGAAGGAACCCTTCCAACAATGGAGTCAAAACTCCACCACAACGGGTTGCACCAAACCCTTACAAATAGGAATGAAAATTCCTTTATGACAAAATTGAATGTAAATAAAAATACAAACAATGCTTTATTGAGATTGCGATGTCCTTCTTCGTTCGTTGAAGCTTGCACGAAAAGTACGAAGAGTCCACAACTAGATTTCTCACTTGGAATGGATCTTGTCAAGATCGGCGGTGACAAGCAAGTGCGGCGGCGATGCTTTGCAAATCCAAACTTCTTGACGAAGCAATCTAGGTATTCGAACGATCTCAGTCGGATCAAACGTCTCAACCGATTCGGAAGGGAGAACAAGTGTCGTTCAACGAATCGGAAGACAAGAGATTTCGAGAGAGACACGCGAGACCGGGTGCTTGCCTCGGTACTGTCATCGAGCGATCAAAGACAAGCTGAGATCAGCGGCGGCGACAACTTATGATCGACGACGTGTGTACGGGAGGATTCCGCGATCGGCTAGGTCACGAACGTTTTTCGTATTTCGGTGTGTTGTATACTGTAGAGATTCAAAATACTCATGTATTTATACCAGGAGCCAACCCTAAGAGCCGTTGTGGGGCCCACAAGGAGAAGCCTTAGCCCCGGCCAAAACAGCACACGGCATCCTGGACCGGTCCAGTGAGCGGCGAAATATGCCTAAGGCAAAATCGGCGAAAGTCGTTGTTGATTCCCGTCGATGTCAGCGGGAATCACTCCTGACTCCCGTCGATTCTGCCTTGGCAGAATTTCTAACCTTGCCGGCCGGAAGTATAATCGGCGGGAGTCACTTTGTGATTCCCTTCAAAGTCGGCTGGAATCACTAACGACTCCCGTCGATTCTTACTTGGAAGAATTTTTCTCCTTCCTTCTTTTGATAGCTTGGTCTTTGATCCATCCTTGCTCCTTCTTCTGCTCTTGATATACCTTGACCCTGTACTAGAAAATAAGTACACTCCAATAGAGAGAGCACACGTGGATCAACACACTGATCTACATAACAAGGGATTATGTTGCGCAACCCTGTATATTGACCCACTGCACTCTGACACTGGTGTGTACTTAGCGTGGAATAGATGCAAGAATAACTTGATAGAATTGTCAAATACATTGTCAATTCAACTTAGCTTGTTAAGGCTCTTCATCAAATCAGGTCTATTGTGGATGCAATGCCCAACAAGCTCCTTCTCGGTTGTGGTGTAATTTTCATGTGCAGTTGTAATCGTTTTACTTGCATAATAGATGGGGTGGAAGTTTTTAGATATCTGTTGACCCAATACGGCTCCTACCGCGAAACTACTTGTATTGCACATGATTTCAAATGGAAGGTCCTTCACCGGAGCTATCTTAATTGAGGTGTTTATTAGTTTATCTTTTATTAATTCAAATGCAGACAGACAAAAGTCATCAAAATTAAATGGGGCATCTTTTTCCAGAAGATGGGTAAAGGGTTTTGTGATTTTGGAGAAGTCCTTTATAAAGCGGCGGTAAAATCCACCGTGACCATGGAAACTTCTTATAGCTTTTACATTCGTAGGCGGCGGCAGCTTCTCGATAACTTCTATCTTAGCTATGTCTACTTCAATCCCTCTCGCAGAAATCTTATGACCCAAAACTAACCCTTCCCTCACCATAAAATGACATTTTTCCAAATTCAGGGCAAGGTTAGTTTCTTCGCATCGTTCTAAGGCTTTTTAAAAATTTTCCAAACAACTATCAAAAGTGTAGCCGAACACGGAGAAATCATCCATTAATACCTCCATAATGCTCTCTATGTAATTATCAATGATAGCGAGCATACATCGCTGGAATGTAGATGGCACATTGCACAATCCAAACGACATTCTTCGGTAGGCGAAGGTGCCGAAGGGACAAGTAAACGTAGTTTTCTCCTTGTCCTCGGGGGAGATGGGGATTTGAAAGTACCCTGAGAGGCCAACGAGAAAATAATAAAAGCAATGACCGGATAATCATTCTAAAATTTGATCGATGAACGACAAGGGAAAGTGATCATTGCAGGTGGCATCATTTAACTTAAGATAATCTATACACATTCGCCACCCGATCACAGTCCATGTCAGGATTAATTCATTATTATCATTACTAACAACTGTTATCCCTCCCTTCTTCGACACTTCCTGTACTGGGCTAACACACTTACTATCAAATATAGGATAGATAATTCCTACGTCTAATAATTTCATAACCTCGCCCTTAACTACTTCTTTAATATTGGGATTTATGCGGCACTGAGGTTGGATTGAATTACGCGAATTATCTTCCATGAGGATTTTGTGAGTGCAGAAAGATGGGCTTATTCCCTTGATATCAAAAATTTACCACGCAATAGCTGGGCGATGTTTTTGTAAATCTAAAAGAAGTTTATCATTTTGTGCATCCGTGAGGTAGGCCGAAACTATTACTAGTAGCTTGGAGTCCTTTTCTAAGAAAGCATATCTAAGATGTTCGTCTAGTTCCTTTAATTCTAGGGTAGTCGGTTCTTCATATGATTATTTAGAAATTGTTTCTTTTTCAAAAATAATGTTTTCATAGACTTTTTCTTTATACAGAAAATTGAAATGGGTAGAGCTGGTGGCCATGGCGGCTTCTTGCATCGATTAAGTTGGAAGAGTATAGGAGGAACAAAAATCAGAAAATTCTTTTTTAAATTCAGAGAGGCGAGAGGAGGATTCTTCACTTAGGTGCAGCGATTCAGTTGGAAGAGTAAAGGAGGAACAAAAATCAAGAAATTCTTTTTCAAATTTAGAGAGGCAATATGAGGATTCTTCACATAGGGCATCTACGATAAAACAGAAGTCGTCATTTGCTAGGGTGTTCTTCATCGAGGGGGTGATAGAGAAAGTCACTTCATCGTCTCCTACTCGAGGGAAGAACTTACCATTGCTTACATCAATGATAGCTCGATAAAAGGCACGGAAGGGTCGGCCAAGGATCAAGGGAACCTCGACGTCTTCTTTGATGTCCAAAATGACGAAATCCACCGGGAAGATGAATTTGTCGACTTTAGCTAAGAGATCCTCCACGATTCCTAACGGGTATTTGATGGATCTATCGGCGAGCTAAATACTCATGCATGTGGTGTTGAGGATACAAATTCCTAACTTCTTAAATAACGAGAGGGGCATTAGATTAATACTCGCACTTAAGTCGGCCAATGCATTCTTGACAAAAAGATGACAAAAGACACACGGAATAGAAAAACAACCTGGGTCACTCATTTTCTTTGGTAAACCATTTGTCAAGACCGCAGAGCACTCTACATTTAGTGTGACGTGCGACAAGTTCTCTAACTACTTTTTGTTAGTAAGGAGGTCCTTAAGGTACTTAGCGTACTTCGGCAACTAGGAGATCGCTTCGTTGAAGGGCAGATTTATGTGGATTTGCTTAAACATTTCTAAGAAGCGGGAGTACTTATCCTCCTGACGTTGTTTGTTAAGTTTGAAAGGGTATGGTGGAGTTGGATTATTTTTAAAGATGGGTGGTGGAGTGAGATATTTTTCTAAAATAGGGGTGATAACTTCTTCAGCATAGGGTGGAATTTTTAAAATGGTGGCGTAGCTTTGATTTTTTAAAACGAGGATGGAGCTTGCCTCGGGCACTTCACTAACCATACCGGAATCTTGCTTCCAACTACGAAGAGTTATAGCTTTCGCTTGCTCTCTCGAGTTGGGTACAGTATTGGAAGGAAGAGATCCTGCGGGTCACTCAGAAATAATTTTTGCGTGTTATCCTACTTGATTTTTTAGACTTTAAACACTTCCGGTAAAGGTTCTTATAGTAGCGTCATTTGTGGTTCTATATTTAGCAAGTAACTCATCCAAGGTTGGAGGTTTTGGATAGTTTTGAAGAGGTGGTGGTGCAGAAAAGTCGTTTTGTGGTAGCGGGCGCATTGCGCTCGAGGGATTACTCCACGAAATATTCGGGTGATTTCTTAAAGATGGATTATAACTATTAGGAAAAGTAAAACCGGGCGTAAGAAAATTCGAAGCAGAAAAATTATGAAAAGCATTTCTAGGCATATTATTAAAATAATCTAATTGTTTGGGAGCAGGAGTTACAGATTCCCATACTTGAGGGGCGGAGGCAGCAGTCATCTCCATAATTTTTTTACTTAATATTTCCACTTGCAGAGCAAGCTAGGAGACGTTATCTACTTCAAAGATACCTACAGGTTTGTTTGGGTGGGACCTAGGAACATTCCACTGATAGGTATTCATGGCCATGTCCTCGAAAAGCTCAAGAGGTGCTTCCAGGGTTTTGCGGTTTAAAGTACCGCCAGAAGCCACGTCAATCATTTGCTTTGTGTTTTGATTTAGCCCATTATAAAACATCTGCACTTATAACCATACAGGCAGCTCGTGATGGGGGCATCATCTTAAGAGTTCTTTAAATTTTCCCAGGTTTCATACAAAGTTTCAGAATCAATTTGAAAAAAGGCAGAAATATCGTTCCTAAGTTTTGCGGTTTTGGCTGGCGGAAAATACTTTGCCAGAAATTTTTCAGTTAGTTTATCCCAAATGGTTATCTCCCTCTTAGCAGAGTGTGCAACCACTATTTTGCTTTAGTTCTAAGGGAGAAAGGAAATAATCTTAGCCTAATAACATCATTTGTAACACCATTTATCTTTAAGGTGTCACAAATCTCAAGAAATCTTACTATATGTGTGTTCGGATCTTCATCTTGAAGTCCGTCATATTGCACATACTGCTGCACCATTTGAAATATGCTAGGCCTCAGTTCAAAATTTTTATTAGCTATAGAAGAGCGCACTATACTAGATTCGGTTCCCTCAAGATTAGGTCGTGCATAATAGGACATAGGCTTATGCACGGCTTCCTCCACGTGGGGTTCTTCCATTCTTAAAGTAGAAAGTGACTCGGAATCATCAATCGGTATTTGGAAAGTAGGGCCTTAAAATCGCGATCTTCTCGGAAGAGTACGCTCAATTTTGTGGTCCAAGTCAAAAATAACCGACGGACTCCCGCAGGTCATGCACTAGAAGAAGAGAAGATTCAGAAAGAGAAATAAATAAACTAGAAAAAAAGAAGCTAATTTTTTTTTTGAAATAGATTTTTTTTATGTTTTAACTCCCGAACTTCCCAAGGACTACCCAATGAAGGGTTCGCAAGGTACTAGACAATATAGTGGCATTTAAAGCCACATTGCCATTTTCGAGAGAGTTAGGTGGTGTAGGAAAATTGTGATATGGGTTTTAATTAAGAGCGTTAATAATTTTTTGGATTTTTAATTTTTTAGAAGGAGGATAAGAAAGAGAAATGATAAAAGTAATAGATTTGTTTTTTCAAATTAACAACAAAAGTTGCTCCCCGGCAACGGCGCTAAAAACTCTGTGATTACTTTTCGCTTAAGAAAAGAGAGCCAAACTAGCAATCCAACTTGGCAAGTATACATATCGAACTGTAGCTAGGGGATACAAGTGTCGTATTGAAATCCAGGAACTGTTGAGTAAACCTACTCACACGAACACTATTATTTTATCGACGGAAATCTTTAGGGTTGAAGAGAAGTCTAAATGCACTAAAGAAAGGAAATATTGCATAAAAAGAAAACTAATTACAGCTAAATAGAAAGCATAAAAGAAGCGATTACGATAAAGGGTTGGAACGTTGAAAAAGGAAATGCACTCGATCTACAATCACCTCGCCTAAAGTCGATTAAAAATGCGATAATAAACCTAAACTTAATAGGGTAAAGGTCATTGACCGTGGAGGTTCCTAAAGATTAAACACGCTTCTCTTGAAGTCGTGCCCAACTGAGTTTAGGAAGGTCCGATCGAACTCTTGTCCAAATCGGGGGCCTAAAGCTCACTTTATGCGGTGAACCCCGCTATTTGATTTTACTCCAATCTGGGAGATTTAGAAGTCTGCCTCTCTCGAGGGGTGTGTACAACTCTCTTTACTCTTCAATGTTCACTTCACACTACAAGCCTCTCTGCTAACTAAGAGTGAAAGCAGAAATGAAAATTATATATCGATGATATAATTCCAAACATGAATAATCAAGAGTAAATCAAAGGCCTAAACCCTAAAAAGAAAAGGTAAATTCAAAGCATCATAACTTAATCACTCGAACCTCGGATCATCAAGATCAAGTACAAGGAGGATTAGTTAATCATATCGAAGTGGAGGAGGAGGGATTAGTATTAAATCATTGAGAATACAAAGTAATAAAGATCACTTATATTAAAAATGAAAGAGAGCTACACTTGAAATGGAAATTACAATTGCATGGAAATTAAAATCCTATTCTAGCCCTATCATTAGCAACTACAGCAAGTGCAATAATTACACAAAAAACTAATACAAAGCAAGCACTAAGCTAGGGTTAAGAAAAAGACTAAAAATGAGAAAGAGAGATAGAGGGAAGAAAACTAAAAGACCAAAAAACAAAGGGGTAGCATCTCCTCCTCTCAACCCAAATTTTCCTGGACACAAGGGGGGACCTCTATATTTATAGATTTTTCCATGGGTTGGTCACGCCCGAAGGGGTGGAGTGTTAGGGGGCGTGATACGTACGAAGTTGACCTCGGGCTATGGATTCTGGCGGGAAGGATGATTGCTTCTGTACGATGGTGGACACGCCCTGGGTCACGCCCGTGTAGGGGGGAGTGACATGTACGTCGCATCGAAATCATTGGTCGGAAATCCGTCAGTCTTGGAAAAGGGGGCGAACAGGCCCTGGGTTACGCCCGTGTAGTGGAGGGGGGGGGGGCTTGACAGTATAATTGGCGTACTGAGGCGAAAAAACATTTAATGCAGTGGAAGGCTTCGAGCAGAGGGCGACATGCCCTGTATCATGCCATGCGACACACTCGAGGAGGGAATTTCAGGGGGCGTGACAACCGTATTTCCTATTATTTGGTCTCTGTCAGAAAGCTTCCTCGGTATCGGGTCACACGCCCTTTGAAACGCCCAGGGAGGGCGTGACAGGGGGGCGTGTAAGGTCAATTTTGGCCAAAATTCTAGAAACCTGCAAAAAGGCAAGAAAATGTTAGTGACAATAATATTTACATAAGAAAGATAAAAATTAAGCTTATAAGACAAGATTAGCGCCTTCAAAACTAGAAAATACCCTAATAGTTTAAACTACAAAATGTACTATCACACTATTTTATGCACATGCACACATTTATTCCCGATCCTTTGGCTCCCCGGACCAACCTGTCCGTTACAACTACCTTTCGAGCCTTCGGCTCGCCGAGCTAACCTGCCCATTTCCACAACCATTGAGCCTACCGCTCAGATAACCTAATCAAGCTAACCTCTCAAGTCACCAGGGTGAGTGAAAGTGAAGTCCTAATATATCTAATTGCTCGTAACATTTTAATTCTACGGTTTAAGTTTAACCTTGGACTGCCAAGGACATTTCCTGTGAAGGGCTCTCGGGGGCACTAGAAACAATGATGGGCTAAAGCACAAGGCTCCCTTTCGCAAGATAATTATTATTGTTGGTATCTACCCATACCCAACCCCATTTAATGTTTTACTAAATCTAACACTTGTGTATTTTGACTCTCTCTCTCTCTCTACAAGGAAGACGATCTTTCGTCGACCCCGAGCATCACTGAACACTAGTCAACCCAAGACCCTCCCCATCATGAATCCTAATGATGAACTCTTTTTCACCTTACCAAATCTGTATACTATTAACCCCAACTCCCTATGTCCATCCTACATGCTATCACAATTTTGTAATTTTACTATATATAGAAAGACCTAAGCTAAATGATGAGCATGAGTGGTGACCCCTTCAAAAATTCATCCAAATGCCCTAGAATTGTTACTGGGGTACTACTATGACATATTTAGATTAAATCCAGAAACTTTTAATTTTCTTAATTAATTTAGCATTTATTAAATTTTCCCCAAAATTAGGCCATGGGTGGTTTTGAACATGAAGTACTAGATTTCCTTAAGGTATGGCCACCAAAAATTTATGAACACTATATGATGCCAAATTATCATAGAATACCAAGTTTGACAAATTTTCATAAATGTATTAGCACCTAATTAATTAATTCAAAATAGTTGTAATAAATAAATGTTAAGGGGGGAAGTACCACCAAACATTATCCAAAAATTACACAAAAATTACCAGACCTTTAATATGATCATAAAACATTACTGACTAAGTTTCATATAATTCCAAGGTGAGCAAGCTATATAGAAAAATACTTCAAATAAATCCCTAATAGGGCACTTGATAAGAAACATACTTGTAATCTTTTCCAAATAACATGTAGTAACTTCCCCTGCTTTAATATGCCCTAAAAGGTTCTCTGGCCCAGAAAACTTAATTCTTCGGCAAGATATAGTATTTATTATCTATTCATCAAGACAAGGTGAACTAGTTCACTTAACACACGAAGTACTGTGAGTAATGTCCAATCATTCCAAATTACAGACTAGTGCATATAAATGATATTTAATCAACCTTGTCAGAGTTTCATAACATTGTAAGTTAATTTAACCATGATTACTTCCAAATCATCAAAACAGTAACTTGAAGGTTATAACTATAAGTATGAGCTACTGTCTTCCAAACTTCCTATAAAAAATTCCAATGGCTCATATTGCTATAAAAACTCTTCTGCCAAAATTTCATAAAGATCTAAGGTTATATGACCTTTTAATTTTTCCATAAAAAGTTATAGGCCTAAAAAAATTCCAATTGAGTAAAGTTATGAGCATGTGTCTAAATGCCACCAAATTTCTTCCTAGGGTTGTTCACCACCCTAAGATCACATGTACAAATCTCCAAGTCCATACAAGGACATATCACCCCATGTCCTTCAAAACCCCCAAAGTTCAACCTTAGGGTTTTATTGAAACCGAGACTTCGGTATATTGTGGAGTTCACCCTTGGGGAAGGGGTGATCGCACACTTACTTCTCTCATGCAAGCCAAAAGACTAAGGAAGAAGAACTGGGGACAGACCCAAGGGCTCGGCGAGGAGATCCCACCACACACCCGAAAGATCTTAGAGCGCTTCCCCTCCTTAGCCAAATGTCAAGCTAAGGATACCTCAGAAAGCGCCAGAAGACTGGGGCACAAGTCAGCATGCCTTTTGAGGTACCCCATGGGTCTATTTATAGTTTTCTAAAAATTGCCTGCATATTGTCTACCTCCGCTGTCCTAAATGGTTGTGTAGCCAAATTTGGTCTGCGAAAAGCGTAAATCTGCTGTTCTAGATGGATATTTTCACCCCCGACAAGGGCACCCAATTAATTTTACCTCTGGGATCCTCTGGGAAGATTCCAAGGATCTAGAGGTCGGCACGCCACAAGTCACCATCCCGCTGAGGCTGGCACGACCTGGCTCCCGCAGCTTGCTTTCACTCCTATTGCAAGCGCGAGCCATGACACCGCAGCCCGCCAATCCTCATTTTTAGGCGGGTCGGCGGTTGAGCCACCTATGGGAGAGCGGGTTGGATGGACCGGCTCGCGCAGCTTGCACTCCTAGCTTCAGCGAGAGCGAGTTGGCCGTTCTTAGTTTGCCCGCACGCTGTTCTGACGTGGGTGGGTTGCCCTGATTTGCTCACCTTGCCTAGTAGACCTACTCGATAAACACGGGGTTGTACACAATCCCAACTCTTTTTGAGCTTGGCCAAGCATGGAAAGAATCATCCAACCCACATTTTCGGTGAGTGCTTGGCTGAGCTGGAGGGAATCTTTTTGTGGTTCCCACCATCATGCTATAAATATTCCATCGGACCTTTGGGAAAATCCAGCCTTCTTCTAACCTTCTCTGTAAGCTATAGTCGAATGATGCCTATGTCCGAAGAGATGCAAGCGCTCCTAGTGGCCGCGAGGGAGGAGACTCAGGAGCAGTCCCTTGGGGCAGCTCTGTGGCTGGTGTGCAGGTCACCCGACCCCCTCTTAAGGCCGCGAGGGAGGAGACTCAAGAGCGGGCTATTCCGCGAGCGATGTAGTACTGGCACTATTCCTTCTGGTACCAAAGTCGAGTGACGCATCCTACCAACCCATCTAGGAGGACTCGTCGCTCGAGGGCTCGCCTCGCTGAATCTCCGCGCCTCGTCTCTTATATTTTTGTTGTAATATGAATGTGGGCCGAGCCCCAAACTTGTAATTTAGTTATTAATTAATGAAATATGCTTGTTGGAACTGCTGCTTGTAATGTCGCTTCTTTGCCATGTCGCTTCGTCCTTTCTCTTATTTATTCACGGCCTGCTTCGGTCCTCCTGTTGACTGTCTCTCATCCCCATCTCACGAGCAAGGTCGCATGTTTATTCGGGAGTTAGCTTAGGAAATATTGGAGCATTAGTTTGCTGAATCGTGAATGGCGACCCGTACCCTCGTCGAGATTCTTCATGCCGCATGCGAGATAGAGGAGGCAAACCGACTCGGTTTGCACCCGAGTCGCCTTGCTCTGTGCAGGCTGGGCCCCGTGAGGTCGTGACGCGGTCTTAGTTCTTGCCACCTTGGTCGCTTTCCGGGTACTTACCGATCAATAGTCTCGGCTCGACACTTCTGGCTAGCCAACTTGCTAAGGTCATCCTGGCAACCCTGAGATTTTTTCTTTCGTAATTCGAGTATTTGGGTCCCGACTTTAGACACCACATTCATAAAGACCTCCTGTTCTGCTAGCCAATTGGGGGTCTCACTAGAAACTCACGAGTGACATCCATCCCTGCCAGCTAGATGAGAGCCTGGTAGAGGGATCTGCTTGGGGTCGTGGTAGACACTCACGAGTGACATCCAGCCCTGCCAGCTAGATAAGAGCCTGACAGCGAGATCTACTCAGGGTTCGGGTAGACGCTTAAGAGTGATATCCAGCCCTGCCAGCTAGATGAGAGCCTAGCAGCGGGATCTGCTCGGGGTCTGGGTAGACACTCATGAGTAACATCAATCCTAACAATCTAGGTGAAGGCCTGACATCGGGATCTGCTCGGGGGGGGGGGGGGGGGTCCTAGTAGATGCTCACGAGTGACATCCAGCTCTGCAAGTTAGATTAGAGCATGACAACGAGATGTGCCCAAGGTCTGGGTAGACGCTCACGAGTGAAATCCTGCCCTGCCAGCTAGATTAGAGCCTAGTAATGGGAACTGCTCGGGGTCCGGGTAGACGCTCACGAGTGACATCTAGCCCTGCCAGCTAGGTGAGAGCCTGGGAGTGAGATCAGCTCGGGGTCTGTGTAGACGCTCACGAGTGATTTCCAGCCCTACAAGCTAGGTGAGAGCATGGCTGCAGGATCTGCTTGGGGTCTGAGTAGATGCTCACGAGTGACATCCAACATTGCAAGTTAGGTGAGAGCCTGGTAGTGGGATCTACTCGGGGTCCGAGTAGACGCTTATAAGCAACATCCAGCCCAGCTAACTAGGTGAGAGCCTGGCAGTGGGATCTACTTGGGGTCTAGGTAGACGCTCACGAGTGACATCCAGCCATGCCAGCTAGATGAGAGTCTGGCAGCGAGATCTATTTGGGGTTCGGGTAGACGCTCACAAGTGACATCCAGCACTACCCGCTAGGTGAGAGCCTGGCAGCGGGATCTGCTCGGAGTCTGAGTAAACGCTCACGAGTGACATCCAGCCCTGCTAGCTAGATGAGAGCATTGTAGCGGGATTTTCTTGAGGTCTGGGTGTAAGCCCTTAATTTTTTTATCTTTTAAACACCGGGGTCTTAGGCCACGAACCGCCGCTTTTCGGTGACACCATCACGCATGGGAAGGTCGTCACTAAAAAATGCGGATCCTGCCGGCCAAATCAATCGCTGAACAGTACAATAAGTAAATATAAAGCTAGTCCACCATAACTACATGTACATAAATAAATCTCCACGAAGGGAGAGTCCACAATAATAATAGTCAGAGTACAAAAGGAGGGCTTATGCCCAGTACATGTAATCCTCACTACAAGTCACTCGCAGAAGCAAAACTAAAACTAAGCGTCACCGTAACTGTCACTAAACCGAGTGCACCCAAGATAGACTGGCCCATCTCTGCCGACTCCATACTCTGTTGGTGCTGCATCTCTGGGTGCTTCTTCCTTTTCGGCCTGCAGTCGCCGCCTCGCAATCCATATCTGCGTCTACGCCTTTGGCCTCCTGGCTGCTGAGCTGGTGGGATCCCACACATTTAGGGGCATTTTCCCCATGTATGTCCCGGCTGGTGACAATGGTAACACGATCGCGGGGTCAACTCTGTCAGAAACTGTAAAACCCGTGACCCTTCCATATGGTACACCTAAAATGTTGTGGTTCGAAAACCGTTAGTCTAAAAGACTAAGCCCTATCATCCCTTACCCCTTCCCCCATGGATCCTAGGTACCGAGCGGAGAGGAAGAAAGGGAAGGACATGAAGGATGGGAAAGAGTCAAAAGCAGGTGACAGCGGACCTATGCTAGCAATTCCATAGTAAATGTGACAGAAGCAGAAAATAAGAAATGTAACCTTAACTTATGCGGAAGAGCATAAGCTAAGAGATCTTTTGCAGGGCTCCCATCGTATAAAGTGTCCCATACAACTTATACGTTGGGGTGTCGGTTATCAAACAGCAAGGAGTAGTAAGTAAGTAAAAGCACAAGAAATATAACCATTGATTTATAAGGATTACCATAATATACCAAGGGGTCGTTTTGTAGGGCCTATCGTATAAAACGTCCCATACCATCTTATACGATAGGTGGCAATATTTATGCTATGGCACGCAAATATGCTATGGAATGCATAATCAAGTGCAACACACCAACATGAATCTATGCGCAAAGACTTTTAGTTCCCCCTGTTCGGGCAGCTAGCTTCACTCCCAGGAACCTCCGTTGTGGAAAACGGAGATAGTGGGTCGGGCACCCCACTCCTAGGCGGGTAACCACACTACCAGGCCGAGCCCTTCCATACGCCCCTAGAAGAACACAACCTAGAGTATCCGCATACTAGTGCTGGCTATATCCACCAGGCTTTCTTTGGCTAAGTGTCCCATACCGTCGAGTTAACGTACCGACGTCGGTGTAATTGATCGTCCAGTACCGATTACCCACCACTTTTATGCACATGCAATCATGACAGTTATATTTGTACAAGTTCTCATGTTACCGAGCTTCCAGCTCTCTAGGCTACCAAGCATATACCAAGTCCTCGAGCATCCCGCACCCTGGACTTCCAAATTTATATCAAGTCCCCGAGCATCCAGCTCCCTGGACTTCCCAATCACAAACCAAACCATTGACATTACTAGTAGTCCCTTAGACCACAGACCTACTCTACCCATTCCATGCCAATTCTTCTTCCTAAGTGTACAAGTGTAGGTGTAAGGTGCAACTATTATTAGGGTTACTCTTGATCATTTTATTCCCAAGATTTAAGGTTAACCTTAGACTTCCCGAGGTTTACCCGGTGAAGGGATCGCTGCGGTACTAGGAGCTATAATGGGGTGAATCCCAAAGCTCCCTTTCCAAGGCACTTATTGTAATTGATTGGTTCCCTTAACCCATTCCCTTCTCATATTACAGTGGGGTAATCCTCGGGTGACTTTGACTCTTCCTCTTCTCGGGGAGGACGATCTTCCGTCGAACCCGAACACCACTTGACACTAGTCAATCTCACACCCTACCCGTCTTTACTTCCAATAATGAAGTTGATTTAACTCACCCTATCCAAACCAGCAAACTACCAAAATTCCATTTCCCAAGTTCATTACCCACTCTAGTTCAGCTTCTACAGTTTTACTAAATGCAGACTATCCTAAGCCTTATGATGTATGCAAGGGGTTGTACTCCAAATTGTCTTCCGAATCTCCTATAATATTTACTAGAGGTCTACCATGATATATTTAGTCTAAATCCAGAAAATAATAATTTTCCTATTTCATCTAGCATTTAATTTATTTATTCTCAGCCTCCCAATGCCCTAGTATGAACATGAAGTGAACTAATGAGCCAACAATAAATTACCATAAAATCAGTAAATATCATATGTGGCATTTAAGCGGTAATTCAAAATTTTGAGAAATTTCAAAGTTTTTTTGGACAACTTTTCCTAATTTACCATTTTAGGCCACTTTTACTATATTATGAAGCAAGTACTTTAAATATGTATTCAAAAATCACAAGAAAATTATATAAGATTTATGGTGACCTAAAACCATCAGAAACCAAGTCCCATAATTTTTCTCCAATATTTGGGCTATGAATTTGTTTTAATGTAAAACACCAATTTTCCTAGCTTAGAGAAGGAGGTACTATTTTTAATTATCTAAAAATCCAGATAAAATTACAGGATGAAAACCATGATCTTAAACACCCTCTGACCAAATTTCATTATTTTCCAAATAATAAATGGGCATTATTTGTATTTTTGACTACATATCACAATTAGTACGTTAAAGAAGAAAGTATCCAAAATAATCAGATAAAACTCCAAAAAATATACAGAAGGTTAAACATGCTATAAGATGCCCTAATACAAGATTTCATAACATTTCAGTACACAGAAATTCCAGAATCATCAAAATAAATATCAAGGGCACAACAAGAGTTGTAAATGAAGTACTGTATATATTAACCCAAAAGCCTCAACAAAATTATATTATGTCCATTCAGACCAGAAAATCACTTTGCCCAAACCGTATTTGATTTGTAGATTAATTGGTAGCATAATAGTTCAAATAAAGGTTGGTGACCTAAACTAGGGTTCGGGTTTTAGGTAGGCTAAAGGTCTCCAAATACCCTAAAATTTTGACCAGAGGACTTTAGCACCCTTATGGTCCTCTTCACCAAATTTCAAGTCAATCCAAGGTCATTTGACTCCATGACCTTCACAACCCTAAAAATCCCCATTAAGGGACCTACCCTAGTGTTATAGAGCTACCCTATCCCAAACCACCTCAAATTACATTGGATGGTGTATCATGCCCCAAAAAGCCAGTGGACAAAATATCAGCCTCTGTTGAGGTTGTTTGACCACTCAAATCCCAAAATGAATGAATTGACCTAATTAGCCCTATAAGGGCCAACCTAGGGTCGAGTTAAAACTCATTCAAAACACTTACAAAAGAGGTGGAATTTTTACCAGAGTTCTAATATTCCCACTAAGACCTCCCACCCAAATTTGGGTGGATTTTTAGGTGTTTAGGACACTGAATTAAATTATACATGAATTATTAAATCTTTACAAAAGCTATAGAAAAATATTCTCCAAAAATTCTCATTTTTGGATAGACCCTAGGTATAGTTAGGATAGACGCCCTGCCCAAATTTCAAAACATTTGGGAAAAGGATGAAAGGTGGGCACACCTTTTTGTCTCTGCCTAAATCTAAGTCCAGATCCCACCAAAAGAGGTGCCCTGGTAAAACCAGTTGACCAAATTGACCCAAATCAATTTTGAAATAAAGTAGACCCATAGGGATAAAGATTTTATGTTGGTCACTTCTACCTAAAAAGCCTCCAAGTACCTCATTAAATAGCATAAAAGAGAGCTTGATAAATCACTACATTATATATATAAATATAATAATTTAGTATTATAGGATAACTTTCATCTTCTCAAAAAGCCCGAACCAGCAACCTATAATGCTTAAAACCTGTAGCTTTTCTAAAGCTATTTCCCGGCCACCCAGCCATCTCCCTGGAAGGCCACCACCACCACTACCACCTCTGTTGAGGTGAGGGCTATTGTTGGGCGGCGGCACGGCCGCCGGAGAGATGGTTTCCAGCGAACCCACCACCATGAAATTTCGAAAAAACCATGGAAACGCTCACCCGATCTAGCTCTTTTTAGCCCGATATCTCTCCTAATGATTTCTAAGATCTATCCATAGAAGAAGAGGTAGAGGAGGACCTTATTCGAGGTTTGGAGTCGAGCCGATCATCGGGATGCTATTTGCGCGGTGGTGGCATCGCCGGAATCCTTCTACAGAGCAGCTCAAGCTTCAATCCGTCGGGTCATGGTGGGAAACTTCATCTCTGAGCCTAAGGGACCTTTTTAAATGGAAGAAATGGGGAGTGGGCGGTTATAGGCTGTCCAACCATTATTACCTCTTCAAGAGCAAGCTCAGCCATGGTGGAGGGGAGCAGAAACGGCTTGTAATAGCTGGAGGAGGGCTTGAAACTCTTCCTCTCCCTGCGAGGAGTTGAATCCAGTCGTTTCAAGGGGAAGAGGGAAGGCCATGGCATCAAATGCCATTGACGGCCATGAATGCTGGGGCTCGGCCATGGCTAGAGGAAGAGGAAACATCTGTAATGTGGCACATCCGGTCAAACTTTATAAAATAAGACTTAACTAAGTCTTAATAAGAGAAAACAGCCCAAAAATGTATTCTGGCCCACTTCCTAGACTGGCCCGGTTCAGCTTAACCAGCACACAACCCAAAAAAGATGCAAGAAAAATTCTAAGTAAAATGGCGTTGAGTGAGCTCTGCTCACTCAACGCCATCCATGTTACGGCATTGAGTGAGCTCAGCTTACTCAACGCCATCGCAGTTACGGCGTTGAGTGAGCTCTGCTCACTCAACGCCATCAAAATGGCCTCCAAGACAATGGCATTGAGTGAGCTCAGCTAACTCAACGCTATCCAGATTATGGCATTGAGTGAGCTCTGCTCACTCAACTCCATCAAGAATAAGCCCCTTTTAAACGATGGCGTTGAGTGGGCTTAGCTCACTCAACGCCGTCCAGATTGTTGCGTTGAGTGAGCTGAGCTCACTCAACGCCGTCCAGATTATGGATTTGAGTGAGCTTAGCTCACTCAATGCCGTCCAGGTTATGGAATTGAGTGAGCTTAGCTCACTCAACGCCGTCATGATTATGGCGTTGAGTGAGCTCTGCTCACTCAATGCCATCCAAGCAGCACCAAATGGCATTGAGTGCGGTCAGTGCACTAAACACCGTTCAACTTATGGCATTGAGTGCACTCAACGCACTCAACGGCATCCCGCCTGACATATTACGACGTTGAGTGAGCTAAGATCACTCAACGCCATCCAGTCTACGGCGTTGAGTGAGCTCAGCTCACTCAACACCAACCTGCCGACACTAGATCGCGTTGAGTACAGTCAGTGCACTCAACTCCATTCAACTTATGGCGTTGAGTGCACTCAATGCACTCAACGCCATCCAACTTATGGCTTTGAGTGAGCTAAGCTCACTCAATGCCATCCAGACCACGGCGTTGAGTGAGCTTAGCTCACTCAACGCCATTCCAAGGTCACGGGTGTGTCGGATCGGTTACGGGCGTGTCTGACCTATGTTGAAATTTCTGAGATCGACGATCGTCTTCCTGAGGTCGACGATCGTCGAAGGGATGCCCTAGGTTACGGGCGTGACGGGTCGGTCACAGGCGTGACCACCCCTTGACTCAAAATCTTGGTTAACAAACTTCAATTCCTTGGCTTTATAAGGTTCTGTTCAAATAAAACCACTCCTAGGCGTCTAGTTGGAAATTGGATGTTACAAATCCCAAAAAACAAAACAAAGATTTCGTCCCCGAAATCAAGGTTAAGCCTACGGGACTCCTATCGGGAGAAAGGCTTGTAACGTCCCATGAGAGTCGAAAGATTTACATCTCTACATTACGTTTGCTATGTGTGGTTTGAAGGTGTTTGTCAAATCTAAGACAAATTCGTCCAGTTGACTAGGTATATACCCCAATAAATAAAAGATTAGCCCCTATTCTTGAAATTTCAGTCCTATTGGTTTAAAATAGGAACGCAAATTGATTGTCCAGAGCAGTTGTGAGGTATACCTGACCGAAAAGCTCCGGATACTTTTGCCGCATCAAGTCCTGTGGCTCCCATGTATGCTCCTCCTGCCCATGAATTATTCGCAGAACCTTGACTAACGGAACCTTCTTCTAACGCAAGGTCCGTATTCCTCTTCCATCGATCCGAATCGGATCCAAGTGAACTGACCATTCAGAAGCTACCGGTCCATCTGTGGTCAAAATTCTATGCTCCGGGCACAATAGAGCCCTCCTAAGCGAAGAAACGTGGAATATGTCGTGCAGAGCTGCCAGCTCTGGTGGCAACTCCATCCTGTAAGCTAGGGCCCCGATCCGCTCTAGGATCCTGTAAGTGCCAATATACCAAGGGCTTAGCTTCTTCCTCCGACCACGCACCCGTGAAACTTCATGCATGGGCCGGATCTTCAAAAACACTAGGTCCCCAACCTGAAACTCCACCTGACGATGTCGGGCATCATAATACTTAGCCTGTCTCCTCTGTGCTTTTAACATCCTGTCTCTGATCAGTCTCACCTGAGCCTCGGTGTAAGACCCCCCTCCCGGAACACAACACACGGCACGAGAGGGGTCTTATGCCCAGAACAGCCGCCTTGCGGTAACACTAGCACTTAGACTAGCCTGTACCATAAGACGCCTATTCTGCCGGCTACCAAAAATATCAATAGATAAATGCCAACCCAACCATAATAATATGAAAGTCAAATCCACACCAAGCATATGTCCATAATATCATAAATAAAGAAGCTACAGCAAGCTTCTAATATCAGAGTACGTAAACAGAATTGCCCCGAAGGGCTACAACAAAATCTCTCTCTCACTCACATCTGTAACCGACGGTAGCGACGGTACCGTCCCTTCAGGCCCTGTCACCCTGGCCTGGCTGTCCGTCTGCATAGCCTGCTGCTCCACCTGCAGGGTTTCCACCTAAAAAGGAAGACGTAGCAACCGTTAGTCAAAAAGACTACGTGGTTTCACATCCGCTCCCCCGGCGACTCCTCGGCACCGGGCAGAGAAAGGAACAGGTACAATATATAAATAACAGAAGTACAACAGGTGAAGTGAGTATACATATTATAAGCAGCCACATCAGTAGTATATAATAATCAAGATCTTATTTTTGAATCTATAAACTACAGCAGCAAGAGAGTATATAACTAGAACAGTAAGTAACTCAACTTATAAGGATGCCCATACAAGCATATAAGTTGAGGGTCGTTCAGCAGAAAGTAACTCATCGTATAGGAGTGCCCATACAAACTTATACGATGAGGGTCTTGTCTATATAATGAAGTGCAATGCTATGTATGCAATGCAATGACACACCCATGCTCAAGCACATGCAATCGCTATGTCGACACAGACTTATAGTTCCCCCTATTAGAGCAGGTAGCTAACCTCTCAGGCATCAACTATCGTGGACAAACAGTGACAGTGGAGCGGGCATCTCCACTACTAGGCTGGTCTCCACATTACCTGGCCTAGGCCTCCGTACGCCTCAACGCTAAGAACACAACAGCGGAGCTCACATGCATAGTACGGCTCAGCGGGTTCTCTCGGGTAAATATTCACCAAGATCCTAGCCCCTGACTGGCCTATGGTATGACACGGAAGGAGCCTCGGAAATGAGCACGAGGACCAAGCCCAACCGTTCACATGGCACGGAAGGAGCCTCAGGACGTGAACACCAAGGACTAAGCCCAACTGCCCAAGGTCTAACTGTCAACTCCCATCGGTGTGACGATTGGCGAGCCGTAGACCTGCCACACTATCCTTAACCCGGGATTACGACACCGCGTGTCGACTCACACCACATGCAATTCCACAATTCCGTGGCATGGAAGGAGGCTCGGAGAAAGCACGAGGACCAAGACCAACCATCCATCAAATACAGAAGGAGCCTCGGGACGTGAACACTAAGGACCAAGCCCAACCGTTCAATTTTATCCAACTCAACCTCATTCCCATTCGTGACGATCAACACCGCACTTGTTAACTTCCACCATGCAACCCGTGGGGAGACGACACTCTAAGCATTGGACTATCCATTCCCTTCCATCAATCCATTATACATCCTGGCCGTAGTTCTAATCATTTACAAATCCTTCCAAATGAATTCAACATTTTATAGACAATACGCATAATGGAGATCTACCAAATATAACAAGCCTTTCATTCACTTAGGCTTGATTCACCTCTCGGCATAGGGATTCAAGTCCTCAAACATCAATCATCACACTACCTCGGTGATTAACACAAAAGAATTCACCCAACCTTGTGATGAATTGCAACATCTATTCCATCGAATCCAAGTTCATATTATAATCACCTAGATTTGTATGTAATCTGGTCAGCAACTTTGACTAAGTATTCCCGTGGCTACAGGTATCGCACGAAAACGTGCCACCACTCGTTGGAAAGGTAATTTCAAGGGCTACAACTTTTGTGTTTAGTCAAAAGCCCAGATCTGGTCACATCATACCAGAAATGCAACTCGAGTCTGCTGCGTACAGGATACAAAATTCTTGGGCATTAACTTCCAACCGCAGCAGATTCAAACGGACTTTCCCGTGGCTACAGGTATCGCATGGAAACGTGCAACAACTCGTTGGAAAGGTAATTTCAAGGGCTACAACTTTCGTGTTTAGTTGAAAGCCCAGATCCGCCCCCTTCTTGCTTAAAAATAGCCAAGAAGGTCGCTGCATGCAGAATGCAGATTCTGCACGCATCTTGAAGCTAGGTGAACGGCATCCGTTCATCTTCCTCCTCAAGCAAATTTTTCCCCAAATCGCAGCCAGAAGTTCCTCCACCCTTATTCTCCCTCTTGAGGCCATTTCCTCTTCACGTGACCACCCCTATCATCACTTTGAAGCGAGGGGAGGTTGAAGACGACTAAGCTTTAGAGCACAAGCTCTAGCATGGCCTTCCTAGAAAGCTTCATCTCACAAATCAAGACTCGTTTGAGTCAATGTCTCGCCTAAGAATAACTATAGATCTAGCACCAAGGGAGAGAGGAGGAAACTCACATTATTTCCGGCGTTTCCTCCGTTGCCGGCCATGAATCGCGTTATTCTTCGTGGCGGCATCCTTGGCTTCGTTAGCAGTGTTCTTCCACGGAAACGGCAGAGCTTTTCCTCCAGAATCCGGCTCCGGCGACCCCCGATATCTCCTCTTCCGCTCCCGTCGGTTTGCACGGTGAGGGCTCGGTAAGAACAATCGGGTGTGATGACTAGGGTTTGGTTTACTCCCTTTTTATATTACATATTAGGCTAAATCCCTTCTGCCACGTGTCACTCTCTAATTGGACCGCCCAAATTAGGTTTCAATTGAAGTGACCGGTCCAAGGATCATTCAGCACGAATCCCGAAGTCCGGTTCAGTCCGCCTGTACAAGCCGGCGAATCTGCCTTGGCGAAGAAAACGCCCAAGTAAAATTCGGCGGAAATCACTCGTCATTCTCGCCGATCGGCGAGAATCGTCAGGTCATTCTCGACGATCGGTGAGAACCGTCAGGTCATTCTCGACCAATTTTTTCGGGAATCAATAATGATTCCCGACGATTTTCCCTTAGCCTTTTTACTGGACATCCTGTGTTGATTACGTTGAGTATTCTCAGCGATACTCGACGATCGGTGGGTATAACAGGGGATTATCGACGATCGGCGAGAATCGCCGAGCATTCTCGCCGAATTTCCCTTAGTCTACTTGCAACTCTTTGTCCGGCGGGTATCGACCACCGATACCTGTCGAATCGGCGAGAATCAGTCCTCCATTCTCGACGATCGACGAGCATCAACCTCCATTCTCGACGACTTTTACTTAGTCGAGTTCCCTCATCTCGGCTACTTGTTGGGGTAACCTTGAACCCAACCCTACACTTATTCTATGCACCTGACACCTCGCGTCGGTGCACCCCGAGCCCGAGTTGAGTCTCTTGACTCAGAACACGTCCGAGGTGCCTAGCGCGAATTGGGACGTTACACTCGGTGTCTTTGAAAAAATCTGATCCCAACGCCTTCGGATCCTCGTCCTGATTCCAAGAAAGTGGGGTCCTGCATCTCCTTCCATACAAGGCTTCGTAAGGCGTCATCCTGATGCTGGACTGGTAGCTGTTTTTATAGGAGAACTCGACTAGGGGTAGGAGATTCTCCCATGGTTCCCCGCGGTCCAAAATGCTTAGACTCAGAAGATCTCCCAGCGTCCGATTGGTGCGTTCCGTCTGCCCATTCATTTGGGAATGGAATGTGGTGCTGAAGGTCAATCGCGTGCCTAAGTAACCGTGCACGGATCTCCACTCCCTGGAAGTGAACCGGTCATCCTGATCCGACACGATCGTCTTGGGCACCCCGTGGTATCGAACAAACTGCTCCACAATCTCCGCACTAGTACCCCTATAGAGTCATCCTTCTTGATCAGAATGAATCTGGCCACCTTCGTCAACCGATCGACGATGACCTAAATCGAGTCGTTTCTCGTCCGTGATCGGGGAAGTCCATGAATAAAATCCATCGCGATGTCCTCAAATTTCCACTCCGTGGGTACATGTTCTGAGATACATCATCCTTCTGATGATACAACATAGCGATTAAATCTTTACCTTCTCAGATATCCCGAATCTTGTTACCCGTCATCTAATTTCATGTGATAATAGTTAATTCTCATAATTACTCCGTCTTATTACCATGTCATTGTCTTGGTAACGCTACGGGTCATCATTCCAAACATGTTTTTTTTTACAAAATCTTATGTTCGCCCGAATAACGTCAAATTATATCGACTTTAATCTCACTATGTTGGTTACGCCACTTTACCTAAACAAGGTCTAAGGGAACCCAAGCCAATACTAATTTGCCCAATAAACAAAATTTTAGCCCCCAATAAACAAAAGATGAGCCCCTACTGATCTTGGGCTAAGTATCTTTGATATTACCCTTTTACATCTCTCTTAGCTGGGTGCACAATCCCTAGGGCATCAATCTTCGACTTGGGGTTCCACCCAGAAACTCGTTAATATACTCCATACTTTAAACTCTCTGAGTCACATTTATGACAACCTTATCCGGGTCAAAATGTTCCCAATCCCAAATGGGTATCTTCTGAACTTGAATTCCTATCCGACCCTCAGTTTTTGTCTCGGTGGTTGCCTCCAGGTAATTTTTTACCAGTATTAAGGGTTAAGACTACTTGTCTTTTACCATTCTACTAATGTATTATTGGTCTCAATTCTCCTTAAAGAAGTCTACCGCTTTGAATAATCCTTGATTGGGATAGTAGGGACACCTGAGTTTACGTCTTAGGTAGTCATTCTCGTGATAAACTCCTCCTTTATTCTCTTTGGGTATCTCCTTACCTTTACCAAATTCATACCCAAGGTCTATTTTGAACTAGGGCATACTATAAATTGTCATGGTTAGTCACGAGTCCTAGTTTGTTGAGGACACCTAATTAAATTATACATGAATTATTAAATTTTTACAAAAACTATAGAAAAATATTCTCCAAAAATTCTCATTTTTGGATAGTCCTAGGGTATAGTTATGATATACTCCCTGCCCAAATTTTAGAATATTTGGGAAAAGGATGAAAGGTGGGCGCACCTTTTTGTCTCTGCCTAGCTCTAGGTCTAGATCCCACCAAAAGAGATGCCCTTGTCAAACCAGTTGACCAAATTGACCCAAATAGATTTTGAAATATAGTAGACCCATAGGGCTACAAATTTCATGTTGGTCACTTCTACCAAAAAAGCCTCTAAGTACCTCATTAAATAGCATAAAAGAGAGCTTCATAAATCACTACATTATATATATAAATATAATAATTTAGTATTATAGGTTACTGTTCATCTTCTCAAAAAGCCCGAACTAGCAACCTAAAATGCTTAAAACATGTACCTTTTCTAAAGCTATTTCCCGGCCACCCAGCAATCTCCCTGGCCGGCCACCACCACCACCACCTCTTTTGAGGTGAGGGCTACCGTCGGGCGGCGGCACTGCCGCCAGAGAGGCGGTTTTCGGCGAACACGCCACCACGAAATTTCGGAAAAACCATGGAAACGCTCACCCGATCCAGCTCTTTTGAGCCCGATATCTCTCCTAATGATTTCTAAGATCTCTCCATAGAAGAAGAGGTAGAGGAGGACCTTATTCGAGGTTTGGAGTCGAGCCGATCGTCGGGATGCTATTTGCGTGGTGGTGGCGTCGTTGGAATCCTTCTACAGCGCAGCATAAGCTTCAATCCGTCGGGTCAGGTTGGGAAACTTCATCTCTGAGCCTAAGGGACCTTTTTACAGGGAAGAAATGGGGAGTGGGCGGTTATAGGCTGTCCACCCATTATTGCCTCTTCAAGAGCAATCTCGGCCATGGTGGAGGGGAGGTGAAACGGCTTGTAATAGCTGGAGGAGGGCTGGAAACTCCTCCTCTCCCTGAGAGGTGTTGAATCCAGTCATTTCAAGGGGAAGAGGGAAGGCCATGACATCAAATGCCATTGACGGCCATGAAGGCGTGGGCTCGGCCATGGCTGGAGGAGGAGGAAATGGCTACCACGTGGCACAACCGGTCAAACTTCATAAAATAAGACTTAACTAAGTCTTAATAAGAGAAAACAGCCCAAAAAAGCATTCTGGCCCACTTACTAGACCGGCCCGGTTCAGCTGAACCAACACACAGCCAAAAAAAAGATGCCAGAAAAATTCTAAGTTAAATGGCGTTGAGTGAGCTCTGCTCACTCAATGCCATCCATGCTACGGCGTTGAGTGAGCTCAGCTCACTCAACGCCATCCCAATTATGGCGTTGAGTGAGCTCTGCTCATTCAACGCCATCAGAATGGCCTCCCAGACAATGGTGTTGAGTGAGCACAGCTCACTCAACGCCATCCAGATTATGGCGTTGAGTGAGATCTGCTCACTCAACGCCATCCAGAATAAGCCCCTTTTAAACGATGGCATTTAGTGAGCTTAGCTCTCTCAACGCCGTCCAGATTATGGCGTTGAGTTAGCTTAGCTCACTCAACGCCGTCCAGATTATGGCATTGAGTGAGCTGAGCTCACTCAATGCCGTCCATATTATGGCTTTGAGTGATCTTAGCTTACTCAACGCCATCCATGTTATGGCGTTGAGTGAGCTTAGCTCACTCAATGCCGTCCAGATTATTGCGTTGAGTAAGCTCTGCTCACTCAACGCCATCCAGACAGCACCAAATGGCGTTGAGTGCAGTCAGTGCACTCAACGCCGTTCATTTTATGGCATTGAGTGCACTCAACGCACTCAACGCCATCCCGCCTGACAGATTACGGCGTTTAGTTAGCTAAGCTAACTCAACGCCATCCAGTCTACGGCGTTGAGTGAGCTTAGCTCACTCAATGCCAACCTGCCGACACCAGATGGCGTTGAGTGCAGTCAGTGCACTCATTGCCATTCAACTTATGGCGTTGAGTGAACTCAATGCACTCAACGCCATCCCGCTTATAGCTTTGAGTGAGCTAAGCTCACTCAACGCCATCCATACCACGGCGTGGAGTGAGCTTAGATCACTCAATGCTATTGCAAGGTCATGGGCGTGACGGATCGGTCAAGGGCGTGTCTGACCTATGTTGAAATTTCTGAGCTCGACGATCGTCTTCCTGAGGTCGACGATCATCGATGGGGGTCACGCCCTAGGTCACGGGCGTGACCACCCCTTGACTCAAAATCATGGTCGACAAACTTCAATTCCTAGGCTTTCTAAGGTTCTGTTAAGACAAAACCACTCTCAAGGGTCTAGTTGGAAATGGGATGTTACAAATCCCAATAGACAAAACAAAGATTTCGTCCCCGAAATCAAGGTTAAGCCTACGGGACTCCTATCGGGAGAAAGGCTTGTAACATCCCATGAGAGTCGAAAGATTTACATCTCTACATTACGTTTGCTATGTGTGGTTTGAAGGTCTTTGTCAAATCTAAGACCAATTCGTCCAGTTGACTAGGTATATATCCCAATAAATGAAAGATTAGCCCCTATTCTTGAAATTTAAGTCCTATTGGTTAAAAATAGGAACGCAAATTGATTGTCCAGAAGGGTTGTGAGGTATACCTGACCGAAAATCTCTGGATACTTTTACCGCAACAAGTCCTGTGGCTCCCATGTATGCTCCTCCTGCCCATGATTGTTCCACGGAACCTTGACTAACGGAACCTTCTTCTGACGCAAGGTCCGTACTCCTCTGCCATCGATCTGAATCGGCTATAAGTGAACTGACCGGTCGGATGCTACCGGTCCATCTGTGGTCAAAATCTACTGCTCCGGGCGCAGTAGAGCCCTCCTAAGCGAAGAAATGTGGAATACGTCGTGCAGAGCTGCCAGCTCTGGTGGCAACTCCAGCCTGTAAGCTAGGGCCCCGATCCGCTCCAGGATCCTGTAAGGGCCCATATACCTAGGGCTGAGCTTCTTCCTCCGACCACGCACTCGTGAAACTCCATGCATGGGCAGGATCTTCAAAAACACTCGGTCCCCCACCTGAAACTCCACCTGACGATGTCAGGCGTCATAATACTTTGCCTGTCTACTCTAAGCTTCTAACATCCTGTCTCTGATCAGTCTCTCCTGAGCCTCGGTGTCTTTGACAAAAACCGATCCCAACGCCTTCGAATCCTCGTCCTAAATCCAAGAAAGTGGGGTCCTGCATCTCCTTCCATACAAGGCTTCGTATGGCGCCATCCTGATGCTGGACTGGTAGCTGTTGTTGTAGGAGCTTCTCCAATGGTTCCCCGTGGTAAAAAAAGGATAGCCTCAGAAGATCTTCCAGCGTCCGATTGGTGTGTTCCGTCTGCCCATCCGTCTGGGAATTGAATGTGGTGTTGAAGGTCAATAGCGTGCCTAAGTAAGCCTGCATGGATCTCCACTCCCTGGAAGTGAATCGGCCATCCTGATCCGATACGATCGTCTTGGGCACCCCGTGGTATCGAACAAATTGCACCACAATCTCCGTACTAATACCCCCACAAAGTCATCCTTCTTGATCAGAATTAATCTGGCCACCTTCGTCAACCGATCGACGATGACCCAAATCGAGTCGTTTCCCGTCCGTGATCGGGGAAGTCTATGAATAAACTCCATCGTGATGTCCTCAAATTTCTTCTCCGGGGGTACAAGTTCCTAGATACATCATCCTTCTGATTATACAACATAGCGATTAAATCTTTACCTTCTCTGATATCCCGAATCTTGTTACCCGTCATCTAATTTCACGTGATAATAGTTAATTCTCGTAATTACTCTGTCTTATTACCATGTCATTGTCTTGGTAACGCTACGGGTCATCATTCAAAACATGTTTTTTTTTTACAAAATCTTATGTTCGCCCGAATAACGTCGAATTAAATCGACTTCAATCTCACTATGTTGGTTACGCCACTTTCCCTAAACTAGGTCCAAGGGAACCCAAGCCAATACTAATTTGCCCAATAAACAAAAGTTAAGCCCCCAATAAAGAAAAGATGAGCCCCTACCTATCTTGGGCTAAGTATCTTTGATATTACCCTGTTACATCTGTCCTAGCTGGGTGCACAATCCCTAGGGCATCAATCTTCGACTTGGGGTTCCACCCTAAAACTCGTTAATATACTCCATACTTTAAACTCTCTGAGTCACATTTACGACAACCTTATCCGGGTGAAAATGTTCCCAATCCCAAATGGGTATCTTCCGAACTTGAATTCCTATCTGACCCTCAGTGTTTGTCTCGGTTGTTGCCTCCGGGTAATTTTATTACGGGTATTGAGGGTTAAGAGTACTTGTCTTTTACCATTCTGCTAATGTATTATTGGTCTCAATTCTCCTTAAAGAAGTCTACCGCTTTGAATTATCCTATATTGGGATAGTAGGGACACCTGAGTTTACGTCTTAGGTATTCATTCTTGTGCCAAACTCCTCCTTTATTCTCTTTGGGTATCTCCTTACCTTAACCAAATTCATACCCAAGGTCTATTTTGAACTAGGGCTTACTATAAATTGTCATGGTTAGTCAAGAGTCCTAGTTGGTTGAGTCTAACTCATTGGTTAGAGGATTATAAGATGAGATCTTCATAGGCGGAGGTGTTCCTTGCTGGGGCAGGGTTTGCCGCAAGCTACGAAGAGGAATTCCAATTAATGATGAAGTGGACTTTCACATATGATTTCCCTTATTGGCACATCACTGCTTCCGCTGCTTAGTTTGTCCCCAAACTAAACTCGAGCGGGGGTGACCCAGGGTTAGTAGACTACTACTTTTCCGATCGAGGTTTCCTCTGATACCACTTGTAAGACCCCATTTTTTTCTTTTAAACACCGGGGTCTTAGGCCCAGAACCGCCGCTTTGCGTTGACACTCTCACTCCCGGGAAGGTCGTTAGTACAAAACGCCGATCCTGCCGGCCAAATTGATCGCTGAACAGTAGTATAAGTAAATATAAAGCTAGTCCACCATAACCACATGTACATAAATAAATCTCCACGAATGGAGAGTCCACAATAATAATAGTCAGAGTACAAAAGGAGGGCTTATGCCCAGTACATGTAATCCTCACTACAAGTCACTCGCGGAAGCAAAACTAAAACTAAGCTTCACCGTAACTGTCACATAACCGAGAGCACCCAAGCTAGACTTGCCCATCTCTGCCGACTCCAAACTCTGCTGGTGCTGCATCTTTGGGTGCTTCTTACTTTTGGGCCTGCAGTCGCCGCCTTGCAATCCATATCTGCATCTACGTCTTCGGCCTCCTGGCTGCTGAGTTGGTGGGATCCCACCCATCAAGGGGCATTTGAATCATGTATGTCCTGGCTGGTGACAATGGTAACACGGTTGCGGGGACAACTCTGTCAGAAACTGCAAAACTCGGGACCCTTCCATATGGTACACCTAAAATATTATGGTTCAAAAATCGTTAGTCTAAAAGTCTAAGACCTATCATCCCCTACACCTTCCCCCATGACTCCTAGGTACCGAGCGGAGAGGAAGAAAGGGAAGGACATGAAGGTGGAGAACAAGTCAAAAGCAGGTGACAACGGACCTATGCTAGCAATTCCATAGTAAATATGACAGAAGCAGAAAATAGGAAATGT
Source organism: Platanthera zijinensis (assembly GCA_039513925.1). Taxonomy (NCBI): domain Eukaryota; kingdom Viridiplantae; phylum Streptophyta; class Magnoliopsida; order Asparagales; family Orchidaceae; genus Platanthera; species Platanthera zijinensis. The sequence goes on from CM077083.1 coordinate 108,704,440, forward strand.
AACCTTAACTTATGCGGAAGCGCATAAGCCAAGGGATCTTTTGCAGGGCTCCCATCGTATAAAGTGTCCCATACTACTTATACGTTGGGGTGTCGGTTATCAAATAGCAAGGAGTAGTAAGTAAGTAAAAGCACAAGAAAAATAACCATTGATTTATAGGGATTACCCCTATATACCAAGGGGTCGTTTTGCAGGGCCTATCGTATAAAACGTCCCATACCATCTTATATGATAGGTGGCAATGTTTATGCTATGGCACGCAATTATGCTATGGAATGCACAAGCAAGTGCAACACACCCACACGACTCTATGCGCACAGACCTTTAGTTCCCCCTGTTCGGGCAGCTAACTTCACTCCAAGGAACGTCCGTAGTGGCAAACAGAGACAGTGGGCCGGGCCCCCCACTCCTAGGTGGGTAACCATACTACAAGGCCTAGCCCTTCCGTACGCCCCTAGAAGAACACAACCTAGAGTATTCGTATACTAGTGCTGGCTATATCCACCAGGCTTTCTTTGGCTAAGTGTCCCACACCGCCGAGTCAACGTACCGACGTCGGTGTGATCGATCGTCCAGTACAAATGACCCACCACTTTTATGCGCATGCAATTATGATAGTTATATTTGTACAAGTTCTCATGTTACCGAGCTTCCAGCTCTCTAGGCTTCCAAGCCTATACCAAGTCCCCGAGCATCCCGCTCCCTGGACTTCCAAATTTATATTAAGTCCCCGAGCATCCAGCTCCCCGGACTTCCCAATCAGAAACCAAACCATTGACATTACTAGTAGGCCCTTAGACCACGGACCTACTCTACCCATTCCATGTCAATTCTTCGTCCTAAGTGTACAAGTGTAGGTGTGAGGTGCAACAATTATTAGGGTTACTCTTGATCATTTTATTCCTAAGATTTAAGGTTAACCTTGGACTTCCCGAGGTTTACCCGGTGAAGGGCTCACAACGGTACTAGGAGTTATGATGGGGTGAATCCCAAAGCTCCCTTTCCAAGGCACTTATTGTAATTGATTGGTTCCCTTAACCCATTGCCTTCTCATATTACAGTGGGCTAATCCTAGGGTGACTTTGACTCTTCCTCTTCTCGGGGAGGATGATCTTCCGTCGAACCCGAACACCACTTAACACTAGTCAATCTCACACCCTACCCGTCATGACTTCCAATAATGAACTTGATTTAACTCACCCTATCCAAACCAGCAAGCTACCAAAATTCCATTTCCCAAGTTCATTACCCACTCTAGTTCAGCTTCTGCAGTTTTACTAAACGCAGACCATCCTAAGCCTTATGAGGTATGCAAGGGGTGGTACTTCAAATTGTCTTCCGAATCTCCTATAATATTTACTGGAGGTCTAACATGACATAATTAGTCTAAATCCAGAAAATAATAATTTTCCTATTTCATCTTGCATTTAATTTATTTATTCTCAGCCTCCCAATGCCCTAGTATGAACTTGAAGTGCACTAATGAGCCAACAATAAATCACCATAAAATCAGTAAAAATCCTATGTGGCATTTAAGCAGTAATTCCAAATTTTGAGAAATTTCAGAGGGGTTTAGGTCTACATTATCTAATTTACCATTTTAGACCACTTTTACTATATTATGAAACAAGTAATGTAAATATGTATCCAAAAATAACAAGAAAATTATAGAAGCTTTATGGTGATCTAAAACCATCATAAACAAAATCCCATAATTTTTCTCCAATATTTGGGCTCTGAATTTATTTTAATGTAAAACACCAATTTTCCTAGCTTTGAGAAGGAGGTACTATTTTTAATTATATAAAAATCCAGAGAAAATAACAGGAATTACAATCATGGTTTGAAACACCCTCTGACCAAATTTCATAAATTTAAAAATAATAAATGGGCATCATTTGTATTTTTCACTACATATCATAATTTGTACGGTAAAGAAGAAAGTATTCAAAGTAATCAGATAAAACTCCCAAGAAAAATACAGAAGGTTTTACATGCTATAAGATGCCATAATCCAAGATTTCATAACATTTCAGTGAACATAAATTCCATAATCATCAATATAAATATCTAAGACACAACTAGAGTTGTTAACGAAGTACTGGATAAATAAACCCAAAAGTCTCAACAAAATTATATTATGGTCATTAAGACCAGAAAATCACTTTTCCCAAACCGTATTTGATTTGTAGATCAGTTGATAGAATAATAGTTCAAATTAAGTTTGGTGACCTAAACTAGGGTTAGGGTTTTAGGTAGGCTAAATGTCTCCAAATTCCCTAAAATTTTGACCAAAGGACTTTAGTACCCTTATGGTCCTCTTCATCAAATTTCAAGTCAATCCAAGGTCATTTGACCCCATGAACTTCACAACCCTAAAAATCCCCATTAAGGGACCTACCCTAGGGTTCTAGGGCTACCATATCCCAAACCACCCCCAATTACATTGGAGTGTGTGTCATGCCCCAAAAAGCCAGTGGACAAAATATCAGCCTCTATTGAGGTTGTTTGACCACTCAAATCCCAAAAGGAATGAATTGACCTAATTAACCCTATAAGGGCCAACCTAGGGTCGAGTTGAAACTCAATCAAAACACTTCCAAAAGAGGTGGAATTTTTACCAGAGTTCTAACATTCCCCCTAAGACCTCCAACCCAAATTTGGGGGGATTATGTGGTGTTTTGGACACCTAATTAAATTATACATGAATTATTAAATTTTTACAAAAATTATTTAAAAATATTCTCCAAAAATTCTCATTTTTGAATAGGCCCTAGGTATTGTTAGGATAGACTCCCTTCCAAAATTTCAAAACATTTGGGCAAAGGATGAAAGGTGGGCACACCTTTTTGTCTCTGCCTAACTCTAGGTCTAGATCCCACCAAAAGAGGTGCCCTGGTCAAACCAGTTGACCAAATTGACCCAAATAAATTTTGAAATATAGTAGACCCATAGCGCTACAGATTTCATGTTGGTCACTTCTACCTAAAAAACCTCTAAGTACCTCATTAAATAGCATAAAAGAGAGCTTGATAAATCACTACATTTTATATATAAATATAATAATTTAGTATTATAGGTTACTGTTCATCTTCTCAAAATGGCCGAACAAGCAACCTAAAATGCTTAAAACCTTTATATTTTCTAAATCTATTTCCCGGCCACCCAGCAATCTCCCTAGCCAGCCACCACCACCACCACCTCTGTTGAGGTGAGGGCTACCGTCGCGCGGCGGCACGGCCGCCGGAGAGGCGGTTTCCGGCAAACCCGCCACCATGAAATTTCGGAAAACCATTGAAATGCTCACCCGATCCAGCTCTTTTGAGCCCGATATCTCTCCTAATGATTTCTAAGATCTATCCATAGAAGAAGAGGTATAGTAGGACCTTATTCGAGGTTTGGAGTCGAGCCGATCGTCAGGATGCTATTTGCGCGGTGGTGGCGTCGCCGGAATCCTTCTACAGCGCAACACAAGCTTCAATCCGTCGGGTCTTGGTGGGAAACTTTATCTCTTAGCCTAAGGGACCTTTTTAAAGGGAAGAAATGGGGAGTGGGCAGTTATAGGGTGTACAACCATTATTGCCTCTTCAAGAGCAAGCTCGGCCATGGTGGAGGGGAGCTGAAATGGCTTGTAACAGCTGGAGGAGGGCTGGAAACTCCTCTCCCTTAGAGGAGTTGAATCCAGTCATTTCAAGGGGAAGTGGGAAGGCCATGACATCAAATGCCATTGACGGTCATGAAGGCTGGGGCTCGGCCATGGCTAGAGGAGGAGGAAACGGCTGCCACGTGGCACAGCCTGTCAAACTTCATAAAATAAGACTTAACTAAGTCTTAATAAGAGAAAACGGCCCAAAAATGTATTCTGGCCCACTTCCTTGACCGGCCCGGTTCAGCTGAACCAGCACACAGCCAAAAAAAAGATGCCATAAAAATTCTAAGTAAAATGGCGCAGTGAGCTCTACTCACTAACTGCCATCCATGCTACTGCGTTGAGTGAGCTCAGCTCACTCAATGCCATCCCAGTTACGGCATTGTGTGAGCTCTGCTCACTCAATGCCATCAGAATGGCCTCCCAGACTATGGCGTTGAGTGAGCTCAGCTCACTCAACGCCATCCGGATTATGGCGTTGAGTGTGCTCTGCTCACTCAACGCCATCCAGAATAAGCCCCTTTTAAACGATGGCGTTGAGTAAGCTTAGCTCACTCAATGCCGTCCAGATTATGGTGTTGAGTGAGCTTAGCTCACTCAATGCCGTCCAGATTATGGCATTGAGTGAGCTGAGCTCACTCAACGCTGTCTAGATTATGGCTTTGAGTGAGCTTAGCTCACTCAACACCGTGCAGGTTATGGCGTTGAGTGAGCTTAGCTCACTCAACGCCATCCAGATTATGGCGTTGAGTGAGCTCAGCTCACTCAACGCCATCCAGACAGCACCAAATGGCGTTGAGTGCGGTCAGTGCACTCAATGTCGTTCAACTTATGGCGTTGAGTGCACTCAACGCCATCCCGCCTGACAGATTACGGCATTGAGTGAGCTAAGCTCTCTCAATGCCATCCAGTCTACGATGTTGAGTGAGCTCAGCTCACTCAACGCCAACCTGCCGACACCAGATGGCGTTAAGTGCATTCAGTGCACTCAACGCCATTCAACTTATGGAGTTGAGTGCACTCAATAAACTCAACGCCATCCCGCTTATAGCTTTGAGTGTTCTAAGCTCACTCAACGCCATCCAGACCACGGCGTTGAGTGAGCTTAGCTCACTCAACGCCATTCTAAGGTCACGGGCATGACGGATCGGTCACGGGCGTGTCTGACCTATGCTGAAATTTCTGAGCTCGACGATCGTCTTCCTGAGGTCGACGATCGTCGAAGAAGGTCACGCCCTAGGTCACGGGCGTGACGGGTCGGTCCCGGGCATGACCACCCCATGACTCAAAATCTTGGTCGACAAACTTCAATTCCTGGGCTTCCTAAGGTTCTGTTAAGACAAAACCACTCCCAGGGGTCTAGTTGGAAATGGGATGTTACACTGGGTAGACGCTTATGAGTGACATCTTGCCATGCCACCTAGATGAGAGCCTGATAGCGGGATCTGCTCGGGGTCCAGGTAGACGTTCATGAGTGACATCCAGCCCTGCCAGCTAGGTGAGAGCCTGATAGAGGGATTTTCTCAGGGTCTTGGTAGACGATCATGAGTGACATCAAGCCCTGCCATCTAGGTGAGAGCCTGGTAGCGGCATCTGCTCGGGGTCCGAGTAGATGCTCATGAGTGACATCCAGCCCTATAAGCTAGGTGAGAGCCTGACAGTGGGATCTGCTCGAGGACCGGCTAGTCACTCAAGAGTGACATCTAGCCCTGCCAGCTAGGTGAGAGTCTATGTAACACCCCAAAATCCTAAAAGCCTAAAATGTTTTTTAGATAAGGCAACACGACCTGGGACATGGGCGTGCCCCAAGGCATGTCCTGCTCGAGGTTGGGGCACACGACCAAGGGCAGGGGTGTGTCCTAGGTCGTGTCCTTCTCTAGTTTTGGCCAGGGAGCCCCACACAGCCAATGACACGGGTGTATCAGCTTGCCTCGATCTTCCTCTTTTGAATTCGTGGTTAAATTCTTTTGCGGGGTGGCGAGACAGTGTAAGTGCGAACTGCTTTAACATTGTTGAACTCTTGAATGTCCACTAAGGAATGTAAATACACTTGTTTTGAGGAACCTGCACGTTCCTAGATTATTGTCATTGCTTGCACAAGGTCGCTAATGTGTGTCTTGTTCACCTATAGGTGACTTGTAGTGGTGCTGGGCAGTCCGAGCCCCAGCATTCAGAGGAGAGTGCGGCAGCAGCTGAGGTGCCTACACCTCCTCCATCTGCAGAAATAGTTCGCTTAGTTACTGAGGCACTATTTGCCATGATTCAGCCGACCGGGCAGGCGCAGCTGGCATTGGTGCCAGATCATGTTGGTGTAAGACCCGAACATGTTGAGGTTGTGGATCCGCGATCAGCTGAACGATAGTTGAAGTAACTCATGAGCTTCAATCCACCTACGTTCACGGGTATGGGATCCCCAACACAGGCAGATGATTGAAAATTGTGAGTCATGCGTATATTGACAGCGATCAGGATGAAGGAAAATCATAAGGTCACCTTGGCCACCTTCATGTTGGAAGGAGAGGCTCGGTTATGGTGGGACGAGGTAGATGTACACCATTTAGTTGGCAGGATGTTAACACAAGTTTTGATTGAGGAGTTCTCTTGAATGTTCTTGGCCAAGCACTTAACAGCAGCACAACGGATTGCCATGGAGAACGAGTTCCAACGGTTAACGCAAGGAGAAAGTAGCGTTGATACGTACTTGCATGAATTTACAAGGTTGGGACGGTATGCGGGGTCTATCTTCGCGGATGAAAAAAGGAAAACTAATCGGTACTACGAAGGATTGCGGGATGAGTTGAGGTTCCTGCTTTCGAGTTCGTTGAACCAAGGATTTCAGGTATTGGTCGATACTGCGTGTGCGCTGGAAAAGGACATGAAATGGGTGCAAGGCAAAAAGGACTTGGCTGTGATAAAGCAAGTGTTCAAATCACCTTGCCCTGGAAAATCGTACTACCAAAAGAAGTGGGGCAAGAGATCCAAGCCTACGTGGCAAGCTTATGCGATAGTTGTGTTGGGAGCAACTTCAAGGCAAGAGTCTCGTACCTGCTTTACTTGTGGAAAAGTGGGGCATATAGCCCGTGATTGTTCGGTTACTCAGCCAAAGGGGGAAAAGAAGATGGGCGCATCTTATACTGAGATGGTCAAAGCAGTGGTAGAGTCGTTTGCATCCTAGGCGCAACCCAGAATTTATAATCTTGGCCAGCATGAGGCTATAAAGCAAAGTGACGTTGTCACAGGTACGATTTATGATATTTCTTACTTTGTTTATATTGCTTACTTTCTATATAGCTTGTGCATGATGTATATGCTACTAGCTTTGTCCTGATTCGGAACAACCTGGCGAGAGCCCTCTTTGATACGGGTGCTTCGCATTCATTTCTGTCTAAGGACTTCGTATCTCGAATTGGAGTACTGAGTCATCTGACGACGGATAGTATAAAGGTTTTATTACCGAATGGTTGTGTGATGCTGGCAGATAGATCTTGCGATGTGCAAGTTCAAAAAGAAAGTCGGGATTTCGGTTTGAGTGCATCTGTGCTACCGATATCCGAGTTTGATGTGATATTTGGCATGGACTGGCTCTCGGAGAAGCATGCCTTTATTGATTGCAATTCAAAGGAGATCACACTGGGTTAGAATACCGAGCTTGAGACTAAGTTCTCTAGTATGTGAGGAGAGAGCGGAATCTTGGTGTCTGCTCTCCAAGTCGTCAATTCTGTTCGGAAGGGCGCGGAGTTATTCTTCACGCTTATTCAGGTTGTTGAGCCAAATGCCAGTGTGAGCGATGTTCTGATTGTGTCGGTGTTTGCTGATGAATTTCCTAAGGAACTTCCTGGGTTACCACCGCAGCAAGAGATCGACTTCACGATTGAGTTGGTGCTAGGTACAAAACCTGTGGCCCGCTCGCCATATCGCGTAGCGCCAAAGGAAATGTCTTAATTGAAAGTCCAACTGTAATAGTTGCTGGAACAGGGATACATACGCCCAAGTATGTCACATTGGAGCATGCATGTTCTGTTTGTGAAAAAGAAGGATGGTAGTTTACAGTTATGTATCAACTATCGTGAGTTGAATAAGCTGACGGAGAAAAATAGGTATCTGATTTCACGGATAGATGACATGTTCGATCAGCTAGTGGGATCAACCGTCTATTCCAAATAGGATTTAAAATATGGATATTACCAGTTGAGGATTCGGAAAGGTGACATTCCCAAGACAACATTTGGAACACGGTACAGGCATTATGAGTTCACCGTAATGCCGTTTGGCTTATGTAATGCGACTTCGGTATTCATGGATCTAATGCACCGATCGTTCTGAGAGTACATTGATCTGTTTGTGATTGTCTTCATCGATTATATCTTAGTGTACTCGTAGTCGGAATCCGATCATGCAAACCATTTGCGGTTGGTGTTGCATACCTTGCAGAGGAACAAGCTATATGCCAAGTTCTGAAAGTATGAGTTGTGGCTGTCATCGGTGGCTTTTATTGGCCACGTGGTAAGTGGAGAGGGCATAGAAGTTGATCCATCAAAGATAAGTGCCATACGAGAGTGTCCAGTGATGTCTTCAGTGGCCGAGGTCAGGAGTTTTCTTGGACTGGTAGGCTAATATAGATAGTTTGTGGAAAACATCTCACATATTGCTTTGCCTCTGACCACGTTGACGAGGAAGGATCAGAAGTTCGTTTGGACGCTGGAGTCTGCGCGAGATTTTGAAGAGCTGAAGAGTCATTTTACAACGACGCCTATTTTGACATCGCCATGTGGTACAGATGTCTATGAGATCTATAGTGATGTTTCAGGGAGCGACTTAGGCTGCGTTCTTCGGCAGTTTGGCAAGGTGATTTCTTATGGCTCACGCCAGTCGAAATTGCACGAACGGAATTATCCCGTCCACGACTTAGAGTTGGCAATAGTAATCTTTGCGCAGAAATTGTGGTGCTACTATCTATATGGCGTAATGGTGGATATCTATACATATCATAAGAGCCTTATTTATCTGTTGGATCAGAAGGATCTAAATATGCGACAACGAAGGTGGATGGAGTTCCTGGGGGACTACACCTTTGATTGTCATTGTACTCCCAGGAAGGGAAATATGGTCGCTGAGGCATTGAGTCGTAGGACATCGGTTCGAGCAAGGTTTTTGCAGATGCATGATGAACATCTGATCCAGGAGTTAGAAGCATTAGAGATTTCTTGTGTTGACAAGAATTCCACAGCTAATGCATGCTTGAACTGGACGGAGGTACAGTATGACCTTGCAGGCAGGTTCGGCAAGAAACGGAGCTTGATGAAAGTCTCCAATGTTAGGCAAAGGATGGGTCAGATGACCAGTTCTCCTGGGATGATGGCTTGTTACGGAAAGATGGACGGTTATGCGTCCCAAGTACGGTTAAGTTGAGAGAAGAGTTGATGTATCAAACCACACTTTGCAAAGTACTCAATTCACCCTGGGAGCACAATGATGTACAAGGACATGAATAAGTTATGTTGGTGGCCAAGACTAAAGAAAGAAATAGCACAGTATGTGGCTAAATTTCAAAATTGTGCGTTGGTCAAAGCCGAATGTCAGAAGCCTGGCAGTTTCCTGAAGTCATTTCCTATTCCGGAGTGGAAGTTTGATGATATTTCAATGGATTTTGTTCACGGGTTGCCGAGATCTCAACGCGGGAATGATTCAATCTGGGTGATTGTAGACCGGTTGACAAAAGTGGATCACTTCCTACCGAATAAGAGGGACGATTCAGTGGAAACCTTGGCAAAACATTATGTGGAGCAGATTGTTCAATTGCACGGTGTTCCCCAGAGTGTCGTCAGTGACCGTGATGGGCGATTCACATTGAATGTGTGGTGGATAATTCATCAATTGTTTGGAACAAAGTTAGCATTCAGTACGACCTTTCATCCCTAAACGAATGGCCAGACTGAGAGGACCAACAAGACGATTGAGGATATGCTCCGAATGTGCGCCCTAGATTTTGGTAAGAGATGGGAAGATCATCTCTATATGGTGGTGTTTTCCTACAATAAAAGCTACGAAGAGAGCATCGGTATTGCACCGTTTGAAGCTCTGTATGGTGGTAAGTGTCATACACTGTTAGCTTGGGCAAAAGCAGGTGAATCCACGTTACATAAGCATAAGGAAGTCGAAGAGGCTAACTCGACAATATTGTCTATTCGTGAGAGGCTACTGATAGCCCAGGATCGACAAGCAAAGTACTAGAATTCCAAGCACCAGAATGTGGAGTTTGCGGTGGTTGATTGGGTATATTTGAAGATCAAACCATTCAAAGGCGTATCCTAGATTCTGCGTTTGAAAAATCTATGTCCGAGATATCTTGGTCCGTTTGAAGTGGTGGAGCGAGTTTGGGAAGCTGCCTATCAGCTAGCTCTTTCGGCAGAATTGAGTGGATTGCATGATGTGTTCCACATCTCAGTGCTTCGAAAAGCCGTCAAGGATCCAGCTCAAGTGATTTAGAGTGATCGCGTACAGGTCGAATATTGGCTAACGACAAAGGTTAGGCCCATTAGGATCGACGATAAGGCCGTTAAACAATTGCGGAACAAGACAATAGTGATGGTAAAAGTCCGGTGGTACAATTGTGGCTAAGAGGAGTTAACATGGGAGCGAGAGCAGACCATGCGAGCTGAATTTCCCGAGTTATTTGTTTAAACCGTTGAATAGTGCGTCTTTTATTGTAACGGACATTTCAAAGTTATAACATTATGATTGCTGAGTTTCCTCACTGTATGAAAATTTCGGGATGAAATTTATTGTATGGAGGGGAGGTTTGTAACACCCCAAAATCCCAAAAGCCCAAAATGGAGTTAAGACAGGGCAATATGGCCTAGAACATGGGTGTGTCCCAAGGCGTGTCGTGCTCTTGGTTTGGTCACACGGCCAAGGACATGGGCATGTCTTAGGCTGTGTCCTTCTCTGGTTTTGGCTAGAAGCCCCACACAGCCAATGACACCGGTATGTCAGAGGCCGTGTCCTCCTCGGGTTTGTGCAGCCTATTGACACGACTGGGCAAGGGCATGTCTACAGCTGTGTCTAGGAACACGGCATGTGACACGGGCGTGTCACAGGGCCGTGTCCTTCTCTAGAATTGCCCAGGCAGTGAGGCCTGGTGAACATGGGCTAGACACGGGCATGCCTGAATCAGTGTCAAGACACACGGTATGTGACACGGGTGTATCACATGGCCGTGTCTTTTTCTGGATAAGTCGGTTCGTGTACCGCTTGTAGTACATGACCTGTGACACGGGCATATCACAAGCAGTGTTAGCCAAAAAATAGACTTTTAAGGACGATTTGGGGCCATTCGTTTCCTTCATCCTGGATCCTGTGGCCCAGGTTATTCCCTGCTGGGTTTAACTCCAAAGTTGACTGAAGATTTCATTCTACACTTGGCCATCTTCTTGCTAAAGGAGAAGTAAGAAAGGAGGAGGAGGAGGAGAAGATCCGCCTGCCAGTGGAGCTCCCGAGTTCCGATTCGAGATCCGAAGCCAGTTTTGTGGAGGCAAGGCCGCTGCGGTGCTTTCCAACCAGCTAGAATTTCTATGGCTCCCAAGAGATTGTCAAGGGTAACGATCTTCCTTCTTGGACAAGTGAAGTCCATCTTTATGCATGAGCATGGGATCCTCAACCAAAAGGTGGAAAGAGTTAGTGATCCCAGTGGGTTGATAGTTGTTATTCCCGGCTGAGTCTTCATCTAGACCCGAAAATGTGTAGTACGGGCATGCTATGTGAAGTACATCTGGACAGGTTGGTCTAAATTTGTGATGTTGCATTTTGCGCACTAGAGAAGACTCCACGTATACAGGTGTAGTTTGTGGAGTCGATTGGTTGTGCCTGTGAAGTGGAGTAGCAGGAATTACTGGAATGAGGAATTCAAGGAAAATACCCGTGTACTGCTTGTGCTGTTGCTACAGTGTAGCCAGTCCTTTGTGAATAGTGTAGCCAGTTCTTGGTGGACAATGTGGCTATTGTTTATCAAGTACTTGGTGGACATTATGGCTATTGTGAGCTGCGAGCTCTTAAAAAGTCTTCTTACTGAATAGGAAAGGTGAAACCGACCCACGCCTTCGGATGTAGCCTTAAGTACGTTGTATTCGGTGATGGCTAGGCGATTTGAGCAACGGGGGGTGGTTGATCCGTACCTGAATTATGTAGACTATACAGGAGAGCGTCAAGGCATTGAGATGTCGTTAGTGGCATAATGAGAGTCTTAGGCCTGCGTGCCATTAAGACTAAATGCTCAATACTGTGTAAATGGTGGTGTTGACCCTGGTTCACCGGTGCACAAAGAATGTGCCCTGAGTGCACGGATCGTCGGGCCGTGTGGCTGATGATTGTGATGGATTGATTGTGCGTGAGAGCACAATATATGATATATCTGTCTATGCATTGTTATGCCTGCAAGGAAGGAATACAACTGCCCCGGGAAAGGAGTAGTATTGTTATAAATTGGTCAACTGAATTCTGACCGTTGCATTGTTTACCACCTTCTGGGTGGGCTGTCCCTGTGTAGGTGCTGGAGAGCCAAGCGGGAAATGAAGGGCAGAAGTCCCTACTGCTGCTACTAGCCCTTGAAGTCTAAGCAAATTGTGTTGTGTTTTATTAATGTGTGGCCGGCCTGCGTGCCGATGTATGCAATCCACACTGTGAAAAGAGGAACTATAAGGCCTTATGGCCAACCTGTTTGTATTTGTTGTACATTCCTTCAAGTGGTTGTATATAACTGTGGTTTATGTATATAGTGGACATTCCTGGTTTGAGTTCAACTTATTTTTTAAATCTTCCGCTAACATGCTCTGAGTTAGGGTGCGATGGTGTTTTGTTATTAACCTGTGACCTCGCCGTCTGTTTATAACATATAATATGGGGGCCCGACCGGACCTTCTATTATATGTTATTTAATGGGTGGAGTCGTTACAGCCTAGCAGCGGGATCTGCTCGGGATCTACCAAATGAACACTTCACCTATTAACATGAATCATGTTGCGCGCTAGGGTTCGAAGAAAATAAACGCAACCGAACTAGCAACCAGATAAGGCAAATATACCTATCGAATTGTAGCTCGGGGACACAAGTGTCGTATTGAAATCCGGGAACTGTTGAGTATGCTTACTCACACGAAAACTATTATCTTATCGACGGAAAAACTAGGGTTTAGAGAATCTAATTGAGATTAAGGAAATAAAACTAATGCTAGAAAGAGAGCTATTGCAATAAAGTAAAGTGCTATTAAGTAAAACGATTACGATAGAAGGGTTGAAAATATGAAATGGAAATGCACTCGATCAAGAATCACCTCGGCTAAAGACGATTAAGAAAATGCGATAAAAATTTAAACTTAATAGGATAAAGGTCCTTGACCGTGGAGGTTCCTAAAGCTTGAACACGCTTCTCTCAAAGTAGTGCCCAACTGAGTTTAGGAAGGTCCGACCGACTCTCGTCTAAAACGGAGGCCTAAAACTCGCTTTACGCGATGAACCCCACTATTGGATTTTACTCCAATCCGGGAGATTTGGACGACTGCCACTCTCGAGGGGTGCGTACAACTCCCTTTACTCTTGAATGCTCACTTCATTCTATCGGCCTCTCGGCTAGCCCAGAATGAAAGCAAAGGTGGAGAGTATATATCGACAATATACCTCCAACCCGTGATTAATCAAGAGTAATTCAAGGCCCTAACCTAAAAAGAAAAGATTAATTAAAACATCATAACTTAATCGCTCTAACCTCGGATCATCAAAATCGAGTACAAGGAGGATTAGTTAATCATTATGGAGTGGAGGAGGGGGAATGAGTATTAGAGCATAAAAACACAAATAAATAAGTAGAGAAAAAAAACAACTATTATATTAATGAAAAGGAGAGTTACACTAATTGAAATTGAAATTACAAGTGCATGAAATTTAGAACCTATTCTAGACCTACATTAAGCAACTAAAACAAGACTAAAGATTACAAGGAAAGCTAAGGAAACTAAATATTAAACCATGGCTAAGCAAAAATTACAAAAGAAGAGAGAGAGAGAGAGAGCGAGAGAGAGAGAGAAAAGCATAAAAAGATAAAGAACAAAAGGGGCAGCACCTCCCCCACTCAACCAAAGCTTCCGGAAATGAAGAGAGGGGGTCTAAATATATAGATTTTTTTCACGGGTTGGTCACGCCCTCCGACATGCCCTAGGGGGGGGCGTGTCAGGGGGCGTGACAGTACTATGTTGACCTCGGGCTCTGGACTCTGGCGGAAAGGATCATTGCCTTTGTACGTCGGTGGTCACGCCCTAGGTCACGCCCGTGTAGGGTGGCGTGACACTCACGTCATGTCGAAATCATTGGTCGAAAATCCGTCAGTCGTCGGAAATGTTGATGTCACGCCCCAGGTCACGCCCGTGACGGGGGGCGTGATAGTACTGTTGCGTACTCTGGCGGAACGACTTTTAATGCGGCGGTAGGATTTGCGGCAAAGGGCGACACGCCCATGGTCACGCCTGGTGACACGCCCAGGGAGGGCGTGTCAGGGGGGCGTGATAACGGTTTTGTTAGTTTTTCTGTCCCTTCCAGCAGGAGTCCTCGGGATCGGGTGACACGCCCTAGGTCACGCCCAGGGAGGGCGTGATAGGGGGGCGTGTCAGGTCATTTTGGCCAATTTTCTGGAAACCTGCAAAAAGACAAGAAAAAGTCAGTGGCAATAATATTTACATAAAAATGATAAAAAATAAACTAATAATAGACATGATTTGTACAATATAAAATAGAAAATACAATAATAGTTTAGGCTACAAAACGTATTATCAAATTCCCCCAAGCTTAAGCTTTGCTTGTCCCCAAGCAAAAATATAAAAACTAGATATTTATAAAAAGGACTAATCAAAAAGTTTTAATTATGCCTACACAAGTACTATGCGAAATTCTAAGTAGGGAAAAGGTGAAATATAAGTCTAAAACAATTATTTAGGTATGGTAAAACTTTTATAAACTTTACTCAATAAAAATAAATCATCCAAAATTTTAACGAGATTTTTTAAATAGACTTAAGCAAAGCAACGAAGATGAAAAACACGCATTGAGTTGTTACTAGATCCAAGCAACGCATTATAATTATATCAATTTAATTAACAAAAATCTAGGTTTAAATCCAAAACTAAAACTGATTTACTTTTTTTCTTTTCTTAATTGTTAAATAAAAATCAAAAAGCGTGAATCAAAAGAACTTAAATAGGACAGAAACGTTTGGTTTAGGAATATGATTAGGAGTGAAATTCAAAGATAAACGTGAAGGTTTAAAATCACACTAAACCAAAGCAAAGAGTTTCAAAAACTTTCATAAAAAAATATATACACTTTTTTTTCTTCTTTTTTTTCCATGTTTTGTTTCTTTTTTTTTTTTCAAAATGAAGGTCATAAATATTTTTATTTTCCTTTTGAATTGGCCAAACAGAAATAAACATCACTTTTGAGCATACTTTTTTTTTTCCAAAACCTTTCTCCCACAAAAATCACAAAATATCCTATCAAAATCGTCAAAATAATTTATGAAACTCAAAAAGGCTAGTGTGATTCGATAGGTTGGAAATTTTGGCTTTGGTGAAATTGAAATGAAGGGAGGAGCAATCAAATGAAATTGGAAAAAGGCTCAAAAAGGCTAACTAGTGGTAAAAGTTTTTAGGTTGGCAGGAAAGCTCAAATGAAAATAAAAACGGCCTAAATCATTTTCACGCTTTTGAATTTATTTAAAACAAAGGTTTGAAAAATTTCAAAAAGCGAGTCCTAGATAATAAAAGAATATTGATGAAATTAACTTGAAAATAGAAATAATAGGTGACTTGGATCGTTCACATCTACTACGCTATTCAAAATTTGACTTTACAAAAATTATTCAAAAACGAAAAAGAAAATAGTGGATGATGAATTTTTGAGAAAGTAAAGGAAATAAAAAACAAAAAACCATAATAGAAATGCGAGTTTTAGAAAAATATTTCACCTTAACATGCTGCCGTGAATTAGAAACACAGCTTGGCCAACATTTTACTTGTGAAACATAATTAAAAAGGACAATTAGAAATATTATAATTAACTACGTTGTTTATAGAAAATTTTGAGTAAAACAAAAACAAAAACTAGGGGTACTATTGAAATACCAAAATGTCTAAACTATTCAAAAAACCACATATATATATTTTTTAATTTTGTGAAATATTCTCTCTTTTTTTTTGGATTTTGGAAATTTTTTTCTCTTTTTTTTGGAATTTTAAGATATTCATTTTTTTTTGGAAATATTTAAAATATATACAAAGAGAAAAATTTGTACACTAAACAAAAATGAAGGAGGAAGTCCTCCCCCAAGCTTAAAATAGACATTGTCCTCAATGGCTAAAGAAGGGGATTGGAGAAGGAGAGAAAAGTAAAGTATAGAATTAAAAGACAGAATTGAAAGACAGGTACTTCCCCGGATTTATTTGCTGCGAAAGCTGAGTGATGCCGCTCCCCCGAATGTCTTCTTTGGACTTCGTGATGGATTCAGCAATGTTGGAGCAGGCGATCGCAGAAGCTTCAGCTTGTCGGAGCCGTCCGAGGCCAAAATTGTAAAATAAAGAAAACAGAAAAAGATAACTTGGGTTGCCTCCCAACAGCGCCCTTTGGTTAAAGCGTCGTTGAGCTCGACGCATCAAAAAAATAATATTGTCCAAAAATATTGTTGTCCAGAAATAAAATTGTTTTTAGCAAAAATTAAAAGTTCAAAGTTAGAGTTCGTGAAGCAGAAACTTAATTATGTTTGGACTGACATCATCATCACCAGAGAAATACAGTTTAAGACGCTGACTATTCACTTTGAAATTACCCTTATCAGGGTGAGAAATTAAAACAGCTCCATAAGGAAATACTTCTAAAACAGAAAACAGGCCAGACCAGCGAGATTTTAATTTGCCCGGAAATTAACGTAAACGAGAATTATATAAAAGGACTTGGTCGCCCGGCTTAAAGTTTTTAGGGTGCCTTAAGTGTTTATCGTGTAAACGCTTCGTCCGCTCTTTATAAAGTTTATTATTTTCATAAGCATAAGAGCGCCACTCATCGAGTTCATTTAGTTGAAATTTTCAAAGGTCACCGACTGAGTGGGGATCGAAGTTTAAAAATTTTAAGGCCCGAAAGGTGCGGTGTTCTAACTCTACGGGCAGATAACACGATTTTCCATAGACCAGCCGATACGGCGTACATCCGAGGGCGGTTTTGTACACTGTTCGGTAGGCCCATAGAGCATCGTCATGTTTGGCTGACCAGTCTTTCCTAGAAGTTTAAACAGTCTTTTCTAATATTCTTTTTATTTCTCTATTTACTACTTCGACTTGTCCGTTAGTTTGGGGGTGGTAGGCAGTGAAAAGCTTATGCGTAACGCCGTATTTTGTAAGGATTTTTGAAAATTGAGCGTTATAGAAATGGGAACCCCTATCGATAACGATTGCGCGTGGCGTACCGAATCTAGAAAATAATTTTTTTAAAACGTGACTAGAACTCGGGAGTCATTCGTAGGAAGAGCTTGGGCCTCAGCCCATCGTGAAACATAATCAACAGCAACTAAAATAAATTTGTTTCCGAAGCTAGAAGGAAGGGGGCCAAGAAAATCAATTCCCCAGAGGTCGAAAATTTCGCACTCTAAGAAATAATTTTGCGGCATTTCATTTTTATTAGAGATGTTGCCCGACCGTTGGCAACTATCACACCAGCTCACAAAGGCTTGCGCGTCTTTAAACAGGCTAGGCCAGTAAAAACCCATGCAAAGCACCTTGTGAGCGGTGCGAGCAGCTTGATAGTGCCCACCTGTCAGACCTTCATGCAAATGTTTTAGAATATCAATTCCTTCATCATAAGAAACACATCTCCTTATCACTTGATCTGCACAGATTCTAAAAAGATGCGGGTCTTCCCAAAAGTAGTTCTTCAGCTCAGAAAAGAATTTCTTCTTTTGCTGAGAGGAGAACTCTTTTTGGGAGCACCCGGGCCACTTGATAGTTTGCGATGTGCGCGAACTAAGGAGAAGTAGATGTGTTAACTAAAAGCAGCTTCTCATCAGGAAAATAATCATTAAAATATTTTTCATTTAATTTTTCTATAAAGGGGTTATCTAATCTGGATAGATGGTCGGCGGCCAAGTTCTCGGCTCCTCGCTTATCTCGGATCTCTAAGTCAAACTCCTGGAGGAGTAAGACCCAGCGAATCAAGCGAGGCTTGGCATCCGTTTTGGCAAGAAGGTACTTGAGGGCCGAGTGGTCCGTAAAAACAATTATTTTTGAAAGTGTAATGTAAGGGCGGAATTTATCAAATGCGAATACTAAAGCTAAGAGCTCCTTCTCGGTTGTGGTGTAATTTTCTTGTGCAGATGTGAGGGTTTTACTAGCGTAATAGATGGGGTGGAAGTTTTTAGATATGCGTTGACCTAATACGGCTCCCACCGCAAAACTACTCGCATCGCACATAATCTCGAAAGGAAGGTCCCACACCGGAGCTATCATAATCAGTGCGTTAATTAACTTTTCTTTAATTATTCAAAGGCAGAAATACAAGAGTCATGAAAAATGAATGGAGCGTCTTTTTCTAAGAGATGGGTGAGGGGCTTAGTGATCTTGGAGAAGTCCTTTATAAAACGACGATAAAAACTAGCGTGGCCTAGGAAACTTCTTATAGCTTTTATGTTTGTAGGCGGCGGCAACTTCTTAATAACTTCTATCTTGGCAACGTCTACCTCAATACCTTTAGCAGAAATTTTATGACCCAAAACTAACCCTTTCCTCACCATAAAATGGCATTTTTCCCAATTTAGGGCAAGGTTAGTTTCTTCGCATCGTTCTAAGACTTTTTCGAGGTTTTCTAAACATCTATCGAAGGAATCGCCGAACACGGAGAAATCGTCCATGAATACCTCCATAATGTTTTCTACGTACTTGTCAAATATTGCGAGCATACATCGCTGGAATGTAGCTGGCGCATTGCACAATCCAAATGGCATTCTTCGGTAAGCGAAGGTGCCGAAGGGACATGTAAACGTAGTTTTATCTTGGTCCTCGGGAGAGATGGGTATTTGAAAGTACCCCGAGAGGCCATCGAGAAAACAATACAAGCTATGGTCGGATAATCGTTCTAAAATATGGTTGATAAACGGTAAAGGAAAGTGGTCTTTGCGGGTGGCGTCATTTAACTTATGATAATCTATACACATACGCCAACCTGTCACCGTCCGTGTCGAAATTAATTCATTATTCTCATTACTAACTATGGTTATCCCTCCCTTCTTTGGCACTACCTGAACGGGGCTAACCCACTTACTGTCCGATATAGGGTAGATAATTCTTGCGTCTAATAATTTCATAACCTCGCCCTTAACTACTTCTTTCATATTCGGGTTTATACGGCGCTAAGGTTGAATAGGGTTACGCGAATTATCTTCCATTAAAATTTTATGGGTACAGAAAGATGGGCTTATGCCCTTGATATCAGAAATTTGGCAAGCAATTGCCCGGCGATGCTTACATAGAACTAGAAGAAGTTTATCATTTTGCGTATCCGTAAGGTAGGACAAAACGATAACTGGTAACTTGGAATCTTTTTCTAAGAAAGCATACTTAAGGTGTTTAGGAAGTTCTTTAAGTTCTAGGGTAGGGGGTTCTTCATAAGAGGATTTAGAGATTCTTTCTTTTTCAAAAATAATATCTTCATAAACTTTTTTATAAGGAACGTAATAAGGGGTGGGGCTAGAAGCCAAGACGGCTTCTTGTAGCGATTCAGTGGGAAGAAAAGAGGAAGAACAAAAATCAGAAAATTCTTTTTCAAACTCAGAAAGACAATAAGAAGATTCATCACTTCCCTGCAGCGATTAAGTTGTAAGAGAAGAGGAGCAAAAAGCAGAAAATTCTTTTTCAAAGTCGGAGAGGCAGTAGGAAAAATCATCACTCACGGCGTCTACGAAAAGCTTGAGTCATTATTTGCTAGGGTGTTCTTCATCGAAGGTGTGATAGAAAAAGTGACTTCGTCGTCGCCTACTCAAAGAAAGAGCTTACCATTGCTTACGTCAATGATGGCTCGGGAGGTGGCAAGGAAGGGTCGGCCAAGGATCAGGGGAACCTCGACGTCTTCTTCGATGTCCAAAATGATAAAGTCCACCGGGAAGATGAACTTGTCGACTTTCACTAGAACATCCTCCACTATTCCTAACGGGTACTTGACGGATCTATCAGCTAGCTGGATACTCGTACGTGTGGGGTTAAGGCTACCAATCCCAAACTTTTTAAACAACGAAAAGGGCATCAGGTTTATACTCGCGCCTAAGTCATCTCACGCGTGTTTAACAAAAAGATCACCGAAGACACACGGGATAGAGAAACTACCCGGGTCACTGATTTTCTTCGGCAAACCATTTGTTAAAACGGCGGAACACTCGGCGTTTAGCATGACGTGCGAAAGATTCTCTAACTTCTTCTTGTTTGTAAGGAGGTCTTTAAAATACTTGGCGTATTTCGGCATCTGCGAAATAGCCTCGTGGAAGGGAAAATTAATATGGATTTGATTGAAGATCTCTAAGAAGCGGGAGTACTGATCATCTTGACGTTGTCTATTAAGTTCAGAGGGGTATGGAGGAGTTGAATTATTTTTGAAGATGGGTGGTGGAGTGAGATTATTTTCTAAAATAGGGGTGATAACTTCTTCAGCAAAGGGTGGAAGCGGAGCGGAGCTTTAATTTTTAAAGGCAGGAGCGGAGCTTTGATTTTTAAAGGTGGGAGCGGAGCTTGCCTCAGGCTCTTCACTTACCATACCGGAGACTTGCTTCCCACTCCGAAGAGTTATAGCTTTCGCTTGCTCTCTCGAGTTGGGTTCGGTATTGGAAGGAAGAGACCCTGCGGGTCGATCAGAAATTATTTTCGCGAGCTGTCCTACTTGATTTTCTAGACTTTTTACGCTTCCGGTTAAAGTTCTTATAGTAGCGTCATTTGTGGTGATATATTTAGAAAGTAATTCTTCCAAGCTTGGAGGTTTTGGGTAATTTTGAAGAGTTGGTGGTGCAGAAAAATCATTTTGCGGGGGTGGGCGCATCGCATTCGATGGATTACTCCATGAAATGTTCGGGTGATTTCTTAAAGCAGGGTTATAACTATTCGGAAAATTAAAACCAGGAGGATGAAAATTCGCAGCAGAAAAATTATTAAAAGCAGTTCTAGGCATATTATTAACATAATCTAAATGTTCTGGAGTAGGTGTTGTAGATTCCCATACCTGAGGGGCGGAGGCAGCAGTCATCTCCGTGATTTTTTTGCTTAGGATTTCTACTGGCAGAGCGAGCTGGGAGACGTTGTCCACTTCAAAGATACCTGCAGGCTTGTTCGGGCGGGACCTAGGCACATTCCACTGATAAGTGTTCATGGACATGTCCTCAAAAAGCTCAAGAGCTGCTTCCGGGGTCTTATGATTTAAAGTACCTCCAGAAGCTGCGTCTATCATTTGCTTCGTGCTTTGATTTTGCCCGTTATAGAACGTCTGCACTTGTAACCATACAGGTAGCGCATGATGTGGGCATCGTCTTAATAATTATTTAAATCTCTCCCAGATTTCATATAGGGTTTCAGAGTCTATTTGTCCGAAGGGAGAGATGTCGTTCCTAAGTTTTGCCGTTTTAGCTGGCGGAAAATACTTCGCCAAAAATTTTTCAGTTAATTCATTCCAAGTGGTTATGCTATTCTTCGGAAGTGTGTTCAGCCACTGCTTAGCTTTAGTTCTTAAAGAGAAGGGGAAGAGTCTTAGCCTGATTACATCATTTGTGACACCATTTATCTTGAAGGTGTCGCAAATTTCAAGAAAGCTTGCTATATGTGCGTTCGGATCTTCATCTTGAAGTCCGTCAAATTGCACATATTGCTGCACCATTTGAATTATGCTAGGCTTTAATTCGAAGTTATTATTTGCAATAGTAGGGCGGACTATACTTTATTCTGTTCCCTCGAGGTTCGGTCGTGCATAATAGGACATAGTCCTTTGCATGGCCTCATCTACGTTGGGTTCATCCATTCTTAAAGTAGCAAATGACTCGGAGTCCTCAACCGGCACTTGGATAGTAGGATCTTGAAATCGCGATCTTCTCCGAAGAGTACGCTCAATTTCGTTGTCCAAGTCCAAAGTAACCGACGGACTCCCGCGGGTCATGCACTAAAAGAACAGAAAAGAAGAAAAGAAAGAGAAAAAGGATAAACTAGAAAAAAAAGATTAGAAATTTTTTTTCTTTTTGAAATAGATTTTTTTTATAGATTAACTCCTGAACTTCCCACGGACTACCCCGTGAAGGGTTCGCAAGGTACTAGACAAGATAGTGGCGCTTAAAGCCCTTTGCCCTTTTCGAGAGAATTAGGTGGCGTAGAAAAATTGTGAAGTTGGTTACTTTTAAGAGCGGTGAATTTTTTTTTTAATTTTTTTAAAACTTTAAAGAAAGAGGATGAGAAAGAGAAGAGATAAAATTAATAGGTTCGTGTTTTCAATATATCAACGGAAGTTGGTCCCCGGAAACGGCGCCAAGAACTTGTTGCGCGCTAGGGTTCGAAGAAAATAAACGCAACCGAACTAGCAACCCGATGAGGCAAGTATACCTATCAAATTGTAGTTAGGGGACACAAGTGTCGTATTGAAATCCGGGAACTGTTGAGTATGATTACTCACACGAAAACTATTATCTTATCGA
This sequence comes from Platanthera zijinensis, assembly GCA_039513925.1. Lineage (NCBI taxonomy): Eukaryota > Viridiplantae > Streptophyta > Magnoliopsida > Asparagales > Orchidaceae > Platanthera > Platanthera zijinensis. Next base: position 108,726,824 of record CM077083.1, read on the forward strand.
CGGAAAAACTAGGATTTAGAGAATCTAATTGAGATTAAGGAAATAAAACTAATGCTAGAAACAGAGCTATTGCAATTAAGTAAAGTGCTATTAAGTAAAACGATTACGACAGAAGGGTTGAAAATATGAAATGGAAATGCACTCGATCAAGAATCACCTTGGCTAAACACGATTAAGAAAATGCGATAAAAATCTAAACTTAATAGGATAAAGGTCCTTGACCGTGGAGGTTCCTAAAGCTTGAACCCGCTTCTCTCAAAGTCGGGCCCAACTGAGTTTAGGAAGGTCCGACCGACTCTCGTCTAAATCGGAGGCCTAAAACTCGCTTTATGCGGTGAACCCCACTATTGGATTTTACTCCAATCCGGTAGATTTGGACGCCTGCCTCTCTCGAGGGGTGCGTATAACTCCCTTTACTCTTGAATGCTCACTTCATTCTATCGGCCTCTTGGCTAGCCCAGAATGAAAGCAAAGGTGGAGAGTATATATAGATAATATACCTCCAACCTGTGATTAATCAAGAGTAATTCAAGGCCCTAACCTAAAAAGAAAAGATTAATTAAAACATCAAAACTTAATCGCTCTAACCTCGGATCATCATGATCGAGTACAAGGAGGATTAGTTAATCATAATTGAGTGGAGGAGGGGGAATGAGTAGTAGAGCATAAAAACACAAATAAACAAGTAGAGGAAAAAAACAACACTATTATATTAATGAAAAGGAGAGTTACACTAATTTAAATTGAAATTACAAGTGCATGAAATTTAGAACCTATTCTAGCCCTACATTAAGCAACTAAAACAAGACTACAGATTACAAGGAAAGCTAAGGCAACTAAATATTAAACCATGGTTAAGCAAAAATTACAAAGGAAGAGAGAGAGAGAGAGAGAGAGAGAGAGAGAGAGAGAGAGAAAGCATAAAAAGATCAAGAACCAAAGGGGCAGCACCTCCCCCACTCAACCAAAGCTTCCTGAAATGAAGAGAGGGGGTCTCAATTTATAGATTTTTTCACGGGTTGGTTACGCCCTCCGACACGCCCTAGGGGGGGGGGGGGTGTTACGGGGCGTGATAGTACTATGTTGACCTCGGGCTCTGGACTCTGGCAGGAAGGATCATTGCCTTTGTACGTCGGTGGTCACGCCCTAGGTCACGCCCGTGTAGGGGGGGGGGGGCGTGACACTCACGTCATGTAGAAATCATTGGTCGAAAATCCGTCAGTCGTCGGAAAAGTTGATGTCACGCCCCAGGTCACGCCCGTGACGGGGGGCGTTACAGTACTGTTACGTGCTGTGGCGGAATGTCATTTAATGCGGCGGCAGGCTTTGCGGCAGAGGGCGACACGCCCATGGTCACGCCTGGTGACATGCCTAAGGAGGGCGTGTTAGGGGGGCGTGACAGCAGTTTTGTTAGTTTTTCTGTCCCTTCCAGCAGGAGTCCTCGGGATCGGGTGACACGCCCTAGGTCATGCCCAGGGAGGGCGTGACAGGGGGTCGTGTCAGGTCATTTTGGCCAATTTTCATGAAACCTGCAAAAAGACAAGAAAAAGTCAGTGGCAATAATATTTACAAAAAAATGATAAAAAATAAACTAATAATAGACATGATTTGTACAATATAAAATAGAAAATACGATAATAGTTTAGGATACAAAACGTATTATCAAATCACAACAGGAGCATTGGCACATCCAGAAGCTTTATTAGAAAAAGAACATTACTTACATGGCTCAAGGGAAGAAACGTTTCAAGTCATCACCACTCCAGTGAGATTTAGTGTCTCGCCCTCCAAATTCTGGAGGTGGTACCCTCCTGATTTAATTGTTTCTTGTACAATGTATGGACCCTCCTAGTTGGGGTTAAGTTTCCCCTATAGTGGTTTATCTTCCTGCGACATCCACCTTTCTCAGGACCAAGTCCCCCTCCGCGAACTGTTTGACCCTGATGTTCTTGTCATAGTACTTAGCCATTCTTCTTTTCACATCTTCCTCCCAAATTGAGGAGATGTCACGTAGCTCCTCCACCATTTCGAGGGAGAGCCGCAGCTCCTCCTCATTTTCAGCTTGCCATTCTTCCCTGTTTGACTCTACCTCGACCACCCGAGGCGCTCGGACCTCGAACTTGATTGGAAGCACTGCCCCGCATCCATGGGAGAGCATAAAGAGGGTCTCCTCCGTGGCGGTGTTGGGGGTAATTCTAAGGGCCCAAAGAACTAAGGGTGGCTTCTCCACCCAGCTATCCTCGAAGTTTTCAACTTTTTTCTTCAGGAGGTTCACTATGATAATTTTTTGCCGCCTCTACCTGCCCGTCGCTCCTAGGGTGATGGACTGAGGTAAATTTGATATCAATCCCGAGCTGCCCGTAGAAGATGATTAACTCGACACTATTGAACTTACATCATTTGTTTATTATATTTGCTTGTGGCACCCCGTGTCGACAGATGATCTCCCCCCAAATAAAATTCCTGGTCACCTGGGTGGTCACCTGAGCGAGCGCCTTCACCTCCAACCACACAGAAAAATAATCTATAATGATAAGTAGGAACCTCCTCTGTCGGCTTGCCTGGGGGAAGGCACTACCAGGTCCATTCCCTAGATAGCGAAGGGCCAGGGGGGCGTAATACTTCTGAGGCATTGGGCTGATTGTAGTTGAAGGTGGAAAACAATTGGCACTTGTGGCACGTTTTCGTAAACTCTGCCATATCGTGTCACAAAGAAGGCCAGAAATACCACTGCCTGACAATCCTTCCTTCTACGGTTCGACTCCCGGAGTGACACTCACAATCCCCGGAGTGGACCTCCTCCAAGATCCTCTAGATCTCCCTCTCGGCCACGCAACGTGCCAACATCCCTGAGAGGGTCTTTTGGTACAGCTACCCATCGCAGATGAGATAGTACGGTGACTTGTACTTGAATTTCTTTTTATCCATCCCTTCCAGATAATCTCCTATGGAAAGGAAGGTTGCGAATGTGTCCATCCACGAGGGGTGTTGATCCACCTTCATAAGCACTCCTACTTCAATGGAAGGGCAGAACTTGTCAGTGATGATACCCCCACCTGGGGACCATGCTTTACCAGTTGGTCCACCTTCTCGTTCTCTTCCCTGGGCACGTGTCACACCGAGAAGGTCTGGAACATTCCGATGACCCCCATAACCTTCGCCAAGTATAACTGAACGGTGGGCTCCCTCACCTAAAACTCCCCATTGATCTTGGAAGCAACTACCATGGAGTCAGTGAGGACCTCCACATCATGCACTCCTAGCTCTTTGGCCAGGCAGAGCCCTGCAATCACTGCCTCGTACTCGGCCTGATTATTAGTGAAAGACAAATGGATAACTATCATTTCTTCTATCTTTGTTCCTTGGTGGCTTTCCAAAATCACCACCACCCCTAGGGAATGCATACCTGAGGCACCATCCACCATCAACTTCCAAGGAATTGGGCAGTTGAGCTCTTCCTCCTCCACCTCGACAATATAGTCAGCCAGGAAGTCGTTCATTGCTTGGGCCTTGATCGAGAGGCAGGGAACAAAAGATATATCGAACTCACTTAGTTCCACTAACCACTTAGCTAACCTGCCTGAATGCTCCACCCCCTCAAAGATGTTGTGGAGGGGGTGGTCAGTCACCACTCAGATTGAGTATGCCTGGAATTAGGGTCGGAGCCTTCGAGCCGAGATGACTAGGGCGAAGGCTAGCTTTTCCAAGATGGGGTATCGAAGCTCTGCCTTCCTCAGGACCTGACTCACATAATAGATTGTCAACTGCTTCTTCCCTTCTTCCCGGACCAAAACAAAGCTCAATGCTTCCGCTCCGACCCCAATATAGAAAGACAGATCCTCCCACTTCTTCGCCCCTTGGAGCAGGGGGGCCCGAGTCAACTCCCTATTCAAGGACTGGAATGCCTCTTCGAATTCCCCAGACCACTCAACTTCTTGCCTCCTCTTAACGCTTTGAAAAAGGAAGAGCACTTGTCCCCAGCTCGGGAAAGGAACCTGCTCAACCCTGCCAGCTTCCTTGTCAACCACTACACCTCTTTAGCATTCTGTGGCGATCCCAGCTCCATGATCGCTCGGACCTTGTTAGGATTTGGCTCGACCCCTGTGGGGACGAGAAGGTGACCCAGGAACTTGCCCCTGCTAGCCCCGAAGACACACTTCAAGGGGTTTAGCCTCATCCTGTACTTACGCAAAGTGATGTAGGTTTCCTCTAGGTCCCGGATGTGAGAGTCCACGTCTCGACTCTTGATAATGAGGTCATCCACATACACCACTAGGTTCCTCCCCTTCTGTTCTTGGAAGACCCTATCAATCATCTTCTGATACGTCGCCCATGAATTTTTCAGCCAAAAGGGCATCATTTTGTAGTAGTAGCACCACTACCCCATGATGAAGGAGACATCTTTGATGTCGGGGGGGGGGGGGGAGGGCGGGTACATCCCGATCTGGTGGTAACCTCAAAATGCATCTAAAAAACTCATTATAGGAAAATCGACGGCGGAGTCAACCAATGCGTCAATCCGAGACAAGGGATAACAGTCCTTTGGGTATGATTTATTAAGCACATAAAAACCAACACACAAATACCACCGTCCGTCTCCCTTTTTAACCATTACTACATTGGAGACCAAGCCGGGGTATTGTATTTCAGATACAAAGCCAACCTTGATGAGCTTGGATACCTCCTCCTTGATGGGTTCGACTTGCTTGTCTGCGATGAACCTCTTCTTCTACTGGATGGGGAGAGCTTCCGGGTCCAGGTTGAGATGGTTGCAGGCGACGTTTGCATCAATCCTCGGTGTACAACCCCGTATTTGCAGAATTGGGCCCCCAAGCAAACCGTAAGACTTGCTACATATTTTTAAGCTTTTAGAGGGTTTTGCACTCCTGAAGGCAAATTTATTGTTGATCCGGATGATATAATAGTAGGGGGATGAAGAATTTACCTCACTCGGGCCGCTTTCAGGGGGCGGGTGCGGCGAGAGGCTGACATCTTCCCTTGCCTATTTCATGGGGGCGAGTGCGGCGGGAGTCTTACAATGGCCCCATCCCCTTTTATTGTGAGTGTGCGGTGAGAGGCCCATACCCGTCCCGACCTGTTTCAAGGGGGCAAGTGCGGAGGGAGGCTGACACTCGCCCCGACCACTTTCAAGGGGCATGTGTGGAGAGAGGCCCGCACCGCCCCGACATATTTCAAGGGGGTGAGTGCGGCAGGAGGCCATCACTCGCCCTTACTGTCACAACCCGCATTTTCCCCAACAATTTAATTATATCAGAGCAACGGGAAAATACGCGTCGTGATGCCATGCCGTGCAAGGGATAACTACAGACGCTCAGGCAAGACTCCAAACACTACAATTTTAAAAGAAAACATAAATGGTTATGAATAAAATCACGTTTAAGTTATGATAGTAGCCGTATCCCTCGGCTTAGTGAATCATCTAGTTCATGATTTAAAATACAAATTATACGCTTGCGGAAAATACTTATTTAAATTGACTCTAATATCCTACATGAGTATAAATGTCCCCGAGGAACAACTCATACAATGCGAACCCTTGATTTATAATAAGTGTAGGAAAGTCTTTACGCTAAAAAGAAAGTAGTGGCTTAATTTTGAAAGAAATGACAAGTATGCTTTACTAATTGTAGGGTTTTATAGGTTAAAAATATCTAACATGCAATCCTAGCAATAAATCATCCCAGAGAGCAAGTAATGTAAACAAAACATAAGGAAACCACAACAGCTAGCAAGTGTCCAAAAAGGTCAACAAACCTGTGGGCGTCAACAACCTGACACGAACCCACAGTACAAATATGTCTGAAACTAGGCAAAGAAAACTAAAACAACAAACTACCTCGCTACGGCGAGGGGGAAAACTACAGCCAAACTGCTGCGGCTAAGGCTCCAAAACCAGCTCCGCTACCTGCTAATGCTCCGAACCTGAGGCATTCCAAAGACAGAACACCTCAGCAAGAGGGACAAATGACGGCAGAGAAGTAAATAAATAAAATAAAGGTCAGACGGGGTACCAACCCAAGACCAACAGTACTGAAGTAAGGTGCCGAACAGGAAATGAAAGAAATACCTATGTGAATCGTCACGTACTCCCACAAATACACCAGATTTCTCAAGGCAAAAAGGGAACAACAAAAGTAAAAACATAAAGAAGAAATTTAACTAGCTTTACTAAGCACCTATGGTCGACCCTACCTCAAAAACACGGGCGAGGTGGTCACTCAACTGGACACATCCCTCACGAATAATTTATCCGCTTAACTGCGAGGGAGTCTCATACTCTCCACCATACACCGCAGATTCCGAAGAAAAACCCGGTAAGCTTCCACAAGGTACCAAAGGAGTCAGATCATGCGGAGGTGGTTTTATCCACTAACTCCTGCAAATTTTAGAATCCCAAGAAACCACAACAGAAATATATCTCGAGATTTGGCTCGTCAGATTCTACTTGACACTTCTAGTTTCAAGACGTGGTTGATCAACCCCTATGAATGATTTACAATCCTAGACAAACTTGAATACGTTCAAAAAGATAGGTAAGACATTTAAAGCCATTAATAAGACACATTAAGAATGATTAAATATATCATGACAAGATCAAGTTCACCAAGACAAAATCTTACAATCTCGAGTGATCATCCAGAAAGGTTAACCGTAGCAATAAGTTGGAAAATAAAGTGAAGAAAATTTTAAAGAACATAAAAAACTGAACCGTTACCATCAAATCGGACAAGGAGAAATGAGGGGAAACCACCACTTGCCTTGGTTGTACCGGAAAAGTTCTCCAAATCAGTCCACGTCACAGATCGGGGCAAAAGAGGATGAAGGAAGTTGAAATCTAGACAAAAAATGGTCGAAAAGGGGGTTAGGGCCGAAAAACCCTAATGAGAAAACTCAAAGAAAGGGGAAAAATTTACCACGATAGCGTAGCTCTCGATGAGAGCTTTCCAGATCTACGCTCAGTTGAAGATTTCGAGCACCGAAGCTCCGTCGGCGGCCACCGGAAGATTCACGAAATATTCTCTCTCTCGCTCACGCCGCTCTGGTTCGGGAGAAAGAATCGGAGAAGATGAAGTGTTTATTCTTTTCTAATAACCTAAGTATTAAAGTATATATATATAAGTACTTATAAAAATTTTGTCTAAATATTAAAAAAACGATTTAAGTACGTGCAGTTCGCGGAAAACAAAATTAGAGATCTAGAATGGCTTCAAATTGAAAAGTGCCAAACATTAAAGTTGTAGATCTCGTCAAGACGAACAAATTACATGTTATTCATTTTTCCAAACGGTACTGCTTTGACCCTCAAAAAGGCTCCCGAACACAAACTATGACGGACTACACGAGAAAGGCAGCAGACTACTCGAGTATACAGAAGGCTACTCGAGTATGCAGAAACAGACTACTCGAGTATATAAAAACAGACTACTAGAGTATACAGAAGTAGACTACTCGAGTATACAGAAGGCTACTCGAGTATACAGAAACAGACTACTCGAGTATACAGAAACAGATTACTCGAGTATACAGAAACAGACTACTCGAGTATCCAGAAGGCTACTCGAGTATACAGAAACAGACTACTCGAGTATACAGAAGGCTACTCGAGTATACAAAAACAGACTACTCAAGTATACAGAAGGCTATTCGAGTATACAGAAACAGACTACTCGAGTATACAGAAGGCTACTCGAGTATACAGAAACAAACTACTCGAGTATACAGAAACAGATTACTCGAGTATACAGAAACAGACTACTCGAGTATACAGAAACAGATTACTCGAGTATACAGAAACAGACTACTCGAGTATACAGAAGGCTACTCGAGTATATAGAATTGGAGGAACAGAAGTTTTATATAATAAGCAGAAACTTCACACGAGTCAAGGTTGCAGGAAAAACAATTTCTTGGCAAATCTAACCTTTTGATCAAACTATAAGAATGAATAGTACCTTTCATTTTTGAATAGTAAATTATTATTAAAATAATCGTATTTATTTATATTTGAATAAAGAAACGCAAGATCAAAGCGAAGGCCCAAACGAGCGCCGAATTGAACGAAACTCACGCCGTAGGCGAACACAGACGCTACAAACACAACGGCGAAGTCAAAAACAAAATCAGACAAGCCATTCTTGAGATATAAGTTTTCAAAATTTACGACGAACCTAAATTCCACAAAACTTTGGAAAAACTCCGAGGCCCAAATATTGCTCAGATCGCGACGAAACTTGAGGAGTAAGTCAAAATTTACTCATTTTAAATTCCAAATGAAAAAAAATTCCCATTACAACAAGAATTCGGCCGACTTGACCGCATGGACGCGAAAATGCCTTTATGGCATTACGCCGTCATCTTGACGTTAAAGGTAACGCCATGACGTCATAAATATGATGCTTCCCATTTAAATAAAATCGTCGAAAAAATCGGGGGCGTTACAGTCACTCCCCCTAAAAGAAGTTTCGTCCTGAAACTTAACACAGCTCCAAAACCAAATCAAAATGATAAAATCAAACGTCACTTAAAACATAATGACGTACCCGAAAATAGGAGAAGAGGTGCGGATGAGATTCTCTTATTACTGACTCAAATTCCCACGTCGCGCTCTCGGCATCTTGATTTCTCCAAAGAATCTTAACCATGGGGATGGTATTCCTTCGCAAGACACGCTCTTGAGATTCCAAAACGCAGACAGGCTCTTCCACATATGACAGATTGGGCTGAATTTGGGGCACCGAGTCAAGAATTTGACGATTACTATGAACACACTTCTGCAACTAGCTCACATGGAACACATCGTGGACACCAGGGAAGCTAGCAGGTTATTCCAGTCGATAAGCTGACACTCCGATGCGCTCCAAAATCTGAAAAGGTCCCACATACCGGGGGTCTAACTTGTGGTTCCTTCCAAATCTTTTTACCCCTGGCATCGGAGAAGCTTTCAAAAAAAGCAAGTCCCCAACGACAAACTCCAAATCGACCCTTCGTCGATTAGCATATTTCTCATAACGCTCTTATGCTACACGTAGCTTCTCTCGAATATGAGTCACCGTACAATTCATCTCCTCAAGGGCTTCTGGATCTAGCAATGGTCTCTCACCAACCTCAGCCCAAAATAAGGGAGTCCTACAACGCCTCCCATACGAGGCCTCAAACGGGGCCATCTGCAAGCTCTCTTGATAACTATTATTGTAAGCAAACTCCATGAGTCTGAGACGCTCATCCCAAGTACCACCATGATCCAAAATATAACATCTAATAATGTCCTCCACGATCTGATTTACTCTTTCTGTTTGCCCATTCATCTGCGGATGATAGGCGGTGGAATACCTCAAGTCAGTACCCAACCCCTCTTGGAGGCTCTTTCAAAAGCGAGACGTAAATCTGGAGTCTCGATCTGATACAATGCTAACAGGCACTCCATGTAACCTGATGACCTCTTCAAGATATTGCTCAGCTATCTTCTTCATCGAATACCCAATCTTAAACGGAACAAAGTGGGCACACTTTGTCAGTCTGTCGACTATCACCCAAACTGAGTCATGCCCACGGGGAGATTTTGGTAGACCGGTGATAAAATCCATTGAAATACTTTCCCATTTCCAACTTGGAATATCAAGAGGTATCAATTTACCACCAGGCCTTCTATGATCAGCCTTGACACGCTGACACGTATAACATTTTGATACAAACTTTGCGATATCGCTCTTCATCCCTGCCCACCAAACAATTTGCTTTAGATCTTTATACATTTTGGTGGAACCAGGATGATAGGAAACACTGGAACCATGAGCTTCTTCACAAAATTTAGCTCGGATGTCACCCATGTCAGGAATACAGAATCTACCCCGATATTTCAGAGTACCTACCTCGTCGAAAGAAAAATCAGGTAACTCACTTTTCTAAGTTCTATTCCAGAGGTGCAATAATTCCGAATCATCCTTTTGGTGCTCCCTAGTAAGGGAAATCCAAGAGGGCGCTTCTGCTTCCAAACTAGCAGGCGTAGAACTACTCCCAATCTCGATGTTCATCAACAAGAATTCTTCTACTAAGGACTGTACCGAAAGATTAAAAATTTTAGCGGTCTTCCTACTCAAAGCATCAGCTACTACATTAGCCTTTCCCGGATGATAAAGAATTTCTACTTCATAATCCGCCACATATTCTAACCACCGAAGCTGGCGTAGATTTAGTTCCTTCTGAGTGAAGACGTACTTCAAACTCTTATGGTCCGTATAGATCTTGCACAACGCGCCATATAATAAGTATCGCCACAGCTTCAGCGCATAAATTACGGCAGCAAACTCCTAATCGTGCGTAGGATAGTTTCTCTCGTGAATCTTTAGTTGCCTCGATCCATACGCGATCATCTTACCATCTTGCATTAAAACACAACCAATTCCGATGTGTGACGCATCGACGTACACAGCATACTCGACTCCTTCAGTAGGTAAGGTTAAAATTGGGGAAGTACACAGTCTCTTCTTCAACTCTTGGAAAGCCTCTTCACACTTATCACTCCAAATGAATGCAGTGTTCTTCTGAGTAAGTCTAGTTAAAGGAGCAGACAACACCAAAAATCTTTCCACGAATCTTCTATAATAGCCAGCCAGGCCTAAGAAGCTCCTAATCTCCATAGTTGTAGAAGGTCTTTCCCATTCCATCACGGCAGAAATCCTTATCGGGTCTACAGAAATTTCGTCCATGCCTACAACATGACCCAGAAAGGAAACCTGAGGAAGCCAGAACTCACATTTGCTCAACTTCGCATATTGCTTATGCTCCCTTAGGGTCGACAAAACCAAACGCAAATGCTGAGTATGCTCCTCAACATTGCGGGAATACACTAGGACATCATATATGAACACAATAACGAATCGGTCCAAGAAATCCTTAAACACCCTATTCATCAAATCCATGAAAGCAGAGGGTGCATTGGTTAAACCGAAAGACATCAACAAAAACTCATAATGTCCATGCCGTAAACGGAATGCGGTTCGGGGAATATCTTCCTCGCGAATCCTCAACTGGTGGTAGCCTGAGTGAAGATCGATTTTTGAAAATACCGAGCTACCACGCAACTGATCGAACAAATCATCGATCCTTGGCAGGGGATATCTATTCTTAACGGTCACCTTATTTAATTCCATATAATCGATGCAAAGCCTCATCTATCCGTCCTTCTTCCTTACGAACAAAACCGGAGCACCCCACGTAGAAGAACTTGGTCTAATAAAACCACACCTCAGCAACTCATCGAGCTGAGTACGCAACTCATCCAACTCACGTGGAGCCATACAGTACCGTGCCTTGGCGATGGGACGAGTGCCTGGCTCGAGGTCAATCACGAACTCAATCTCCCTCTCAGGAGGAAGTCCTGGAAGACTATCATGAAAGACATCTGGAAACTCTCACACCACCGAGACATCCTCGAGACGTGGTGTAACCGAAGCTGTTTCTAGAGCAGGAATAGAAACTAAAAATGCCTCGCAACCAGACTTTATAGCACGTACCACAGAAATGATAGGGGAAACTCTGTCCTGAAATCTATAGACGTTCATAGGTTGGCCATTGTCCATCCTGAAGTCCAGTCTTTTTGCCTTGCACTGGATGACTGCATCATACTTGGACAGCCAGTCTATGCCCAAAATCACATCAAAATCAGTCAGGTCTAAAATTAACAAATCCGCAAGGGCCAGAAAATTGCCAAGATGAATAGGGCATCTCAGAACTCCTTGATTGGATATCACCGAATCACCGGAGGGAAGCTTGACGTTGAAGGAGTCTCTCAATTGATCAACATCCAGGCGATGTTTATCAACAAACCTCCTGGCCACAAAGGAATGGGTGGCACCCGAATCGAACAGAACGCGCGCCCACCTATTCCGCACCTTAAACTCCCCTAAAACGGTAACATACATAACTAAACGAACGATAACCATGGCAACATCGATAAATAATAGGGATAAAATAGACTGGGCCTAACCTGAAATAACTTGCATAGAGTTTTGAGCTTCCTCGCTAGTCATCACGTTCAGCTTTCCTTTTCCTTTATCTAGGGTTGGTGGTGGCGGCAGAGCTCAAAGCGGGGGCAGGATGCAGTGGGGTTTGAGCCTGGGGGCACGAAGATTTCTGGTGTTCCTTCTGCCCGCACTGGAAGCAGGTCCTTTCTTTCATCAAGCACCGACTCACATCATGACCCTTCCTTGCACAGAACGAGCACACGATCTCTCCCTTGGGTGCACCTTTGATAGTGTGCACTTGCTGCTGCTTCAGGGTGGCTGGTCTCTTGAAACATCTTTCGTAAGGGTGGCAAGGACGACCACAGAAACTTCACACTTCCTTAGCATTCTTCTTCGAAGAAGGGCCAGATGCCCTGGATCTACTATCCTCAACACCCTTCCTTTTCTCTTTCCTCGCCGCAGCACTGCGGTTCTTGGCATTTTCAATCGCTTCAACTTTTAGTGCGGCTTCCACTGCCACAGCATAACTGTCAGCTCCATAAGCGCATGCCCACTACTGGACATCACTTCTTAGTACTCCCAGGAAACGTTTCACTCTTCCCTCCTCCGAAGCTACCAAATCGGGAGAAAATCTACTCAACTTGCTAAACTCAATCTCATATTCACTCAGCGTGAGCTGTCTCTGCTTCAAATACAGGAAGTTATTCATGAGACGGTCCTGCTCGACCGAGAGCAGAAACTTCTTATGCAACATCTTCTTGAAAGAGTCCCAGGTACAGCCTTCCTTCAGACTCTCCTTTTCACGAATCCACCTACTCTTTGCTAGGCCTTTTAACTGATAGGCTGCAATCATAACCTTCTGGGCTTCTAGAATTCCAGAATACGAAAACATCTCCTCGATTGAGATGATCCAATCATCCAAAATCATAAAGTCGGCACTCCCGTCGTAGGTGGGAGGTCCCAATCGCTGGAAATGCGATATGAAATTCATTTCTGGTGGTATTGCCACCGAGGCCACTAGAGGAGCAGGGGTATCGGGCACGACTTGACCCAAGGAAGGCTCTTGCACTGAAGGTTGCCGTGCTGGAGCGGTAGACAATAATGACTAAATTTGCGTTTGCATCGCAACTACTTGCCTTGAGAGAGCCTCGTTGCTCTGGCGCAAACTCTCAATCAACGCATCACTCTGCGCACCTGACGACTCACCCTTTGACTGGGGAGTCGATCTTGTCGCAATACGCTTTGGAGGCATTTTTAAAAGGCAAACAAACAACCCAATTAAAATCCTAGATTACGACAAGGGCAAACAAAACTAGTTCAGACCATACTTGAAAGACACTTGCTAAAGCTATCACTTGCTCTGGGATTATATGATGATGATATGTCCTACTCAGGATGATATCCTATCATCCTATTGACTCATGTGCCTATGATATGAATGCATAAATTCTTTACTCTTATTTAAAATCATGTGTGTACATATGTCATCAAGTAAATCTTTAGCTTAGCATGTTGTGCTTATGTTATGTTATGATATGCATGTTGTGCTATTAATTCTATAAAAGGCCTTAATGCATGTTATGAGCGGCGTACACATGCAATGTTATGCATCCCATACTACATAATATTGCATGCAACGAAAAGAAAACGTGTTAATGGGCATTCATGTGGTGAGGTTATGCATCCCATACTACATAACCCTCACATGTTGCCACCTATGGTGGATCCATATACAAACACATATTATGCATCCCATACTACATAATATGCCCTGTATACTCCTAATCATGCGTATGAGTGTAGTGTTCATGCTTCAGCCAAGACATATTGATGACACATCGGTGTGTGTATGGTATGACACTAAGCAACTAACACTAACAAGGGAAGGTTGCCCGACCAATTGTCAAGCAGCCTCCCTCTAATACCAACTGTCACAACCCGCATTTTTCCCAACAATTTAATTATATCAGAGCAAGGGGAAAATATGTGTCGTGATGCCACGCCGTGCAGGGGATAACTGCAAACGCTCAGGCAAGACTCCAAACTCTACAATTTTAAAAGAAAACATAAATGATTATGAATAAAATCAAGTTTAAGTTATGATGGTAGCCGTATCCCTCGGCTTAGTGAATCATCTAGTTCACGATTTAAAATATAAATTATACGCTTGCGGAAAATACTTATTTAAATTGACTCTAATATCCTACATGAGTATAAATGTCCCCGAGGAACAACTCATACAATGCGAACCCTAGATTTATAATAAGTGTAGGAAAGTCTTTACGCAAAAAAGAAAGTAGTGGCTTAGTTTTGAAAGAGATGACAAGTATGCTTTACTAATAGTAGGGTTTTATAGGTTAAAAATATCTAACATGCAATCCTAGCAATAAATCATCCCAGAGAGCAAGTAATGTAAACAAACATAAGGAAACCACAACAGCTAGCAAGTGTCCAAAAAGGTCAACAAACCTGTGGGCGTCAATAACCTGATACGAACCCACAGTACAAATATTTCTTAAACTAGGCAAAGAAAACTAAAACAACAAACTACCTCGCTATGGTGAGGGGGAAAACTACAGCCAAACTGCTGCTGCTAAGGCTCCAAAACCGGCTCCGCTACCTGCTAATGCTCCGAACCTGAGGCATTCCAAAGACAGAACACCTCAGCAAGAGGGACAAATGGCATCAGAGAAGTAAACAAATAAAACAAAGGTCAGACGGGGTACCAACCCAAGACCAACAGTACTGAAGTAAGGTGCCGAACCGGAAAAGAAAGAAATACCTACGTGAATCGTCACGTACTCCCACAAATACACAAGATTTCTCAAGGCAAAAAGGGAACAACAAAAGTAAAAAAATAAAGAAGAAATTTAACTAGCATTACTAAGCACCTGTGGTCGACCCTACCTCAAAAACACGGGCGAGGTGGTCACTCAACTGGACACACCCCTCACGAATAATTTATCCGCTTAACTGCGAGGGAGTCTCATACTCTCCACCATACACCGCAGATGCCCAAGAAAAACCCGGTAGGTTTCCACAAGGTACCATAAAGGAGTCAGACCATGCGGAGGTTGTTTTATCCACTAACTCCCGCAAATTTTAGAAACCCTAGAAACCACAACAGAAATATATCTCGAGATTTGGCTCGTCAGATTCTACTTGACACTTCTAGTTTCAAGACGTGGTTGATCAACCCCTATGAATGATTTACAATCCTAGAAAAACTTTAATACGTTCAAAACGATAGGTAAGACATTTAAAGCCATTAATAAGACACATCAAGAACGATTAAATATATCATGACAAGATCAAGTTCACCAATACAAAATCTTACAATCTCGAGTGATCTTTCAAAAAGGTTAACCGTAGCAATAAGTTGGAAAACAAAGTGAAGAAAATTTTAAAGAACATAAAAAACTGAACCGTTACCATCAAATCGGACAAGGAGAAATGAGGGGAAACCACCACTTGCCTTGGTTTTACCGGAAAAGTTCTCCAAATCAGTCCACGTCACAGATTGGGGCAAAAGAGGATGGAGGAAGTTGAAATCTAGACAAAAAATGGTCGAAAAGGGGGTTAGGGCCAAAAAACCCTAACGAGAAAACTCAAAGAAAGGGGAAAAATTTACCACGATAGCGTAGCTCTCGATGAGAGCTTTCTAGATCTACGCTCGGTTGAAGATTTCGAGCACCAGAGCTCCGTCGGCGGCCACTGGAAGATTCACGAAATATTCTCTCTCTCGCTCACGCCGCTCTGGTTTAGGAGAAAGAATCGGAGAAGATGAAGTGTTTATTCTTTTCTAATAACCTAAGTATAAGAGTATATATATATATAAGTACTTATAAAATATTTTGTCTAAATATAAAAAAAACGGTTTAAGTACGAGCAGTTCGCGGAAAACAAAATTAGAGATCTAGAATGGCTTCAAATCGAAAAGTGCCCAACATGAAAGTTGTAGATCTCCTCGAGACGAACAAATTTTATGTTAGAAATTTTTCCATACGATACTGCTTTGACCCTCAAAAAGGCTCCCGAACACAAACTATGACGGACTACATGAGAAAGGCAGCAGACTACTCGAGTATATAGAAGGCTACTCGAGTATGCAGAAACAGACTACTCGAGTATATAGAAACAGACTACTCGAGTATACAGAAGCAGACTACTCGAGTATACAGAAGGCTACTCGAGTATACAGAAACAGACTACTCGAGTATACAGAAACAGATTACTCGAGTATACAGAAACAGACTACTCGAGTATACAGAAGGCTACTCGAGTATACAGAAATAGACTACTCGAGTATACAGAAGGCTACTTGAGTATACAGAAACAGACTACTCGAGTATACAGAAGGCTACTCGAGTATACAGAAACAGACTACTCGAGTATACAGAAGGCTACTCGAGTATACCGAAACAGACTACTCGAGTATATAGAAGGCTACTCGAGTATACAGAAACAGACTACTCGAGTATACAGAAACAGATTTCTCGAGTATACAGAAACAGACTACTCGAGTATACAGAAACAGATTACTCGGGTATAAAGAAACAGATTACTCGAGTATACAGAAGGCTACTCGAGTATACAGAATTGGAGGAACATAAGATTTACATAATAAGTAGAAACTTCACACGAGTCAAGGTTGCAAGAAAAACAATTTCTTGGCAAATCTAACCTTTTGATCAAACTATAAGAATGAATAGTACCTTTCATTTTTCAATAGTAATTAATTTATTAAAATAATCGTATATATATATATTTGAATAAGGAAACGCGAGATCAAAGCGGAGGCCCAAACGAGCGCCGAATTGAACGAAACTCACGCCGTAGGCGAACACAGACGCTACAAACACAACGGCGAAGTCAAAACCAAAATCAGACGAGCCATTCTCGAGATATAAGTTTTCAAAATTTACGACGAACATAAATTCCACAAAACTTTGGAAAAACGCCGAGGCCCAAATATCGCTCGGATCGCGACGAAACTTGACGAGTAAGTCAAAATTTACTCAACTTAAATTCCAAATGCAAAATTTTCCCATTACAACAAGAATTCAGCCGACTTGACCGTATGGACGCGAAAATGCCTTTATGGCATTACGCCGTCATCTTGACGTTAAAGGTAATGCCATGACGTCATAAATTTGATGCTTCCAATTTAAATAAAATCGTCGAAAAAATCGGGGGCGTTACACTTACCCCTTTCATGGGGCTGGTGTGGTGAGAGGCTGGCACCCTCCCCGACCTGTTTCAAGGGGGCGAGTGTTGCGGGAGGCCGACACTCGCCCAAAGCCCTTTTGAGGGGAGGGTGCTGTGAGAGGTCGGCACCCGCCCTGACCTGTTTCAAGGGGACAAGTGCGGCGGGAAGCCCCGGCGACCCTATTTAGGGGGTTGGTGCAGCAATAGGATGGCACCCGCCCCGACCTATTTCAATTGGGTAAGTGCGGCAGGAGGCCGGCCCCTGGGCCGACCCCTTTCATGGGGGGGGGGGGGGTGCGACGAGAGGCCGGCAGCCGCCCCGGCTAGTTTCAAAGGGGCGAGTACGGCGCGAGGCAAGCACTCACCCCAGCCCCTTTTAGGGGACCGGTGCGGCGAGAGGCCAACCCCCGCCTAGGCCTTTTTTAGGGTATCTCCTGGCAATATCTCTGTCCCCTGGAGACACCATATAGCTTGCCCGGTTTGAGCAACTCGCCTGGCTTGAGGGTCTGCTATTTTTCCCATTGTGGGTTGCGAATAGCTGTTCAAAACAACGGAGTTTGGCTGTTGGCAGACCAGCCCTGGGGTATTTCAGTAATCTTAGAGCAGCAGGATTGCGCTATTGGCAGGCCGTCCACAAAAATCTATAAATAGACACTTGGGTGCATTGGAGAGGGATACGTTTTCACCAACCTTCATCTTATTCCTTCATCCTCCAAGACACCTAGCTCAGCATTTGCTAGCGAGGGGGAGATCTCAAAAGTCTTTTGCGTGTGAGGTGGTGTAACGCCCCGCCTTTTCAGCGATTATTTTTTTATTCTCATTTGGCGTTACGATGACGCGTTTCCGTGGCTTGTGCCATGTGTGGAGTATGGTTTAGCTCCTTAGAACTGAGTGCCCTGTTTGGTAGCCTGTTGGCAAGATCTCCCTAGCAACCGAGTCGTTTTGGTGACCCGGTGTGGCCTCTCGGGGGGATGGTTGTGTTTGGCTTTGTTTGGGCATAACTCGAGTTCTGTTCGTCGAAAGTTAATTTCGACTTCGCCGTTGTGTTCGTAGCGTGGGTATTTAGCTACGGTGCGAATTTCGTCGAATTCCGAGGTGAATTGGTTTTCGCGTCGATTTGGTGCTTTAGGTAATTTTGTAATTAATTATAATTATATAATTATATATATATATATATAGAATGAAGAGGCACGATAGAATCATCTTCTTCCTCATCGCAAAACCGCCGGTCCTGTTGGTGGAAAACGGAGAAACCGCCTCCCCTTCCGCCGGCGATTCCGGGCTCGTTCGTGGACGGATTTCGATTCCGAAGCGGCGTTGTCTTGCTCTCCTTAGATCTTCATTTCGGCGGTAAGATATTCGTTTTTCGTGGAGTTTTCATGAGTTGGAGATTTCGGTTTTTGGAGGTTTTTCCGCCATTAATGGCCGGGTGCTTGTTTTAGGGTTGCGGCCGTTCTGATCCGTGCGAAGAAGAGGAAAGCAGCCCAAGTTTCGCCGGAGATTGAGGCAAGTGGTATTCTTGCCCTTGCCAAGTGTTTTTCTTTGATTTTATTTGCTGAAATTAAAATCCCGGTTAGCCCAGGTTAGAGGCCTTGTTGTTCTCGTTTTCTTGCTAACTATAGGGCTTAGTTCTTCCTACTGAAACCCCCCCTATGTTGTGATGACTGGAATCCAAATTGTCGGCGTGAAGCCGTTGTCTTCCTTCATTTTTTTGATTGTTGCTCCGGTTCGGGCGTAGCCGAGGGGGAGAGTTAGGAGGGGGTGTGGTTGCCAATTTCCCTCGTTAGGATATTATTCGAGTGGTTAGGCATAGTTTGAATGGTAGTAGCGTGAGACGTTGATAGTTGTCTACTGCTACTGCAGTGGCGTGAGTCGTGTGCGCGTTCCGGTATCGTTCGGAAAATTCCAAACGGTACAGGTTAGTCGCGCACGGTCATCAACCGTTAGGGCGCACGACCACTGGTCGTGTGCCTCTGCTCGTGCGCGGCTATCTTTCAGTTTCCAAAGTTCTGTCTCGGCAATCGCACGAGCGCTGGCGACAGTGCGCACGACCACTGGTCGTGCGTTACTGATCGTGCGCAGCCATTAGGTTTTTCTCAGGTTTTCCGGGCCCATTACGCACGACCATCAGCCTTGAGTGCGCACGACCACTGACCGTGCGCCACTGATCGTGCGCTGATGCTCAGCTTTTTGTCTGGTTCCCAGGTTCAATTCGCACGACCATCAGCCTTGGGTGCGCACGACCACTGACCGTGCGCCACTGATCGTGCGCCTTGTATTTTCTCGTTTGCTAGACGCATTTAGCGGGTTTCGAGTGCGGGGATTCAGATACTCAAGTGGCAGGCAACTACCCGAGTTCTGGATC
This sequence comes from Platanthera zijinensis, assembly GCA_039513925.1. Taxonomy (NCBI): domain Eukaryota; kingdom Viridiplantae; phylum Streptophyta; class Magnoliopsida; order Asparagales; family Orchidaceae; genus Platanthera; species Platanthera zijinensis. The sequence continues at coordinate 108,746,381 of CM077083.1, forward strand.
TTCTGCCTTGGTCGTTCGGCTATCGTCGAGGTTCGTATTCTTTAGCGGTATTGTGGGTAGTAACTTTATTTTGGCGGCGAGTGAGGCTAGCTCACTCAATGCCAAAGGTTGGGTAGGCACTGAGTGGGTTTCACTCAACGCCTAGTCGTGTTGGTTTATTTCAACACTCGTTCCTTACCATGAATTCCGTGCTTGAGTGAATTCCTTGTTATGTCTTGAGTTTTCCTTGTCGGCCGTGTTCTTCTTTCCGAATGGCCGAATCGTGGGTCGTGGATAGTAGTTGTGGTTGTAGCTCTTTATGGGGGTGGAGTTGTGTGATATAGCCAAGGCCACCCATGGATTTCTTGCTCCAGGTACGGGCTGGGCATGTCGGGTGGAAGGTCCCTTGTGTTTTCACGTGTTGACCCTCGAGCTTTTGACTTGGACATGGTGGATTGGGGGACTGCGTTTGCCTTCGATCCGGTTCCTCGTTGTTGTTTTTGCTACTATCACTTCCCGCAGTTTAGGGTGTTAGAAGTTTCTTCCGTGGTAGTTTTGCAGCATTTTGGCTCTTGGCAGCCTAGTAGGCCCTGCAGGATGTTGTTCCTGGGCTGGGTCGTTGCTGTTTCTTTGCACGTTGTGCATTTCTTGTTGTCCTGTTTTGGACAGTTGTGACTCTTTCTACTGCATGTTTTCTGTTATTTTGTCCTTTTGGTTGACTCTTACATGCAGTTGTTTTTACCATGATTTTAGCTTGCTGAGGTATTCTGTTTTCTTTTGGAATACCCCAGGTTCTGAGCTGTAGCCAGTCTGGAGGCTAGTTGGAGGTGGTGTTGTTGGTGGACTTCCGGACTGTAGAGTTTTGTTTACCTTGTTTGTGAGGTTGTTTTCAGTACTTTCTTACAGACATATATGTGTGCTGGTGGGTTCGTGTCAGGTTGTTGGCGCCCACTAGTAGTTTTTACCTTGTACTAGATATACACTATTGCTGCTACCATTTATTTTTCTGGAGATAGTCTACTTGCTTTGAGAAGGTTTTATGCTAGGTTGCTAGTTATTTTTAAACTATAAATACTATTATAAATGAAGCTCATGATCAGCATGTTTTTATAAACTTAATCACTACTTTCCAAATCACGTACGAAAACCGTTTTCTTATATATATTATATAAACTGAGTGTAGTGTCTTGCATAGTATGAGTGGTTCTCTTGGGACCCTTATGCGCTCTTTAGGGTGTAAAACCTAATCAAAGTATTTTTCCGCAGCGTTTAAATATAGTTTTCTTTTGTGGACTAGATGATCCACTGAGCCGAGGGATACGGACTCTAAACATAACTAATTTTCTATTTCATTAAGCACATGAATTTTCTTGCATAAAGATTGTAGTTGGATTTGCCTGAGCGTCAGCAGTTATCCCCTGCTTGACGTGGCATCATGACGCGTGTTTTCTCTTACTCTGATAATTCTTAATTCGGAGAAAATGCGGGTTGTGACAGTTGGTATCAGAGGCAGGTTGCTTGACAAGTTAGTTGGGCAACCTTCCTTGGATGCTGTTAGTAGTTCAGCATCATGTCATTCACACACCGATATGTCATCAGCACGTCTTGGCAAAAGCACGAACACTACACTCATAGCATAACATGAAGTATACGGGGCATATTATGTAGTATGGGATGCATAATATGTGTTCGTATATGGATCCACCATAGGGGCTACATGTGAGGGTTATGTAGTATGGGATGCATAACCTCACCACATGACTGCGACTAGGACGTTTCTTTTTCGTTGCATGGGAATGTTATGTAGTATGGGATGCATAACATTTTCATGCGTACGCCGCTCATAACATGCATTAGGGCCTTTTTAGAATGCATAGCACAATCATGCATATCATATCATTGCATAAGCACAACGCGCCGAGCTAAAGATTTGCAGGATGACATATGTACACACATAAGTTTTCAAATCAACATAAAATCATGCATCCGATCTAGGCACAAGAGTTAGTGAGGTGGTGGTTAACCATCCTAGGATAGGGCATATCATCTAATTATTGTGATGAAGATAAACTCTCAGAGCAAGTTTAGCAGCTTTAAGTCTATATCTACATATGTAATGTCTGTACTGGTAGTCGGTTTTAGTCGTGGGATTTGGATCTGATTTGCGTTGTATTGATTTTTTTTTAGAATGGCTAGGCGTCCTGCGACTCGATCGACTCCCCTGTCTGAGGGTGAATCTTCTGGAGCTCAGAACGATGCGGTGATCGAGGGTCTGCGTCAGAGTAGCGAAGCTATGGGCAGGCAGTTGGAGGAGGTGCAAGCCCAGATTCAGTCCTTGGTGGCAGTTGTGGCAGGCCAGGCTCAGGGTGCGCAAGTTCCTGCTGGGGGGTTAGCTGTTCCTCCTCCTCCTGCACCCTTGAGACCTCCAGTGGTGGTGCCAGCAGAGATGGCCTTCATCTCGCAGTTTCAGAGGCTGAGCCCTCCCACTTATGATGGGAAGGCAGATTTCATGGTGATAGACGACTGGCTGATCTCCATGGAGGAGATGTTCTTGTACTCTGGGATTTCAGATGATCAGAGGGTGATGATAGCCGCCTATCAGCTTAAAGGTTTGGCTAAGAGTTGGTGGCTGAGAGAGAAGGAGAGCCTGGTAGCCGGATGCTCTTGGGAAGTGTTCAAGGAGATGCTGTTGAGGAAGTTCTTACCCTCGGTCGAGCGTGACCGCCTCATGAATGATTTCCTCTATCTGAAGCAAAGGCAGCTCACGGTGGGTGAGTATGAGATAGAGTTTAGTAAGTTGAGCCGTTTTGCCCCTGGATTGGTCAGCGTTGAGGCTGATCGAGTTAAGCGATTCCTCGGAGGTTTGAGGAGTGAGGTGCAGCAGTTGGCCAGTGCTTATGGGTCAGTGACTTATGCTGGAGTTGTAGAGGCTGCTCTTAAGGTTGAGGCCATTGAGGCGGCGAAGAGCAGAGGCCAGCAGTTGAAGAAGGATAAGAGGAAGTTGGTAGAGGAGAAGAAACCCCTGGTACCCGATGCTGTTCCGGGAAAGAGGAGCAGGGTGGTGTGCAGTTTCTGTGGCCGGTCAGGCCATCCTGTTGAGAGGTGTTTCAAGAAGGCGGCAGCTCAGAAGAAGGAGCAGGTTCATGCGATTCAGGGTGCTCCTAGGAGAGATGTCTCCTGTTCAGTTTGCAAGCGATCCGGGCATGATGCAGCCCAGTGTTGGTCCAGAGATAGAGTCTGCTTTCAGTGTGGGCAGAAGGGGCACATTAAGTCGAGGTGTCCTCAGGTCCAGTTAGCTCTTCCTGCAGTTCCGTTACAGGCTTTACCTCCACCTCAGCGTGTGGACAAGGGAAAAGGGAAGCTGAACGTGATTTCTTCCGAGGAGGCTCAGACTTCGACCCAGGTGATCTCAGGTTAGTAGTTTGTCGTTTTTCTTTCTAGCCTGGTAGTTTAGTTGCTAGATTGTTTGCGGTACTGTTGTGCTAGTTCCTTAGTTTTTGTGCGTTCCTATAGGGAAATTTAAGGTGAAGAACCGTTGGGCGCGTGTTCTGTTTGACTCCGGCGCTACCCACTCGTTCGTGGCTAGAGCCTTTGTGGGGCGTCATCGGTTGTCTCTAGATCGTGTTCGGGATTCCTTCCGTGTCAAGTTTCCCTCTGGTGAATCTGTGTTGTCAGATTTGGGTATTTTGGATTGCCCGGTTTTGTTGGGGGATTTTCTTGCGAAGGCGGACCTGAAGATGATTGATCTAGAGGACTTCGATGTCATTTTGGGCATGGACTGGCTCTCTCGGTATGATGCGGTCATTCAGTGCAAAGGAAAGCGCTTGGACTTCATCAGGGACGACGGTCAGCCCGGCAGCGTGTATGCTGATCCGTGTCAGGATTCTCCTGTTCTCTCTGCGGTATGTGTTCAGAGATTGTTTCTTTCTGATAGTTGTGTTTGTTTAGTATCGGCGGTTGGAACCGTTGTTAGCGGGCCACGCTTGGAGGATATTCCTATTGTTCGTGGTTTCGCCGATGTTTTTCCTGATGATCTTCCTGGTATCCCTCCTGAGCGGGATGTGGAGTTTGTTATTGATTTGGAGCCGGGTACGCGTCCTATTGCTAAGGCGCCGTACCGGATGGCCCCTCGCGAGTTAGAGGAGTTGCGAATTCAGTTAGATGAGTTGTTGGCTAAAGGTTTTATCAGGCAGAGTTCGTCGCCTTGGGGTGCTCCTGTTTTGTTCGTAAAGAAGAAAGATGGGTCGATGCGGCTTTGCATTGACTATAGAGAGTTGAACAAGGTCACTATCAAGAACAGGTACCCTCTGCCGAGGATCGATGATTTATTTGACCAGTTGCGTGGTAGCACGGTGTTCTCCAAGATCGATCTTCGTTCGGGCTATCATCAGCTCAGGATCCGTGAGGCAGATATTCCACGGACTGCGTTTAGGTCGAGGCATGGACACTTTGAGTTTCTGGTGATGTCGTTTGGTCTGACCAACGCACCATCAGCCTTCATGGATATGATGAACCGGGTGTTCAAGGATTTCCTAGACAAGTTCGTGGTGGTCTTCATTGATGACGTGCTGGTTTATTCTCGTAGTGCTGAGGAGCATGAGCAGCATTTGCGTTTGGTCCTATCAGAGTTGAGGAACCACAAGTTATTCGCCAAGTTGAGCAAGTGCGAATTTTGGTTGCCTCAGGTTTCTTTTCTAGGCCACGTGGTGAACAAGGATGGGATTTCGGTTGACCCAGAAAAGATTGCAGCAGTGACGGATTGGAGTAGGCCGAATACTCCTAAGGAGATCAGAAGTTTCTTAGGGTTGGCTGGCTATTACAGGAGATTCGTGGAGGGTTTCTCTTCTCTAGCCGCACCTTTGACCAAGCTAACTCAGAAGAATGTGGCTTTTGTTTGGAGTGAGAAGTGCGAAGAAGCTTTTCAGGAGTTAAAGAGGAGATTGTGTACTGCTCCCGTTCTGACCCTTCCTACTGAGGGCATGGATTATGATGTGTATGTAGATGCTTCGCATATAGGTCTGGGATGCGTATTAATGCAGGATGGAAAAGTAATTGCTTATGGGTCAAGGCAGTTGAAAACTCATGAGCGGAATTATCCTACGCATGACCTTGAGTTTGCAGCGGTTATCTATGCGTTGAAGTTGTGGAGGCACTTACTTTATGGGGCTCAGTGCAAGATTTTTACGGACCATAAGAGCCTGAAGTACGTGTTCACGCAGAAGGAGTTGAATCTGCGTCAGCGGCGGTGGCTCGAGTATGTGGCGGATTATGATGTGGAAATCCAGTATCATCCGGGCAAGGCCAATGTGGTGGCCGACGCCCTGAGCCGAAAGACGGGAAAGATCTTTAACCTCTCCGCCGATCGTTTAGTTGAGGAGTTCCTCCTTATGGATATTTCAGTGGGATGCTGTAGTTTGCAGAATAGCTTATCAGTGGAAGAGCCGTCCTGGATTTCTTTGACTAGACTGCATCAGAAGGACGATCCGGATCTGTTGCACCTTTTTACCAGGACAGAGAAGGGAGAGTTGCCAGATTTTTCTATTGATGATGCGGGTACCTTGAAGTACCGCGGCAGGTTTTGCGTTCCCGCTGTTGGGAACATTAGGAGTAGGATTTGCAGTGAGGCTCATGGTTCCAGCGTTGCCTACCATCCAGGATCTACGAAGATGTACCGTGACTTAAGGCAAATTGCTTGGTGGTATGGTATGAAAGGAGATATAGCCCGTTATGTTGCTGAGTGTCACACTTGCAAGCGTGTGAAGGCCGATCATGGAAGGCCTGGTGGTAAGTTGACTCCGCTAGATATCCCGACTTGGAAGTGGGAGAGTATATCTATGGACTTCATTTCGGGTTTGCCAAAATCCCCGAGAGGATTTGATTCTATTTGGGTTATAGTGGATAGATTGACGAAGTGTGCTCACTTCGTGCCTTATAAGATTGATTACTCGATGAAGAAGATAGTGGAGTTGTACTTGAACGAAGTCATCCGACTCCACGGTGTGCCGGTTAGCATCATTTCTGATCGAGACTCCCGGTTTACTTCTCGTTTTTGGCAGAGTCTGCAGGAGGGTTTGGGTACGGATCTGAGGTATTCTACTGCGTACCACCCTCAGACCAATGGGCAGACGGAGCGGGTCAATCAGATTGTTGAGGATATGATCAGGTGCTATATTTTAGACCACGGTGGAGCGTGGGATGAGCGTCTGCGACTCATGGAATTTGCTTACAATAACAGTTATCAGGAAAGCTTGCAGATGGCTCCGTTCGAAGCCTTGTATGGGAGGCGCTGTAGGACTCCGTTGTTTTGGGCTGAGGCTGGTGAGAAGCCTTTGTTGGGTCCTGATGCTCTGGAAGAGATGGAAGTCGCCGTGAAGCTTATTCGGGAGAAGCTTCGTTTAGCCCAGGAGAGGTATGAAAAGAACGCCAATCGGCGTAGGTCTGCTTTGGAATTTTCAGTAGGGGATCTTGTATACCTCAAGGTTTCTCCAATGGTTGGTGTGAAGAGATTTGGTAAAAATCGGAAATTGGACCCAAGGTTTGTGGGCCCGTTCGAGATTTTGGAGCGGATTGGTGTGTCTGCTTATAGATTGGATTTGCCAGCGAACTTCCCTGGTGTTCATAATGTTTTTCATGTTAGCCAATTGCGGAAGTGTGTGCGCAGCAGTGGGCAACTCTTGGACGTTGTGCCCCAGTTGGAGCCCAACCTCTCTTTTGTTGAGGTGCCAGTTCGTATTTTGGATACTCAGGAGCGTGTGCTGCGAAAGAAGTCCATACCGATGGTGAAAGTTCTATGGAAGAATCAGGATTTGGAGAGCGCGACTTGGGAGCTAGAGTCGGCCATGAGGAGGGCGTACCCTCACCTGTTTCTCTGATTTGATCGGTATGTTTCCCTTTGTAACTTCCGTTTGTTACCTTTTTCCTTCTTTAGTAGGAGGGCCGTGCGTAAAGTTTCGGGACGAAACTTTCTTTTAGGGGGAGTGACTGTAACGCCCCGCCTTTTCAGCGATTATTTTTTTATTCTCATTTGGGCGTTACGATGACGCGTTTCCGTGGCTTGTGCCATGTGTGGAGTATGGTTTAGCTCCTTAGAACTGAGTGCCCTGTTTGGTAGCCTGTTGGCAAGATCTCCCTAGCAACCGAGTCGTTTTGGTGACCCGGTGTGGCCTCTCGGGGGGATGGTTGTGTTTGGCTTTGTTTGGGCATAACTCGAGTTCTGTTCGTCGAAAGTTAATTTCGACTTCGCCGTTGTGTTCGTAGCGTGGGTATTTAGCTACGGTGCGAATTTCGTCGAATTCCGAGGTGAATCGATTTTCGCGTCGATTTGGTGCTTTAGGTAATTTTGTAATTAATTATAATTATATAATTATATATATATATATATAGAATGAAGAGGCACGATAGAATCATCTTCTTCCTCATCGCAAAACCGCCGGTCCTGTTCGTGGAAAACGGAGAAACCGCCTCCCCTTCCGCCGGCGATTCCGGGCTCGTTCGTGGACGGAATTCGATTCCGAAGGCGGCGTTGTCTTGCTCTCCCTTAGATCTTCATTTCGGCGGTAAGATATTCGTTTTTCGTGGAGTTTTCATGAGTTGGAGATTTCGGTTTTTGGAGGTTTTTCCGCCATTAATGGCCGGGTGCTTGTTTTAGGGTTGCGGCCGTTCTGATCCGTGCGAAGAAGAGGAAAGCAGCCCAAGTTTCGCCGGAGATTGAGGCAAGTGGTATTCTTGCCCTTGCCAAGTGTTTTTCTTTGATTTTATTTGCTGAAATTAAAATCCCGGTTAGCCCAGGTTAGAGGCCTTGTTGTTCTCGTTTTCTTGCTAACTATAGGGCTTAGTTCTTCCTACTGAAACCCCCCCTATGTTGTGATGACTGGAATCCAAATTGTCGGCGTGAAGCCGTTGTCTTCCTTCATTTTTTTGATTGTTGCTCCGGTTCGGGCGTAGCCGAGGGGGAGAGTTAGGAGGGGGGTGTGGTTGCCAATTTCCCTCGTTAGGATATTATTCGAGTGGTTAGGCATAGTTTGAATGGTAGTAGCGTGAGACGTTGATAGTTGTCTACTGCTACTGCAGTGGCGTGAGTCGTGTGCGCGTTCCGGTATCGTTCGGAAAATTCCAAACGGTACAGGTTAGTCGCGCACGGTCATCAACCGTTAGGGCGCACGACCACTGGTCGTGTGCCTCTGCTCGTGCGCGGCTATCTTTCAGTTTCCAAAGTTCTGTCTCGGCAATCGCACGAGCGCTGGCGACAGTGCGCACGACCACTGGTCGTGCGTTACTGATCGTGCGCAGCCATTAGGTTTTTCTCAGGTTTTCCGGGCCCATTACGCACGACCATCAGCCTTGAGTGCGCACGACCACTGACCGTGCGCCACTGATCGTGCGCTGATGCTCAGCTTTTTGTCTGGTTCCCAGGTTCAATTCGCACGACCATCAGCCTTGGGTGCGCACGACCACTGACCGTGCGCCACTGATCGTGCGCCTTGTATTTTCTCGTTTGCTAGACGCATTTAGCGGGTTTCGAGTGCGGGGATTCAGATACTCAAGTGGCAGGCAACTACCCGAGTTCTGGATCTTCTGCCTTGGTCGTTCGGCTATCGTCGAGGTTCGTATTCTTTAGCGGTATTGTGGGTAGTAACTTTATTTTGGCGGCGAGTGAGGCTAGCTCACTCAATGCCAAAGGTTGGGTAGGCACTGAGTGGGTTTCACTCAACGCCTAGTCGTGTTGGTTTATTTCAACACTCGTTCCTTACCATGAATTCCGTGCTTGAGTGAATTCCTTGTTATGTCTTGAGTTTTCCTTGTCGGCCGTGTTCTTCTTTCCGAATGGCCGAATCGTGGGTCGTGGATAGTAGTTGTGGTTGTAGCTCTTTATGGGGGTGGAGTTGTGTGATATAGCCAAGGCCACCCATGGATTTCTTGCTCCAGGTACGGGCTGGGCATGTCGGGTGGATGGTCCCTTGTGTTTTCACGTGTTGACCCTCGAGCTTTTGACTTGGACATGGTGGATTGGGGGACTGCGTTTGCCTTCGATCCGGTTCCTCGTTGTTGTTTTTGCTACTATCACTTCCCGCAGTTTAGGGTGTTAGAAGTTTCTTCCGTGGTAGTTTTGCAGCATTTTGGCTCTTGGCAGCCTAGTAGGCCCTGCAGGATGTTGTTCCTGGGCTGGGTCGTTGCTGTTTCTTTGCACGTTGTGCATTTCTTGTTGTCCTGTTTTGGACAGTTGTGACTCTTTCTACTGCATGTTTTCTGTTATTTTGTCCTTTTGGTTGACTCTTACATGCAGTTGTTTTTACCTTGATTTTAGCTTGCTGAGGTATTCTGTTTTCTTTTGGAATACCCCAGGTTCTGAGCTGTAGCCAGTCTGGAGGCTAGTTGGAGGTGGTGTTGTTGGTGGACTTCCGGACTGTAGAGTTTTGTTTACCTTGTTTGTGAGGTTGTTTTCAGTACTTTCTTACAGACATATATGTGTGCTGGTGGGTTCGTGTCAGGTTGTTGGCGCCCACTAGTAGTTTTTACCTTGTACTAGATATACACTATTGCTGCTACCATTTATTTTTCTGGAGATAGTCTACTTGCTTTGAGAAGGTTTTATGCTAGGTTGCTAGTTATTTTTAAACTATAAATACTATTATAAATGAAGCTCATGATCAGCATGTTTTTATAAACTTAATCACTACTTTCCAAATCACGTACGAAAACCGTTTTCTTATATATATTATATAAACTGAGTGTAGTGTCTTGCATAGTATGAGTGGTTCTCTTGGGACCCTTATGCGCTCTTTAGGGTGTAAAACCTAATCAAAGTATTTTTCCGCAGCGTTTAAATATAGTTTTCTTTTGTGGACTAGATGATCCACTGAGCCGAGGGATACAGACTCTAAACATAACTAATTTTCTATTTCATTAAGCACATGAATTTTCTTGCATAAAGATTGTAGTTGGATTTGCCTGAGCGTCAGCAGTTATCCCCTGCTTGACGTGGCATCATGACGCGTGTTTTCTCTTACTCTGATAATTCTTAATTCGGAGAAAATGTGGGTTGTGACAGGTGGGACCTCCACGCTAGAGCTAAGGGTCATTTTCCAAATTAATGTCTCTCACCAAGAGACGGCTTGGGAGAAGTAGGTATGAGTTGCACCTTAGGCCCAAACTCTAGGTGGAACCGAATTTCAGTTCCAACATTCCGGTGCTGTGAGCGTGGACCATGGCTCATTCGGAAGTTCCTGAGTAAGTTTCTTGGTAGGAGATCATGGAGGTGTTGATGACTCCAACGATCTCCCCAACCATGGACCCTTTATAGGGAGGGAATAGTTCATGGCATCCATCCAAGGAATTATGGAGATGCTGCAAAGTATTGTGCCTCAGAGTGACTGCTCAACTGCCACCCCCAGGATGTAGTTCCCAATGGTCTCGGCAAGACAGCCTCTAGGTTTCTCGCCGAGCCAGATACCAAGGGTCTCAACGAGCCAGCTTCCAAGGGTTTCGGTGAGCCAGCTCCCAAGGGTCTAGGCGAGATGAACCCAGGAGGGGTAGAGGAAAGCGTACCCGGAAGACGGCCTAGGAAGGAAAGGATGGGAGAGGGGGTCGAGCAAGACCTCACGGGCCAGGAGTTATTCCCAAGCTCGATGAGTGCTAACCACCAAGGCGAGCAGGTCACGCGAGTGGAGCATGCAAGACCGCCAAGTTGGGGGTAACCCTTCAGCGAGTTGATCGTCTCAGCTCCCGTTTCCGAGGGGTTCAGAGAGCTTGACATGACCTTCTATATCGAGAAGGATGATCCCAGCCAGCACCTACAGTAATTCAAAGATGCGGTCTCTATCAGGCGGATGACGGATGCATTCAAGTGTTGCCTCTTCGCGATCACGTTGAAGGATAACGCAAGGGATTGGTTCTTTGAAATCTCAGCGAGATCGATCTACGAGTTTGAAGACTTGAGCCAGAGTTTTCAGCTTCGCTTCACAACTTCTAAATAGAGGAGGAAGTGTCTCGAGTCCATCGTCCTGATAAGACAGAAGGCGGAGGAGTCGGTTGCCCAATATGTGGACTGGTTCGAAGAAGAGATCCTGGACATCCAGGAAATGCCGGGGTATGCCCGCCAAATGGTGTTTATAGTGGGGTTGCATGAAGGGTTCTTCTAGATGTGTCTGACCCGAAAGGCCCCCCTATCCTTCGACGAGCTGATTGAAAGGGAGACATAGGAGATTGCAACTGAGGCGGCCAACCCGACATTTGTCAAGAAGTTGGCATGCTTAACAAAGGCAGAGTCGAAGGAGCAAGGTGGCTCGAGGCACTAGGAGGGGAGAAGGAGAGAGGAGCAGAGAGCTCAGGGGTTCTATGGATCTCATTAAGGTCTGGAGCTAAGTTGGAGGCAACAGTGAGGTCTCGATCAGGGTCCAGGAAGAGATCTCGTCCAGGGTGGGGGGAACTTTCATGGAGGCCAAGGGAGGTTCAAATTCCAGAGGCAAGCCCCCAGGTAGCTCCTACCCCCACTGCAGCAAACCATGGAGATAGGAAGAGGGGGAAGAGGTAACAGGAGAAATCACCCAGCCCGTCGAAGAAGGGAAGGAAGAGTGTTGTCATACTGTGACATCCACCAGATAAAGGGTAATGCCACAGCTACCTACCCCGAGTTCCTGGAAGTCAGAGAGGCGAGAGCCCCATCCCAGCAGCCGCAGCCGATGTGGATTGAAGAAGTTCTCCCTAGAGAAGGGGGAGATGACAAATGTGAGGACTTGATCGATGTAGGAGCCTGAGGAGGTATAGGAGTGATCCACGGTGGAGTGGGAATCAAGGACACTCGAAAGGAAAGCCACCATACTGTATACCGTCGGAGCGTTGGTTCGACATCCCAGACGCCACCCCTATAGTAGAAGATCACCTTCTCAGTGATGGACATGCTAAGTCATGAGGATCCGTTCTACGATGCACTGGTCATCCAGACTATCATCGAGGGCTACACTGTCTCCCGGATATTGGTTGACAATGGGAGCTCCGTCAATATCATTTTTAAGATGGCATTTGATGAGATAAAGGTGGAGCCAAGGATGGTATTGGCCTCGGACGGACCCCTGTTCGAATTATCAGAGGAAATGAAGGAGGTAGAAGGTGAAGTTGGACTCCATATGAAGTTGGGGGCCTCAAGAAACTGTTAGTTCGTTAGTGTGGATGCTCCAAGCAGTTATAATGCTATTTTCTTGCAGACCCCTAAACAATTCATTCCATTTTGTGTCGTCATCATTTCACGAGTTCCTCAAGTTCAACACGGGAGGGATCCAAGTTAGGGTCAAGGGAAACCACAATATGGCAAGGCAATGCTACGTCAAGGCCGTCAACACCATCTCCTAGTAAGCCATAGCAGAGGAGATGGAGAATATCATGGAAAGCTTGAGCAGGATAGAGGTATCAGAGAAGGAGGTGAACGACGACCATCATTGTAACGCCCCCGATTTTTCGATGATTTTATTCGAATTGGTATCATCGTATTTATGACGTCATGGCGTTACTTTTAACGTCGAGTTAACGACGCAACACCGTTAAGGCATTTTCGCGTCTGTGCGGTCGACTTGGCCAAATTCTTGTCGTAATCGGAAAATTTTTCATTTGGAATTTAAGCTGAATCATTTTGGACTTGCTTGTCAAGTTTGGTCGCAATTCGAGCGTTATTCGGGCATCGGCGATTTTACGAAGTATTGTGTAATTTATGTTCGCCGTATACTTTGAAAATTAATATCTCGGTGATGGCTCGTCGGATTTAGGTTTTGACTTCATCGTTGGGTTCATAGCGTCAGTGTTTGCTTATGGTGTGGGTTTCGTCTAATTCGGAGTGCGTTTGGGCCTCCGTTTTGAACTCGTGTTTTCTTGTTCAAAAAATATAAAAATGATTATTTTAATATTAAAGCACTATTAAAAAATGTCTTTTACTATTCATCTCTATTGTTAAATTTTCGGATATTTTTGTAAATACCACTATTCACGGAGGACAAAAAAACAACTGTTCTTTTAATTGTTTGCAGTATTGTTCTCGAGTAGCAGGCTGGTTCTCGAGTGAATTCCTGTTCTTTTCGTCTACTACTCTCGAGTGCTGCCTTTTCTCTCGAGTGATTTACTGCTCATTCTTCTCGAGTACTGATGCTTCTTCTCGAGTGAATTCTCCTTCTTCTCAAGTGATCATCTGCCTATAGAGAAGCCTGTTTTTAACCTTATTCTCGAGTACCCTTTGTTCATCTCGAGTTGCCCTGTACAGTTCGAATTAGGGCGCCATTCTGAGGGTCAAAACGGTGTCATATTGGAAAATGGTTAACATGAAATTTGTTCATCTAGATGAGATCTACAACTTTTATGTTGGGCACTTTTCGATTTGAAGCCATCCTAGATCTCTATTTTCTATTTCCGCGCACCCACTCATAAATAATCCGTACTGTTTGTTTTTTTCTCGAGTACTATTAATTTTTCTCTAGTACTATTGATTTTTCTAGTGTATTTTACGTTCCTCTCGAGTACTCTGCTCTCATTCTCGAGTACCCATTATTCATCTCGAGTAGACCACTGTTGTTTATGTTCGGGCGCCATTTTGAGAGTCAAAACGGTGTCGTATGGAAAAATAGTTTACATGAATTTTGTTTGACTTGACGAGATCTACAACTTTCATGTTGGGCACTTTTCAATTTAAAGTCATCCTTGGCCTCTATTTTCTATTTCCCCGTACCTACACATAAACAATACGTTTTTTTTTATAATTTCGACAAAACGTTTTATACATATATATATATATATATGTATACTCTTATATTTAAGATAATCAGAAATACAACTTCATCTTCTCCGATTTTTCTCCCGAACCAGAGCGGCGTGAGCGAGAGAGAGAAAACTTTTTCATGAATCTTCCGGTGACCTCCGACGGTGCTCCGGTGCTTGAAATCTTTAACCGAGTATAGATCCGAAAAGCACTCACCGAGAGCTACGCCATCGTGGTATTATTTTCTCCATTCCTTGAGTTTTCTAATTAGGGTTTTTTGGCCCTAACCTATATTTTGGACATTTTTGTTCAGATTTCGACTTCTCCTACATTATTTTGCCCCGATCTTCGACGTGGAGTGATTCAGAGAACTTTTCCGGTAAAACCAAGGCAAGTGGTGGTTTCCCTCTTTTCTTCTTGTCCGTTTTCTGGTAACTGTAAAGTTGTTCTTTAATTTTTAGAACTTTTGCCGTTCAGAGATATTTCTATGTTTAATCTTTTCTTTGTAGATCGTTTGAATTTAGAGGATCATGTCATGTTAAATTCGATCTTGATTAGGTATGTTAAGTCGTTCTTGGAATGTTTTAATGGTAAAATTTAATTGCTTATCTATCATTGTTGAGCGTGTTAGAGTTTATCTAGGATTGTAAATCGCTCCAAGAGGTTGATCAACCACATCTTTAATCTAGAAATGTCGAGTAAAATCCGATGTGCCAAGTCTTGAGATTTATTTCATGGGGTTTCATTGTTGCGGGCGTTAGTGGACAAATCCATCGACCGCAAGGTTTGTGTTTCCAATATTAGTGCCTTGTGGAACTCTATCTTGTTTGGGCGTCTGCGGGAAATGATAGAGTATTTGAGTCTCCCCTGCTATTAGACGGATTTTAATATCTGTGAGGGTGTATCCAGAGAATTGACCACCCTGCCTGTGTTTTTGGTAGAGTTGACCACAAGTGACTAGTAAAGTTTTGTGTATTCTTTCTTATGATTTAATCATGCTTCCTCCCTTTCTTTTGGGTGTCTAGCATGATTCGTGTTGTACGTGACGATTCACGTAAGTTCTATTTCTCTAAATTTTTGTACTTTACTTCTGTGCTTTACTTCAGCACATTTGGTCTTGGGTTGGTACCCATTTTGACCTTTTTTTACTTTTGCTTAATTTTTTTGCCACCTCTTGTACCTTCTTGCTGAGGTGTTCTGTCTTTGAAATTCTTTAGGTTCGGAGCTTTACCAGGTAGTGGAGCTTGTTTTTGGACTCTCTTAGCAGCAGTGTCGGCTGTGGTTTTGCACCTCATCGTAGCAAGGTAGTTTGTTATTTCAGTTTTCTTTTTCTAGTTCAGACAAACTTTTGTACTGTGGGTTCGTGTCAGTTTGTTGACACCAACAAAGTTGTTGATTTTGACACTTGCTAGCTGTTGATGTCTCCTTTATGCTTGATTTAGATTACTTTCACTTTGGGATGATTTATTGTTAGGCTGCATGTTAGATATTTTTAAGCTTAAAAAAACCTATTATTAGTAAAACATACATGAAATCTCTTTCAAAACTAAGTCACTACTTTCTGGTTAGCGTAAAGACTTTTTCCTATACTTATTATAAATCTAGAATTGCATAGCATGAGTTATTCCTCTTGGACATTTATACTCTTATATGTTGTTAATGTTAATTTAAACATGTATCTTCTGCAAGTGTATAACTATATTTTGAATAGTGGACTAGATGATCCACTAAGCCGAGGGATACGACTATCTTCTCAAATTAAACTGGATTTCATTTATAATAACATATGTTTTTCTTTTAAAACTGTAGAGTGTGGAGTTTTTACTGAGCATCTGCAGTTATCCCCTACACGGCGTGGCATCACGAGACGTATTTTCCCTTACTCTAATATAGCTTAATTGTTGGGAAAATGCGGGTTTTGATGGTTGGTATCAGAGGGAGGTTGCTTGACAATTGGTCGGGCAACCTTCCCTTATTAGTGTTAGTTGTTTAGTGTCATATCATACACACACCGATGTGTCATCCGCACATCTTGGCTGAAGCATGAACACTACATTCATAAGAATGAATAGAAGTATACAGGGTATATTATGTAGTTTGAGATGCATAATATTTGTTTGTATATGGATCCACCATAAGTGGCAATATGTGAGGGTTATGTAGTATGGGATGCATAATCTCACCACATGAATGCCCATTAGCACGTTTTCTTTTTCGTTGCATGCAATGTTATTTAGTATGGGATGCATAACATTTCATGTGTACGTCGCTCATAACATGCATTAAGGCCTTTTTAGGATGCATAACACAACATACATAGCATAACATAACATAAGAACAACATGTCAAGCTAAAGATTTATATGATGACATATGTACACACATGATTTTAAATAAGAGTAAAGAATCCATTCATTCATATCATAGGAACATGAGTCAATAGGATGATAGGATATCATCCTATGTAGAACATACTATCATTATAAAATCCCAGAGCAAGTTGTAGCATAAGAAAGTGTCTTTTAAGTATGGTCTTAACTAGTCTTGTTTGCCCTATTCGTAATCTAGGATTTTGATTGAGTGTTCGTTTGTTTTATTTTAGAAATGCCGGCTAAGTGTATTGCGATGAGGTCGACTCCCCAGTCAGAGGGTGAGTCGTCAGGAGCGCAGAGTGAGGCGATTATTGAAAGTCTGCGTCAGATCAACGAGGCTCTGTCAAGACAAGTAGTTGCGATGCAATTCCAAATTGAGTCTTTGTTATCAGCCTCTCCCGCGCAGCAAACCTTAGTGCAAGATCCTGCCTTAGGCCCAGCTGTGCCTGATACCCCTGCTCCTCTAGTGCCCCTGATGACGATACAACCAGAAATTAATTTCATATCGCACTTGTAACACCCCAAAACATGGAAGGGCAATCGACAGCGTCGCTTAGCTAATTTTGGGTTTTGGGGGTAGGCACACGGCCTGTGACACGGCCGTGTCACAGGCCGTATTGCGCCTAGGTCGTCGAGCCGTGTTATCCCTGGGTCGCCGAGCCGTGTTGGTCGACGATTGGCGAAAGGCACACGGCCTTGGACACGGGCGTGTCCCTGGCCGTGTCCTTCTCGGGCTGTTCGCAGAATTTATTCTGCTAGGCGTGACACGGGTCACGACACGGTCGTGTTGGGGCTGACACGGGCGTGTTGAGGGCCGTGTCTTTGTCCGTGTCTTGGGCCGTGTCCTTCTCTGACTGGGAATGTTGGTCGGTAGGGGGAGTGACACGGGCCTCGACACGGGCGTGTCAACGGCGACACAGCCGTGTCGGAAGCCGTGTCAAAGGCCGTGTCAGAGGCCGTGTGCTGGTTTTCGAATCATTCGAGATGGCAAATGGCTAACACGGCCATGCACACGGCCGTGTTGTAACCCGTGTTCGGCCCAGATTTTCTATTTTGGGTTCCGATCGTGTCCGTTCGTTCTTTTCTTTGGAAGATCCAATGGTGGGGAGCTTCCCTGGGTGGTTTAAGGCTGGGAATAGGGTTTCAAACCCTCATTTTCCATTTGGCTTTATCTCTCTTGATTCTAGAGAGAAGGGAGAGCAAGGTGGAGGAAGGAGGCCAAGATCCGGCCGCCGGCGAAGCTTCGGAGGTCCGTTTCGTGAGCGGAGTTCAGATCCGCGAAGGTGGGAGCGTTGCGGTGGTGTTCAACCGAGCAAATCTTCTCCATGGCTAGGAAGAGGGGACGAAAGGTAACGACACTTCTCCTCTCGGTTTTTAGGATTTAGGATGCATGAATAACATCCCCTTCCTTTCGTATTTTGAGCACCGAATCTCTCAAATGAGAGGGATTCGTGTAGCCTAGGTTCAAGAGGAACCTCCGGGTTGAGTATGTTCATCCCGGCATGCTTTACATTAGAGATCCGCTCCGTTAGCGGATTAGGCATTGTGGGTGAAGCCGTGGTCGCGACCGTTAGTCCGACCCGGTGATGTTGCATAGCGAGCTTCGGGGATTCGGTAGAAATCCGTTGCGGCAATACGTCGTTGTATGTATCCGTTTTCCCCCTTATATTTGAGTGAGTACTCGTGGTCGGAACCGGACAAGGTTAGCTCCATGTTGTGCGGTAGATGGTTTCCTTTGAGCATGGGAAAGACACGGTGCGAATGGTGATTGGGGTTGGGAAACCTTTGTTTGTGTTGTGCAAAGGCGCGGCTATGTCTCCGTGGTCGGCTGACTATCCCGTGACGCGCAAGTCATGTGGTGGAAGTGTCCCGCGAGACTAGCCCCTTGTGTGAACTGACGAGAATGTCGAGCGGAGGACAAGCCCGGGCAGTGTGGCCATGAGCGGGTGGGTCCAGCAAGGCTTCTTAGAATCGGTCAGTGTGAGACGGAACCCTGACGTGCGAAGTCAGAATGTGCGGGCAAACCCGGGGTATATGACCCTTGTGCGGGTGGGGCCTTTGCAAGGTTCCGTATGACGGCGTGTGTGCCGTTAGGGACATGGTGTTTCCCTTGTGTTTGTGGCTTTAAGCCAATGGGGAAACGAAATTACCCAGTGTTTGATGTTGTGCTAGATGCATACGAGCTAGGGTGCCTTGGGTGAAACCCGAGTTGAATTCATGTTGCATAGTAGGCCCCTTTCACTTTGTACAAAACATAGAGAACATGTATGCTGTATGAGACATCCAAGCCTGTTTTACCGCTTTAATATATATGCTATTTTGGTATACGAAGTGCTAACTTGCAGGTGGAGTGGTACCCCGGGGTCCGTTAGGGACGGCCGGGAGGAGATGTGTTTGTTATACAGTAGAGGTCAGCCTTTGCTGACCCACGTTACTTCAAATCCTTACAGGGCAAGGATCGCATACAGGAGCTAACGCGCTGGGCGAAAATCCCTAAGCCTCATGAAGTGTTGCTGTGCTTGGATTTTCCTTTTGTGTTTGCTACTCTTGTTATGTTTATGTCCGGCTTGCATACCGAGGTAGCCTAGGAGTGCTTGACACATTTATATTTTTGGACTATTATTGTGTAAGGCCTTAAGGTCATTTGATACTCTATCATTAGTGGATAACTTCTGTCGGTTAATGTTCTGTTTCCGCTGTGTTTGTCTGGAGTTTTGAGATTGGGTAGTTTTCATATCATCTTTTAATACTAAAGCTGTGGCGTCCGTATGTTGTGGGGCCCCGGCCAGACCCATATTATTTGGTCTTTACAGGGGAGGTGTTACAATTTGGTATCAGATGGAGGTTGGCGTTCCAGTGAGAAGTTTCGCGGTCGAAAGTATAAGTCGAGTCGCGTATTAGAAGTTATCCACATAGGAGTATCGCAGGACCATGAGTGTCCTTGTGTTCGAGTCTTGCAATTAGAGACTGATTTGCGTTTTCTTGCTTGTGTTTAGAGTGCAAGCAACGAGGCTGGGACCTCAAGGCCAAGAGAAGAGCTCTCGGCATATAGTGCGACTGCGCAAGGTCCGCTAGGGATGGGGGTCACACCGGCCGAATTCTGCCGTATGCTTGCAGAAGCGATGGTGGCGGCCCAAGCTGCATCGACAGCATAGGTAGCAGCTCCCATTGCTCAGGTAGCAACTCCTGCTACCCCGGTCACGGCAGCGACCGTGCCGGTTGAGGAGGCCAGGCGGGCGGAGCCGCAAGTCGAGAGAGTGGTTGTCGGGCAGGGGGACCGGCAGATGAAGTACTTTCTGAGCTTCCACCCTCCAACCTTCAAGAGAATCGGCACGCCCACAGATGCAGAGGATTGGTGGGCTAGAATTCAGGAGCTTCTGAGGGCGGCAGAGGCGCCTGAAGAGAAAAAGGCAGAGTTCGCAGCCTTTATGTTGGAGGGAGATGCCAAGTTATGGTGGGTGAGCCATAGTGGCCGGCAATTTCTAGGACGCACACCGTCCATCGAGGAATTTAGGAATGCCTTCCTGAAGAAGTGCATTCCCGCCTCAACGAGGTTAGCCCTCCAGAGGCAGTTCCTACATCTGGTGCAGCGAGACAAGTTAGTGGATGAGTATGTTCAGGAATTTACTCGCTTGGGTCGTTATGCAGGGACGACCATGGCAGACGATGAAGAGAGGGACAATCTCTTCTATCATGGACTGAGGGAGAATCTAGGACAACCCCTCATATCGATGAAACATGCGGGTTTCAACGGATTGGTGGAGGCGGCCCGAATTTTGGAGAGTGACATGGAGCGATCCCAACATCGCAAGGGTTTCACACCCAAACAGGGGGAGGAGAAGAAGCCTGCTCAGTCCCATGGAAAGGCGGAAGGGAGCCGATGGAAAAAGAAGCCTTCCCCATATAAGTCGGGCGAGAAAAGTAATTGGACATCCGGAGGGTCACGCTCTAAGGGCCCTTAGACGTGCTATAGTTGTGGCAAGCCGGGCCATATAGCAAGATTTTGTAGCCAAGGGGGAGCTGATCAAGAGCCAAGGCAGGAGCAAACCGTACGCTCGGGACCCAGTGCAGCAGAGAAGGGGAAAATGGCGGAGTCGAGTGCTTCCCGGTTTCAACCAGTGCAGCCAAGGGCCTACAACCTTGGGCAGCAGGAAGCAATCTGCCAAATCGATGTGGTGACAGGTATGAGAGTTCAACCTGCACCGTAGATTTCTTCCTTTCAAGCCTTTTTATGTTTGTTGCATGTGTGTAGGCTTTGTAGTGGTATCTGGGTACCCCGCTAGAGTACTTTTTGATACGGGAGCGTCGCACACCTTCCTTGCGGAAAGTTTCACCCGGAGGATTGGAGTTGAGTCCTTTGCAACGGGCTCTGAGTTGAAAGTGCGCATGCCCAATGGGTCATCTATGACTTCCAGGGCTAGGGGCCGGATTTGTTGGATTCTTGAGGGAGTTGACTTCTTATTGGTAGCGGCGATCTTGCCGTTGTCCGAGTTCGATGTGATTTTGGGGATGGATTGGATAGCGGAGCAGGGTGCCAGTGTCAAAAGTTTGTCCAAGGTGGTAACCCTGAGGGGCGTGGGGCAAGCGGAAGTCAAGTTTGAAGGCCTGCATGGAGTGACCTGTTCCCTAGTTTCGGCACTTCAGTTAGTGCGAGCTGTTAACCAGGGAGGTGTAGCTCTAGTAGTGTTGTTGGAGGTTAGCCTTTCTTGGCTGTCTCTTGGAGAAGTGCCCGTGGTGGCGGAGTTTGGAGATGTATTTCCCGAGGAGTTACCGGGAGCACCTCCTCGGCGGGAGATTGATTTCTCCATCGAGTTGGTGCTCGAGGCTAGACCAGTGTCGCATCCACCCTTCAGGATGGCACCAAAGGAGTTGGCCGAGCTCAAGGTTCAGTTGCAGGAGCTTTTGGAGCAAGGGTATATCAGGCCCAACTCTTCACCGTGGAGTGCGCCGGTGTTATTCGTAAAGAAGAAGGACGGTAGTATGCGTCTGTGCATAGACTACCGAGAGTTGAATAAATTGACTGTCAAGAATAAGTATCCGATCCCTCGGATAGACGATCTCTTCGACCAGTTGGTGGGATCGGTGGTTTACTCCAAGTTGGACTTGAAGTCCGGATATTATCAGTTGCGGATTCGTGACGAAGACATACCCAAGACCGCGTTTGGTATGAGGTTTGGTCATTTTGAGTTCTCGGTGATGCTGTTCGGGCTGACGAACGCGCCGTCCGTGTTCATGGACTTGATGAACCGAGTGTTTCGCGAATATTTGGACTGGTTCGTAGTCGTCATTATCGATGACATTTTGGTGTATTCTAAGTCAGAAGCGGAGCACGAGTCGCACTTGCGGATAGTGTTACAAGTGTTGAGAGAGAACCAGATCTATGCGAAGTTCTCGAAATGCGAGTTTTGGTTGGAGAAGGTGGCGTTTTTGGGCCATGTAATCAGTGGGGACGGGGTGGCAGTGGATCCAACGAAAGTAGAAGCCATCAGAGAGTGGCCAGTTTTGAGGACCGTGGCGGAAGTCCGTAGTTTTCTTGGACTAGCCAGGTACTACCGAAGGTTTGTGGAAAACTTTTCGCGGATTGCTCTACCCCTCACTTCTCTAACTCGCAAAGATCAGAAGTTTGTATGGACTCAAGAGTGCAAACAGGCGTTTGAAACCGTGAAGGAAAGGCTAATGACGGCGCCGATCCTAAGTCTACCAAAGGGGACCGAAGGGTTCCAAATTTTCAGCGACGCATCCGGATGCGGTCTAGGGTGCGTGTTGGTGCAGCATGGTAGTGTGATAGCTTTTGGGTCGACGCAGCTGAAACCCCACGAGAGAAATTACCCCGTCCATGATTTGGAGTTGGCGGCGGTAATTTTTTCTTTGAAGTTGTGTAGGCACTACGTTTATGGTGCAAAGGTGGAGATCTTCACGGACTACAAGAGTCTAAAGTATCTCCTAGATCAGAAGGACCTAAATATGCGGCAGCGCAGGTGGGTCGAGTTCCTTGGGGACTACGAGGTGGCGATTCAGTACACGCCAACGGAAAGCCAATATGGTGGCAGATGCTTTGAGTAGGAAATACTCGGGGCAAGGAAATTGGATTGAAGCTCACGATGAGCGGTTAAGGCGGGACTGGGAGTCCCTTGGTTTGGAATGTGTGGCAAGAGGCGAGTCTAGCGTGGCTCGACTAAATTGGATTGAGATGCAGAGTGACTTATGCGATCGTATTCGGGAAGCGACCCGTGTAGATGCGGAGTTCCAACCTTTCGTGGAGGAAGCTCTAAAGGGCGAGGGTGGCACCTGGGAGATGGTTGATGGGATTCTGAGGAAGGGCGGAAGGATTTGTGTACCGCAGTTCGGCAAGCTCCGCGAGGAGTTGATGTTTGAGGCCCACTTCACTAAGTACTCCATTCACCCGGGCAGTACAAAGATGTACTTGGATTTGAAGAAGTCCTATTGGTGGCCTGGGATGAAGCGGGACGTAGCTTTGTGTGTGAGTCGGTGCCAAACTTGTGCCTTGGTGAAGGCCGAGTGTCAGAAGCCGGGCGGGTTCTTGAAGCCTCTTCCAATCCCTGAATGGAAATTTGATGACATCTCCATGGATTTTGTGCATGGATTGCCTAGATTGCAGCAGGGTAATGATGTCATTTGGGTGATTGTGGACCGCTTGACCAAAGTGGCACATTTCATCACAAACCGGAAGGAGGATGGTGTGGAAAAGTTGGTAGAGTTGTACGTCCACAATATTGTACGACTTCATGGGATTCAGAAGAGTATAGTCAGCGACCGGGATGGACATTTCACGTCTAAGGATTGGCGGTTGGTGCAGAAGAGCTTGGGCACAAAACTCAAGTTTAGTACGGCCTTTCATCCTCAAACCGATGGGCAAACTGAGAGAACGAACCGTACTTTGGAGGATATGCTAAGGATGTGTACTCTCGACTTCGGCAAGAAGTGGGAGGATCACCTCTTCATGGTGGAGTTTGCTTATAAGAATAGCTACCAAGCTAGTATCAAGATGGCGCCATATGAAGCTTTTTATGGGAAGCGGTGTCGAACACCGATGTCTTGGACAGAGGCGGGAGACACAAAGCTTTTGGGGAAAGAAGTGGTAGCGGACGCTAGTGAGCTAGTGCGGACCATCCAATAGCGCATGAAGGTAGCTCAAGATCGGCAGTCGAAGTATTTCAATGCTCGCCACAGGCATGTGGAATTCGCTGTGGGCGACTGGGTGTACCTTAAGATCAAGCCGTTCAAAGGCGTTTCACGAATTCGCCGACTCAAGAAGCTGAGTCCGAGATTTTTGGGACCATTCAAGGTCATCGAGCGAGTGGGAGAGGCAGCGTACCGGTTGGCGTTGTCCACAGAGCTAAGTGGATTGCATGACGTTTTTCACATCTCCGTTTTGAGGAAAGATTTGTTAGAAGCCAACGTGGTGATTGAGCTGACGGCGGTGCCGGTAGAGGAAGACTTGAGGACGCGAGTTCGTCCAATCGGGATAGAAGATTCAGAAGTTCGGCAATTGCGGAACAAGGAAGTCAGACTCGTAAAGGTCCGTTGGGACAACTGTGGCTGCGAGGAACTCTCATGGGAGCGAGAGCAGGCCATGCGGGAGGAGTACCCCGAGCTTTTCTCCTCAGGTACCGTTTAGAATTTGTGTACTTTCCATGTTTTAAATTTCGGGAAGAAATTCTTTGAAGGGGGGGGGGGGGAGAATTGTAACACCCCAAAACTTGGAAGGGCAATCGACGACATCGCTTAACTAATTTTGGGTTTTGGGGGTAGGCACACGGCCTGTGACACGGTCGTGTCACAAGCCGTGTTGCGCCTGGGTTGTCGAGCCGTGTTGCCCCTGGGTCGCCGAGCCGTGTTGGTCGACGATCGACGAGAAGACACACGGCCTTAGACACGGGCGTGTCCCTAGCCGTGTCCTTCTCGGGCTGTTCGCAGAATTTATTCTGCTAGGCGTGACACGGGTCACGGCACGGCCGTGTCGGGGCTGACACGGGCGTGTCGAGGGCCGTGTCTTTGGCCGTGTCTTTGGTCGTGTCCTTCTCTGACTGGGAATGTTGGTCGGTAGGGGGAGTGACACGGGCCTCGACACGGGCGTGTCAACGGCGACACGGCCGTGTCGGAAGCCGTGTCAAAGGCCGTGTCGGAGGCCATGTGCTAGTTTTCGAATCGGTCGAGACGGCGAATGGCTAGCACGGCCATGCACACGGCTGTGTTGCAACCCGTGTTCGGCCCAGATTTTCTATTTTGGGTTCCGATCGTGGCCGTTCGTTCTTTTATTTGGAAGATCCAACAGTGGGGAGCCTCCCTGGGTGGTTTAAGGCCGGGAATAGTGTTTCAAACTCTCATTTTCTATTTGGCTTTATCTCTCTTGATTCTAGAGAGAAGGGAGAGCAAGGTGGAGGAAGGAGGCCAAGATCCGGCCGCCGGCGAAGCTTCGGAGGTCCGTTTCGCGATCGGAGTTCAGATCCGCGAAGGTGGGAGCGTTGCGGTGGTGTTCAACCGAGCAAATCTTCTCCATGGCTAGGAAGAGGTGACGAAAGGTAACGACACTTCTCCTCTCGGTTTTTAGGATTTTGGATGCATGAATAGCTTCCCCTTCCTTTCGTATTTTGAGCACCGAATCTCTCAAATGAGAGGGATTCGTGTAGCCTAGGTTCAAGAGGAACCTCTGGGTTGAGTATGTTCATCCCGGCATGCTTTGCATTAGAGATCCGCTCCGTTAGCGGATTAGGCATTGTGGGTGAAGCCGTGATCGCGACCATTAGTCCGACCCGGTGATGTTGCATAGCGAGCTTCGGGGATTCGGTAGAAATCCGTTGCGGCAATACGCCGTTGTATGTATGCGTTTTCCCCCTTATATTTGAGTGAGTACTCGTGTTCGGAACCGGACAAGATTAGCTCCGTGTTGTGTGGTAGATGGTTTCCTTGGAGCACGGGAAAGACACGGTGTGAATGGTGATTGGGGTGGGGAAACCTTTGTTTGTGCCGTGCAAAGGCGCGGCTATGTCTCCGTGGTCAGCTGGATATCCCGTGACGCGCAAGTCATGTGGGGGAAGTGTCCCGGCGAGACTAGCCCCTTGTGTGGACTGACGAGAATGTCGAGCAGAGGACAAGCCCGGGCAGTGTGGCCATGAGCGGGTGGGGTCCAGCAAGGCTTCTTAGAATCGGTCAGTGTGAGACGGAACCCTGACGTGCGAAGTCAGAATGTGCGGGCAAGCCCCGGGGTATATGACCCTTATGCGGGTTGGGCCTTTGCAAGGTTCCGTGTGACGGCGTGTGTGCCGTTAGGGACATGGTGGTTCCCTTGTGTTTGTGGCTTTAAGCCAATGGGGAAACGGAAGTACGCAGTGTTTGATGTTGTGCTAGATGCATACGAGCTAGGGTGCCTTGGGTGAAACCCGGGTTGCATTCATGTTGCATAGTAGGCCCCTTTCACTTTGTACAAAACATAGAGAACATGTATGCTGTATGAGACATCCAAGCCTGTTTTACCGCTTTAATATATATGCTCTTTTGGTATACGAAGTGCTAACTTGCAGGTGGAGTGGTACCCCGGGGTCCGTTAGGGACGGCCGGGAGGAGATGTGTTTGTTATACAGTAGAGGTCAGCCTTTGCTGACCCACGTTACTTCAAATCCTTACAGGGCAAGGATCGCATGCAGGAGCTAGCGCGCCGGGCGAAAAGCCCTAAGCCTCATGAAGTGTTGTTGTGCTTGGATTTTCCTTTTGTGTTTGCTACTCTTGTTATGTTTATGTCCGTCTTGCATGCCGAGGTAGCCTAGGAGAGCTTGGCACATTTATATTTTTGGACTATTATTGTGTAAGGCCTTAAGGTCATTTGATACTCTATCGTTAGTGGATAACTTCTGTCGGTTAATGTTCTGTTTCCGCTGTGTATGTCTGGAGTTTTGAGATTGGGTAGTTTTCATATCATCTTTTAATACTAAAGCTGTGGCGTCCGTATGTTGTGGGGCCCCGGCCGGACCCATATTATATGGTCTTTACAGGGGAGGTGTTACAGCACTTCCAACGGTTGGTACATCCAACCTATGAAGGGAGTGCCGACTTCATGATCTTAGATGATTTGATCATCTCCATCGAAGAGTTGTTATTCTATTCCGTGATTCTAGAAGCCCAGAAGGTAATGATTGCAGCATATCAATTAAAAGGCCTGGCAAAGAGTTGGTGGATTCGTAAAAGGGAGAGTCTGAAGGAAGGTTATTCCTAGGAGTCTTTTAAGAAGATGTTGCTGAAAAAGTTTCTACCCTCGGTGGAGCAGGACCGTCTTATGAATAACTTCCTGCATCTGAAGTAGAGACAACTCTGGGTGAGCGAATACGAGATTGAGTTTAGCAAGTTGAGTAGATTTGCTCCCGATTTGGTAGCTTCGGAGAAGGGTAGAGTAAAACGTTTCCTTGGTTGACTAAGAAGCGATGTACAACAGTTGGCATGCTCTTATAGTGAAGAAGTTTATGTTGAGGCAGTGGAAGCAACACTGAAGGTTGAGGAGATTGAAAATGCCAAGAATCGAGGTTCTGCGGCGAGGAAAGATTAGAGGAAAGGTGTTGAGGATAGAAGTTCTAGGGCAACCGGCCCTTCTTCGAAAAAGAAAAGTGGAGAGATTTGTAGCTTCTGTGGTCGATCTGGCCACCCTTGCGAAAAGTTTTTCTAAAGGGCTGGTACTCAGAAGCAGCAACGGGTGCTCGCCATCCAAGGCGCACCCAAGGGAGAGCTGGTGTGCGCATTCTGTTCAAGGAAGGGTCATGATGAGAGTCGTTGCTGGTTGAATGAAAAGACTTGTTTCCAATGCGGGAAGAAGGGGAACCTGAAGACTTCATGCCCCCTGGCTCAATCCCCAGTGCAGCCTGCCTCGCTTTGAGCTCTACTACCACCACCAAACAAGAACAAAGAGAAAGGAAAGCTAATTGTGGTGACAAGAGAGGAAGCTCAGACCTCTACCCAAGTGATATCTGGTTAGATTCTAGTTTTACTTTTACTCTCTTTGTTTGTTGTAGTTTTTGTTCGTTTAGTTATGTATGCTACGTTTTAGGGGAGTTTAAGGTGAAGAATAGGTGGGTACACATCCTTTTTGATTCGGGTGCCACCCATTCTTTTATGAAGAGGAGTTTTGTAGATAAGCATAGCTTCAACGTGGATCATTTAGAAGGTTCCTTTAACGTCAAGCTTCCCTACGGAGATCTAGTGATATCAAGTCGAGGAATTCAGAGATGCCCTATTTGTCTAGGAAATTTTATAGCTTTTGCGGATCTTATGGTATTGAATATGGAAGACTTTGACTTGATTTTGGGAGTGAACTGGTTGTCCAAGTATGATGCAGTAATCTAATGCAAGGATAAGCGGTTGGACTTGAAGATGGATAATGGTCAACCTATGAGTGTCTATGGTTCTCAAGGCAAGGGTTCCCTCCTTATTTCTGCGATACGTGATTGTCGAGCTTTAGAGTCTGGTTGCGAGGACTATCTTAATTCTCTAACGGATTAGGAAACAGCTTTTGTTACACCACATCTTGAGGATGTCTCGATGGTGCGAGAGTTTCCAGATGTATTTCTTAATAGTCTTCCAGGACTTCCTCCGGAAAGAAAGGTAGAGTTTGTGATAGACCTCGAGCCAGGTACTCGCCCTATTGCTAAGGCACCTTACTGTATGGCTCCACGTGAGTTAGAAAAGTTTCGCACCCAGCTGGATGAGTTGGTACAGTGTGGTTTTATTAGGCCGAGTTCTTCTCCGTGGGGAGCTCTTGTTTTGTTCTTTAACAAGAAAGATGGTTCCAAGAGGCTCTACATAGATTCTCGAGAGTTAAGTAAGGTAACCATCAAGAATCAATATTCGTTGCCTCAGATTGATGATCTATTTGATTAGTTATGGGGGTGCGCTGTGTTTTCAAAGATTGATCTTCATTCAGGATACCACCAGTTGAGAGTCCGTGAGGCTGATGTACCCCGGACAACTTTTCGTTCCCGGCACGGGCATTTTGAGTTCTTAGTGATGTCCTTTGGTCTGACAAATGCACCCTCTGCATTCATGGATTTGATGAATAAAGTGTTAAAAGAATTCTTGGACCATTTTTTTATTGTGTTCATAGATTACATCCTTGTGTATTCCCGCAGTGTTGAGGAGCATTCTCAACACTTGCGCTTAGTTTTGTCAACCCTGAGGGAGCACAAGCTCTTTGCTAAGTTGAGTAAGTGCGGATTCTTGTTACCCCAGGTGTATTTTCTGGGTCATGTTGTGAGCAAGGACGGTATTTCCGTAGACCCAACAAAGATTTCTGCTGTGATGGAATGGAAGAAACCTTCTACTCCTATGGAGATTAGGAGCTTTCTAGGTCTGGACGGTTATTATAGAAGGTTTGTGGAAGGGTTCTCTGTGTTTTCTTCTACTTTAACTAGACTTACATAGAAGAACACCGCATTCATTTGGAGCGATAAGTGTGAAGAAGCCTTCCAATAGCTGAAAAAGAGATTGTGTACTGCTCTAGTTTTAACTCTGCCTACTGAAGGACTTTAGTATGCTGTGTATGTGGATGCATCACACATTGGACTTGGTCGTGTTCTGATGCATGTAGGAAAGGTGATCGCGTATGGTTCAAGGCAATTAAAAGTTCATGAAATAAATAATCCTACGCACGATTTAGAGTTCGGTGCTTTAATTTATGCGTTGAAGCTTTGGAGACATTTACTATATGGCGCGCTGTGCAAGATCTATACAGATCATAAGAGTTTGAAGTACGTCTTCACTCAAAAAGAGCTAAATCTGTGCCAGCATAGGTGGTTAGAGTATGTGGCGGATTATGATGTAGAGATCATGTATCACCCGGAATAGGCTAACGTAGTAGCCGATTCTTTGAGTAGGAAGACCGCCGAAATATTTAATCTGTCGGTGCAGTCTCTGGGGGAAGAGTTCTTGTTGATGGACATTGAAGTTGGGAGTCGTACTGTGCCTACTAGTTTCGAAGCAAAAGAGCCCTCTTGGATTTCCCTCACCATAGTGCACCAGAAGAATGATCCTGATTTATGGAATCTCCGGAATAGAACTGAGAGGGGTGAGTCACCAGATTTCTTTTTGGACGAGTTAGGTACTCTGAAATATCGAGGTAGATTTTGTATCCCCGGTTTTGGTGATATTTGGGCTAAGATTTGTAATGAAGCTCATGGTTCCAGTATGTCCTACCATCCTGGTTCCACCAAAACGTATAAAGATCTAAAGCAATTTATTTGGTGGTCAGGAATGAAGAATGATATAGCAAGGTTTGTGTCGGAATGTTTTACGTGCCAGCGTGTTAAGGCTGATCATCGAAGGCCTAGCGGTAAACTGGCACCGCTTGATTTTCCACAATGGAAGTGGGAGAGTAGTTTGATGGATTTCATTACCGTTTTATCTAAGTCTCCCGTTGGGCACGATTCTGTTTGGGTGATAGTCGATAGATTGACCAAGTGTGCTAACTTTGTGCCATTTAAGATTGGATATTGTATGAAGAAGATTGCGGAGCTATATCTTGAAGAGGTCATCCGATTACATGGAGTGGCTGTCAGCATTGTATCAAATCGTGACTCCAGATTTACGTCTCGCTTTTGGAAGAGTTTGCAAGAGAAGTTGGTTACCTATTTAAGGTATTCCACTACATATCATTCGCAGACAAATTGTCAGACGGAAAGGATAATTCAGATCATTGAGGATTTGATCAGGTGTTACATATTGGATCACGGAGGCGCTTGGGATGAGCGTCTCAGATGT
This sequence comes from Platanthera zijinensis, assembly GCA_039513925.1. Lineage (NCBI taxonomy): Eukaryota > Viridiplantae > Streptophyta > Magnoliopsida > Asparagales > Orchidaceae > Platanthera > Platanthera zijinensis. The sequence goes on from CM077083.1 coordinate 108,776,224, forward strand.
AACGACTCCACCCGTTAAATAACATATAATAGAAGGTTCGGTCGGGGCCCCACACTATATGCCACAAACAGACGGCAAGGTCACGGGTTAATACCAAACTATGATGGCAACCTAACCCAGAACATTCTAGCTGAAGCTTTTTACTTGCAAGAACTCAACCAATGAATGTCCACTACTATATAAATATCACATTTATATAAAAGACCAGGAATGTATACAAGCACACATCGATCACGGCCTTGAGGCCTTACAAGTTTCTCTTTACAAAAGGTGGTTTGATACATCGGTATGCAGGCCGGCAACACATGAAATCCAATTCTTCACACGGCCTTCAAGGGCCTTCAAGCAGCAACAGCAAGGGCTTCAGCCCACTCAATCCAAGTCAGCCTGCAATACCTGCATATGGACATCCACCCTAAGGGTTATAAACAAAGAAACGTTCAGCATTTTGCTGGCCAATTATAACGACCCTACCCCTTACCCGAGGCAGTGGTTCCTTCCCTGCATGTATTGCAATCACAATATATATCACAACAAGTACACTTAGGAACAACAAAATCACAAACGCTGGCCTTCGTGCCAGACGCTCCGAGCACTCAGGGCACGCTTACGGTGTACCGAAATCCTCTAGGTCCCACCACCGATTCGAAGTGATTATCTTGTTGGCCGGGCATAAGCCTCCAAACCCTTATTGAAGACCTCACACACCCATACCACTCAGAGGCGTTCACATTACAGCAACTAGTGAGAACTATAGATCGACCTATAAACGTAGTGCAACACATCGAGAATGCCCGCAGCCCCCCATTTGTTGTGCTACCAATCGATCGCTTACAACCTCTAGATCAACCTACCATTGTAGTGTAACAAGCTGGGGAAACCACCCCTTTGCATTGCTACCAATTGATCTCTCATAACACTGGCACACAGTGCCGCCTTCCAATCAATCACTCAGCTCCTGTAGAGCATACAACCAAAGGAGCTATACAAAACTTCCTTACCATAATTCACAAGCCTCCTAACAATCTACACAAGCTACACGTTATATACACAGAGTCTTCTCCGGTTCGTAATATAAGTATCACCAATCTAGACTAGCCATCTAGATGGGATTCACACATCATGCCTATTCCGTACTATGCACTTTCAGATCTAGATTCAGACTCAACTCGCTGGAATCGCTTACGTTTTCCACCTCTTGGTGGAGGATTCCATGCATATGCATAAAGTAGGACTTCACTTGTCCAAGAAGGAGATCATTCCCCTTGACAATCGCTTTGGGGCCAAGACAAACTGGTCGGTTGGAAATCACCGTGACTGTCTTGCCTCCACAACACTGGCCTCAGATCTCAAAGTCGGACCGCTGACGCTCCTCCGGCAGCCGACACTCTTCTCCTTCTCCTCCTCCAAGCTCTCCCTTCTCTTTTCTCTTTAGAAAGAGAATAGTCCAAGGTATGAATGAAATCTTCATTCCAATCCGGGGTTAAACCCAGCAGGGAAGAGCTTGGGCCACAGGATCTAGGATGAAGGAAATGGAAAGCCACGATCTGCCCTCGAATATCTATTTTTGGGCTAACACGGCTTCTAACACGCCCGTGTCACAGGCCGTGTTCCATAAGCGGTTAAGGAAACGACTCTATCAAGATTAGGACACAGGATTAGACACGCTCGTGTCAACTCCTAACACGCCGGTGTCATGTGGTACACACACATGTTAAGGGGCGTATTCCTCAATCAACATAGGATCAACACTCTCGAAAATGACACGGCTAAGGCTCACGCCCGTGTCCTTAGCCGTGTGCCAAACACGCCCCTATGACATTCCCATATCACAGGACGTGTGCCACACTCGACACAGCCCTGTTACCAACCCGAGCAGGACACGACCTCGGACACGCCCGTGTCCCTTGCCTTGACATGCCCTAGGACACGCCCGTGTCCCAGGCCGTGTGCCTAACTCGAGTCACACTCGAGACCCATTAGACTACCCAGAGCTGGACACGCCCTAGGGCACTCCTGTATCCCAGGCCGTGTCACCCAGCCTGAACTCCAAATTGGAATTTGTGGTGTTATATAAGACTAATGGAATTTTCTTACAATAATAGTTATCCAGAGAGTCTGAAGATGGCCCCGTTTGAGGCCATGTATGGGAGACGATATAGGACTACTTTGTTTTGGGATGAAGTTGGAGAGAGACCATTTTTATGTCCGGAAGCCCTTGAAGAGATGAATTTTGCTGTAACTCATATTCGAGAAAAACTCCTTGTAGCACAAGAGCGTTATGAGAAGTATGCTAATCGACAAAGGGTCTATCTGGAGTTTGTCATTGGGGACTTTCTTTTCCTTAATGTCTCTCTGATACCAAGTGTTAAAAGGTTTGGAAGGAACCACAAGTTAGACCCCCGGTATTTGGGACCTTTCCGAATTCTTGAGCGCATCGGAGTCTCAGATTATATGCTGGAATTGCCAGCTCCCTTCCCTAGTGTCCATGATATGTTCCTTGTGAGCCCGTTGTGGAAGTGTGTTCATAGTGGTCGTCAAGTTCTTGACTCTGTGCCCCAGATTCAGCCCAACCTTTCGTATGTGAAAGAGCATGTCCGTTCTTTGGAATGTCAAGAGCGTGCGTTGCGAAGAAATACAATCCCCATGGTTAAGATTTCTTGGAGAAATCAAGACGTCAAGATCGCGACGTGGGAATTGGAATCGACAATGAAGGAATCTCATCTGCACCTCTTCTCTTAGTTTCGGGTATGTCCCTATGTTTTTGTTGTGTTTGATTTTCTCTTTTTGGTTTGGTTTTGGAGATGTGTTAAGTTTCAGGATGAATCTTCTTTTTAGGGAGAGTGACTGTAACGCCCCCGATTTTTCGAAGATTTTATTCGAATTGGTATCAGCGTATTTATGACGTCATGGCGTTACTTTTAACGTTGTGTTGACGGCACATTTCTTGTCGTAATCGGAAAATTTTGCATTTGGAATTTAAGTTGAATAATTTTAGACTTGCTCATCAAGTTTCGTCGCAATCTGAGCGATATTCGGGCATCAGCGATTTTCCAAAGTTTTGTGTAATTTATGTTCGCCGTATACTTTGAAAATTAATATCTAGGGAATGACTCGTAAGATTTAGGTTTTGACTTTGTCGTTGGGTTCATAGCGTCAGTGTTTGCCTACGGTGTTAGTTTCGTCTAATTCAGAGTGTGTTTGGTCCTCCGTTTTGAACTCGTGTTTTCTTGTTTAAAATATATATAAATGATTATTTTAATATTAAAGCACTATTCAAAAATGTATTTTACAATTCATCTCTATAGTTTAATTTTTGGATATTTTTGTAAAAACCATTATTCACAGAGGACAAAAAAACAACTGTTATTTAAATTGTTTGCAGTATTGTTCTCGAGTAGCAAGCTGGTTTTCGAGTTAATTCCGGTTCTTTTCATCTACTACTCTCGAGTGCTGCCTTTTCTCTCGAGTGATCCACTGTTCATTCTTCTCGAGTACTAATGCTTCTTCTCGAAGGAATTCTCCTGCTTCTCGAGTGATCTTCTGCCTCTCGAGTAGCCTGTTTTTAACCTCATTCTCGAGTACACTTTGTTCATCTCGAGTTGCCTTGTACAGTTTGAGTTCGGGCAGAATTTTGAGGGTCAAAACGGTGTCGTATGGAAAAATGGTTAACATGAAATTTGTTCATCTCGACGAGATCTATAACTTTCATGTAGAGCACTTTTCGATTTGAAGCAATCCTAGGCCAATATTTTCGATTTCCGCGCACCCACTCATAAATAACCCGTACTGTTTGGTTTTTTCTCGAGTACTATTGATTTATCTCGAGTACTATTGATTTTTATCTAGTACTTTGATTTTTCTCGAGTATTTTACGTTCCTCACGAGTACTGTGCTCTGATTCTCGAGTACCATTATTCATCTCGAGTAGTCCACTGTTGTTTACGTTCGGGCGCCATTTTGAGAGTCAAAACGGTGTCGTATGGAAAAATAGTTATCATGAAATATGTTTGTCTCAATGAGATCTACAACTTTCATGTTGGAAACCTTTCGATTTGAAGACATTCTTGGCCTCTATTTTTGATTTTCCCGTACCCACTCATAAACAATACATTTTTTTTTATAATTTAGACAAAACGTTTTATATATACATATATATATATACATACATATATATATATATATATACATACATATATATATATATATATATACATACATATATATATATATACATACATATATATATATATATACATACATATATATATACATACATATATATATATATATATATATATATATATATATTATATATATATATATATATATATATATATATATATATATATATATATATATATTATATATGGGGATGCATCATGTGCGGGCAAAACGGGGGTACGAACAAGGGTCAAGGAGGCTTCAAATCAAAAAGTGATCAACATGAAAGTTGTAGATATCGGCGATCCGAACAACTTTCATGTTGATCACTTTTTTATTTGGAGCCTCTGTTACTTTTGATTTGGGACCCGAATAGTCTGGGCGGCGAGACTGCTACAGTAAGCCTAAAATTTTCCAATTTTCGGGTCCCAAATCGGGAGTCAAGGATTCTTCAAATCAAAAAGTGACCAACATAAAAGTTGTAGATCTAGGCGATCCGAACAACTTTCATGTTGATCACATTTTAATTTGGAGCCTCCTTGCCAGTCAAATCTCCAAGCCCGTACGCCCGCACCTAAGCTAGCCAGCATATGATATATATATATATATATAATATATATATATATATATGTATTCTCTACTTCATTTTCTTCGATTTTTCCCCAAACCAGCGCGGCGTGAGCTAGAGAGAGAAAACTTTTTCGTGACTCTTCCGGTGGCCGCCGACAGTGCTCTGTTGCTCGAAATCTTCAACCGAGTATAGATCAGTAAAGCTCTCGCCGAGAGCTACGCTATCGTGGTATTATTTTCCCCATTCCTTGAGTTTTTTGATTAGGGTTTTTTGGCCCTAACCTTTATTTCGGCCATTTTTGTTCAGATTTCGACTTCTCCCGCGTTCTTTTGCCCCGATCTTCGACGTGGAGTGATTCGAAGAACTTTTTCGGTAAAACCATGGCAAGTGGTGGTTTCTCTCTTTTCTTCTTGTCCGTTTTCTAGTAACTGTAAAGTTGTTCTTTAATTTTTCAGCACTTTTTCCATTCCATGATATTTATATGTTTATTCTTTTCCTTGTGGATCGTCTGAAATTATAGGATCATGTCATGTTAAATTCGATCTTGATTAGGTATGTTTAGTCGTTTTTGGAATGTTTTAATGGTAAAATTTTATTGTTTATCTATCGTTGTTGAGCGTGTTAAAGTTTATCTAGGCTTGTAAATCGCTCCTAAAGGTTGATCAACTGCGTCTTTAATCTAGAAATGTAAAGTAAAATCCGATGAACCAAGTCCTGAGATTTATTTCATGGGGTTTCCTTGTTGCGGCGTTAGTGGACAAATCCACCGACCGCAGGGTTTGTGTTTCCTTTATTAGTGCCTTGTGAAACTCTTCCTGGTTTGGGCGTCTGCGAGAAATGATAGAGTATTTGAGTCTCCCCGACAGTTAGATGGATTTTAATATCTGTGAGGGTGTATCAAGAGAAGTGACCACCCTGCCTGTATTTTTTGTAGAGTTGACCACAGGTGACTAGTAAAGTTTTGTGTATTCATTCTTATGATTTAATCATGCTTCCTCCCTTTCTTTTGGTGGTCTTGCGTGATGCGTGTTGTACGTGACGATTCACGTAAGTTCTATTTCTCTAAATTTTTGTACTTTACTTCGGTGTTTTACTTCGGCACATTTGGTTTTGGGTTTGTACCCCTTTTGACCTTTGTTTACTTTTGCTAACTTTTTCTGCGACCGCTTGTACCTTCTTGCTGAGCTGTTCTATCTTTGGAATGCCTCAGGTTCCGAGCTTTGGCAGGTAGTGGAGTTGGTTTTTAGACTCTCTTAGCAGCAGTGTCGGCTGTGGTTTTGGACCTCGCCGTAGCGAGGTAGTTTGTCGTTTCAGTTTTCTTTTCCTAGTTCAGACATAATTTTGTATTGTGGGTTCGTGTCAGTTTGTTGACGCCCACAGAGTTGTTTATTTTGACACTTGCTAGCTGTTGATGTCTCCTTTATGCTTGATTCAGATTACTTGCTCTCTCGGATGATTTATTGCTAAGGCCGCATGTTAGATATTTTTAAGCTTATAAAAACCTATTATTAATAAAGCATACATGCAATCTCTTTCAAAACTAAGTCACTACTTTCTGGTTAGCATAAAGACTTTTTCATATACTTATTATAAATCTAGAGTTGCATAGCAAGGTTGTTCCTCTAGGACATTTATACTCATGTAGGATGTCAGAGTCAATTTATACAAGTATCTTCCGCAAACGTATAACTATATTTTGAATAGTGGACCAGTTGATCCACTAAGCCAAGGGATATGGCTAACTTCTCAAATAAAACTAGATTTCATTCATAATAACATATGTTTTTCTTTTAAAATTATAGGGTGTTGAGTCTTTCCTGAGCGTCTGCAGTTATCCCCTACACGGCGTGGCATCATGCCCAAGCAGCCTAAAGAAATCTTGCCTTGGTGGAGTCCTTTTCCTTTGTGTTTTTATAATGAGTCTACCCCTGACCGATAGAGTCAGGAGGTCATGTATCTTAAAATTTTCCCTGTTTGAGGATGTTGAATCTAGTATGGTTTGAATGACATGTCTATTCTTACCCTGAGAGGATCTCCTCACCCAGACTCTCACTAGCTGGATGAGTCTAATGTTCCTTGGGGAGAGCAAGTCCAACCCCTAAGAGGATCTCCTCACCCAGGCTCTCACTAGATGGATGGGTCGAATGAGCCTCGGGTAGAGCAGGTTCCTACCCCCAAGAGGATCTCCTTACCCAGGATCTCACTAGTTGTATGGGTAGGATGTGACTCGGAGAGAGTAAATTCCACCCCCGAGAGGATATCCCCACCCAGGCTCTTTTTAGCTAGATTGGTCGAATGTGCCTCACAGAGAGTAAGTCCCTCCCCCGAGAGGATCTCCTCACCCAGGCTCTCACTAGCTCGATGGGTTGAATGTGCCTCTAGGAGAGCAGGTTCCAACCCCTGAGAGGATCTCTACACCCACGCTCTCACTTGCTGGATAGGTCGAATGTACCTCGGGGAGAGCAGGTTCCAACCCTTGAGAGGATCTCCTCACCCAGGCTCTTACTAGCTGGATGGGTCGAATGTGACTCGGGGAGAGTAAGTCCGACCCCCGAGAAGATCTCTTCACTGTGGCTCTCACTAATTGGATGGGTCGAATGTGCCTCGGGGAGATTAAGTCCCACCCCGAGAGGATCTCCTCACCAAGGCACTCACTAGTTGGATGGGTCAAATGTTCCTCGGGGAGAGCTGGTTCCAAACCCGTAGAGGATCTCCTCAACCAGGCTCTCACTAGTTGGATGGGTTGACTGTACCTCGGGTAGAGCAGGTTCCGACCCCCGAGAGGATCTCCTCACCCAGGCTCTCACTAGATGGATGGGTCGAATGTGCCTCGAGGAGAGCAGGTTCCAACACCCAAGAGGATCTCCTCACCCAGGCTCTCACTAGCTGGATGGGTCGAATGTTCCTCGCAGAGAGCAGGTTCCGACCCCCAAGAGGATCCCCTCACCCAGGCTCTCACTAGCTGGATGGGTCGAATGTGCCTCGGGGAGAGTAAGTCCCACCCCCGAGAGGATCTCCTCACCAAGGCTCTCACTAGTTTGATGAGTCGAATGTGCCTGGGGGAGAGTAAGTCCCACCCCTAGAGGATGTCCTCACCCAGACTCTCACTAGTTGGATGGGTAAAATGTGCCTCGGGGAGAGCAGGTTCCAACCCCTGAGAGCTTCTCCTCACCCAGGCTCTCACTAGCTGGATGGGTCGAATGTACCTCGGGGAGAGCATGTTACAACCCCCGAGAGGATCTCCTCACCCAGGCTCTCACTAGCTGGATGGGTCGAATGTGACTCGGGGAGAGTAAGTCCTACCCCCGAGAGGATCTACTCACCCAGGAACTCACTAGCTGGATGGGTCGAATGTGTTTCTGGGAGAGTAAGTCCAACCCCTGAGAGGATCTCCTCACCTAGGCTCTCACTAGCTGGATGGGTCGAATGTGCCTCGGGGAGAGTAGGTTCCAAACCTTGAGAGGATCTCGTCACTCAGGCTCTCACTAGTTAGATGGGTCGAATGTACCTTGGGGAGAGCAGGTTCCAACCCCCGAGAGGATCTCCTCACCCAGGCTCTCACTAGCGGGATTGTTCGAATGTGCCTCAGGGAGAGTAAGTCCCACCCATGAGAGGTTCTCCTCACCAAGACTCTCACTAGCTGGATGGGTCAAATGTGCCTCGGGGAGAGCAGGTTCCAACCCCGGAGAGGATCTCCTCACCCAGGCTCTCACTTGATGAATGGGTCGAATATACCTCGGGGATAGCAGGTCCCAACCCCCGAGAGGATCCCTCACCCATGCTCTCACTAGTCGGATGGGTCGAATGTGCCTCGGGGAAGGTAAATCCCACCCCCGAGAGAATCTCCACACCTAGGCTCTCACTAGCTGGATGGGTGATGCGCACCGCGAGCGCCTTTGTTTTGGTTTTATTTCATATAGATAATATAAATAAGATAAAAGAAGGTTTATTTAAATAAAAGAGGGCAAAGCTCGCGGGCGATATTTCGCTTATAACGAAAGGAGGCAAGTGCACCTATCATGTGTAGTACAAGATATTCCCGGGGAGGAATATCGGGGTTGTCTTATTCTCACGGTTGTTTTGCCTATTTCTACTCTTTCCCTGAATGAACCATTATTTTGCTGATAAAATTTTTGTTGTGTTGATTATTAAATGGCGGATATATATATATATATATGCAGAAAATAAAAGCAGAAAAATGACGGAAGGCCGATGAAGAAAAAGCGTGACGATATAAAATTGTATTCGAACTAAAATGAACTTTTAATTAAAAGAGATCCTAAATTTCAAATTAATTAAGGCGGAGACTTGGTCGCGGAGACTTGGTCGTGGAGGCTCCAAAAGAATGAGCAAACCTATATCTAGGTAATATCGCTCACCTGAACATTAAGACTTTTTGACCGAACGTTAGTCCGATGAAGGATTCCTCTTAATTCCTACATTACGTTAAGAACCTCGCAATTGGGTGGGGAATCCAATCCGGTTGAGTTATGCACCTCCTCTCTCGATGGTATGTGTGGAACTCTCTTTACCAAAGGGTGATCGTTCCATATGCATGGTCTCTCGGCAAGCTAGCGTATGGACAACGGAAATAGAGCCCACACATCGATATGTGGTCCTACGCGTCGTTTATCCAGGGCAAACCTTAAGTAATTTTAATTAACGAGAAAAAGAGGACCTTTAATTATTTAAAGCCATTTTTTCTGTCCCAATGCTCTTCGATATTGAGGGCTAAGAGAGGTTAGCCACTCATCGGAATGGGGACGGCTTGAGAAAAGAAAGCGATAAAATGAATGCAGAAAATGAAAGCAGTAAATGAAGCAGTAAATGAAAGCTGAAAAAGATAGCAGTAAATTGCAAGTCCTACTCAAACGAGTAGGAGGGAAATGAAAGCTGAAAAGTCCGAGTCCTACTCAACCGAGTAGGCGGGAAATTAAAGCAGAAAAATCTATCTCGTACACGCACGGACTCTACAGAAATTAAAACATACTCACACACTCTACAGAATTAAAACAATGTGCCATTTAACTCAAACGAGTAGGCAGGAAATGAAAACACGCCATTTCACTCTTAAAGAGTAGGCGGAAATAAATGCGCACACGCACACACTCTACATAAATAAAAGAAAATAAGAAAATCTAACTCATACACGCACGCACGCGAATGAAAAATGAGAAAAATAAAGTGACTAAAAAATTTAAACAACTACCTTTCTACCGTTAGAATGCAATAGAAATGCGTAAAAAGAGAAAACAAAAATTAATGAAGCAAAAAGTTTTGAAAATAAAAGCGAAAACAAAGTAAGCGAAAAATTTAAATGATTACTTTTTCATTCTTATATGTTTATAGAAACACATAAAAAGTGGAAATAAAGCTAAAAGAGAACGAAAAGTTTTACGATCCTAAAAAGCCTATGTTAAAGAAAATTAAAAACCACCTTTTAAAACATTTTTTTATAAAACTTATAATAATGAAAACTAAGAAAGAAGAAGAAAATAAACTAAACCTAAACAAGTACGGTGCAAGAAAAGCAAACGGGCGGCATAACGGCTAGAAATTTGATAAAATTCTAAATCTAAACTAAGTTATCAAAGCAAAAATAAACATAAAAAGAACGAAAAGAAAAAACAACGATAAAAATCACTTTCGAGTAGGGTCCTTGGCGGATTTCCACACAACATAAGAGAGGAAAAAAACATTTTATTAAATAAAAAATAGGAGATTACATAAAAGCAAAAACAAACACTAAGGAGGGGGGAGAAATTGACTTACATAGCATAGCAAAAGCATCCAAGCAGCACCTACCTTAAATGAAATGGCCCAAAACATGGAACATTAGTGCATACAAAAAAGTTTTATTTATAGACAAAAAAAAGTGCTGACACGCCCTAGGTCACGGGCATGTCTGGGGGCGTGTCAGGAAGATTTAACTGGGGAAGGCGTCATCGTTTCGTCGTCGACGCTGTTTTGTCTAGGATTGCTTGAGGAGTAATGGGTGTGTCACTCCAGGGACACGGGCGTGTCGGTGGGTCGACGTTATTCGAGCGCTGATCGACGATCTGGAAGCTTCTGGAACGGCCGCGTCGCGGTCACGAGCGTGTCGAGATTAGCCACGGGCGTGTTGGGGGGGGGGGGGGGGGGCGTGACAGGGGCTTGGCAGGACATCTTGCATTTTTGATGTCGGCAGCCGTTGAGCATGAACTGCTGGCCTGACACAGGCGTGTCCGGTCTTGGACACGGGCGTGTCGGGCAGGTCGATGAACTTCGACTGTCGAGAATCGATCTAGAAGCATCTAGTCGATATCAACGGATGTCGAGGGCGAGACACGGGCGTGTCGGTCATGGGACACGGGCGTGTTTAGTGATTTTTTGACAATTTCCTAAAAAATTTAATAATATTTAATAAAATTAAGTTAGGATAATATTTACTAAAAGAAGCAATTTATTAAAAAACTAACTAAAAAAGGCAAAAATTAAGTAAAATGACATAATAAAAATACTATAAAATAAGTATATTTACAGCTTATCAATTGGTCAAATGTGCCTCGGGGAGAGTAAGTCCCACACCCGAGAGGATCTCGTCACCCAAGCTCTCACCAGCTGGATTTGTCGAATGTGCCACAGGGAGAGCTGGTTCTAACCCTAGAGAGGATCTCCTCACCCAGGCTCTAACTAGCTGGATGGGTCGAATGTACTTCAAGGAGAGTAGGTTCCAAACCCCGACAGGATCTCCTCACCTAGGCTCTCACTAGTTGGATGGGTCGAATGTGCCTCGGGGAGAGTAAGTCCCACCCCCGAGATTATCTCCTCACCCAGGCTCTAACTAGCTGGATGGGTCGAATGTGCCTCGGGGAGAGTAAGTCCCACCCCCAAGAGGATCTCCTGACCCTGGCTCTCCCTAGCTGGATGGGTCGAATGTGCGTCGGGGAGAGCAGGTTCCAACCATCGAGAGGATCTCCTAACTTAGGCTCTCACTAACTTGATGGGTCGAATGTGCCATGGGGAGAGTAAGTCCCACCGCTGAGAGGATCTCCTCACCCAGGCTATCACTAAATAGATGGGTCGAATGTGCCTTAGTGGAGAGAAAGTTCCTACCCGGAGGAGATCTCAACACCCAGGCTTCCATTTGCTAGAATGGCAGGTTGACCCCTCGGAGAGGCCAAGTATTTTTGGCTCCAAGAGCGCTACACTCAGAAAATAAGTTGGGTTGGATGTTTCTTTCCCATCGTGGAACTCGCTCAAAAAGAGCGGGGATTGTGTATAACCCCGTATTATGAGAATGGGGCCCCTAAGCAAGGCATAAGACTTGCTACACATTTTAAAGCTTTTAGAGGGTTTTGCACTCCTGAAGGCCAATTTATTATTGATCTGCATGATATACTAGTAGGGGATGAAGAATTTGCCTCCACCCCGGCCTCTTTCAGGGGGAGGGTGCGGCAAGAGGGCGGCACTCGACCCAGCCTGTTTCAAGGGGGCGAGTGCGGCGAAGGTGGGAACTCGACCCAACCATTTCAGTGGGCGGGTGAGGCGAGAGTCCGGTACCCGCCCTAGCCTGTTTCAAGGGGGCGAGTGTAGCGAGAGGCCGGCTCTCGCCCCAACAACTTTCATAGGGCGGGTGCAGCGAGAGGTCGGCACCCTCCTTGGCCTATTTCAAGGGGGCGAGTGCAGCGGGAGGACGACACTCGATCCGACCCCTTTGAGGGGGTGGGTGCGGCGAGAGGGCGTCCCCCACCAACGCCTGTTTCAAGGGGAAGAGTGTGGCAGGAGGCCGAAACTCGCCCTTGCCATTTCAGGGGGCGGGTGCGGCGAGAGGTCGGCAGCCGCCCGGGCCTGTTTTAAGGGGATGAGTTCGGAGGGAGGTCGACACTCGCCCTGACCTCTTTCATGGGGCGGGTGCGGTAAGTGGCCGGCCCACACCCCGACCTATTTCAAGCGAGCTAGTGCTGCGTGAGGCAGACACTCGCCCAGGAACCTTTCATGGGGCGGGTATAGTGAGAGGTCGGCACCTGCGCTGGCCTGTTTCAAAGGGAAGAGTACATCGGGAGGCAGACACTCGCCCCGGCCCCTTTCAGGGGGCGGGTGCGGTGAGAGTCCGACACCCGCCCTAGCATGTTTCAAGGGGGAGAGTGCGACTGGAGGCCGACACTCGCCCCGACCCATTTCAGGAGCGGGTGCGGCGAGAGTCCAGCACCCGCCCCATCTTATTTCAAGGGGGTGAGTGCAGTAGGAGGCCGACACAAGCCACGACCCCTTTCAGAGGGTGGGTGCGGCGAGAGGGCAGCACCTGCCTCGTTCTTTTTTAGGGTGTCGCCTGGATACTTCACTGTCGCCTGGCGAGACCATGGAGCTTGCCCGACTTAAGCAGCTTGCCTGGCTTGAGGGTGTGCTATTTTTCCCCTGGTGGGATGTGAATAGCTATTCAGAATAGCAGAGTTTTGCTGTTGGCAGACCAGCCCCGGGGTATTTTAGTAATTTTATAGCAGAAGGATTGCGCTATTGGCAGGCTGTCCACAATAATCTATAAATAGACCTTTGGGGTGCCTTGGAGAGGGAGACATTTTCACCAACCTTCATCTTTTACCTTCATCCTCCAAGGCACTTAGTTGAGCATTGGCTAGGGAGGGGGAGATCTCAAAGGTCTTTTGGGTGTGAGGTGGTTCCTCCACGCTAATTCTAAGGGTCAATTTTCAAATTCTGGTCTCTCACCAAGGGATGGCTTGGTAGAAGTAGGTGTGAGCTGCACCCTATGTCCGAACTCTAGGTGGAACCAAATTTCGGTTCCAACCCCCGACATCTTTATGGCGGTCCAGGCGAATATATCCACATTCTTCTGGATGCACTCCATCAACCTTCCCTAGTGCTTCGGGGTCAGCCCCCCTCTTATGTGAACCTTCTCCAGCCTGCCTCCGAGGGTGAGAACCTCCATCTCCACCACCTCTTCAATAACCTCTATAGGATACTGCTCCCCCATTCTTCAACATCTTCCCCTCCTGGGGAAGAACTTATTCCTCAGCTTCCTCCACGGCCATTGCCTCGGCCGGCTCCTCGACTTCCTCCGCCACATCGAGCCGGGTTTGGTTCTCCTCCACCTCCATCTCAACTCCTTCCTCCTGCTCTGCCTCCTCCAACCTACGCTCCATCTCCACGGACCACTCTTGCCAAGAGATAGAATTCACCGCTGAGACGTCGCACTCCCTTGCCACCTTGGGGTTTCCCCGGACCCAGACTTGGATCCCCTCGGCATTGAACTTCAGGCATTGGTGTAAGGACGAGGGGACGCAACAGAAGCCGATGATGAGTGGTCGCCCGAAGATGGTATTGTAGCTATTGGGGGCGTCCACGATGATGAATCTGCAAGTGCAGGACTGCCCCCCAAGAGAAACATGGAGTCCCACTCCTCCTTAAACATCCTTCCTCTCCCCCAAGAACCCAAAGAAAAGTCAATCCGAGGCCAGCACCCTCTTGGCCTCCACCTTCATTACGTCAAACACCTTCTTGAAGATGACGTTGACTGAACTCCCATTGTAAATGAGGATATAAGAGACGGTGAAGTTCTCGACCGCCTTCTTGATGACCAGCGCGTCGCAGATGGGGTCTCATGGTCTTACATGTCGTTTCTTGAGAAGGTGATCTCCTCCTCCAAGGGTGGGGTTTGGGATGTGGAGCCAATGCTCCTGCGGTACATGGTGTTGATACTTGCCTTACGGGAAGCCTCGATCCCCCCCCCATGGATCACTTCGATCCCTCCCCGGGCCCCAACATCAGTCCGATCCTCACACCTGTCCTCCTCTGCCCAAAGCAGGACTTCCTCGATTCGTACTCCCTGGAGGTCTTCCTGCTACTGCTGCTCCCAGTTTCATCTAATCTCGAGGAACTCCTGGCACGTGGCTGTAGCGTTCCCTTTCTGTTGATGGAAGTCGTAATATGTCAGCTCCAACCTAACTTCTCTTCTCCTTCTCCGGGCTGCTCTCCTCCTCTCCCCTAGGGCTATAGCCATTGCCTGGTTCTAGTGGAGGAGAGGTGGTCTCTGTCCTTGCCTCCCACCTGGAGGGTAAAACTGACCCTGGCCCACCTGGAGGTTGTCTCCTCCATGGAAACCTCTTCACAGCCCCTGTTCCTTCCACTCTAGCCTCCAAACTAGCTGATAGTTTTGCTCCTAGTGCCCCCACCAAGGCTACTGCTACTATTCCCTCAGTCGTGGTCCATCTCTGCCTTTTTCCTAACCTCTACCACCTCTAGCCTTCTCTTCCTCCGTGGCCCACCTGGCCAGCTTTTTGGCAAACTCAAGGTTCGACGCCTCCCCGTATACTTCCATTGCAACCCTCTCCATCAACTCCTCATCGGAGAGGGGGGCATCCTCTTCAGCTCCATTCTAAAGAAACCCTGTTGTAGCCCTAGGGTGAAGGACATCATCAGGGTGTGCCCTGGAATATCTTGGACCTGGGTCAACTCCTCCTAAAACAGATCCATGTAACTCCACAAGGTCTCGTATGCCCCATTCTGGATGTTGAACAGGGACTCCGACTCCTTCCTCCTCTTGGAGGTTGTTAACCTCAACATGAACCCCTGGCGTAGGTCCTCGAAGCAGTAGATGGAGTTGGGCGATAGCTTGTGGAACCACTCTCTCTCCTTCTTCTTGAGAGTGATGGCGACGAGCCTGCACTTGAACCCATCTGTCATCTATAGGATCGAAACCACATCCTTAAACCACTATAAGTGCTGGACCGAGTCTCCCTTCCTTGTGTAATAGGACATCTCGGGCTCCCTAAACCCCTCTAGAACTGGGGCAAACGAAAACAACTCGCTAAAGGGGTTGCCTCCCCCTGCTGGGCGAGCCAGAGGGTCTCACACCCCCATCTTACTGAACCTGCCACCACTTGTCGAGGCTGGGAAGAGCACTCTCCCGGGGAGCTTGCATCCACTCCCCTCCTCTGCAACATCCTTCCCGGCTCGCTTGTCGGGAGCATCCTCACCTAGAGGCTGGGCGGCTTTGACTGGAACTACTGGAGTTAAGCACTTAGCCCACGCGCTGAGTGCGAACTTGACGAGGTTGAGCACCTCCTACCTGAAGTCTTCGAACATTACCACTGTAGCGAGAGGGGGAGGGGGTAGCGAGTCAGACTTGTTTGAGCCTTGTCCTGATCCTCCTATCATCGAACTCGCCGAAGATTTTCTGTGCTGACAACGATCTACGCTCACCGTACCAGAATGTTGAAACTGAGACATCAGTCTATTGTGGAGTTCATCCTTGGGGAAGGGGTGATCACACACTTACTTCTCTCCTGCGAGCCAAAAGTCTAAGGAAGAAGAACTGGGGACAGACCCAAGGGCTCGACATTGATGTCCCACCACATACCCAAAAGATCTTAGAGCGCTTCCCCTCCTTAGCAAAATGCCGAGCTAAGGATACCTCAGAAAGCGGAAGAAGACTGGGGCACAAGTCAACATGGCTTTTGAGGTACCCCCTTGCGTCTATTTATAGTTTTCTGAAAACAACCTGCATATAGCTGACCTCCGCTGTCCTAAATTTTTATGTGCAACCCAATTGTGTCTGCCAACAACATAACTCCACTATTCTAGAATGATATTTGTACCCCCGAAAGGGGCACCCAGGTAATTTGGCCTCTGGGCCCCCACTAGGCAGGTTCCAAGGATCTGGAGGTCGGCTCGCCACCACTAGCCATCCCAATGAGTCGGACGCGACCTGGCTCCCACAACTCGCCTTCCCTCATTAGGCAAGTGCGACCCAGGCCGCCGCAGCCTGCCAATCCTCATTTTGAGGTGGGCATGCGACCGGGTCACCTATGGGAGATCGCGCTTGATGGACTGGCTCGTGCAACTCGCACACCTAGCTTCGGCAAGAGCAAGTTGGCCGTTCTGAGTTCGCCCGCATGCTGTTCTTAGGAGGGTGGCTTGCCCTGAACCGCTCACCTTGCCTGGTGGACCTTCTCGGCAAACACAGTGTTGTACAGGTTTGAACTAGGGTCCTAGGGAAAATCCACCTCAATCCACCCCAAACTCTATTTGAGGGTGTTTTAACTGACCTTAGGGATCTAGCTAAAGTCTCATCCCCTTTGGGTGAGAATAGCCCCTCCATGCCACATGCACCCTTTTGCCCTAATTTACCCTTAAGGGACCAAACTTTGGTGACACCAATACCTATTCAAATCAACCGCAAATGAGCTAAAATTTTTACCAGGGTCATATCTTGACTCTATTAGACAACCACCAAAATTTTTGTTGGTTTTGAGGACATTAGACCTCTTAATTAATTCATACCTATTTTATTAAATTTATTACAAAAACTTTAGGAAACTATTTTCCAATATGATGAGTGTGACTGCATAATAGCATATTATCCAAATTTCAATGCATTTACATGGCTGGTTTAGTGGGGGCACTCAGATTAGTCTCTGGTCAAGCCTTTTGTATAAGATGCACCATATTGAGTGATGTGGTCAGACCACTGACCTAATTGAGTTGAAATAAATTTTTAAATAAAATAGACATCAAGGGCTACAATTCCATATTAAATATTTTTCTAGAAAAGGCCTCTAAGTATTTTTTAATAAATCAAACCATTCACAACATATGAAGTAACATAATTGAATTAAAATGAAATATTATTAAAATTATCACGCACGAATCTTGGTGCCAGATGAGCAGCATCCGTTCATCTTCCTTGCGAATCCAATGACCAAGATTGGCCCATCCTAGGAGAAGTTTGCCCGTGAATTCCATGCCACCCGTGCCTCTTCTCGACCAACCACCTCCACCACCACCTTCATTGAGGTGGTGGCTGGCGATTCGCGGTGGTTGGCCGACCGGTGGTGTTAGTAACAGTAGATGGTGATTGAAATTTAAACTTGAAAAATCAAGCTTTCATCTTAGCCGATTTGGGGTCAATTGATCCTAAACCTTGCGGCCATTGTATACAGATCTATACACTGAGAAAGGAGAGGAGGATATGACCTTTTGGGAGCGCTAGAGTCGGGACAACCGCCGTGTTGCCATTGCCGGAATTGGAGATTTCAGGAGCTCTGCAACTGCACTACAGAAGGGCTCGAATTCTTCAGGGAAAAGGTGGAAACGGATGTTGGGGGTCTAGGGAAACTTTTAAAATTCTCATTGGGGAAGAGGAAGGGTCATAGCTTCAATGCCATTAATGGCCATGAATGGTGGTTCTCGTCCAAGTGTGGTTCAATGCACCTAGCCACTGAAAGGGCCTAGAAAGCCTCTTGATCTTCTCAGCACTGATGGGAGACATGAATCAAGCCATAGGGATGAAGAGAGAAGGCCCTTGGCCTTCAAAGACATGAATGGTCTATTTCTCCTCACTTTCTCTCTCCTCCATTAAAGGGAAAATGGGGCTTTCTCTCTCCTAGTCACTATTTCAAGAAAATCAGTGGCTTTTTGGATAATTCTAAACCTCATGAGGCTAGTGGATCACCTTAATTGCGCTTAGCCAAAATGGATTGGGCTAGGTTAGGCCAACATGAGCTAGTTTGACCTAAACATAGGTTGTGTTGAATGTAGTTAAATTTACCTTTTGGGTTGACCCCAATGGGTCCTTAGTGACTCATTGTCCTCCCTTAAGCTCTAGGAAGGGTTGGTTTGGCACCTTGGAGGCCACATGACCGTTAGTTAGGTCACTTTGACCACTTTGGGGCTAGAGTTGACTTTGGTCAACTTGACCTCTTTAGTTGACCCCAATGGGTCCATGGTGACCCATTGACCTCTTTTAAGGGTTAGGCAGGTGTAAAACCCCAAATACCAAAGTTTATTTAAGGTTGGGCAACACGGCCAATGACACGGGCGTGTCCCAAGCCATGTCCTACTCTGTGTGGTCGAGTTGACACACACCCTGTCGAGTGCTCCACGAAATGCACTCGACGAGTTTCGAGAGGGAACATGGCCTGCAACACGGGCGTGTTCTAGGCCGTGTCCTCCTATAGGTCGACAAACGCCACTCGAGGAAATGCACTCGATGATGGTCGAGAGGCACTCGAGTTAGGCACAAGGCCTGTAAAACGGGCGTGTTAGACACTGTGTCCTTCTCTTGTTCTAGCAAGGGAAATGAGGCCTAGTGAACACAGGCTAGACACGAGGGTGTCTAAAGTTACACGACATGTGACACAGGCGTGTCATATGGCCATGTCCACTTCAGTTTGATTCGGTTGTAAGCCTCCTAAGGTACACGGCCGCTAGACACGGGCGTGTCTGAAACCGTGTCAGGGCTCACGGCCTGTGACACGGCCGTGTCACAAGGCTGTGTCCTATTGGGGTTGAGTCAGTTGAGTGCCGCTTAAGGTACATGACCTGTGACACAGGCGTATCACAGGCTGTGTCAGCGCAAAAATAGACTTTTCAGGGCGATCTGTGGCCGTTCGTTTTCTTCATCCTGGATCCAATGGCCCAAGCTCCTCCCTGCAGAATTATTTTCAAAAATATAGATATATCTCTAATTCAACATAGACCACTCTCTTTCTAAAATCATATAGAAAATGGAGAGTAAGGGAGGAGGAGGAGAAGAGGATCCGGTCACCGGTGGAGCATGAGAGTTTCGAATCGAGATCCGAGGCAAGTTTTGTGGAGGCAAGGCCGCTGCGGTGCTTTCTAACTGGCAAGTTTTCCTATGGATCCCAAGATATCGTCAAGGGTAACGATCTTCCTTCCTGGACAAGTGAAGTCCTCCATTATGCATAGCATGGAATGATCCACCAAGAGGTGGAAAGCATAAGTGATTCCAATGGGTTAATAGTTCATATCCCCAGTCGAGTCATGCATATAGATCCGGAAATGTGTAGTACAGAATAGGCATGCTGTGTGAAGCCCATCTAGACAGGTTGGTCTTGATTGGTGATGTTTAATTTTACGTATCGGAGAATAATTCGCGGTTAAAAGTGTAGTTGTGGAGTCGAGGGGCTGTACCTGTGAAGGGAAGTAGCAGTAAGTACTGGAGTGGAATTCCTGGAAAACACCCTCGTAATATTTGTGTTGTATGCTATGAAAGACTAGTTTTCTTGCACAGTAGGAACTGCAGGGTTAGGTTGAGTTTGGGTGCAGATAGAGAGTTCTGCTGAACTCGCTAAGTGATCGCGAAGGATGATGGCAATAACTCTCCTTTTGGATTGTGAAGCCAGACCTTGGTGGATAGTGTGGCTATTGCAACCTCTGTGCTCATAAACATAAAGGCATCATGCCAAACAGGAAAGGTGAAACTGACCCGCGTCTATAACTTGGATATGAGTACGTTGGTATTCGGTGATGGTAGGTGAATTGAGCAACGAGATTGGTTGATCTGTACCTGCGTTATGTCTGACCAACTGGTAAACCTAGTTTATTGGTCTCGTTGGAGCGCATAATGAGAGTCTTAGGCATGCGCGCCATCCAGACAAAATGCTTAATTTTAACATTGGGTTTCGAACTTTACGGTGGTGGAGCCCTGGTTTTTTCCTATCCACTAAGAATGTGCCCTGAGTGCACGGAGCGTCGGGTTGCATGGCTGGCGTTTTGATGGATTGATAGTGTGTAAGAGCACAATGTGTGTTATACTTGCTTTTGAATTTCTATGCCTGCAGGGAAGGATTACCACTACCCCTGGAAAGGGGTGGGGTTGTTATAAATTTTTCAGCTAAATGCTGGCCGTTGCTTTGTTTGCCGCCTTCTGGGTGGGCTGGCTCTGTGTAGGTGCTGGAGAACCACGAGGGAATTAAAGAACTAAAGTTCTTGTTGCTAGTGTTGTTGTTGCTGCTGCTAGCACATGAAGGCTAATCAATCTTTGCTATGTTTTTTCATGTGTGGCCGGCCTGCGTGCCGATGTATGGAATCCACACTTGTAAAGAGAAACTGTAAGGCCTCAAGGCCAATCGCTATTGTATTTGTTGTACATTCCTTCAAAAGTTGATATATAAATATTGTTTATAAACAGTGTACATTCCTGGTTTGAGTTCAAATATATTGTTAAAATCTTTCGTTAGCATGCTCTGAGTTAGGATGCGAATCTGTTTTGGTATTAACCTGTGACCTCCCCGACTATTTGTGGCATATAGTGTAGGTTCCCGGCCAGACCTTCTATTATATGTTATTTAACGGATGGAGTCGTTATATTTTGGTATCAGCTTGTCTCGGTCTTCCTCTTTCAAATTCGTGGTCGAATACTTTTGTGGGGTGGCGAGTACGTGTATGTTTGACCCTCTTTAACATTAATGAACTCAAGAATGTCCACTAAGGAATGAAAATACACATATTTTGGGGTACTTGTATGTTCCTGGTATTGCTTTGTGCAATATTTTAGTTGCTTACTTGTGTGTTTCACGATTGTTGGTGACAAGCAGTAATCCGGGACAGCGAGAACCCCAACATTCGATGGAGATTAATGAGCCACCTACTGTGCCAACACATCCTCTTTTTGTAGAGACGATCCAGTTGATCGCTGATGTGGTCTTTACAATGATCAAGGCCCATCATGAGGGACATGTACAACTCTCTATTCCTGTAGTGCATACCATTCCGATTAGTGTACTTGATCAGGTGATAAAGGGATGCTTATTGTCCCCACCGTTGAATCTGTACTTGATCCATGGACCATATACGGTTGAGGATTACTTTCATGCATTTGTTGCGCTGAGACAACATCATGCAAGATTTGTATTTGAAACCGAGGAGATGAAGACCAACAGATTTTATGATGGTATACGCGACGATCTACGACGTCTATTGGTAGGTACAAAGTCACTTGGGTTTTGTACCTTGGTCATGGCAGCTAGGTCTTTGGAGATGGACTTAAATCAGTTTAGGGCAAGGTACAGTGTCAATGTGCCCACCGTTACAAATGTGCCAAAATCAAAATATTATAAGTGGAAGAAAAATAGACATTTGCGGGAAATGACCTCTTCCACCACCATGGGAATAAAAGAAAGGCGTGTTTTTTTGTAGAAACGTAGGACATCTTGTCCGAGACTGCCATGGTAATGTGCTAAGGACAAAGAAAGCTAAGGTTGGAGTAGTTACAGGGAGAACTCTACCCATTTGCTACTCATGTGGCAAAGAAGGACATGAACCCCGATACGGTAGAATTGGCCCTTAGACGAAACCAAACAAGAAGAGAATGAACTTATATACATAAATAATTGTAACTATGTACTGTACATATCCTCATTTGTAATGCTAGCTCCAATACTTGTTTTGTATATGTATAACTGTGTTGTGATGAATAATCAAAACGTTGTTGGTTTAAGGAGTTTTCTGCCCTATTCCTTTATCTTGGTATCATAGATATGAGTGGAACAACATGGCCCTAGTGGGAAGAATGCATATGGGTAGAAAGGATATGGTAAGAGGTTGTTATGATGTTATATCAGGCTGTAGGAGCGTCTGTGCTGACCATAATTGTGTTTGTTGTGTTAGGTATAGGCTTGCTCTTTGAGCAGCGTACCGGTGTAGAGTACACCTTCATGGAAATTACCCTAGAATAGAGCTCTGAACGAGGGACCAAGTTTGCTTGTATGCTCAGATTGTTCAGGATGATGATATCTGGTCTCTAAGTTGTCAAACTTGTTCGTTCGTGCACGAAGCGAGTCTTCATGCCTATAACGGTCGTTAGGTCGAAGTCGGGTTTAGTGACACTTCTATTTTGTCGGTTTTTACAGACGTGTTTCCTAATGACCTTAATGAATAGGAGACCAACAATACTGTTGGGTACATTGGAAAATGTGTACCTGATTTGAAGAAGCCCAACTTAGCTCAATGATATACATCAAGGTGTATTTGATGTTGTTTTAAGTTGACATGTGCAGGTGAAGAAGTATTAAAGAATGCAGAAAAATATTCTAAGTCCACATGTCGACACTTGAATAAATTGTGTCGACACTTCAGAATATTTGTGTCGACACTTCAGAATATCAGTGTCGACACAGAGAAAGATAGTCGACCACACTTATGTCGACACTAGGAAGCAGTGTCGACACATAAAGAAAATCGTCGACCTCAGCACTGGGAAGCAGTGTCGACACAGTGAAAGATAGTCGACACCCAGAGAAAGTTTGTCGACTAGTGAAAGATAGTCGACCAGAGAAAAATAGACGACTAGTGGAAGAGAGTCGACTAGTGAATGATAGTCGACCAGAGAAAGAGTGTCGACTCACAAAAGAAGATAGTCGACCTCAACTGTGTCGACACTAGGTGGATGTGTCGACACCAGAAGATTGAGTCGACACATATTGGCAGAAGTTGACTATGCTTGTGTCGACACCAGAAGACTGAGTCGACACATTTTGGCAGAGTTGAAGATTGCTGTGTCGACACCCGAAGACTGAGTCGACACATTTTGGCAGAGTTGAAGATTGCTGTGTCGACACCTGAAGGCTGAGTCGACACATACTGAGTTCTGAATCTACAACAACTGTGTCGACACACAGGACTTGTGTTGACACACTGCAGAGTCTAGACCAAGTTATTTTCTGAAGAAGCTGTGTCGACTTAAAGGCAACTTAGTCGACATCATCAAAGACTGTGTCGACACCAAAGTCACTTGTGTCGACACAGATAGACAGATTGGTCTCAACACTTTCTAACAGACTGTCTCGACATTTTGCTGTCCAAGGCTAAGGTACAGGAACTGTTTGAAGACTTGACAACTGTGGGTTGCCACCGTTTAACTAAAGCTGTCAGACCTATCAGAAAACAGTTAGAAACCGGATCAGCCGGTTACCATGAAGAAAGTCTATAAATAGACACATTCAGAAGGAAATTAACATCTAAGAAAAATAACTGAAGAAGATCTAAGAAGAAGAAACAGAAGGATTACGATCCTGGTGTAGTTTCAATTCAAGAAAGTGCTAAGCTCTAAAGAAGATCTTCATCAGTTGATCTAAGAAGAAGAAGAAGTCTGAAGTATCAGAAAAGGTGTTGGATAGAGAGGGATCCAGTCATCTTGAAGAAGAAGGAGGAAGCCATCAGTGGTTTCTTAAGAAGCTGTTTGGAAATCAACTCAGCTAAGTTCAGATTCAAGAAGCTTTGAAGAAAGCTCAGATTCAGTTGATTTCATCAGCTGATCAAGAAGTGTCTTGTCCTCTTCTCTCTCAACAAAGGCAAGACATTAAAATATCTTTTCTAAATTTCTGTAGGATCTGTTTACACAGATCTGAGTTGTAAGCCTGTGTTATAAAGGCTGAGTGTAGGAGAGGTGATCTCTGAGTTGTAGGGCTATTTGCCTGAGTGTAGGAGAAGGTTATTCTCTGAGTGGTAGGCCTTGAGGCAAGGCTGAGGTAGGGCTGTTGAGCCTGAGTTGTAGGAACCTATCCAGGTTCTGAGCTGTAGGATCTGAGGATCTGAGAATAGTGGAAGTTTGGCCAAATCTAGCATACTGCTAGATAGGTGAAGGGGGAAAGTGGATGTACCCAAACCTTGGGGAACCACTATAAAACATTGTGCAATCTATGATGCTTAGTTATCTGTGAATGCTGTGCTAGATGTTTTAATTTGTAATTGAATTCTGCCTAGAAGTATAAACAAGAAATTAGAACCTATTCACCCCCCCCCCCCCTCTAGGTGTTTAGGTTGTCTTGAAAGTAAAACTATCAAGTGGTATCAGAGGCAGGTTCCTCAAAAAGGACTTAACAGTCTGAGGTAGATCTGAAAGGTAGAATCAAGATTCAAAAAGATGGGTTCTGGTGAGAATCATAAGGAGCTAGGGTCTATGAAATTACCCATATGTAAGAAAGAAATTTTTGGAATTTGGAAAGAAAGAGTCAGAATGTTTATGGAGGCATCTGACCCAAGGATTTACATCACAGTACTGGAAGGCCCCTTCATTCCAATGAAGGTATCAGTTCTTGATGCAAATATCCAAACTCCAAAGAGTTATTCAGAAATGACCAAGGATGAAATCATTTTGGCAACCATGGGTAAAAGAGCTCAGAACATTATTGTTAGTGCCATAGATGATTCAACATTTCAGAATCTGATTCACTGCAAGACCTCCAAAGAGATGTGGGACACATTGATTGTCTACATGGAGGGATCTGAAGAAGTAAGGCAGGACAGGAAATCTATGCTCAATCAGGAGTATGAAAGTTTTAGACAAGGAAAATCTGATAGCATAACTGAGTGCTACAAGAAATTCTATAGAATTGTGAATGAGCTTATGACCTATGGAAGAGTCTTCAGTACTTATGAACTGAATGACAAATTCTTCAGATCCTTAACAAAGGATTGGGACACAAAGATCTGTGCCATAAGAGAAGTGGCTAAATTGGCAGAGATATCTCCTCCCACCTTGTTTGGAAAGTTGCTATCCTATGAAATGCAACTTATGGTGAGGAAGGAGGAGGAAAAGAATTCAAGAGGAGAGCATAGAGAAAAGACAGTGGCATTCAATGCAGAAGCCACTAGAAAGAATAGGAGGAAATCACCATCTCCTCCTAAGGAAGTTGCAGAAGATAGTTTTGAAAATTCAGATAAGGGTTCAGAAAGCTATGATTCAGATGCAGACTTTGCTGCATTCACAAAGCAATTCCAGAGGTTCTTGAAAAAGAAGCAATGGAAGTCTAGGCCTTCCACATCACAGCAAGTTGATGAGTATTATCAGAAGAAAAGGTCATCAAGAAAAGAGAAGAGCAGATCAAAGCCCAGCAAAGCCTCTACTTCAAAGATTGTCTGCTATTGTTGCAATAGGCCTGGACATGTAGTGGCTGACTGTCCTGATAAGAGAAAGGAGTCTTCAGACAAAAAGAAGACTCATCAGAAAGGCAAGAAGGAGAAATCCTTTGTTGCAAAGAAAGATAAGAGTCTAACAGACCAGTCAACTTCAGAGTCAGAATCTGAAGCTGAAGCATATATTGGACTATATGTTACATCTGAAGAAGAGGAGTTTCTGCAGTTGCTAGACTCCATCAATGAACAAAAGAATCATCAGTGTATGGGGCTAATGGCAGGATCAGAAGAGGACATATGCCAGAATCAGTCTGGTCCTAATAAGGTACAATGTCCTTCTATTACATCTGATTATTGTACCAGTGAAGAATCAGCTACATCTGCATCAAGTGATGTAGATGCATCTGAATCTGAAGGAGATGTCTTTCAATTGATAGACAAGTATGGGGACTTGTTGCAGGCCCTTAAGAAAAGCAAGAACTTGGTTAAATCTCAGGCTCAGGAAATTGCTGAACTAAGGGTTGCTACAACTGAGTTAGAGAAAGTTATTGATCAAAAATTAAATGAAATTGCCAAGCTGAAGAATATAACTATTATTCAGATGGGCACAATTAATTATACTAATGATCAAGTGAAGAGTCTGGAGGCCAGACTTAGAATTGAAAGGGATTTAGTGGCTAGTTACTCTAAGCCAAAATCTGTCTTACCCTTGATAGATGAATTTGTCACTCAAAAGGGTAAGGCTGGATTAGGATTCAAAGGTAACTTCAGGGCTGGCAGATTCAAGAGGAAAGGCAAAGCTCCTGTTCAGCCACTAAACCTTTCAGTCCCCATAAAGTTTAGTAAGGTGAAAGTGCCTTCTAACAAATATGATCATGAAGATATTCAAGGTCATATTAAGACTAATGTTCTGAAGAACAAGGGTATAAATGCAAGCAGGCCTACCTATGGTCATAAACCCAATGGTTTTAAGAAATCAGTAGGTGAAGTTGCTGCAGCACCAGCAATGAACAGAAATTCTTCTGACAAGGATATATCTAGATCTAGATACAATAAGTTTGAATGTTGGTGTTGTGGCAAGAGAGGCCATTTTGTACTAGACTGCTGGTATAACCCAAGTGTTTTAAAGAACAATAGTCTACCTGTTAGAAGAGGTTATGGTAGCTTTATTAATGCTAACCTGAACCAAGGACCCAAGACTTACTTGGGTTCTAAGGGTAAGTAATTCTTTGTTGCAGGTGAATCCAAGTAACCATGCCCCTATATGGTACTTGGATAGTGGTTGTTCCAGGCACATGACTGGAACAAAGGGGCTGCTGAAGGAGTATTCATCTGTCAAAGATGGACCTAAAGTGATCTTTGGTGGATCTGAAAAAGGAGTCATGAAAGGGTTTGGTAACATTTCTTCTAACCTAATTACTATCACTCAAGTGGCTTATGTAAAAGGTTTGAAACATAATCTAATAAGCATAAGCCAGCTAAGTGATTTAGGATATGACATTTCATTTATTAAAGATGGATGTCATATCAAGAGGTCAAGTGATCAAAAGATCATACTGACAGGGTATAGGAAGAGAAATGTATATTGTCTTAATTTTGAATGTGAGAATAAGGATTCTCCCATCTGTCTTGTAGCTGATGACAATGCTTCTCATTGTGTTAAGTGGCACAAGAGATTGGCTCATCTAAACTACAAGACAATTGGCCTACTCTTTAGCAAAGAGTTAGTGAGGAATGGACCTCAAGTTAAGTGTATAAAGGAAGGGATATGCTCAGCTTGTCAAAAGGGCAAGTAGACAAAATCCTCCTTTCAAAGCCTTGAAAACAAGGATTCTGTGAGGTGCTTATACATCTTGCATATGGATCTTTTTGGTCCTATGCCAGTTCACAGTCTAGGTAGGAAAGTCTACACTTTTGTGGTTGTAGATGACTATTCAAGATTTACATGGGTGTTCTTTCTGAGACAAAAATCTGAAACCCCAATTGTATTACTTAATTTTGTAAAGCAAATTCAGAATGAACTAAATAGTACAGTGGTCAAAATCAGAAGTGACCATGGTACTGAGTTTCAATCTGAAAGCATAACAAAATTGTGTAAAGACTTTGGGATTTTCCAAGAGTTCTCCTCACCTAGAACACCTCAGCACAATGGAATTGCTGAAAGAAAGAATAGAACATTAATTGAAGCTGGTAGAACTCTATTGAGTGACACCTCTCTCCCAGAATATTTTTGGGCTGAGGCAGTTAACACTGCTTGTCATGTAATCAATAGGGCTACTATCACCAAAAGCCACAAAATGACTCCCTATGAGATTGTGGAAGGCAGAAAACCAAATCTATCTTACTTTAGGATCTTTGGTTGCAAGTGTTATATACTTAACAATGGCAAGTCATATTTGACTAAGTTTGCAGCCAAATCCCAGGATGGGATATTTGTTGGGTACAACACAAATAGTAAGGCCTATAGAGCCTTCAACTTGACTACTCAAGTTGTTGAAGAATCTGTGCATGTTGTGTTTGATGAAACAAGATTAATCAACTGTGAGTTGTTTTGTAGATCAAATGACTCAACAGGTATAAGCAAAAGTATGGACAAGCTCTCCATTACTGAAGTATCAAAGGAAGATGGGGCATTGGAAAATGAAAGCTTCTGTCCATGGGGAGAACAAGACACTATAGAAGCTGATGAAAACCAAGAGATTTAGCTAAATGAAGGAGCTGGAGATGTTCAACTAGAAGGGAATCTTCCTCCAGCTACAAGACATTTAAGAGATCATCCAGCTGATCAGATAATAGGTGATCCAAGACAGGGGGTGCAAACTAGAAGCAGAAATCAAAACACAGTTCTACATTCAAGTTTCCTGTCACAAATGGAGCCTAAGAAGTTTGAAGAAACTATCCAAGACCAGCACTGGATTGATGCTATGCAAGAAGAGCTGAATAAATTCAGAAGGTGCAATGTCTGGGAGCTTGTTCCTAAACCAAGAGGCCACAACATAATTGGCACAAAATGGATCTATAGGAACAAGCTAGATGAAAGTGGAATAATAGTAAAGAATAAAGCAAGATTGGTGGCAAAAGGATACAGGCAGGAAGAAGGGATTGACTTTGATCAAACCTTTGCTCCAGTAGCAAGGCTGGAGGCAATCAAAATATTCCTTGCCTATGCAGCCTATCAAGACTTCAAAGTATACCAGATGGATGTGAAGTCAGCATTTCTGAATGGTGATCTTAAAGAAGAAGTATATGTAGAGCAGCCATCAGGTTCAGATCTGTATGGGTTAAAGCAAGCTCCAAGGGCTTGGTATGAAACCCTGTCTAATTTCCTTTTTGAGAATAAATTCTCAAGAGGAAAAATTGACAAAACTCTATTCCTTAGGGAATCCAAAGGCAAGATCATCTTAGTTCAGATCTATGTTGATGACATAATCTTTGGATCTACTGAAAACAACCTTTGTAAAAAGTTTGCCAAACTTATGCAAGGGAAGTTTGAGATGAGCAGTATGGGGGAACTGAAGTTCTTCTTGGGACTCCAAGTAAGACAGACTGATAATGGCTTGTCCATATCCCAGTCTAAGTTCACCAAAGAATTGATTAAGAAATATGGTATGGAGTCATCCTCCACCATGAGAACTCCTATGGGAACAAGTATGCCTATATGCAAAGATGATGCAGGTAAACCTGTTGATGAGACTTTGTATAGAGGAATAGTTGGCTCACTACTATATCTCACTGCTAGTAGGCCAGATATTATGTATGCTACATGTGTCTGTGCTAGGTACCAAGCCTGCCCTAAAGAATCTCATTATACTGCAGTCAAAAGGATTCTGAGATATCTTAAGGGCACACCTAATCTAGGTGTTTGGTACCCTAGGAATAGAGATTTTCAACTAACAGGCTATTCAGATGCCGATTTTGTAGGATGTAGAGAGGATAGGAAGAGTACTACAGGTACTTGTCAATTCCTGGGAGGAAGACTAATATTGTAACATCCCATTTCCGGCTAGACCCCTAGGAGTCGGTTAGTTGTGACAAAACCCTAGGAAGCCCAAAATTTGAAATAAAGCGATCAATATTTTCGGGTCACGGGTTGGTCACGCCCGTGACCGACCCGTCACGCCCGTGACTCGGGCGTGACTACTTCGACGATCGTCGATCTCCACGAGACGATCGTCGAACGTGCTGTCTCGGCATGTCACGCCCGTGACCAAGGTGTCACGCCCGTGACTATGGGCGTGACCCCATCGACGATCGTCGATCGCCGTGAGACGATCATCGACCTTGCGGCCCGGGCATGTCACGCCCGTGACATGAGTGTCACGCCCGTGACCTAGGGCGTGACCAGCCTTCGACGATCGTCGATCTCAATTCGACGATCGTCGACCTCGAAATTTGCCGTTCGGGCATGTCACGCCCGTGACCTAGAGGTCACGCCCGTGACCTAGAGCGTGACCAGCCTTCGACGATCGTCGATCTCAATTCGACGATCGTCGACCCCAAAATCTGCCGTTTGGGCCTGTCACGCCCGTGACCCAAGGTCACGCCCGTGACCATCCATCGACGATCGTCGATCTCAGTTCGACGATCGTCGAACCCAGAATTGGCTATTCGGGCCTATCACGCCCGTGACCTATGTGTCACGCCCGTGACATTGGCCGAAACGACGGTTCAGGCCCGAAATTATTCTAACACGCGTGGTAATAAATGCTGGTGTGGGAAGTTACACCAGGAGTAATTTCAGGCCGTTTTCCTGCTGTAATTATATAATAAATGAGGAAGATATGGTCCAATAGGAAGCCGCCAGCTGGACACACATGTTCAGTTTCCACCGTTTCTTATCCCTTCACTATAACCGAAACGTTAAGGGGAGAACCTTCATGGCCATAAAGGCTTTACCCATTCACCTTCCCACTTTCTGACTTATAAAAGCCCACTTAAGGCAAGAGGAGAAGGTTACACGCTCAAGTAATCAGATCAGACCTTTGTTCTTGCTGTAGGAGAAGTTCAGCAAACGCCACCACCGCGCCATGGCACCCCGTCGTTCTTCTCGCCTTCAAACCGCGAACAAGGTCCTCCTCTGCTCCTTCTCTTTCATGGGTAGATCTTAGGATTCTTAGAAAGGAAGTTCGCGCTCAACGGAGCCGGACCCGTCTCTCGTTTTCATGGGAAAACCATGAAAAAGGTATTTTGAGTTCGCCGGAAACCGCCACCTCCTGCGGCCAAACCACCGCCGACCGCTAGCCATCGCCTCAACGGAGGTGGTGGTGGTGGTGGCTGACCAGGGAAGTGACCGAACGGCCGGCGATGGATCACGGAAATGTTACAGGAAAAATGGCTTCCTGTGTTCTGGTTTTCGGGTTCTGTAGAAGATGAACAGTAGAATCAATATTATAATCCATAAATTATTATATATTACATAATGGAAAAATAGGTTATTTGAATGTATTTTGAGGCTGCAAAACGAGGCACTTAGGGGCCGAATTAGGAAAAATGACAAGTCACAAAAGTTGTAGCCCTCTGGGTCTACTTTAATTTAAATTTGATTTTATTCAATTTGGGTGAGTGGTTTGACCACAGCACTCATTTTGGTGGGATCAAGACCTAGGCTAACCAGAAATTGAAATGGTTGCCCACGGTTCATAACATGTCCAAATGACTTGAAATTTGGACTGGAGGTCTATAATATGTATATCGAGAGGCTGTCCAAAAATGGGAATTTTTGGAGATACTTTGCCTAAAGTTTTTGTTTTAATTTAATAAACTTAGAGGAATTTATTTAGATGGTCAAATGACCTCCAAACCCTCCCAAATTTTGGTGAGTGGTCCCTGGCTATAAAACCTAGGTCTGTGTAAAATTACAATTGATTTGGAGGAGTTTTGGGTGAGAAATCTTCTACCCTTAACTAGGCGTTAGTGAGACACCTTTTAATAAAAAGTGCACTGAGAATTTGGAAAAGGTCAAATCGCCTCAACAGAGGCTGATTTTCTGATCTCTGACTTAGAATGGTGTTATAACCTGTTTGGAGAAAAATGGAGTGGTTTAGGGTTGACTTACCCTAGGATCCAAGCTCAAACCCTAAATGAAGGGTTTTGAGGTTTGTGAAGGACATAGGGGCAAAAGCTCTTGTATGCCCTTGAAATTTGGAGGAGAGGGGGATGATATGATGAAAACCCTCTGGTTGAAATAGTGAAGGGATTGGAGGTAATTAGGTACCTCGGAAGTTGAGAATTTGAATTAGGATAGAAATGTAATTTAGTTATTTTAAGCACTAAATCTAATCCAAAAATTATGAAACTCGGGAGGAAGGGGTTTTAGGATGTTTTAGATTTATGGTAATTTTCCTGGAATTTTATGATTAATAAATATCATACTTCATGTGTTAAAGGATTATTAGCCCGATTTGTTGTTTCAAATATTTGGAGGTTTTAAATTAATTATAATCAGTCAAAATTCTGGATTTAGATCTTGACCAGTAGAACATTGATCCCTGGATTTTTATAGAATTTTTATGTTGAGTAAATCTAGTACTTTATTCACAGATGATAGAAAGGGCTTTTATGTTTAAAAATTAATTATGGATAAAATACTTGTTGGAAAATTGTGAAACATGGCATGTGCTAATTTTAGGCCTTTATCTGCATGACATAAATTATTTATAATTTTTGGAAGAATATTTTCTATACTTGATTCATAAACAACAGAAGTTAGAGATTATTTCTAAAATAGTTTTCATGCCCTTCTAATGATAGAAAAATTATGATACTTAGGATTTAACCTATTGAGATAACCTAGTATTTATCATAAAATTGCTGGACATCTTGCATGAGAACTTAGGGTAGTTCATGTTCAAACCGGTAGTCCTTGGGATTTTCGAGGAATTTAATTATATGCCAAATAAATTAGGAAAAATTTCCATTTTCTGGACTTAGGTCATTTATATCATGGTAAGTCTCCAGTAAATAATTTAGGGCATTTGGATGAGTAATGGATCATTGCATAACCGGTTCGACATGTAGCCTAGGTCGGTCTGCATATAGCAATTGTGAATTGAAATAAGACATGATCTGAGGAAGACATTGGAGTTAAATAATTCATTTTGTTTGGGTGGGCAATAGTGGAGGAAATCGCAATAGGAAGCTATAAAGAGTAGTGAGTAGTGGTGATAGCTAGAGTTAAGAGGTGCTCGGGTTAGGCGAAAGATCGCTTTTCCCGAAGAGAGGAAGGTTAAAAATTACCCTAGGATAGTCTATTGTAATATGAGAAGGGAATCGGGCTAAGGGAAATAAACCAATAATATTAAGTGCCTTGCGAAAGGGAACTTCGGGCCGTAATGCCGCCGTCTTGGTTCCTAGTTCCCCTTGAGAGCCCTTCACGGGGTATACCGGGGGCAGTCCTGGGCTAACGTAAACTGTAATAACAAATCGACAAGAGTAACTAGGTAACTAGGGCTGCACTTTTCACAAACACTGTTGGCACAGGAAGATTGGTGAGAGCTTCGGCTCGGTTGGTTAAGAGACGGACGGGATGGTTCGGGGAGCTTCGGCTCGGTCGGTTTGGAGACGGACGGGATGGTCCGGGGAGCTTCGGCTCGGTTTTTTTGGAGATGGACGTTTTGGTCCGGGGAGCTTCGGCTCGGTTTTTGTGTGTTTGCGATTAAACTTGCATGTGCATAAGATAAGAAAAGTTAAGGTGGTGGGTTTTACGATATCGGGGAGTTCGATTGCACCGACACCGATATCGTGACTCGGCGAGGTGGTTAGCACTTCGCAACAGAAGTCCGGTGCGCCAGCCGGCAAGAGTACGCAGGCGTCCGCTTAGTGCACCAAGCGTTGAGGCGTACGATAGGTCAGACCAGTGGTGCTTTTACTGGTTTTGAGGTGGGCGAGGCCCAACCCACCGCTTCCGTCTGCCACTACGGAGGTATCCTGGGAGGTAACGGCTCCGAAAGGGGGAACTAAAGGTCCGTATGCACAAAGTCGGGTGTGTGAGTTGCACTTGCATGTTTCATCATACCCACTAGCATGTCATAGCATAATCGATTCATTTAACCCTGACACCTAAAGTATAAGTGGTATGGGACGCTTATACATTAGGACCTGCAAAACGACCCCTTGGTTTATAAGCTTGTGTGGGCAAGTTTATAAATCAAAGGTTAATTTCAATATATAACAACCATTGCTGTTTCATAACCGACACCCCAACGTATAAGTGGTATGGGACACTCTATACGATGGGAGCCTTGCAAAAGATCTCTTTTGCTTATGTGTTCTCGCATAAGTGAAGGTTTAAATTCATATAATTGCTTTTCTTACTGCTAGACCTATTATAACAATCATATTAACTGCTCACCGAATACATCTTGCTAGATTAAGTCCATAGTCACCTGTTTCTTGATTTATCTCTACCATCATGTCCTTCCCTTTCTTCCTCCCCGCTCGGTACCTAGGAGCCATGGGGGAAGGGGTAGGGGATGATAGGGCTTAGTCTTTATGACTAACGGTTTTCGAACCGCATTATTTAGGGGATCGTGGAGCCCAGCATGGAGGAGCAGCCCCAGAGATCGGTGTGCCTAGAGATGGGGCAGTCTAGCTCCGGAGTTCACACAGCCGGGACCGTGAGTCTCGACCTTGAGTAGTTTTTGTTTTCGCTTCCGCATGAGAGACTTGTAGTGAGGACATATTGTACCGGGCATAAGCCCGTATTTATAGTACTCTGATGATTTCTGTGGACACTCCCTTCGTGGAGATTTATCTTATTTACATGTGATTTATTATTGTGGACTGTATTGTTCTTACTTCAATAATTGTGCTACTTTTCTGTGATCGAATTGGCCGGCAGAATCGGCGCCTTGTGGTGATGACCCTTCAGGACGTGAAGGAGTCACCGCAAAGCGGCAGTTCTGGGCCTAAGACCCCGGTGGTTGAAAAAGAAAAAAAAAAGGGGGTCTTACAAGTGGTATCAGAGGAAACATCGATCAGACGGAAGTAGCAGTCCACAAACCCTATGTCACCCCCCGCTCGAGTTTAGTTTGGGGACAAACTAAGCAGCGGAAGCAGTGGTGTGCCCATATGGGGATCACATATAAATTGTCCACCTTTATGTAATATTTGAACGTTTTCTCAGCGTGTGTTCTTGTTACGCAGCCTCCAGCACGGACTACGCCACAAGGTGGAGTTCAACAGGCTCAGGATGTTGCACCACCCCCACCGGCCCTCACTCCTTTCCTTCAGTCAGACATGGGACAGACCCTGACTGCCATCCTGGAGGCCTTCAGGGCCCAGCAGGTTCCGGCCCCGCAGCCAAATCCGGGGGCCAACTTGCTGAGCATCTTCCGGGGCCTTTCTCCCCCGTCCTATTTGGGGACAGAGTCGGCGGTTCGGACGGAAGAGTGGCTAGATATCATGTATGAGATGCTGACCGGGATACGGTGTCCCTGGGAGGAGAGGGTGGCTCTGGTTGTCTCCTGCCTGGAGTCCCATGCAAAGAGGTGGTGGAAGACGCTGTTGGACACGACATTTGCTGATAGGGAGGTTGCGGAGGTTACTTGGGAGGAGTTCAGGGCCGCACTGTTGGAGCATTTCGTTCCGCAGTCGGCTAGGGATGATTTGGAGGAGCGGTTCTTACAGCTAAAGCAGGGTACCCGGACCGTGGTGGAGTACCATCAAGAGTTTGACCATTTGGCTCGATACGCAGATTCCTACCAGCTGAATGAGGCAGGGTATATCAGGAGGTTCTATAAGGGCCTGCAGGAGGACTTGAGGGAGGCTCTGTTGTTTGTATCTGACGGGCCCATCTCCCGGATCTTGGAGATGGCCAAAAGGATTGAGGCTGACTGGCACACCACCCGGGGCCGGAAGCGGCCAGCAGAGGATTAGGGACGGAGAGGTAGGAATGACCAGCGGCGGAGTGCAGGAACCCCGAAGGATTGTTACAGCCACTCCCAGTGCCGGAGTGGAAGTTTAACGATATAGCGATGGATTTTATACATGGTCTTCCCCGGTCTCGGACAGGGAACGACTCGATTTGGGTGATTGTCGATCGGTTGACGAAGGTGGCCCGCTTTGTACCGATCAGGAAGGATGACTCGGTGGGAGTGCTGGTACGGAAGTTTGTGGAGCAGTATGTCCGATATCATGGCGTGCCCCGGACGATAGTGTCGGACCGCGATGGAAGGTTTACATCCAGGGAGTGGTGGTCAGTGCAGGCATATTTGGGCACCTGGTTGACTTTTAGCACGGCCTTCCACCCTCAGACGGACGGGCAGACCGAGCGCACCAACTGGACCTTGGAGAATTTACTACGACTGTGTATACTGGACCGAGGGGAGCCGTGGGAGAAGATATTACCGTTGGTCGAGTTCTCCTACAATAATAGCTACCAGTCCAGCATCAGGATGGCGCCTTATGAAGCCTTGTATGGACGAAAATGTAGGACCCCGCTTTCTTGGGTTCAGGACGAGGATCCGAAGCTGCTGGGATCGGATTTCGTTGAAGACACCGAGGCTCTGGTGAGACTGATCAGAGATAGGATGTTGGAGGCGCAGAGCAGACAGGCTAAATACTATGACGCCCGGCATCGTCAGGTGGAGTTTCAGGTAGGGGATCGAGTGTTCTTGAAGATTCGGCCCATGCACGGAGTCTCACGGGTGCGCAGTCGGAGGAAGAAACTCAGCCCTAGGTATTTGGGCCCTTACCGGATCCTGGAGCGGATCGGACCCCTAGCCTACAGGCTAGAGTTGCCACCAGAGCTGGCAGCTATACACGACTTCTTCCACATCTCTTCGCTGAGAAGGGCTCTACTACGCCGGAGCAGCGGATTTTGACCACCGAAGGGCGGTAGCTTCAGACCGATCTGTTCACCTGGAGCCGGTTCGGATCGACGACAAAGGAGTACGGATCTTGCGCCGCAAAAAGATCCCCTTAGTCAAGGTTCTGTGGAGAAACCACGGTCAGGAGGAGCACACTTGGGAACCGCAGGATCTGATGAGGCAAAGATACCCGGAGTTGTTCAGTCAGGTACATCTCACCACCTCTCGGTATACTATAGACTGCCTTTTTGTTTTGGAATGTTAAGACTAGATAAGGAAAATCCAGGACCTAGGCATGCGCACTTAATCAGAAAGGTATGGGCTAATCTTTTGTTTATTGGGGAGATTGTCTTCGTTATCAAACGAACAGTCGCCTGAACCCAATAGAAAGATCGTATGGGATGTTACAAGTTTAATTTATTCCGATAGAAATCCCCGTAGGCTCAACCTCAATTTCGGGGACGAAATTTTTGTTTTGTTTATTGGGATTTGTAACATCCCATTTCCGGCTAGACACCTAGGAGTCGGTTAGTTGTGACAAAACCCTAGGAAGCCCAAAATTTGAAATAAAGCGATTAATATTTTCGGGTCACGGGTTGGTCACGCCCGTGACCGACCCGTCACGCCCGTGACTTGGGCGTGACTACTTCGACGATCGTCGATCTCCACGAGACGATCGTCGAACGTGCTGTCTGGGCATGTCACGCCCGTGACCAATGTGTCACGCCCATGACTATAGGCGTGACCCCATCGACGATCGTCGATCGCCGTGAGACGATCGTCGACCTTGCGGCCCGGGCATGTCACGCCCGTGACATGAGTGTCACGCCCGTGACCTAGGGCGTGACCAGCCTTCGACGATCGTCGATCTCAATTCGACGATCGTCGACCTCGAAATTTGCCGTTCGGGCATGTCACGCCCGTGACCTAGAGGTCACGCCCGTGACCTAGGGCGTGACCAGCCTTCGACGATCGTCGATCTCAATTCGACGATCGTCGACCCCAAAATCTGTCGTTTGGCCTGTCACGCCCGTGACCCAAGGTATCACGCCCGTGACCATCCATCGACGATCGTCGATCTCAGTTCGACGATCGTCGAACCCAGAATTGGCTATTCGGTCCTGTCACGCCCGTGACCTTTGTGTCACGCCCGTGACATTGGCCGAAATGACGGTTCAGGCCCGAAATTATTCTAACACGCGTGGTAATAAATGCTGGTGTGGGAAGTTACACCAGGAGTAAGTTCAGGCCGTTTTCCTGCTGTAATTATATAATAAATGAGGAAGATATGGTCCAATAGGAAGCCGCCAGCTGGACACACCTGTTCAGTTTCCACCGTTTCTTATCCCTTCACTGTTACCGAAACGTTAATGCGAGAACCTTCATGGCCATAAAGGCTTTACCCATTCACCTTCCCACTTTCTGACTTATAAAAGCCCACTTAAGGCAACAGGAGAAGGTTACACGCTCAAGTAATCGGATCAGACCTTTGTTCTTGTTGTAGGAGAAGTTCAGCAAACGCCACCACCGCGCCATGGCACCCCGTCGTTCTTCTCGCCTTCAAACCGCGAATAAGGTCCTCCTCTGCTCCTTCTCTTTCATGGGTAGATCTTAGGATTCTTAGAAAGGAAGTTCGCGCTCAACGGAGCCGGACCCATCTCTCGTTTTCATGTGAAAACCATGAAAAAGGTATTTTGAGTTCGCCGAAAACTGCCACCTCCGGCGGCCAAACCACCGCCGACCGCTAGCCATCGCCTCAACGGAGGTGGTGGTGGTGGTGGCTGGCCAGGGAAGTGACCGAACGGCCAGCGATAGATCACGGAAATGTTACAGGAAAAATGGCTTCCTGTGTTCTGGTTTTCGGGTTCTGTAGAAGATGAACAGTAGAATCAATATTATAATCCATAAATTATTATATATTACATAATTGAAAAATAGGTTATTTGAATGTATTTTGAGGCTGCAAAACGAGGCACTTAGGGGCCGAATTAGGAAAAATGACCAGTCACAAAAGTTGTAGCCCTCTCGGTCTACTTTAATTTAAAATTGATTTTATTCAATTTGGGTGAGTGGTTTGACTACAGCACCCATTTTGGTGGGATCAAGACCTAGGCTAACCAGAAATTGAAATGGTTGCCCACGGTTCATAACATGTCCAAATGACTTGAAATTTGGACTGGAGGTCTATAATATGTATATCGAGAGGCTGTCCAAAAATGGGAATTTTTGGAGATACGTTGCCTAAAGTTTTTGTTTTAATTTAATAAACTTAGAGGAATTTATTTAGATGGTCAAATGACCTCCAAACCCTCCCAAATTTTGGTGAGTGGTCCCTGGCTATAAAACCTAGGTCTGTGTAAAATTCCAATTGATTTGGAGGAGTTTTAGGTGAGAAATCTTCTACCCTTAACTAGGCATTAGTGAGACACCTTTTAATAAAAAGTGCACTGAGAATTTGGAAAGGTCAAATCGCCTCAACAGAGGCTGATTTTCTGATCTCTGACTTAGAATGGTGTTATAACCTGTTTGGAGAAAAATGGAGTGGTTTAGGGTTGACTTACCCTAGGATCCAAGCTCAAACCCTAAATGAAGGGTTTTGAGGTTTGTGAAGGACATAGGGGCAAAAGCTCTTGTATGCCCTTGAAATTTGGAGGAAAGGGGGATGATATGATGAAAACCCTCTAGTTGAAATAGTGAAGGGATTGGAGGTAATTAGGTACCTCGGAAGTTGAGAATTGGAATTAGGATAGAAATGTAATTTAGTTATTTTAAGCACTAAATCTAATCCAAAAATTATGAAACTCGGGAGGAGGGGGTTTTAGGATGTTTTAGAGTTATGGTAATTTTCCTGGAATTTTATGATTAATAAATATCATACTTCATGTGTTAAATGATTATTAGCCCGATTTGTTGTTTCAAATATTTGGAGGTTTTAAATTAATTATAATCAGTCAAAATTCTGGATTTAGATCTTGACCAGTAGAACATTGATCCCTGGTTTTT
This sequence comes from Platanthera zijinensis, assembly GCA_039513925.1. Lineage (NCBI taxonomy): Eukaryota > Viridiplantae > Streptophyta > Magnoliopsida > Asparagales > Orchidaceae > Platanthera > Platanthera zijinensis. Next base: position 108,815,425 of record CM077083.1, read on the forward strand.
TATAAAATTTTTATGTTGAGTAAATCTTGTACTTTATTCACAGATGATAGAAAGGGCTTTTATGTTTAAAAATTAATTATGGATAAAATACTAGCTGGAAAATTGTGAAACTTGGTCTGTGCTAATTTTAGGCCTTTATCTGCATGACATAAATTATTTATAATTTTTGGAAGAATATTTTCTGTACTTGATTCATAAACAACAGAAGTTAGAGATTATTTCTAAAATAGTTTTCATGCCCTTCTAATGATAGAAAAATTATGATACTTAGGATTTAACCTATTGAGATAACCTAGTATTTATCATAAAATTGCTGGACATCTTGCATGAGAACTTATGGTAGTTCATGTTCAAACCGGTAGTCCTTGGGATTTTCGAGGAATTTAATTATATGCCAAATAAATTAGGAAAAATTTCCATTTTCTGGACTTAGGTCATTTATATCATGGTAAGTCTCCAGTAAATAATTTAGGGCATTTGGATGAGTAATGGATCATTGCATAACCGGTTCGACATGTAGCCTAGGTCGGTTTGCATATAGCAATTGTGAATTGAAATAAGACATGATCTGAGGAAGACATTGGAGTTAAATTATTCATTTTGTTTGGGTGGGCAATAGTGGAGGAAATCGCAATAGGAAGATATAAAGAGTAGTGAGTAGTGGTGATAGCTAGAGTTAAGAGGTGCTCGGGTTAGGCGAAAGATCGCTTTTCGCGAAGAGAGGAAGGTTAAAAATTACCCTAGCATAGTCTATTGTAATATGAGAAGGGAATCGGGCTAAGGGAAATAAACCAATAATATTAAGTGCCTTGCGAAAGGGAACTTCGGGCCGTAATGCCGCCGTCTTGGTTCCTAGTGCCCCTTGAGAGCCCTTCACGGGGTATACCGGGGGCAGTCCTGGGCTAACGTAAACTGTAATAACAAATCGACAAGAGTAACTAGGTAACTAGGGCTGCACTTTTCACAAACACTGTTGGCACAGGAAGATTGGTGAGAGCTTCAGCTCGGTTGGTTAAGAGACGGACGGGATGGTCCGGGGAGCTTCGGCTCGGTCGGTTTGGAGACGGACGGGATGGTCCGGGGAGCTTCGGCTCGGTTATTTTGGAGACGGACGTTTTGGTCCGGGGAGCTTCGGCTCGGTTTTTGTGTGTTTGCGATTAAACTTGCATGTGCATAAGATAGGAAAAGTTAATGTGGTGGGTTTTACGATATCGGGGAGTTCGATTGCACCGACACCGATATCGTTGACTCGGCGAGGTGGTTAGCACTTCGCCAACAGAAGTCCGGTGCGCCAGCCGGCAAGAGTACGCAGGCATCCGCTTAGTGCACCAAGCGTTGAGGCGTACGATAGGTCAGACCAGTGGTACTTTTACTGGTTTTGAGGTGGGCGAGGCCCAACCCACCGCTTCCGTCTGCCACTACGGAGGTATCCTGGGAGGTAACGGCTCCGAAAGGGGGAACTAAAGGTCTGTGTGCACAGAGTCTGGTATGTGAGTTGCACTTGCATGTTTCATCATACCCACTAGCATGTCATAGCATAATCGATTCATTTAACCCTGACACCTAAAGTATAAGTGGTATGAGACGCTTATACATTAGGACCTGCAAAACGACCCCTTGGTCTATAAGCTTGTGTGGGCAAGTTTATAAATCAAAGGTTAATTTCAATATATAACAACCATTGCTGTTTGATAACCGATACCCCAACGTATAAGTGGTATGGGACACTCTATACGATGGGAGCCTTGCAAAAGATCCATTTTGCTTATGTGTTCTCGCATAAGTGAAGGTTTAAATTCATATAATTGCTTTTCTTACTGCTAGACCTATTATAACAATCATATTAACTGCTCACTGAATACATCTTGCTAGATTAAGTCCATAGTCACCTGTTTCTTGATTTATCTCTACCATCATGTCCTTCCCTTTCTTCCTCCCCGCTCGGTACCTAGGAGCCATGGGGGAAGGGGTAGGGGATGATAGGGCTTAGTCTTTATGACTAACGGTTTTCGAACCGCATTATTTAGGGGATCGTGGAGCCCAGCATGGAGGAGCAGCCCCAGAGATCGGTGCGCCTAGAGATGGGGCAGTCTAGCTCCGGAGTTCACACAGCCGGGACCGTGAGTCTCGACCTTGAGTAGTTTCTGTTTTCGCTTCCGCATGAGAGACTTGTAGTGAGGACATATTGTACCGGGCATAAGCCCGTATTTATAGTACTCTGATGATTTCTGTGGACACTCCCTTCGTGGAGATTTTATCTTATTTACATGTGATTTATTATTGTGGACTGTATTGTTCTTACTTCAATAATTGTGCTACTTTTCTGTGATCGAATTTGCCGGCAGAATCGGCGCCTTGTGGTGATGACCCTTCAGGACGTGAAGGAGTCACCGCAAAGCGGCGGTTCTGGGCCTAAGACCCCGGTGGTTGAAAAAGAAAAAAAAAGGGGGGGGGGGGGTCTTACAAATATCATGGAGTAGTACGAAGCAGACCAGTGTGGCAATTTCCACAGCTGAGTCTGAGTATGTTGCTGCTGGAAGCTGCTGTGCACAGCTACTATAGATGCAGCATCAGCTTAAGGATTATGGTATTCAAGTAAGTAGAACACCTCTTTTGTGTGATTCTAAGAGTGCAATTTCTATTGCTAATAATCCTGTTTCTCATAGTAGAACTAAGCATATAGAAATAAAATACCATTTTCTTAGAGAACATGTAGAAAAAGATGACATCTCATTGGAATTTGTGAAAACAGATTATCAAATAGCAGATGTGTTTACTAAGCCCCTACATGAGACCAAATTCAATAAATTCAAAATTGAATTAGGTATGTTAACCATTGATTAGTGTAATCACAAAATCATCAACAATGAAGTTGAAGTGGTAACAAGACATTCATGTGATATAAAGACACATTGAAGTAGTATCAAGTACTTTGTAGTACTTATAAGTTGTGTTGAACAAACAGGAATTGGCTAAGTAAAATGGTGTCGACACATTCAATAATAATGTGTCGACTCAGGGTAGTAATGTCGACAAGTCAGAGATATTGTGTCGACACAGAAAATATGTGTCGACACTTAAGAATCTTATTGTCGACTTATCCAGGGATGTAGTGTCGACTTCACCAGGATAGTGGTGTCGACACTTACAGATTTTGTGTCGACACTTATACTAAGAAGTCGACACAGAATTTCTGATGCTCTATTATATATCTCTGGTGTCGATATAACTTCAAATTGGTGTTGACACATAATAGACGGTCTTGAAGTCGAGACAATAGAAGCTTGTGTCGACACATTCCATCTGTGTCGACACTTATAGTCTGTTTTGGCGACTTTTGATCTTCTTTAAACAGAAAGTATAAATAGGTCAAAAACTCCTTCTGTCGACACGCTTACAAGGTTTTTGAAACCCTGTGTCGACATTCTCCCTCTCTTTCTCTTTCTCTCATCTTTCAAGCTTTCTCGACTGATCAATGGCGCCAAAGATTGAAGATAATGTGAATGAAGGATATGAGCTGGTGCGCCAGGCCTTTGCTGCTGCCGCTCCAGATGTTCTCGGGGTTATCTATCTCCTCTCTGACTCAGGATTAGAATTTCTGGTCTCCGAACCATCTAAGATTTGGAAGAAGGAGGTGCATGAGTTCTTTACTTCTGCATCTGTAGACTCTGAGAGTCATGAGATAAAATCCACAGTTCATGGGTCACCAGTGGAGATTACACCAAGTAAGTTAAGAACAATTCTACAATTACCTATAATTGAGAATGAAGAGGATGTCCCGGCTTCTAAATTAAGGGAGGCTCTTCAATGGTGTGGATTGGATTCCACCATGAAAATTGGAGCTGCTTTCAATAGGAAAGGAATGAATCAACGGGGCAAGTTTCTGTTTGAGGTGGTTGGAAAAGTTATTCTGTGCAAGCCAGGTGGACATGATAGGATTTCTGCCTATATATTCAGCCTATTGACCAGGATTGTGTTTACAATTCCAACGGATTGGTCAACTGTAATCTTTGAAAAGATTAAGGAAGGAATCAAGAAGCCAAATCTGGCTAGAATAATTAGTATATACCTAAGTAAGGAGATTCCTGAGGTCATGCAACAGCAACCTGGAACAAAAATTAATCACATGAGAAGGATGGACATGAGATTGTTCTCCCGATGGGATAGGGTGCTGACCAAAGAGATGCCTGAAGTGGAAAGGCAGGATTCACCTGAGAAATCCCCAGGTCATGCTACCAGTACTAAGAACCAACAAGAAGAGCAAGTAAGACAAGAGGTTGAGGATCAGCCTGCTTCTACACAAGTTCAGGATGCTACAATACCTGCAATTCAAGAAGAAGAAGTAAGAATACCAGCTCAGCAAGTTTATTCACCTACACAGACTGTATCTACTCATGACCAGGTACAGGTGCAGGGGGAGCTGGTGTATTTTCCTACAAAAGACATTTCTAATATTTCTATTTCTACACAGGTCCAGGAAAAGCAAGTTTCCTCACCTGCCCAGGACATCCCCAATACTGAACAAGTACAGGGGGAGAAGCTGTCTGAGCAAGTGCAAGAGGAAGCTCAAATTGATTTATCTCAAGATTTGAATACTGCAGATGTACCAGCCCAGAAGGAATATACTCTTGAGGAGTTATTTCCAATGATGAAATAGTTACTGATAGAATGGAAGTGGAGCAAGCAATTGAGGGGGAGCCTGTGCATGTTGAGACTGTACAACATGGCACTGAAGCAGCTGTTCCTCCTCCTCCCAAAGAAAGAGTTCAAATTGATAGTACTTCTGATTCTGAGAGTGAAGAAGCCAGGATGGCTAAGAAGAGAAAACTTATGGTCTTCCAGAGAAGGAGCAAGAGCTACAAGCAGGCTCTACAGTCTACAGCACATCACACTCCTTATGACTTTGATTATAACAAGTTTTTGGTCGATTTACAAGTGAAATTGGATGAACACAGAGTGGCCATTGAAAAATATGTTGATGAGAACAACAAGTCCCTGCAGTTTGACTTAGCTCAAGATATAAAATCTATTAGGTTTGAGGTCAATATGCATAAAAAGGAGATGACAGATTGCTTCCATAAGGGAGGTAATGCTGTGGTGTATTTGGCAAAACAACATCAGACTATCATCCCTAAGGTGGATGATATTGCTTTAAAGCAAAGCTATGTCTTGGAAAATCAGTTAAGGATGAAAGACAATTTAACTGAATCTCATCATGAGATCATTGAGGAATTGAAAAAGATTGTTCCAAACCTGCCTGCAGCTAGAGCAAAAGAAATGGAAGAATTTGATAAGAACTTTCAAGCTGCTACTGATTCTGTTAAAACTGCTATCACTACCTCTCAAAAGGAAATATCTGACAAGCTTCTAAAGTTAAAACCATTCTTTAAAGAGGGTGTGAATTATCTGGATGGCCAAATCAGATTTCAGAAGGAAGATCTAAGAGATCATATTTCTAGAGAAGCCATAAAGGGGGAGAGGTTGTTAGTTCATGCAGGCTCAGAGTACACCAAATGGGTGACCAATAGTATTCGAGCCACATTGGGATATCCACCATTTTGTGATGATGCTATGGTGGCTGAGTCAGGAATACAAACAAGTCTACTTGAAGGCAATCAACCTGAGGTTGCCCAAGTCATTTACCCTCCTCCAGATTATGATATGATTGATCAGCAAGTTCAAGGAATATATAGTCCTCCAAAGGAGGTTACTAATGTTGTTATTGGGAAGGTTGATAAGCCTGAGGCTACTTTGAAAGACCAGCAAGATGCTTTACTATCTAAGAAAAGATTTAGAGAGCATGCTGAACTTAAGCCAGACTTTGAGCAGTGGAGTCCTACTTCCAGAAATATAATACTCACTACATGGAAGGCTGTCAAAGACCAACAATATGAGAGAGGCAAGTGGTTCAATGAGATGGAATGGCAGAAGTATGAAGCCAGGCAAGAGGCAATAGTACAGTTTAGAAGAAAAGCCAAGTTGGGTAGGCAGCCTCCAGATGCTCAGGAACCAAGCAAGTACTTCCCAAAGCCCTTTCATTATTTTGAAAGGCAAAGGCTCAAGGAAGAAGCAAAGAAGAAGGCTGATCTAAAAGGCAAGAAGCCAGCTGAAGATTCTGAAGCTCCTGTGAAGGCTCAAGTTCTATCTGGCAAAGGGATTGTCATTAAAGAGCCTGATTAGTCTTAATTTTTAGTTCTTTCAAAGTATTTTGTAATGTTTTGATTAAATCATTAAATGTAAATCTCTATATTCAACATTATCAAGTTATAAACAAAATGTTGGTTGGTATCATATAATGTTCATTCTGTGATGGATTGTTTTTATTTTGTTTACATTAAGTATTCTTGTTATGTCATATATCATCAGTTTATACTTTTTATAAATGGTGTATATCATTGGCTATAGGGTTATGACTTCTCCAAATAGGGGGAGATTGTTGGGTACATTGGAAAATGTGTACCTGATTTGAAGAAGCCCAACTTAGCTCAATGATATACATCAAGGTGTATTTGATGTTGTTTTAAGTTGACATGTGCAGGTGAAGAAGTATTAAAGAATGCAGAAAAATATTCTAAGTCCACATGTCGACACCTGAAGAAATTGTGTCGACACTTCAGAATATTTGTGTCGACACTTCAGAATATCAGTGTCGATACAGAGAAAGATAGTCGACCACACTTATGTCGACACTGGGAAGCAGTGTCGACACGTAAAGAAAATCGTCGACCTCAGCACTGGGAAGCAGTGTCGACACAGTGAAAGATAGTCGACACCCAGAGAAAGTTTGTCGACTAGTGAAAGATAGTCGACCAGAGAAAAATAGTCGACTAGTGGAAGATAGTCGACTAGTGAAAGATAGTCGGCCAGAGAAAGAGTGTCGACTCACAAAAGAAGATAGTCGACCTCAACTGTGTCGACACTGGGTGGATGTGTCGACACCAGAAGATTGAGTCGACACATATTGGCAGAAGTCGACTATGCCTGTGTCGACACCAGAAGACTGAGTCGACACATTTTGGCAGAGTTGAAGATTGCTGTGTCGACACCAGAAGACTGAGTCGACACATTTTGGCAGAGTTGAAGATTGTTGTGTCGACACCTGAAGGTTGAGTCGACACATACTGAGTTCTGAATCTACAACAACTGTGTCGACACACAGGACTTGTGTTGACACACTGCAGAGTCTAGACCAGGTTATTTTTTGAAGAAGCTGTGTTGACTTAAAGGCAACTTAGTCGACATCATCAAAGACTGTGTCGACACCAAAGTCACTTGTGTCGACACAGATAGACAGATTGGTCTCGACACTTTCTAACATACTGTCTCGACATTTTGCTGTCCAAGGCTAAGGTACAGGAACTGTTTGAAGACTTGACAGCTGTGGGTTGCCACCGTTTAACTAAAGCTGTCAGACCTATCAGAAAACAGTTAGAAACCGGATCAGCCGGTTACCATGAAGAAAGTCTATAAATAGACACATTCAGAAGGAAATTAACATCTAAGAAAAATAACTGAAGAAGATCTAAGAAGAAGAAATAGAAGGATTACGATCCTGGTGTAGTTTCAATTCAAGAAAGTGCTAAGCTCTAAAGAAGATCTTCATCAGTTGATCTAAGAAGAAGAAGAAAAAGTCTGAAGTATCAGAAAAGGTGTTGGATAGAGAGGGATCCAGTCATCTTGAAGAAGATGGAGGAAGCCATCAGTGGTTTCTCAAGAAGTTGTTTGGAAATCAACTCAGCTAAGTTCAGATTCAAGAAGCTTTGAAGAAAGCTCAGATTCAGTTGATTTCATCAGCTGATCAAGAAGTGTCTTGTCCTCTTCTCTCTCAACAAAGGCAAGACATTAAAATATCTTTTCTAAATTTTTGTAGGATCTGTTTACACAGATCTGAGTTGTAAGCCTGTGTTATAAAGGCTGAGTGTAGGAGAGGTAATCTCTGAGTGGTAGGGCTATTTGCCTGAGTGTAGGAGAAGGTTATTCTCTGAGTGGTAGGCCTTGAGGCAAGACTGAGGTAGGGCTGTTGAGCCTGAGTTGTAGGATCCTATCCAAGTTCTGAGCTGTAGGATCTGAGGATCTGAGAATAGTGGAAGTTTGGCCGAATCTAGCATACTGCTAGATAGGTGAAGGGGGAAAGTGGATGTACCCAGACCTTGGGGAACCACTATAAAACATTGTGCAATCTGTGATGCTTAGTTATCTGTGAATGCTGTGCTAGATGTTTTAATTTGTAATTGAATTCTGCCTAGAAGTATAAACAAGAAATTAGAACCTATTCACCCCCCCCCCCTCTAGGTATTTAGGTTTTCTTGAAAGTAAAACTATCAAATACTAATGTAGAGGTGCCAGGGATGAAACCTGTGGTCCGCTTGCCATATCGCAGAGCGCCAAATTTGTTACCTTGAAGTGCACCTGTTCTTTTTATGAAAAGGAAAGATGGTTGTTTGCGATTATGTAGTGATAAACGTAAATTGATACGCTAACAGGGAAGAACAAGTATCCAAGTCCACAGAAAGATGAATTTTTCGATCAATTATTGGGATCAACCGTCTATTCTAAATTGGATTTAAAATCTGGGTATTCCCAATTGAGGATTCGGGAAGATGACATTCCCAAGACAGCATTCTATCATCATTATGAGTTTCCTATAATGCCGTTTGGGCTATATAATGCGCCATCGGTAGTCATGGATTTAATGCACCGAACATTCTGAGAGTACTTGAATCTATTTGTGATCGTATTCATTGATGATATCTTGGGGTACTCTCAATCGAAATCTCATCATGTGAATCATTTACGGTTAGTGTTACATACCTTGCGGAGGAATAAACTCTATGCCAAATTCTCAGTGTGTGAATTTATGTTGTCGTCAGTGGCTTTCTTGGCCATGTGGTAAGTGAAGAGGGCATAGTTGTGGATCCAACAAAGATAAGCGCCATACAGGAGTGGCTGGTGTTGTCCTTAGTGGCTGATGTTAAAAGTTTCCTTGGATTGGCAGGTTACTACAGAAGTTTTGTAGAAACCTTCTTATGGATCACTTTGCCTCTTACCCCATAAACAAGGAAGGATTAGCAAGTCGTTTAAGCGTCGGAGTACGTGTTAGCTTTTGAAGAGATAAAGAGTCGTTTGACTATAATGCCTGTGTTAACGTCACCATGTGGTATAGACGGCTATGAGATCTATAGTGATGCATCAGGGAGAGGCTTAGGTTGCGTTCTTCTGCAATTTTGAACGGTGATTGCTTATGTCTCACGCTAGTTGAAAGTGAATGAACAAAATTATCCCGTCCATGATTTGGAGTTGGCAGCAGTGATCTTTGCGCTTAAACTATGACATCATTATCTATATAGAGTTCTTCTAGGGTCTACACCATTCTATTCATAATACTCCCGGGAAGAGAAATATGGTCACAGATGCCGTGATTCGTATGAATTCAATGAGGGAAAATTGGTTGCAGATGCGTGATGAGTATATTATCCAGGAGTTGGAAGCGTCAGAAATTTCTTGTGTTGACAAGAATTCCACAGCCGATGTATGCTTGAACCTGACAGAGGTACAATATGACCTTGTGGGAAGAGTTCGACGAGCAATGAAACTTGATGACAGTCTCTAACGCTATGCTAAGGATGGGTCAAATGACCAATTATCCTGGAATGTTAGCCTGTTATGAAAAGGAGGTCGGTTGTGCGTCCCAAGGGTGGGTAAGGTAAGAGAAGAATTGATGGTTGATGCTCACTTTACAACATACTCAATTCACCCAGGGAGCACAAAGATGTATTAAAATATGAAGAAATTGTTCTAGTTGCCAGGATAAAAAAAACACATAACACAAATGTCAAACTTTTGCCTTGATGAAAGCGGATTGCAAGAAACCTGAAGGTTTCTTTAAGTCATTACCAATGTCGGAATGGTAGTTTGAATGATATTTCAATGGATTTCGTGCACGGGTTGTCGAGATCTCAACATGGGAGTGATTCGATCTGAGGTGATCGTAGACCTGATGGCTAAAGTGGCTCACTTACTTCCACACAAGAGGGATGATTCCGTAAAACCATTGCAAAACCTTTATGTGCGCAAATTGTCTTATTGCATAGTGTTCCCCGTAGCATCAGACGTGACCATAATAGGCGATTCACATCGAACGATTGAGGGTTAATCCATCAATTATTGGGAATGACGTTAACGTTCAGTATGGCCTTTCATTCCCAAAAGGATGGCCAGATTGAGAGGACCAACAGATCGATGGAGGGTATGCGCCAAATGTGCATCCTGGATCATCGCTATATAGTTGAATTTTCTTCAGCTACCAAGCGAGCATCGGTATGGCACTGTTTGAAAATTTGTATGGTTGAAAATGCCCTAAACCGTTTGCTTGAGTAGAAGCAGGCGAATCCAAACTTTATAAGCGTAAAGAAGTCGAAGAAGTGAACTAAACGATAGGCACCATTTGGGAAAGACTACTGTGCACCCAGGTTTGACAAGCAAAATACTACAATGTCAAGCATCGAAACATGAAGTTTACGATGGGCGATTGATTATATTTGAAAATTAAGTCCGAGATATCTTGATCCATTTAATGTTGTGGGACGAATAGGGGAAAGTTGCCGATCGGCTAGCTCTTTCAGCAGAATTGAGTGAATTGCATGAGGTGATCCACATTTCAGTACTTCAAAATGTCATAAAAGATCCAGCTCAAGTGATTGCGACTGATCACGTACCAATCAAATTTTGGCTAACAAGGAAGGTTAAGCCCATTCGGATCGAGGATAGAGTCGATAAACAGTTGCAGAACAAGACATTCAGGATGGCCAAAGTCCGGTGGGAGAATTGTGGCAGTGAGGAGCTAACCTGGGAGCGGAAGCAGACCATGCGTGCTAAATTTTCTCGAACTATTTTTCTAAACTGTTATACCGTACGTCTCGTATTGGAACGCATTATATTGAAGTTATACTATCTAGATTGTTGTATTCTTACCCTCTGAAAATTTCGGGACGAAATTTCTTGTTAGGAGGGGAGGGTTGTAACACCCAAAATCACAAAATTGAGTTTAGGATGGGCAACACGGCCTGGGACATGGGCTTGTCCCACGCCCTGTCCGGCTCTGTGTGGTCGAGTTGACACACAGCCTGTCGAGTGCTCAAAAAAATGAACTCGACGAGTTTCGAGAGGGAACACGGGCTTGTCCTAGGCCATGTCCTCCTATGGGTCGATGAACGCCACTCGACGAAATGCACTCGACGATTGTCAAGAGGAACTTGAGTTGGGTATACGGCCTATGACACAGGAGTGTCAGAGGCCATGTCCTTCTCTGGTTTTGGCCAAGGAAATGTGGACTGGTGAACACGGTCTAGACACGGACGTGCCTTAGGGTACACGACATGTGACACGGGCATGTCACATGGCCATGTCCTCTTTGGGTTGAGCCGGTTGTGTGCCTCCTAAGTTATACGGTCGCAAGACACGGGCGTGTCTGAAGCCGTATTAGAGAACACAGCCTGTGACATGGGCATGTCACAGGGTTGTGTCCTATTCGGGTTGACTCGGTTGTGTACCGCTTATGGTATACGTCCTGTGACAAGGGCATGTCAATGGCCGTGTCAGCCCAAAAATAGACTTTTCAGGGTGATCTGTGGTCATTCATTTTCTTCATCCTAGATCCAAAGGTCCAAGCTCCTCCCTGCTGAGTTAAGTTTAAAAACTGAGATATATCTCTCATTCAACTTAGACCACTATCTTTCTAAAAGCATAGAGAAAAGGGAGAGTAAGGGAGGAGGAGGAGAAGAGGATCTGACAGCCGGTGGAGCTTGAGAGTTCTGAATCAAGATTCGAGGCCAGTTTTGTGGAGGCAAGGCCGCTACGGTGCTTTCCAACCAGCTAGTTTTCCCATGGCTCCAAATAAATCATCAAGGGTAACGATCTTCCTTCCTGGACAAGTGAAGTCCTCCTTTTTGCATATCATTGAATACTCCACCAATAGGTGGAAAGCGTAAGTGATTCAAGTGGGTTGATAGTTTATATCCCCAGTCGAGTCTTGCATATAAATCAAGAAATGCGTAGTACGGAATAGGCATGATGTGTGAATCCCATCTAGACAGGTTTGTCTTGATTGGTGATGTTTCATTTTATGCACCTGAGAAGACTCCGTGGTTAAACGTGTAGTTGTGGAGTCGATGGGTTTTACCTGTGAAGGGCAATAGCAGGAAGTACTGGAGTGGAATTCCAGGAAAACCCCCTCGTAATGTTTGTGCTGTATGCTATGAAAGGCCAATTTTCTAGCACTGCAGGAACTGTAGGGTTGGGTTGAGTTTGGATATAGATAGAGAGTTCTACTGAACCCGCCAAGTGATCGCGAAGGACGCTGGCATTAACTCCATATTTGGATTGTGAAGCCAGTACTTGGTGGACAGTGTGGCTATTATGAGCTCTGTCCTCTTAAACAAAAAGGCGTCATGTCGAACAGTAAAGGTGAAACTGACCCGCGTCTATAACTTGGCCAAGAGTATGTTGGAATTCGGTGATGGCTAGGCGACTTGAGAAACGAGATTGGTTGATCTGTACCTGCGTTATGTTTGACCAACGTGTAGACCTAGTTTATTGATCTCGTTGGAGCGCATAATGAGAGACTTTGGCCTGCGCACCATTGAGACTAAATGCTTAATTTTACCATTGGGTTTCGAACATTACGGTGGTGGAGCCCTGGTTTTTTCCAATCCACCAAGAATATACCCTGAGTGAATGGAGCGTCGGACCGCATTGTTGGCATTTGTGATGGATTGATTGTGTGTAAGAGCACAATGTGTGCTATACCTGGTTTTAAATTGCTATGCTAGAAGGGAAGGAATGCCTCTACCCCGGGAAAGGAGTAGGGTCATTATAAATTTGTCAGCTGAATATTGACTATTGCTTTGTTTGCCACCTCTTGGGTGGGCTGGCCTTGTGCTGGAGAGCCAAGAGGGAATTAAAGGGCTGAACTCCCTATTACAACTGATGCTGCTACTATTGCTATCCCATGAAGGCTGAGCAATCTATGCTATGTTTGGTCATGTGTGGCTGTTCTGCGCGCCGATGTATGGAATCCACACTTCTAAAGAGAAACTGTAATGCCTCAAGGACAATCACTATTATATTAGTTGTACATTCCTTCAAGAGTTTATATATAAATGTGGTTTATATATAGTGGACATTGCTGGTTTGAGTTCAAATATATTGTTAAAATCTTACGCTAACATGCTCTGAGTTAGGATGCGAATCTGTTTTGGTATTAACCTGTGACCTCCCCGACTGTTTGTGCCATATTGTGTGGGGCCCCGGACGGACCTTCTATTATATGTTATTTAATGGATGGAGTCGTTACTGTAGGTGTAGGTGTGTTCAATTTGGATAAGGGAAGGGTAACTGGCACTATGTAGATTAGTTTGACCTATTTAGGGTTAGGGTTGACTTTGGTCAACTTGACCCTTTAGTTGACACCAATGGGTCCTTGGTGACCCATTGACCTCCTTTAAGGGTTAGGAGTGTTGTGGTGGAGTCCTAGACTTAAGTTGAAGCTCTAAGTTAAAACCCTAGAGGTGGTTAACAGAATGAGCTAATTGCAGACCAAGGTTATCTCACCTTCATTCCTAAGTTCACTAAGTATTCTTGGGCTTCCTAGGGTTTTGTCTTAACCTAGTCATGACAAAACCACTCTCAGGGGTCTAGTATTTTGAGGGATGTTATATGGGATTCATAATGTGTTTTTATATGGATCCTCATAGGAGGCAACATGTGACTGTTATGTAGTATGGGATGCATAGCAATCATCACATGAATGCACATTAGATTTTTCTTTTCGTTGCATGCGATATTATGTAGTATGGGATGCATAATATTTAATGTGTACGCCGCTCATAACATGCATTAAGGCCTTTTTACAATGCATATCACGACATACATGGCATAACATAGCATTAGCACACGTGCCAAGATAAAGACTTACATGATGACATATGTATGATGGTTAAAACTTGCAGTGCCCTGCGGGTGGGTAGGTTAGAATTATAAAATGGGTTTATTTAAAAGGCAGGGCGCGCGGATTTATTTTATATAAAAAAGGGTTGAAACAGAGTTTTAACGAAAGGAGGCAAGTGCACCTATCGCGTGTAGTACATGATATTCCGGTGGGGAATATCGGGTTGTATTGTTCTCGGGGATGGGTTGACTATTTCTACTCTTTCCCTGGAGGGAATATTATTTTACCCAATATATTTTGTCGTGTGATTTAATTATCTAAGGCGGATATATATAAAAATGCAGAAAATAAAAGAAGAAAAAGCCGATAAAGAAAAAGCGCAACGACACTGAAGGAATTTGAAATAAAATAACTTTTAATAATTAGAGATCCTAAATTTCAAATTAAATAAAAGGCAACTTGGCCATGGAGGCTCCAAAAGAATGAGCTCATCTAGCTATAGGGATATCGCTCACCTGAACATTAAGACTGTTCGACCGAACGCTAGTCCGATGAATGATTCCTCTTAATGCCCGCATTACGCTAAGAACCCTTTTATTTGGTGGGGAACCCAAGCCGGGAGAATTACGCTTCTCCTCTCTCGAGTTTATGCACGTAATTCTCTTTACCCAAGGGTAATCGGTCCATACGCACGACCTCTCAGCTAGCTAGTGTATGGACAACGGAAATGGAGCCCACACATCGATATGTGGTCCTACGCGTTGTATACCCGGGGCAAACCTTAAGTGATTTAATTAACGAGAAAAAGAAGACCTTTAATTATTTAAAACAATTTTATCTGTCTTAAAGCTCTTCGATACTGAGGGCTAAAAGCGATTAGCCACTCATCGGAATGGGGACGGCTTAAGAAAAGGAATGCAAAATTTAAAGTGCAAGTCCTACTCAAAAGAGTAGACGAGAAATGACAAGTCCAACTCAAACGAGTAGGAGGGAAATGACAAGTCCTTCTCAAACGAGTAGGCGGGAAATGAAAGCGAGTCATACTCGAACGAGTAGGCGGTAAATAAATGCACACACGCACACACTCTACATAATTTGAAGAAAGAATGAAAAGGAAAATGGTAAAAAAAAAGCAATAAAATCTAACTCATAGACGCACGAACTCTTGGTAATTGAAAAATGCGATAAAAGAAAGCAATAAAATCTAACTCCTACACTCACACACTATACAAAAATTGAAAAGAGCAAAGTGCTCCAAAAATTAAAACGGCAACATTTTCATTCTTATAATTTTATAAAAAAGCTTAAAAAGTGGAAATAAAGTAAAAAGGAACAAAAAGTTTTACGAAAAAAAAAACAAAGTTAAAAAAAAAATTAAACAAACAAAATACTTTAAAACATTTTTATAAACATATATGAATGAAAATAAAAAGCAAAAAAAAAAGCTAACTATAAAGCTAAAAACTAAAATTACTCTTATACACTCATACACACATTTCTGTAAAAGAAAAACAAAGAAAAAAGATCACTGAAAGTTGGGCACTCCAATGCATTCCAAACAAACATAAGGAGAGAAAATCTATAAATTTTATTAAGCTAAAAAAAAGGTTACAAAGAAAGCTAAAACAAACTAAGAGATGGAGAGAGAAAGTTCTCCTTACATAGTATGGAAATACACCAAGGCAGCCAACCTACAGCAAAATGGTTCCAAAAAGATGAACATTGGATCTTAGAGAGAATTTACATTTATAGATAAAAAGGAGGTGACACGCCCTGGTCACGAACGTATTAGGGGGCGTGTCGGGTCTAGCGTGCTGAAGAAGTCAAAATTTTGGATACTGGTCGATTTCTGGAATCTTCTAAAATAGGACACATGTCGATAACGGGCGTGACTAAGTGCGTATCACAGGGGCATGACAGGACAGCTTGCAGTTTGATGTCGGCAGTAACTAGTATTGGACATGGTTGACTGGCGTTGAGTGTTGAGTCAACAGGAGATGGAGTTGAGTGGAGATGGCATTGAGTGTTGAGTCAGCAGGAGATGGCGTTGAGTGGAGATGGCATTGAGTATTGAGTAAGAAGGAGATGGCATTGAGTGGAGATTTCGTCGAGCGCTGAGATTTCGTCGAGCGCTCGACACGGGGCATGCCGGATCTGAACGCGGGCGTGTCTTTACGTTGGTATTGCAGGCGGCTGATTTCTGTAGGAATGAAAGTAACACGCCCTGGTCACGGGCGTGACAAGTTTTGATACGGGCGTGTACTTTTAAAAATTTATGTTTTCTGCAAAAAAATAAGAAGAAAAAATAAACCAAGTTAGAAGAGTATTTAGAAAAAAGAAACAATTTTATTTAAGAAAAAAAAAACAAAAAAACAAAAAATAAACAAAAATAATTTAAATAACGTACATAAAAATACGTATATTTACAACTTATCAAATACCCTCATACTTAAGTTTTTGCTATTCAAGAGCAAAAGTTTGAGATGAACTTATAAGGAATTGAAAAAATTCTAAATTTAGCTACCGCTTAAATTAATTGAAAGAGATCAAAATAAATATCTAGGGTTTAAAGAGTTAAGTCCTAAATTATGAAAATGCTATAAATAGAGGAAGAGTTCTGGCCAAAAAGACATTTAAATGTAATCAAATAGAAAGCGAAATTTTTAATTGTCAGTTTAACAAAGATAGATTGGAATAATAAAAAAAACTTTATCTTATGAGTATTCAAAGGAAATAGTGCAATTTAAGAATTAAGCTCTCAAAATTATTTTATTATTAAATTTAAAATCATTGAAATTGTCTAAGGGGGTTTGTTTTGGTTTATGAAGAGGGCTTTGGATTTAGAGGTGAGGTATTTTTTTCTCAAACCTCTAATAATTATATATATATATATGGATTTTAAGGAAAATGAAATCTTATTTATCTTTTTTAGATTTTTGGATTTTCTATAAATTTTTTGATGTTTTAAAATTTTTAACAATTTATTTACAAGAAAGGAAAGAGAAAGAGATGTTATTTACAAAGAACAGAGGGGAAGTAAGAGGGGAAAGAGAATAATAATAAAAAAATATATTTGCAAAGAGAGGGAAGAGAAAAAGAAGAGGGGAAAGAGAATATTTACAAAAAATTTATTTACAAAGTAAAAAAAACAAAATATTTTTGGAATTTTTGTTTTATGATTTTTTTTTGAGTTTTTGATTATAAAAACTAGCAAAATTTTTGGAGTTTTAATTATTTCATTTTTTTTAAACTTTTTATTGATTGCAGAATATAAAAGTGCGGGAAAAAGAAAGTGCAGAAAATAAGAAAACACCCTCATACTTAATTCAAACATTGTCCCCAATATTGCAATATAAGTATGCGGAACTATATGAAATAAAATACAGGTATGTACAAAAAAGTGGACAGGAGGGAGGAAACTTCCCTAAAATGTGATCTGGGAGGCCTGTTAGAAATCCTGCATTATTTATAACAAATAAAAAAAAATATAACAGAAAAAATAAAAATGATAAACTCGCCATGAAGTCTGCGGGTGGTAGGGGGCAAGTGCGTGGGTGACTCGTAATTAGCTAACATCTTAGCTATATGAGGGTTAAAGAAGTGTGTTCCCCTATCGCTCACAATAGCGCGAGGCAAAGCCGAGGCGAGAGAAAAATAATAATTTTTTTTTACAATTTACAATTTTTTATTTGCAAGAAAAGAAAACAAAATAAGACATGGGGGGATTTTTTTTAGTTTTTAAGAAGAGTTTTTATGTTTATTTTTAGATATTTTAGTTTTTTTGCTTTTTAGATTATTTAATTTTTTAGTTTTTTAGTTTTTTTGGTTTTTTAAATTTTAGTTTTTTAGTTTTTTAGTTTTTTAGTTTTTTATATTTTTAATTTTTAGTTTTTTAGTTTTTTAGATTTTTAATTTTAAGTTTTTTAGATTTTTAAGTAAACGAGCCCATTTCATTTTTTTAGATAAATATATATATGAAATAAAAAAAAGGTAAATGTAAAAGGCTCCAGAAAAATCAAAATAACAACTCGGAAATTTCCCGGTAACAATGCCAAAAACTTGATGGTTAAAACTAGCGGCGCCCCACGGGTGGGTAGATTAGATTTATAAAACGGGTTTATTTAAAAGGCGGGCGCGCTGATTTATTTATTATAAAAAAGGGTTAAAACTAAGTTTTAATGAAAGGAGGCAAGTGCACCTATCGCGTGTATTACAGGTTATTCCGGTGGGGAATATCGTGGTTGTATTGTTCTCGGGGACAAGTTGACTATTTTCTACTCTTTCCCTGGATGGAATATTATTTTACCGATGATATTTTGTCGTGTGATTTAATTATCTTAGGATGATATATATATAAATGCAGAAAATAAAAGCAGAAAAAGCCGATGAAGAAATAGCGCAACGACACTGAAGGAATTTGAACTAAAATAACTTTTAATATTTAGAGATCCTAAATTTTAAAATAATTAAAGGGCAACTTGGCCGTGGAGGATCCAAAATAATGAGCTCACCTAGCTATTGGGATATCGCTCACCTGAACATTAAGACTATTCGACTGAATGCAAGTCCGACAAAGGATTCCTCTGTATGCCCGCATTACGCTAAGAACCCCGCAATTTGGTGCGAGAATCCAATATGGGAGAATTATGCTTCTCCTCTCTCGAGGTTGTGCACGTAATTCTCTTTACCCATGGGTGATCGGTCTATACGCACGGCCTCTCGGCTATCTAGCGTATGGACAACAGAAATAGAGCCCACACATCGATATGTGGTCCTACGCGTCCTATACCGGGGACAAACCTTAAGTGCTTTAATTAACGAGAAAAAGAAGACCTTTAATTATTTAAGACAATTTTATCTATCCCAATGCTCTTCGATACTAAGGGCTAAGAGTGATTAGCCGCTCATCGGAATGGGGACGGCTTAAGAAAAGGAATGCAAAATTGAAAGTGCAAGTCCTACTCGAACGAGTAAGCGGAAAATGACAAGTCCTACTCAAACGGGTAGGCGGGAAATTACAAGTCCTACTCAAATGAGTAGGCAGGAAATGACAAGTCCTACTCAAACGAGTACGTGGGAAATGAAAGCGAGTCCAACTCAAACGAGTAGGTGGGAAATAAATGTACACACACACACTCTACATAATTTGAAGAAAGCATGAAAAGGAAAGCAGTAAAGGAAAGCAAGAAAAGTTAACTCATACACGCATGCGCTCTATTTAATTGAAGAAAGCGAATAAAGAAAGCAAAAAAATCTAACTCCTACACGCACACACAATACAAAAATAGAAAAGAGCAAAGTGCTCAAAAAATTAAAATGACAATATTTTCATTCTAATAATTTTGTAAAAGAGCTTAAAAGTGGAAATAAAGTAAAAAGAAACAAAAAGTTTTACGAAAATAAAAACTAAGTTTAAAAAAAATAAAACAAACAAAAGACTTTAAAAATGTTTTAATAAACTCATAAGAATGAAAATAAAAAGAAAAAAATAAAAGCTAACAAAAAAGCTAAAAACTAAAATTACTCTCATACACTCACACACACATTTAAAAAAAACAAAGATAAAAGATCACTGAAAGTTGGGCACTCCAATGCATTCCAAATATATGTAAGGAGAGAAAATCTACAAACTTTATTAAGCTAAAAAAAGGTTACAAAGAAATCTAAAACAAACTAAGAGAGGGAGGGAGAAAGTTATCCCTACATACTGTGGAAATACACAAAGGCAGCCCACCTATTGTAAAATGGTTCCAAAAAGGTGAACATTGGATCTTACAGAGAATTTACGTTTATAGACAAAAAGAAGAAGGTGACACTCCCTAGACACGGGCGTGTCGGGTCTAGCATGCTGAAGAAGTCAAAATTTTGGTGACTAGTCGATTTCTGGAAGCTTTTGGAATGGGACACGTGTCGGTCACCGGCTTAACTACGGGCGTATCGCCGGGGCATGACAAGACAACTTGCAGTTTTATGTCGGCAGCAACTAGTCTTGGAATGGGTTTACTGGCGTTTAGTGTTGAGTTAGTAAAAGATTGCGTTGAGTGGAGATGGCGTTAAGTGTTAGGTCAGCAAGAGATGTCGTTGAGTGGAGATGGCGTTGAGTGTTGAGTCAATAGGATATGGCATTGAGTGGAGATGGCGTTGAGTGGAGATGGTGTTGAGAGAAATTCATCGATCGTTGAGATTGATTCATCGAGCTGGGTTCGACGAACTTTGGGTGGCGTGACCCGTAGCGTGTCGGGTCTTAACACGGGCGTGTCTTCACGTTAGCATTGCAGGCGACTGATTTTTGTAGGAATCAAAGTAACACGCCCTGGTCACGGGCATGACCAGTTTTGACACGGGCGTGCACTTTTAAAAATTTATGTTTTCTACAAAAAATTCAGAAGACAAAATAAATCAAGTTAGAAGAGTATTTACAAAAAAGAAACATTTTATTGAAGAAAAATAACTAAAAACAATAAAAAATAAACTTAAACAACCTAAATAACGCACGTAAAAATACGTATATATTTACAACTTATCAATGTACACACATGGTTTTTAGTCAAAGAGGAGAATAAGATTTCATGCATTCATGGTTTAGGCACTTGAGTCAGTAGGATGACGGTATATCATCCTAAGTTTAGGCATGACATCATAATTGAAAATCCCAGAGCAAGTTAATAGCATGAGCAAGTATTTAAGCATGTATTTGTCTGAACTAAGTTGTCTGGTTCTAGATGTAAAGCGAGGTTTTTGTTAGATATTCGTTGTTTGATTAGATGCTGCCTAAGCGTCCGGTGATGAGGTCAACTCCCCAGTCGGAGGGGGAATAGTCTGGTTCCTAGAGTGAGGCTATGATAGAAGGATTGTGGAAGAGAAATGAGTCTCTGTCGAGGAAAATGGTGGAGATGAAGTCGCAGATCCAAGCATTGTTGTCGGTTGTTTCTAGTCAGCCGCTTAGAGTATAGGACCCGAATAGTACCTCCCCGATAATGACCGTATAATATGGGTTCAGCTTGGGCCCCACAACATACAGACGCCACATCTTAAGCATTATAATATGATATAAACTAACCAACTCAAAACTCAGACTAAACACATCGGAAATAGAAAAAAAGACTAGAAGTTATCCACTAACATAAGTTTATCAACATGGCCTTATGGCCTTACAATGAATAAGAGTCCAAGACTCAAACAATAATGTCAAATGTCAACATGCATAAGCACTCCTAGGCTACCTCGGCTTGCAAGCCGGACACATAGTGAATCAAGCATAAAATTCCACAAAACAGAGCTATAACACAACATGAAACACTTCATGAGGCTTAGGCCTTTTTAACCAGCGAGCTAACTCTTGCTTGCGATCCTTGCCTAGTAAAAATTGGTTATAACATGGGTCAGCAAAGGCGGACCTCAACTGTGTAACCAACACATGTCCTCCCGGCCGTCCCTAGCAGATCCTGGGGCACTCCATCACCCTAAAGGTCAGCACTTCGAATGCAAATATACAAGTACATTGAAAGTAGTAAAATAAGTTTGGATGTCTCATATAACAAACATGTTTCTATGTTGATCATGAAATAAAAGCGGCCTACTATGCAGTATGTATGCAAACTTGGGCTTCACCCAAGGCACTCTAGCGCGTATGTTTCTAACACACTGATAAGTTGTAAATATACCTACTTTTATAGTATTTTTATTAAGTCATTTTACTTTATTTTTGCTTTTTCTGTTTATTTTGTTTAATAAATATGCTTCTTTTTGTAAAAACAATCCTAACTTAAGTTTCTTTTGTTTTCTTAATTTTTTAAGAAAAAGTCAAAATTTTACTTGACACGCCCATGTCATTGACTTGACACGCCCGTGTCAAGCACTCAACGCCTTCCGCCAGTCGACACCCAACAATTTTATTATTCAACACTCGACGCAATCAAGTCACGCCCCCCATCACGCCCGTGTCGATGTCGACACTCAACGCTTTTTCAATACTCGACGCTGTCGACATCAGAACTGCTAGCTGTCCAAGTCACGCCCCCCGTCATGCCCGTGTCTGACACCTGTCATGCCCGTGACAGACACGTATCACTTCCAGCACCTTCTAGAATGAAGCCAGCTGTCGGATTTTGCCGAGTCAAACACTCAACCTTCGACACGCCCCCTGTCACGCTCGTGACCAGGGCGTGTCACACTTGAAATTTTGTCTACAAAAAAAAAATTTATAATGCCCAAGGGTTCACTTTTTTGAGCCAATTTTAGTGTGTTTTTTGGGCTGCCCTTGTGGACTCTATTGCCATGTAAGGAGAAATTTCTCCCCCTCCCTTTTATGTTTTCTTTTGCTTTAGCTTTAGCTTTGTATTAGCTTTGTAATAGATATTTTCAATCAATAAAATATGTTAGCTTTTCTCTTCTTATTTGGCTTTGGAATGAACTTGTGTGCCCATTTTCTTCTCCTTTTTATCCTCTTGTTTTACCTAGTCTACTTCTTCATAAATTAGTGTAACTTGTAATTTTTCATGCTTTTAAGTGGTTGTCATGTTCATCTTTGTTCATGTTGTCTTTACGCTAGGTTGGAATGAAAATGTTGTTTTTCTATGCCTTTTTCATTCTCATATTCTCTTTAGTTGTCATGATAGGTTTTATTTTAGGGTTTTATCAAAAAAATTGAGCCGTTATAATGGCAAAAATTTTGTTTAAGTCTTCTTTTTTAAAAAATCAAAGTTGTATTGAAAACTTTTTAAAGGCTTATATTTTCATTCCTATGAAATTGTAAAAGAGGTTTTAAAGTGTTTTGTTTTTTTTACTTAGCTTTGTTTTAGGATTGTAAAACCTTTTTTGTTCCTTTAATTTTTATTTTCACTTTTTCATCACTCTTATGAAATCCTAAGGATGAAAATGTAAACATTTTAATTTTTTAACAACTTTTATTTCAACTTTGTTTTAAAAAACTTTTGCTTCTTTAATTTTTATTTCATCTTTTTATTTGTTTTTGGCAAGTTTTAATGGTAGAAAAGTTGTAGTTTTAATTTTTAGATAACTTTCATTTTTGTGTTATTTTTATGTGTGTGTGAGTGTATGAGACTAACTTTTCATGCTTTCTTTTATGCTTTCTTCAATCATGTATAGTGCGTGCGTGTAGGTGATAATTTTATTGCTTTCATTCTCCCGCCCACTCATTCGAGCTGGGACTCACAATTTTATCGCTTTCTCAATTATGAAGAGTGTGTGCGTGTGCACATCTATTTCCGCCTACTAGTTAAGAGTTAAACGGCGCTCTGCTTTAATTTTTCGCCCACTCATTTGAGTGGGACGTGTAATTTTCATTTTTTGTAACTTAGTTTATTTTTATTTATGAATTTATTTCCGCCTACTCGTTAAGAGTTAAATGGCGCATTGCTTTAATTTACCGCCTACTCAGTTTTGAGTAAGACTTGTACTTGCATTTATTTCCCACCTACTCATTCGAGTAGGACTTGCTTTATTTAATTTCTTTATGGTTTTGAAGTGTGCGTGAGTGCCTGTATCAATTAGCTTTTTTTCAATTTTATCTAAACCCCTTGTTTTTTTTTTATGTTTTCTCTTATAACTTTTTAGTACTTAATTTCAAACTCACGTTTCACTAAAAACCATAAAGCCGTCCCCATACCGATGAGTGGCTGATCTCTATTAGCCTTCGGCATCGAAGAGCATTGGGACATATAAAATGATTTGAAATAATTAAAGAACTTTATTTTTATTTTTATTTAAGGACTTAAGGTTTGCCCCGGGTTAATGACGCATAGGACCATATAATCGATGTGTGGGCTCTATTTCCGTTATCCATATGCAACGCAGAGAGGCTGCACGTATGGACCGATCCCCTTTTGGTAAAGAGAACTGTGTACGCCCCCTCGATAGAGGAGAAGCGTAGTTCTACCGGATTGGGTTCCACACCCATTAGCGGGGTTCTTAGCGTAATGCGAGCGTTAAGGGGAATCCTTCGTCAGACTAACGTTCGGTCGAATACCCTTAGCGTCCAGGTGAGCAATATCCCTAGACCCAGGTGAGCTCATGTCTTTGGAACCTCCACGACCAAGTGCCTTTTATTAATTTAAAAACTAAGTTCAATAATTGTTAAGAATTATTTTTCGTCTTAATCCGATTCGGTGCCGAGCATTAACCCGTCATCGAATTAATCTAAGTAAAATTCTGCTCTCTTTTCTTTCTGCCTTAATTAACTAAAAATCTCACCATACTGATAGCAAGATAATTTTCTTCCTGGGAGAGTAGATATAATCAACGTGCCCCCGAGAACAATATGACCTCGGTATTCTCACGAATACCGAGTACTACTTGTGATAGGTGCACTTGCCTCCTTTCGTTAGAAAACTCAATCTTCTAACCAACCCGCGAAATCAGACCATTTCGAACCAACCATAGTCATCTCTGTTCTGCGGCCATCAAGTTTTTGCCGCCATTACTGGGGAGCACGGTTGTTATATCGAATCCGGGACTCTATTAATTTTACTTTATTTTTAACAAAAAAAAAATTACAAAAAAAAAAATCCTTCCCCCTTCGTAGTTTTTTTAGGGTGTATGACCCGTGGACAACCTTCGAGTTCTAAAAATCTTTAATTCGACCCTGAGATCGACCGCTCTCTTGCGCGTATCTGATCTCTATGTCAAATTCCCCTTTTAGACCCGGAAGAATCCTCCGGAGAACCCTCTTTCTCTTCTATGGCCGACCCAAATAATGTTCAAGAGTCCGAGCGTACGATGTCCTACTACGCTCAACCCAACTTGGATGATACGGGGTCAAGTATTGTTTGGTCTGCTGTGGCGAGCAATACTTTTAAAATTAAGTCAAGTGCTATACAAATGATCCAAAATGCCGTGCAGTTCGACGTACAGCCGGATGAGGACCCAAATAACCACTTGTCTAATTTTTAGAAATTTGCGATAATTTCAAGATAAATGGCGTCACTGATGATGCCATTCGTTTGCGCCTCTTTACCTTCTTCCTTAAGTCCAAGGCCAAGGAGTGGTTGGTCTCCCTCCCGTGGGGATCCATCATGACCTGGGCGGAATTGGCAGAGAAATTCCTTACTAAAAATTTTCCGCCCGCAAAAATTGCTAGATTGCGGGCAAACATATCCTCATTTGTACAAAATGACTCCGAGTCTCTTTATGAGACGTGGGAGCGTTTTAAGGAATTTCTCCGTTGGTGCCCGCACAACGCACTGCCAACGTGGTTGAAGGTACAGATTTTTTATAATGGTCTGAACAGTCAGACGCGTCAAATGATTGACGCGGCTGCCGGGGGCACTCTGAATAATAAGACCCCCGAGGCCGCCCAGGCTCTTTTCGAAGAAATGGCTATGAACGCCTACCAATGGAATGTCCCGCGGGAGCGCCATAAGCAAGCGAGCCTTTATGAAGTGAATGCCACTGCTCAGCTAGCCCTTCAAGTCGAAAGGCTAACTAAGCAGGTGGCAGAGATGTTTGTTGCCTCCCCAACTCCGCCTTATTCTCTCCCCCCTAATGCCTGCGTGGTCGACGAGTTTGTGGACTACATTAGGAATCCGGTGCATCCCTCCTTTCAAAACAACCCTTATAGTAGCCACTATAATCTTGGTTGGAGGAACCACCCGAATTTCTCATGGAGTAACCCGAATAATGGGCAGCGCCCTCCTCCCCCTCCTTTTGCGCTCTCTTTTCCGTCCCCTCCTCCAAATACTCTTCCGGTGGAGGAAAATTTTAATCGATATGTTGCGTCCGACGATTCAAATATCCGGAACATCACCGGATCGCTTAAAAATTTAGAAATACATGTTGGACAGCTGGCGTGACTTATGTCGGAACACGCTCTAGGGGCACTGCCAGGGATTACGGAGCACAATCCAAGGGAGAATGCAAATGCTATAACCCTCCGTAGCGGTAAGGAGGTGGTCGATCCAAAACCGATCGATCCTAAGGTACATATTACACCTCTGACCCCTCTTCCATCTTCTTTGATTATAAATCCCTTACCGATTTTAAATGACAAAACTATTTTAAACAAGGCACTGCCCTACTCGCATAAGTTAGATAACGAGCGAGTGAACGCGCAATATGAAAATTTTATTTTATTATTTAAACAAATTCATATTAATGTTCCTTTTTGCGAGGCCATCTCGCAAATGCCTAAGAATGCAAAATTTTTAAAAGAGCTTCTTTCTAACAAACTAAAACTTGAAGATATTTCGTATATTTCTCTTAATGTTGTCTGCTCGGCGGCTCTTACTAATAAGGTGCCCTCAAAACAAAACGACCCGGGACGGTTTTCCATTCCGTGCCTTTTTGGCGATGTGTTAGTAAAATACGCCTTGGCAGACTAAGGCGCGAGCCTTAATTTTATGTCATTCTCGCTCTTCCTGCGTTTAGGTTTGGGTACTCCTGCTCCTACCAATATGCGCATCCAACTAGCAGATCGCTCGGTTAGGTTCCCCATCGGGGTAGTTGAGGATGTCCTTGTCCGAGTAGACAAGTTCACCTTCCCGGTGGACTTCGTCAACTTAGACATCGAGGAAGACGCCGAGGTACCAATTATACTCGGTCGCCCTTTCCTCGCAACCTCACGTGCGCTAATCGATGTACGTATCGGTCATCTTCTCCTTCGAGTAGGAGACGACCAAGTTACTTTTTCTATTAACCCCTCAATGGAAGAATCGTCGTCGAGCGACGATTTCTTCTTGTCTTTAGATTCTTTTTTTGGAGATTGTTCTTCTCCGGTTTTCGAGTCCGAGTTTTTAAACGAAGATATTTTTTCACTCGAAAATTTTTATTGCGAGGAGGATGCATCTAAGGATATGCCTTTTTAACCAATTCGTTCAAAAGACATTAGAACTAAAACCTCGCTAGAAGAACCGCCCACCCTAGATCTCATTCCATTACCCGAATCCCTCAAATACGCCTTTTTGGGGAAAAATAATACACTCTCGGTGATCATTTCTACGCATTTAAGTGATTCGGAGACCTCCGATTTATTGGAGGTTTTGCTTAAACATCGCCACACAATTGCGTGGCAAATTTCTGACCTTAAGGGGATTAACCCTTCTTTCTGCACTCATAAGATTTTCTTAAACGATAATTGCCGCAAAACCATTCAGCCGCAGCGACGTCTTAACCCAAAAATGAAAGACGTCCTATAAACTGAGATAATTAAATTATTAGATGCTGGGATTATTTATCCCATTTCTGATAGTGCATGGGTTAGTCCCATTCATGTCGTGCCCAAGAAGGGCGGTCTGACCCTAGTGGCGAATGAGCACAACGAGCTCGTCCCAACTCGTACTATTATGGGTTGGCGTGCGTGCATCGATTATCGAAAACTTAATGATGCCACCCACAAGGACCATTTCCCGCTACCGTTCCTTGACCAGATTCTCGAGCGTCTTTCCGGTTATCCATTTTATTATTTTCTCGACAGTTTGTTGGGGTTTTTCCAAATCCCCATTTCCCCCGAGGACCAAGATAAAAAAACTTTTACTTGCTCGTTTGGCACCTTCGCCTACGGAAGAATGCCATTTGGCCTCTGCAATGCGCCAGCTACATTCATAAGATGTATGCTAGCAATCTTTGGCGAGGTAGTAGAAGATATTATGGAAGTATTTATGGATGACTTTTCTGTATTCGGATGCTCATTCCCAGATTTCCTTCGTATTCTCGATCGTGTCCTCCAGCGATGCGAGGACACGCATCTTGTTTTTAATTTGGAGAAGTGTAACTTTATGGTTCGAGGAGGTTTGGTCCTCGGCCATAAGATTTCGATTAAGGGGATAGAGGTCGATAAGGCCAAAGTAGAAATCATAGAAAAGCTTCCTCAACCGACTAACATCAAATCTATTAGCAGTTTCTTAGGCCACATGGGCTTTTATAGGCGTTTCATTCATGATTTTTCAAAAATAACAAAGCCGCTTACTCACCTCTTGGAAAAGGAATCACCTTTTGTCTTTAGTAGCGATTTCGAGTCTATCTTTAATTTTATAAAACAAAAACTTATCAATTCTCCAATTCTAGTGGCCCCTAATTGGTCCATTCCGTTCGAAAACATGTGCGACGCTGTGATATTGCCTTAGGCGCCGTTCTTGGCCAATGCTTAGAAAAAAATTTTCAACCTATTTATTACGTAGGCAAGACGCTCACTTCCGCACGAGTGAATTACACAACGATAGAAAAGGAACTCTTAGCCGTCGTTTTCGCTTTCGATAAGTTTCGCTCGTATTTAACGCTATCTAAAGTTATCGTTTTTACCGATCACTCTGCTCTTAAGTATTTACTAGAAAAACCCGACGTGAACCCCGCCTTCTTCGATGGATCCTCCTCCTTCAAGAGTTTGACTTGGAGATCCGGGACAAGAAGGGTGAGAAAAATCTAGCGGCAAACACCCTCTCCCATTTAGAAAATCCGGGTGCGGAAGCGCTCGTCGAATCTGAAATAAATTACAGATTCCCTGAGGAACGTCTTCTTTCCATTTGTTCATCTTCATCATCTTCGCCTTGGTTCGCAGATTTTGTAAACTATTTAGTCGCGCAGGTTCTTCCAAAAGAATTCTCAAGTCAGCTAAAGAAGAAATTCTTTTCCGACTTGAAAAATTTCTTTTGGGAGGACCCATTTATTTTTCGTATCTGCGCGGACCAAGCTGTCTGAAGATGCGTCGCGGGTGTGGAGTGCACACAACTATTGAGGCACTGCCACGAGGGTCCAGCCGGGGGCACTATCAAGCCAACCGGACCCCTAGGAAAGCGCTAGAGGCGGGCTACTTTTGGCCCACTCTCTTCAAAGACGAGCACAATTTTGTGCACGCATGCGATAGCTGTCAGCGGTCGGGTAACATCTCACGTCGAGACGAGATGCCCCAAAACATGTTTTTAGAATGCGAAGTTTTTGATTTATGGGGCATAGATTGTGTAGGCCCCCTACCTTCTTCTTATAAAAATACGTATATTTTAGTGGCGGTCGACTACGTATCAAGGTGGGCGGAAGCGCAAGCTCTCCCCACCAACGATGCGCGAGTCGTCGTTATATTTCTAAAAAATTATTTTCTTTCTTCGGCACGCCTCGTGCTATTGTTAGTGATATGGGAACGCATTTCTGTAACGCTCAAATGGCTAAGATGTTAGCTAAATACGGAGTTGCGCACAAACTTGCCACCCCCTACCACCCGCAAACAATTGGCCAAGTTGAGGTAGTAAATCGAGAGATAAAATGAATATTAGAAAAAACTGTTTCACTTAATAGGATAGATGTGTCTGTTAAGCTTGACGATGCGTTATGGGCGTATCGTACGGCGTAAAAAACTGCTACCGATTGTACTCCATTTTGATTAGTCTATGGCAAAGCATGCCATTTACCAGTAGAGCTAGAACATCGCGCACTTTGGGCATTAAAACTTTTAAACCTCGATGCTAACTTAGCCGCTCAAAATAAAAAACTGCAACTAAACAGCTCGATGAATGGCGTGCGAATGCTTACGAGAGCAATAAGTTCTATAAGGTGAGTTCTAAGTTATATCACGATCGAAAAATTAAAACCCCCAAAATTTTTTCTCTGGGCGATCTACTCCTTCTTTATAATTCTCGTCTTAGACTTTTCCCGGGTAAACTAAAATCGCGATGGTTCGGCCCCTTCAAGGTTGAAGAAGTTTTTCCATATGGGACCGTACTCGTCTCACACTCGAAAAATTGCTCGTTTAAAGTGAACATTCATCGGTTAAAGTCTTATATAGCGGGCGACCCTGTGATCGGTAAGAGCGAAATCATAACCCTTCTCCATATATAATCCTCGCCAATATAGTCAAGCTACGTGACTATAAACAATGCGCTCATGGGAGGCACCCCACGCTTATCTTTTTTTTTACGTCTTTATTTATTATCCTTTCTATTTTTCTAATAACTGCAGGGTTTCTAATGGGCTTCCCCAAGCGCGGATCAGGGACGTTTTTTGCCCCCCCCTGTCTTTCTCTTTTTTTTGTACATATAACTGCTATTTTGTTCCTCATGCTTAGCATACAACATTGGGGACAATGTTGGAACAAAGTATGGGGGTGTTTTCGTATTTTCGTGCTTTCTTATTCTGGACCTTTATTTTCCGCATTTCAAAAAATATATATATGTTAAAAAGAAACAAAAAATTACAAAAATAAAAACAAAACTTCAAAAATAAAAAAATATATATAAAACACAATAATCAAAAAAAATTTGAAGTTTTATTTTTGAAACTTTGACTTATTTTTAACTCGATCCGCGAGATCCGGCTCATCGAACCATCCACATAACGAGTCATCTCGCGGCAACCTAGTTTTATTTTTTGTAAATATTTTTGTAAATATTTTTGTAAATATTTTTGTTAATATTCTTCCTTTTTCCCCTTTCCCTTTTTTCTCTCTCATTCTTGTAAATAACTTCTTTTTTCTCCCAAATTTTTGTAAATAGAATGAAAATTTTCTTAAAAATACAAAAAAAAAAATCACAAAACATAAAAATACAAAAAAAAATCGCAAAACTAAAAACCCAAAAATTTTATTTTAGCATTTTTCTTTCTATAAAATGTATATATTAAAGAAATAAATACAAAAAAAAAGATAACAACTTCAAAAATTAAAAAAAAATTAATTTATGAAACAAATAAATCAAATATATCATTCTTAATTTTCTTGCTCTCCAAAAAATTATGTTTTGAGTTTATTTATATGTGAATTTGATCAATTCTTTGTTCACTATTCGTTTGTTAATTATAGATTTAAAAATTTAAATAGCCGGAGTTAAGTTTTAAAGAATTCATTATGCTTTGTTAAAGATAGGGGACTCGTTTTAGGCACTACTTGTAATTTTTAATAGATAGGAGCACGTGTACTATGTTAGAAAATAACGACTATAGAATTCAATTATGTTTACTTTTAGCTTTCTTTAAAATTGGAATGTACAATTTATAAAGGTTGCTCTCAAAATTTTTTTAATTAAAAATCTAGTTCTCTTTTCTCCCCTTACTTATCATAACCTACTCTGTATGATAAAAAATTTTCCCCCCAAAAGATCCTATGTCAATGGGAATAAGATTTCGTTTCGTAAACATAGGCACCCAATAAATTAAAAGATTATATATTACAAAGTAAGAGGATAAAATTCATTACTCCTACACATATACATTGGGTTAATTTTTATTATGAAGATGAAAAAAAAATTTATGTTAAGGAAAATAAGATTTCGTTTTCCTATAACATCAAAATCAAAAAAAAGGGAGGTTCGAGAAAAAATTACCTCGCCTCAAAATCTAAGAATCTTCATAAACCAACATCAACCCCCCTTAGCCAATTTCATGACTCTAGAAATAATTCAAAAATCCTTTTGAGAGAATAATTCGTAAATTGCATTATTTCCGGTAAAACTCCTATAAGCTAATGTTAATAAAATTCCAAACTATTTTTGTTAATCTAACCAATAAAATTATTGCTTTCTATTTGATTACATCAAGAAGACTTTTGGCCAAAACTTTTGCCCTGTTTAAATCATCTACATAATTTTAGGATTTTACTCTTATATCCCATATATTTATTTAGATCTATCTTATAATTAATTTAGCGGTAGCAGAACTTAGAGTTTTTTATTATTCCTTATAAGTTCACCTCAAACCTTTGCTCTGGAATAACAAAAGCTTAAGTATGGGGGTATTTGATAAGTTGTAAATATACCTACTTTTATAGTATTTTCATTAAGTCATTTTACTTTATTTTTTCTTTTTCTGTTTGTTTTGTTTAATAAATATGCTTCTTTTTGTAAAAATAATCCTAACTTAAGTTTTTTTTGTTTTTTTTATTTTTTCAGAAAAAGTCAAAATTTGACTTGACACGCCCGTGTCATTGACTTGACACGCCCGTGTCAAGCACTCAATGCCTTCCGCCAGTCGACAATCAATGATTTTCCTGTTCAACACTCAACGCCATCAATTCACGCCCCCTGTCACGCCCGTGTCGATGTCGACGCTCAACGCTTTTTCAACACTCGACGCTGCCGACATCAGAACTGCCAGCTGTCCAAGTCACGTCCCCCGTCACGCCCGTGTTTGACACCTATTATGCCCGTGACAGACACATGTCACTTCTATCACCTTCCAGAACAAAGCCAACTGCCGGATTTCGCCAAGTCAAACACGCAACCTTCGACACGCCCCCTGTCACGCCCGTGACAAGGGCGTGTCACACCCGAAATTTTGTCTAAAAATAAAAAAATTCTGTAATGCCCAAGGGTTCACTTTTTTGAGCCAATTTAAGTGTGTTTTGTTGGCTGCCCTTGTGGACTCTATTGCCATGTAAGGAGAACTTTCTCACCCCTCCCTTTTATGTTTGCTTTTACTTTAGCTTTAGCTTTGTATTAGCTTTGTAATAGATATTTTCAATCAATAAAATATGTTAGCATTTCTCTTCTTATTTGGCTTTAGAATGAACTTGTGTGCCCATTTTCTTCTCCTTTTATCCACTTGTTTTACCTAGTCTACCTCTTCATAAATTAGTGTAAACTGTAATTTTTCATGCTTTTAATTGGTTGTCATGTTCATCTTTGTTCTTGTTGTTTTTATGCTAGGTTGGAATGAAAATGTTGTTTTTCTATGCTTTGTTCGTTCTCATATTCTCTTTAGTTGTCATGATAGGTTTTTATTTTAGGGTTTTATCAAAAAAATTGAGCCGCTATAATGGCCAAAAATTTACTTTAAGTCTTCTTTTTAAAAAATCAAAGTTGTATTGAAAACTTTTTAAAGGCTTATATTTTCATTGCTATGAAATTGTAAAAGAGGTTTTAAAGTGTTTTTTTTACTTAGCTTTGTTTTAGGATTGTAAAACCTTTTTTGTTCCTTTAATTTTTATTTCCACTTTTTCATCACTCTTATGAAATCCTAAGGATGAAAATGTAAACGTTTTAATTTTCAACAACTTTGATTTCAACTTTGTTTTCAAAAACTTTTGCTTGTTTAATTTTATTTCATCATCAAGTTTTAAATGGTAGAAAAGTTGTAGTTTTGATTTTTAGATAACTCTTATGACTAACTTTTCAATTTTATGCTTTCTTCAATCTAAGGATGAAAATGCTTACATTCTAAACGTTTTAATTTTTCAACAATTTCCGCCTTCTCGTTGTTTAAATTTCAACTTTGTAATTTCATTTTTTTAACTTATTTTCTTTTTAATGCATTTTTTGCTTCGTTTTAAAATTTTTATTTCAGTTTTGAGTATGATCTTTTTATTTGTTTTTGGCAAGTTTTAATGGTAGTGCCTGCATCAATTATCTTTTTTCTCAATTTTATCTAAACCCCTTATTTTTCTAAAAGTTGTAGTTTCACTAAAAACAATAAAGCCGTCCCCATACCGATGAGTGACTAATCTCTATTAGCCTTCGGAATCGAAGAGCATTGAGACATATAAAATGATTTGAAATAATTTAAGAACTTTATTTTAATTTTAATTTAAGGACTTAAGGTTTGCCTCGGGTTAACGACGCATAGGACCACATAATCGATGTGTGAGCTCTATTTCCGTTATCCATACACAGCGTCGAGAGGCTTCACGTATGAACTGATCCCCCTTGGGTAAAGAGAACTGCGTATGCCCCCTCGAAAGAGGAGAAGCGTAGTTCTGCCGGATTGGGTTCCCCACCCAATAGCGGGATTCTTAGCGTAATGCGGGCGTTAAGGGGAATCCTTCGTCGGACTAATGTTCGGTCGAATAGCCTTAGTGTCTAGGTGAGCGATATCCCTAGACCTAGGTGAGCTCATGTCTTTGGAACCTACACGGCCAAGTTCCTTTTATTAATTTAAAAACTAAGTTCAATAATTGTTAAGAATTATTTTCGTCTTAATCCGATTCGGTGCCGAGCGTTAACCCGTCATCGAATTAATCTAAGAAAAATTCTGCTCTCTTTTCTTTCCACCTTAATTAACTAAAATCTCACCTTATTGATAGTAAGATAATAGTCTTCCTGGCAGAGTAGATATAATCAACGCGCCCCCGAGAATAATACGACCTCGGTATTCTGTCGAATACCGAGTACTACTTGCGATAGGTGTACTTGCCTCCTTTCGTTACAAAACTCAATCTTCTAACCGGCTCGCGGAATCAGACCATTTCGAACCAACCACAGTCGGTCTCTGTTCTGCGGCCATCACACACCATCAATTGAGTACTTAAAATTTCCACATCGTCGTTCAAGCCACAAACACAAGGGTACTTTCAATTTCCCCCAATCGGAATACAAGCTGCCACACGGAACTCTTGCCTCGGCCACACCCGCGCGTGCGTCTCAAAACCCCGACTTTCCGGCAAGCTCTTACTTCTCACGTCAAGATTCCACCACACACACAAAATAACCGATACTAATAACCCTTGTTAGACCCCACCCGTTCGCGATGACCCAGGCTGGACTCCAATTTTGGGACCAAGTCCACCGAAGGAAACCTAGCGAGACCGAGCTAGTATTGTCCGGGCTTATCCAAAGCTTTGTGTCCTCGTCGGATTTACAGAAGGGGGATTGTCTTGCTGGGACACTCTCCCCACATGACTTCCACATCACAGGCTAGCCAGTCGACCACAGAGACAAACACCCCTTAGCACGTCACAATCCCAAGCCTTTTCCCACCCCAAACCACCTTCCGTAACGTACCATCCCCGCGCTTCCACTTGTACTCTAATTTCCACCCGACTTGTTCTGGTTACATGTACTCACATAAAAGAGGGGGAAAACAACATCACAAATGGATTCTTGCTGCTAGCAAATTTCTAACAAATTCCTTAAGGCTTGCTATATAATATCACTGAGTCGGACTAACTATCGCGACTATGGCTTCACCCAGAATACCTAATAAACTAATGGATCATATTATTTAGTGTAATATCATGCTGGGGATGGAAACAATCAACCCGGTGGTTCCTCTTGAACCATGGCAACCCAAATCCCTCTCACTTGAGAGATCCGGTGCCCAAATGCTTAAAAGAAAGAAAAACAACATGGATGCCATGCACACATCATAAATACCAAGCGAAGAAGTGTTGTTACCTTACGATTCCCTTCCTAGCCATGAAACCTTTCTTTGCACGAATGAGAACGTGCGCCTCCAAGTCCTCTCCACAGATCTGGACTCGAATCAACGATCGGGGCTCTGAAGCTCCGTCATTGGCAGGGAAAGATATCTTTCTTCCTCCTCCAACTCTCACTTCCAAACCCTTAGTACAATCCTCAAAAGTGGAAGAAAATGAGAGAAAATCCCTCTCAGCCCTATAAAACCACCTTGGAGGGAGTGTCTTAGGCCTTATGATCAAAACCTAAATGAAATCGGATGGCTAAAAAGCCAAACAAAGAAA
The DNA here is from genome assembly GCA_039513925.1 of Platanthera zijinensis. NCBI lineage: Eukaryota > Viridiplantae > Streptophyta > Magnoliopsida > Asparagales > Orchidaceae > Platanthera > Platanthera zijinensis. The sequence continues at coordinate 108,850,716 of CM077083.1, forward strand.
CTTCTTCTGTCGGCTACCGTCGGGCGCTAACGCTAACGCCAAGCGATAGCTTCCCGAACCGAAAGACAGAAAATAATGTCGCGCTAACTCCTGTGGTAAGGCTAACACGGCGTGGTAACCTCTTTCTCGAGAACTCATCATTTTCCTCAGAACTCAACTCTTTCTCGAGAACTCAACGCTCTCTATGCAAACCCTAGAGTTACCGCAGCGCGGTAACAAACTACCGTCGAGCTATAATCCTCTCAACACTCAATGAATGAGACTTTCATCAAGACATCTACACCAGATGAAACAAGGCTATTGTCGAGCGATAGCTACTACCGACGGGCGATAGCTACCAGAGATTCAAGTTTTGGAAAAACCGGGTGTTACAACTCCTCCCCCATTAGAAGAATTTCGTCCTCGAAATTTAGTATGCACACAAACAAAAAGCATAGCAGAAGTAAAGAGTTCTGGGAAGTCCTCCTACATTCCTTACTAACGCTCCCAAGAGAAGTCGTCTCGCCCGTAGTTGACCCATCGCATCATTACGAGCTTAACTTTTTTATTCGACAATTGCCAAACTTCCAAATCCTCTATGCTAACTGGGAGGACTTTTGTCCCCAAGTCTTCTTCTATCGGCACTACCTCTGACTCGACCACAATGCTTACCTCCACCAAGGATTTCCTCAAGATGGAGAAATGGAAGAAATCATGTAATCCACTCAGCTCTGCAGACAATGATAACTGGTAAGCAAAATCTCCAATGCGTTCTATAATTTTGAACGACCCCAAAACCTTGGACTCAACTTTTTGAGTCAGCGAATCAATGAAACGCCTTTGAATGGCTTGATCTTTAGGTATACCCAATCGCCTACTGCAAACTCCACATTCCTGTGGCGAGCATTGAAATATTTCGCTTGCCGATCCTTAGAAACTTTCATGCGCTCCTGAATTATCCGCACCAACTAACAAGCATCAGCTACCACCTCTTTTCCCAAAAGTTTGGTGTCTCCTGCCTTTGTCCAAGACATCGGTGTTCGACACCGCCTTACATATAAAGCTTCGTATGGCTCCATCTTTATACTTGTCTGGTAACTGTTGTTATTGGCAAACTCCACCATAAAGAGGTGATCGTCCCACTTCTTTCCAAAGTCGAGGGTACACATCCTCAGCATATCCTCCATTGTACGATTCATTTTTTTTATTTGTCCATCGGTTTGAGGATGGAACGTCCTACTGAACTTGAGCTTCGTTCTCAGACACTTTTGTACCAACCTCCAGTCTTTGGACGTGAATCGTCCATCGCGACCAGTAACAATACACTTAGGAATCCCGTGCAACTGCATAATGTTGCAAACATAATGTTCTACCAGCTTTTCCACGTTGTCCTCTTTTCGATTTGGGATAAACTGGGCCACTTTTGTAAAGAGATCCACGATCACCCAAATCGCATCATTTCCCTGCCATGACCGGGGAAAACCAAGAACAAAGTGCATGGAGATGTCATCAAATTTCCACTCGGGGATTGGAAGAGGCTTTAGGAACCCGCCCGGCTTCTGACACTTTGCTTTCACTAAGGCACAAGTTTTACATCGACTCACGTACAATGCAACATCCCTCTTCAAACCAGGCCACCTAAAGGATTTCTTCATATCCAAGTACATCTTTGTACTGCCTAGATGAATGGAGTACTTAGTGAAATGAGCCTCAAACATTAACTCCTCACGGAGCTTGTCAAACTGTGGTGTGCATATCCTTCCATCCTTCCTTAAGATCCCATCAATCATCTCCCATGCACTACTCTCGCCTTTTTGAGCTTCCACCACAAATGGCTGAAACTCTGCATCCATATTGGTCGCTTCACGAATACAATCAGGCAAATCATTCTGCTTCTCTATCCAGTTCAATCAAGTCATGCTAGACTCTCCTCTTGCTATAGAAACGATGCCCAGGGAATCTCTATCCCACACTAACCGTTAATCATGAGCTTCGATCTAACTCCATTGTCCAGAGTATTTTCTACTCAAGGCATCCACCACCACGTTGGCTTTGCATCGCAAATACTGAATCGCCACATCGTCGTCCCAGAGGAACTCGAACCATATGTGTTGCCTCATGTTAAAATCCTTTTGATCTAGAATATACTTTAGGCTTTTATGGTCCGTAAAGATCTCCACCTTCGCACCATACACATAGTGTCACCATAACTTAAACGCAAAAATTAACGCCGCCAACTCCAAGTCATGGATGGGGTAATACCTCTAATGAGGTTTCAACTGCCTACACCGAATGGCTATCACACTGCCATATTGCACTAACAAGCAACCTAAACTGTATCTTGATGTGTCACTGAAAATCTGAAATCCTTAAGTCCCTTTAGGAAGACTTAGGATCGGAGCTGTCATCAGCCTTTCCTTCAAGGTGTCAAATTATTCACTGCACTCTTGAGTCCATATGAACTTTTGGTCCTTACGATTCAGGGAAGTGAGGGGTAGAGCTATCCGTGAAAAGCTTCCCATGAACCTTCTATAGTACCCGGCTAGTCCAAGGAAACTTCGGACTTCCGCCATGGTTCTCAAAACCGGCCAATCCATGATGGCTTCAACTTTCGCCGGATCCACCGCCACCCCATCACCACAAATCACATGGCCAAAAATGCAACCTGTTCTAACCAGAACCCGCATTTCGCGAACTTTGCATAAAGCTGGTTCTCTCTCAATGTCTGCAATACCATTCTTAGACGAGCCACATGCTCTGCCTCTATTTTGGAGTATACCAAAATATCGTCAATGGAGACTACTTCAAATGAGTCTAAATACTCACAAAATACTCGGTTCATCAAATCCATGAATACAGATGGCGTGTTTGTTAGCCCAAACGGCATAACCAAGAACTCAAGTGACCATACCTCGTACAAAATGTTGTCTTGGGTATGTCCTCGTCTCGAATACGTAACTGGTAGTATCCGGACTTCAAGTCCAACTTATAGAACACCACTTACCCTACCAATTGGTCGAACAAGTCACCTATCCGTAGAATCGTATACTTATTCTTGACGGTCAGTTTATTCCATTCTCAGTAGTCTATGCACAAACATATACTACCATCTTTCTTCTTCACAAAAGGCATTGGCGCGCTCCATCGCAAAGAACTGGGTCTAATATACCCCTGCTCCAACAATTCCATCAACCGTACCTTGAGTTCGGCCAACTCCTTTGCTGCCATCCTAAAACGAGGACGTGACACAGGCCTAGCCTCTGGCACTAGCTCAATCGAGAAATCAATCTCCCATCAAGGATGTACTCTAGGTAACTCCTTAGGAAAAACATCCTCAAATTCTGCAACTACTGGCACTTCTCCAATTGATAATTTGGGAAGTTGAACATCAAGCAATGCTACGAAAGCTACTCCTCCCTGGTTAACTGCCTGCACCAACTGCATGGCTGAAATAAGGGAACAGGACACTCTATTACGGCCCTCAAATATAACTTCTGCTTTCCCTCACTTCTTAGGGTCACTACCTTTGATGAACATTCAATACTATCATGCTGCTCTGCAAGCTAGTCCATCCACAAGATCACATCATATTCGGCCAACGGTTGAACCGCTGCTACCAATCCGAAATCAACTCTGCCTAGACTCAAACCAATGTGCCCTCTCATCTTAGTGGTCACGAAGGACCCATTGGGCATGCGCACCCTAAGTTCCGTGCTCCTCGAAGAGGGTTCGTCTCCAATTCTCCAGATAATGCTTTCCTCAAGAAAAGAGTGTGACGCACCCGTATCAAACAATACCCTTTCAGGGTAACTGAACACTAGCACAATGCATGTTACCACATCGGGTTGGCGGATCACTTCATGTTGCCGAAGGTTGTATCCCCATGGGTGCACGGGTTAGAAATGAGAAGCGCTCGACTCCGCCATTTTTCTTTTCTCCGTAGTGCTGGGACCGGAATGTACGGACTGCTACTGCCTTCTCTACTGCTCAACTCCATCTTTAGTACAAAAAATGAGCTATGTGGCCCGACTTGCCACACTTATAGCACGATGGTGGTCCCTTGAAGCGGGATCCCTTGCGACGTTGTACTACTCTTCTCCCAAGACTTATAGGGATGTGGCTTCTTTTTCCATTTACTCTGATCCGACTTCCCTTGTGATTGAGAAGGCTTTCCTTCTCCATGTTTTGCTATAAACCCCTTACGACATTGTGTTCGCTCCATATCTCTCTCCAACATCCAAACGGCCTCGATCAGCTTGATGAAACCCGCATTCTTCATAGGTATGAGGGGTTGTCTCAAATTCTCTCTCAACCCATGGTAGAAGAGATTGTCCCTATCTTCATCGTCGACCATGGTCATTTCAGCATAATGACCCAATCGAGTAAACTCTTAAACATACTCGTCTACCGTCTTGTCTCATTTCACTAAGTGCTAGTGCAAAAATTGTCTCTGAAGGGCTAACCTTGTCGATGAAGGGATATAGTTCTTCAAGAAGGCATTCCCGAACTCCTCTTTTCGGAAAACTTAGACACTAGGACACTCACGGTCCCGCAATGCTCCTTTGTGGATAACTTCTTAACGTGATCCGATTTTGATATTCGACACGAATCCTTACCTTGGACACTAACCTCCCTCTGATACCAAATTGTAACACCTCCCTTGTAATGACTGTATAATATGGGTCCGACCGGGGCCCCACAACATACAAATTCCATAGCTTAAGCATTATAAGATGATATAAAATCCCTAACTCCAAACTCAGACTAAACACAACGGAAATAGAAAACAAGACTAGAAGTTATCCACTAATATATGAGTATCAACAAGGCCTTAAGGCCTTACAAAAAATAAGAGTCTAAGACTCAAACAATAACATCAAATGTCAATGTGTATAAGCACTCCTAGGCTACCTCGGCTTGCAAGACGGAGACATAGTGCATCAAGCATAAAATTCCACAAAATAGAGCTATTACACAACATGAAACACCTCAAGCAAAGATAGGTCACCGTAAGTAAGCATGATGTGGAGTTCAGCAAACTGTGCCGATTTTCCCCTTACATGGTGTCCTCAAGATCTAGTTGAGTTAAACATTTTATGGGTGATCTTAGGAATGACATCCAGTAGTTGGTTAGTGCTTATGGATCCGAAAGCTATGCTGAAGTTGTGGAGGCTGCTCTATAGTTTGAGGAGATCGACAATGCAAGAAACCAAGGTCAACAAATGAGAAAAAATAAGACGAATACTGGTGAGGGTAAGAGTTCCCAGGAAACCGGTACTGCTTCGAGAAAAAAGAAGCAAAGAAATATGCAATTTTTGTGGCTGGCCAGGCCATCCAATTGAAAGATGTTACGAGAGATTAGGAGCTCAGAAGCAAGAGCAGGTTCACACGATTCAGAGTTCTCGTCAAGGAGATATATTTTGTTCTACGTGTTAGCGGAGGGGGAACGATGTTGCCCATTATTGGGGAATGGAAAGGGTCTGCTACCAATGCGGACAGAAGGGACTTTCAAGTCGAAGTGCTCGTAGGCTCAGCCCCTGTTGCAACTAGTTCCACTTCAGCCATTGCCTCCATAACAGTAATTGGACAAGGGGAAGGGCAAGCTGAACATGGTGTCTATGGAGGAAGCTCAGACGTCTACTCAAGTAATTCAAGTAGATCCTAACCTATTTCTAGATTTTGAATCGTAGTTGTTGTTTCGACGTTCGTTCCCTTAGTTCCGTAATCGATTTTATATGGAAGTTCAAGGTAAAGAACCGTTGGGCGCGCGTTCTTTTTTATTCAAGTGTTATCCACTTATTCGCGGCTAGGACCTTTGTAGAGCATCAGCGTTTGAACCTCGATCTTGTTGGCGACGCATTCATGTCAAGTTTCCCTCTAGCGATTCAGTGGTATTAGACCAAGGCATTCAGAGTTGTCTGATTCTGTTATGTTATTTTCTAACCATTACTGATCTGAAGGTGATAGACTTGGAAGACTTCGACGTGATTTTGGGCATGGACTGGTTGTCCAAGTATGATGCGGTCATCCAATTAAAGTTCAAACGTTTGGACTTCAAGATGGACAATGGTCAACCCAGGAGTGTTTATGGTTTTCCGTGCCATGTTTCTCCAATTATTTTTGCGGTATGTGCTCGAAAGCTTTTAGATTCCAGATGTTTTGTGATAGCAAGGATGCCCCGCCGTTTGCCTGTGCCGACATGGATCTCCATTTTGATCGCCGCCGCTACGTGTTCGAGGATATTGACGGTCGTTGCCGCAACCGTCGTCGCCTCCATCACAAGGACCTCTCGTTTGATCGCCGTCGCTACATGTTTATTGATTTTGATGACCGTTGCCGCAATCTTGAAGGTTTGGATTTTGCCGCGACATCCTCCGCCAACACCGCGTCAAAATCTCTGCCGCATCAACGCATGAGATTATATTTTATTGCTTAATTTCTGCATTTTAATTTCAGCATTTTATAACTAATTTCAGTTTTGTTATTTTCAGTTTTAGCTTCGCGTAGGGGTAGCCTGCATCAATTTGGTATCAGAGGGAGGTTTGTCAATTTCTCAACTTGACAAGGATCCGCTCGAGCCAAGCTACCCCCACTTGCACTTAGGTACGTTTTGCTCATTTTAAAATTCTTATTTTTAGTTATACAAAAACATAAACAAAAAAAGGTTTTAAGTGCTTTCCTAATTTGAATTTTTCTTTTTCCGTTAGTCTGTCATGGCACGCGTTGGGAGTCCCCTTCCCCCATGTTCCTCAGTTGGTGCCCTTCGCAACGAGATGACTCGCCAATGTGATGACATAAGAGATATGTTAGCACAACTTGGTGGTCGGCTTCCAACACCGCATCTTGATGCCCCTAGGCAACAGCTTAGGACCCATGTTCCTTCCAGTATAGTTAGTCAAGCGATTACGACACCACCATCGCGCACCTCTAGGCCTGTTAGAATTCCTGCTCCGACTTACAATGGTTTAGGTGAACCGCGGGTTTTCTTACGTTGGGTAGATGATATGGAAGTTTACTTTGAGCAATATCGTCTGGTGGACCCCCACCGGATTCCCGTTGCGAGATTGCAATTATCTGGTCGAGCCCTGACTTTCTGGGTCAATGAGGAGTGACGTTTTGGACCGTCCCTCGTTGGCTCACTTGTAGGTTGGCCACTTATGAAGAATTTGTTGACGGATGAGTATTATCCCTCATACTGCCGTTCTCAGTCTTCTGGTTATCCGAGTGTAGCGCCGCCTAAGATTTTGCCTATACCAAGCAAGCACATTCCCCCATACTCCCGTATGAGGACGTCTCATGATGTTATTTCACCCCGCCAGGACACTAGACCGCTTTCTGATTATAGGAGTGATGATCGGCCTCGCGTTAGATCCTTGCCCCAAAAGGATCCCCCCTTCTTGAGCACACCTACACCGGCCATACGGGAACCAGAGCATGTTGGGTCCCCTGTTCCACCATCTGTTGTTATCCCGACTAGGGATGTTATCCAGTCGACGGTTAGGCATAGGAAGCCAGTTAAGGTTGCCAAGGAGAATGCTTTATGTTATGCTTGTGGTGTGACTGGCCACTACGCCGTGACCTGCCCCACCAAGCCTAGGGCTTCAACTATGTTAGTCTCCACTTCGGAGCCACACCAGCCTACTTTTGAGATTGCTGCTGATCCTGATCTGGACGTTGGTGTGGTATCTCCTGATTTTGTTGAGGATGTCCAGTTAGATGAGAGTATCCTGGCATGTGCGATAGTGTCCGTTGATTCTGCAGATTTTTTTGACGATGAGAATACTGGATATCCTAGCGACTTGGATGATGATTTTTGGGATGTTGATGAGGCTTTGACTTGTGAGAGTACCCCTTTAGCCACTACATGTCTTGTTAGTGATATTTCTGTTCACCCTACTAGTGAGTACCCTCTCGAGTCTATGATCCCTATGTCGAGTGAGCCAAAGATTGAGGATTTCTCAGTTATTATTTTGGATGAGTTTCCTCCTGAGGGTAGGGTATCCTTGGACGATTATTCTGATGTTTGCCCGGACGTGAGTTTCCCGGATGAGTGTCCCTTGACTGAGTCACCGTTGCGTGAGATTTATTTGGATTTGGATTTAGTCCCGGGTTCGATTTTACCGACCCTCCCTCCTACTTGTGTGCCTACATTTGATATCATTTTAGGACATGGATCCACTAGTCATAGTCTACACTTTTATGATATACCTACTTGGATACCCCCTACTCTAGCGTTGGCCCCTCGTTTAGATGCTCACGAGCTGATCCTAATAATCGTTGAGGAACCGAGCGATGACCCAGAGTTAGCTGACGTACCTACTGAGTTGGGAGATTTACTTTGCGAGGGAGCCGTATGTTTGGATCGATTAGCGGACTTGTTAGGACGCGACTTGATTTTATTTAGTCCAATCCGCGTAGTTAAACCGTCGTTTTTCGCACCTCCGCTTGAGATGTCTAGTGAGCTATATATTATTGAGTATCCGCCGGCGGGCATGTTATCATTTGCGACTGCGTATGATTTCACGGCGACTGTGCCTATTGATTTGGTGCCCTTACGACTTTGTTATCCACCAAATCAAATTGCACACATCTTTCGTCCATCCTGGTACGAACTGCATGTGAACATATCATTGCCTTATGCCAGTGTCTATGAGTTGCATCACTTTCACGCCCGTTCATCTTCGAGAGCTTCTGACTGCGGAATTGATGATTCTAATTTAGTCTGGTTAGCCCCCGAGTGGATACCTTCGGGTTCTGTAACAAAAGTATTACATTGGAGCGCCGACCCTTTCGAGATTTTCAAGAATTTTGGGTTTAATACAATTTCTTTGGATTTTTACGATGCAATCGGTTTTTCACCGCATTTCAATTTTTCGGATTTAATTTTGCAAATCTGGTCTCCATATGAGCGGCTTTCTCCGACGTTTCTATCTTCCACTTCAAATTCTCGTGGGTTGAGAGGTGAGATTTTTCCCGTGTCGCTCTTCCATTTGGGTTTCCTGGTTCTCGCATTGGATGGTAAGATTCGCACTGCTTTTCTTTTTGCTGACACATCTACGAGGTTTTCTGTTGTACTTGTTTACGACAGGTTATGTTCTATTGCGGATGCCCGCACTGCTTGTCCTGCCCCGTAGATGTCCGCTCTTGCTATGCTACCTGTGGATGTTGCTGTCTCCTGGTATTTCCTCCCTAGCCACTCATCGGTGATGAGTGATTTTGAGCGGGGGAGGATTGATGGCAAGGATGCCCCGCCGTTTGCCTGTGCCGACATGGATCTCCATTTTGATCGCCGCCGCTACGTGTTCGAGGATATTGACGGTCGTTGCCGCAACCGTCGTCGCCTCCATCACAAGGACCTCTCGTTTGATCGCCGTCACTACATGTTTATTGATTTTGATGACCGTTGCCGCAAGCTTGAAGGTTTGGATTTTGCCGCGACATCCTCCGCCAACGCCGCGTCAAAATCTCTGTCGCATCAACGCATGAGATTATATTTAATTGCTTAATTTCTGCATTTTAATTTCAGCATTTTATAACTAATTTCAGCATTTTATTTTTGTTCAATATGGCCTATGTTTAGCCATGGTTAATGCATTAGTGGCTAGGATTTTATTTTGTTTAGATGAAGGGTGATGGAGTGGTGTAGCTTTTTATATATATGCATGTATGTGGAGTGGGAGATATAATAGAAGAAGAAAAAAAAGAAAACCCTAAATCTATTTTCGGTTGCTGTAGCCTCCCCCCTTCCCCGTTCTCTCGGCCTGGCCGAGCCTGCAACCCGATGCCTGGACAAGCTGCCGCTCGCTTGCTGCCGCCCCCTCCCTCGGTGGTGATATTGCTGCCCCGGCTTCCTCCATCCTCCTCCGGTGTGACTCTGAAGAAAGCGGCTCGGCTCTTCCTCATCCGGTGAGACTCCGGTGACCCCCTTTTGGAAGTGTGACTCTTCCTACATTCTCTTGCTCCTCCTCTTCTCCTCCCCTCTAAACTCGGAGTTGGGTAACGATTTCATATCCCTTAACTTTTGTGTGATATTCATCTTGTATGTGTGAGCACTTGGAGACATTTGATTTCAAAGTTTTTTTCCTAAATATTGAGCCACTAGCATTTAAAAAAATCTGAAGTTGTATTGTATTCAACCGAATTTTTGCGAAGATTTCCGTAAGGGTAGGTCCCCTTGGACGTTTGCAAGCCGGGGTTTGTTTAGCCTTTGGTTTCGAGCGGATCAAGAGGATTTGGTATATCCTCGTATGATTTTGTTTTGAGGGTTGTAGCTTGGACTATTTTCCGAATCGAAGCTTTAGTCCGGAACGCCCTCGTTGTGGATGGAAATGATGTGTTGCGATGTTAGATGTATGGTTAGGATATGCTATTAGTGAATGTGTATGTTCATGCAGGTTTGGGTGGAAACTTCCCATTTGTGAGATCGCGCAATTACAAACGAAATGCACTGGTAGAGTATGTTACAAAAGGAATTGAACTTGCACCAGCATAGATGGTTAAAGTATGTTACAAATTTGGATGTTGAGAGTCAATACCATCCGGGAAAAGGTAATGTGGTAGTCGACGCCCTAAGTAGGAAGACAACGAAATTTTTTAACCTTTCTGTGGATTCACTGGTAGAGAAATTTCTCTTGAGGGATATATCGGTTGGGAGTAGAGATGCGCACATCAGTTTTGAGGTAATAGAGCCTTCATGGATTACACTTACAAGGATATATCAAAGGGATGATCCTTATTTGTTGCACCTTTATAATAGAACTAAGAAAGGGGAATTACCAAACTTTTCGATTGATGATGTAGGTATCATGAAGTACCGCGATAGATTTTGTATTCCCGCAGTTTAGGATATTCGAGCTAAGTTGTGTAAAGAGGCACATGGTTCGAGTATTTCCTACCACCCCGGTTCTACTTAAATGTATAAGGATCTGAAGCAGATTGTTTGGTGGTCTAGTATGAAGGCTTATATAGCTAAGTTTGTATCCGAATGTTTTACTTGCAAGTAAGTTAAGGCCGATCATGGAAGGCCTGGAGGAAAGTTGACACCTTTAGAAATTCCAAGTTGGAAGTGCGAGAGTATTTCGATGGATTTTATTACTGATTGTTGAGATCTCCCCGAGAGCACGATTCAGTTTGGGTTATAATGGATGTACTGACGAAGTGTGCTCACTTCGTGCCATTCAGAATTGATTACACCGTGAAGAAAATAGCTGAGTTATACTTTGATGAGGTCATCAGATTACATGGAGTACCTGTTAGTATTATATCAGATCGAGACTCTAGGTTTACGTCTTGCTTTTGGAAAAGTTTACAGGAAGGGTTGGGTACCGATTTGAGGTATTCCACTGCTAATCATCAACAAACAAATGGTCAGACAGAGAGAGTAAATCACATCGTGGAGGATATGATAAGATGTTACATTTTGGACCACGAAGGAGACTTTTATATTAATGGAATTTTCTTACAACAACAGTTATCAAGAGACTTTGCAGATGGCCCTGTTTGAGGCTTTGTATGGGAGACATTGCATAACTCCATTGTTTTTGGTTGAGGTTTGTGAGAGACCGTTGTTGGGTCCAGAGGCATTGGAAGAAATGGATACTTCTATTTAGCATATTCGAGAGAAGCTTCGAATAGCTCAGGAGCGGTATGAAAAGAACGCTAATCGTCGAAGGACTGAATTGGAATTTTCTGTTGGGGACATGATTTTTCTTAAGGTTTCCTCGAGGTCTGGCGCTAAGAAGTTTTGCAAGAACCACAAGTTGGATCCTATGTATGTGGGACCTTTCAAAGTTGTTGAACGGATTGGTGTATCAGCGTATAGGCTGGATTTGCCTGCAAATTTTCCTGGTGTGTACGATGTTTTTCATGTGAGCCCGTTGAGGAAGTGTGTTGTTAGCGACTGAAAGATTCTCTATGTTGTGCCCTTGTTGGAGCCTAACCTTTCCTACGTGGAAGTGCCTATTCGTGTTTTGGATACTCAAGATCGGGTGTTGCAAAGGGAAACAATACCCATGGTTAAAGTTTTGTGTGTGGAACCATGAGTTGAAGAACGCGACATAGGAGTTGGAGTCAACTATGAGGGAGGCTCATCCTCATATGTTCTCCTGATGCTTTTGGTAAGTGTTTTCTTTGATAGCCTTTGGTTAATTTTATTCTGTTTTGGATTTGATATTTTTTATGTTATGTTTCGGGACAAAACTTCCTTTTAGGGGGGGGGGGGTGGCTGTAACACACCTAATTTTTTGGTGTTCATTTTTATTCCCGTAGTGACGTATTTTTGGCGTTGAGGCATTACGTTGACGCTGGGCTAACGGGTGTTATTTGTTGGAGCATTGGTTTGCTCATTGGGTTTTCTTGTGTGGTTGGTTTTGGCTTGGTTGTGTACCTTCCCTCGCGAGTCGGGTCTATTTTGGTGACTCGGTGGAGCTTTTTATAGGGACGTGGTTGTGTTTTTATCTTCGGGTGGTGTTTTACCCGAGTCTGGTTTGACGGATTTTGATATTGACTTCGTTGTAAGGTTTGTAGCTTCAGTATTTATTTACGGTGTGATTTTCGTAAGATTCCAACTTAGTTTGAGTTCGGGTCGTTTTGTGGTTAATTATAATTAATTATAAAATAATATTAAGAATTATTTATATATATATATATATATATAATCAGTTATAAGGGTACCGTCAAAACATTATTCATCCACTTCCCTACCCGGTCGTTGTCTGTTTCGCGGAAAAGGAGGAGTTCGGCATCCCGCCTGCTTTCGGCCGTCGATTTCTAGTGATTCCGTTGTCATTTTTGTCAATAGATTAGAGATTTGGAACTCTCTCACCGAGATCTACGCATTCGTGGCAAGCTTTCACCATTTCTCCGTTTTTTGGTGTTAGGATTTGTGATTTTGGCCTCCCTCTTCCCCCAAATGTTTCAAGAAACATTGCCTAGGTCTTCTTGCGGCCGATCATTGCAGTGGAGCGTTGGAGGAGGCGATTTTTTTGTAGATTTAAGGCAAGTGGAGATTTTCTTCTTGTAACCATTTCTTGCTTCTCTTTTGTTCATTTCTTCTCCTTAAAGCATAGGATTAGTGTAGGGATTAAGATTGAGGAATCCATAAGAGAGTTAGAAGATTTCAGCCATTATCCGTCGAGTTTAGGCGTAGTGGTCTGACCAAAATTCGACAATTATCTGTGGTAGATTCGTCGAGTATCATTGTTTAGCCTAAGGACAATTTAAGTGTATATAGTGGGAAGAATTTGTCGAGTACGAACTAGGTCTAAAAATCTGTTAAGTTAAATTCGTCGAGTATCTAGGCGTCAAGTTTGTTGAGTATCTAGGCGTCAAGTTTGTCGAGTATCAACTGGCATGGCATTGAGTGAAGTAGATTTGTTGAGTGTCTACGCATCGAGTTTGTCGAGTATCGGCGGGCGTGGCATTGAGTGAATGAAAAAAGCATTGAGTGCGCTCGACGATTTGTCAAGTATGGCCTAGTGTAGGAAGCGTTAAGTGCATTCGACGAATTCTTTGTGTTTGGCTTAGGCTTATAACACGTCGAGTAGTCTGGCAACCAAGACTCTTTCGTCGAGTATACATGCTGCTTTATGTCCTTTTCATCGAGTATCGACAGTATTCATCGGGTATACTCGCCGAATTGTAGTTGGACTAAGGTTTTTTCGCCAATATATGTCTGATTTGTCGTGTATGGCCCTTAGAGTGATTTAATGGCTTGTCAAGGGTTTTCCTTTGGTTTAGGCTTGGGTTTGGTGTGGGGTGTTTGGGTATGATGTTTTCTTTGGTTAGGAAGGTTGGAATTGGATAAAGGAACACCAACTGGACGCCGGTTTGTGAGTCATTACACGTGGTGGTTTGTTTGGTCTCTGTTTTGTGGACTATTGGGTTCTGTTTTGGCAGGTAGGAACCACCGCAGTGCCTTTTTGTGAGACATTTGGGTCTGGTACATTGGTTTTGGACGTTTTGGTCACCGACTCCAGCCTGGTTGTTTTCACCAGTGTTAATGATTCTCGTTTTCGAGCTGTTTTGTGCTCATTTGCTTCTTATAGATCGGTTATGTTATTTCATGCCTATCCTTACAGATTTTGTCGAAGCATGGCTTTGTTCCGCACTTGGTGCAAATTTATTTTTCACCGATATTGCAAACTTTACACTTTACCTGTTTCTATTTTGCTAATCAGCTGTGGTTTCAGCTTTTCTTTTATTTGGGTTTGGTAAACCCTTTTTTGCCTTTTTCTACTTATAACCTGCTTATTTCCATTGTCACTTGCAAATTTCTTGCTGAGGTGTTATTTCTTTGAATGCCGCAGGTTCAGGGCTGTAGCCGGGGGAGCGGCTGTGTTGGGTGGTATCTTGTGGACTACACTTGTGGCAATGGTTTTCCTCACCATCGTGAGGTAGTTTGTTGCTTTCAGTTTAGTTCAGACATGCATACTATCAGTGGGTTTGTGTATGTTGTTGATGCCCACTAGTAGTTTTCTTTTTGAATGTTGAATACTTTTCTAGCTGCCAGTTTACCTTTTTGGTTGGTTGTACTTGCTCTCTAGGAAGGTTTTATTTTAGGTTGCATGTTAGATATTTTAAAATATTAAAATTATTATTACTATTTCATACATGCCATATTTGAAATCTAAATAACTATATTTACCAATCGTAAAAGCTACTTTCATAATTATTATAAATCTAGAGTATTGCATACCATGAGTTGTCCTCTGTGGATGTTTATACTCATATACGATGTCTAATATTGTAATAAAAGTATTTTCCACTGCGTATAATTATCTTTATCTTGTGGACTAGATGATCCACTGAGACGAGGGATACAGCTAATCGCTTAAACTTTAACTGGATTTTCCTCTTAAGAACTTACAGATCTTTCATAAAAGTGTTAAGTTAGAGTTTTGCCTGAGCGTCTGCAATTATCCCCTACTAACGTTGCATGATTAGGCGCATTTTTTCTTACTCTGATATATCATTAATTGCAGAGAAAATACAGGTTGTGACAACAGAGGAGCCGTGTTGAGGGAGATTTGAACATTCATCTTTAAATATTCTTGTGTACTTTTATCTTCTTTGTATTCTTGTGGTGAGGAAAATCGACCGGTGAATGTCGTCGGGATCCAGGAAGGATTTCGTGAGAAATTGTCCCGAGGAAGGGATGTCTACATCAGGGGATCTAGCGGGGCTCTAAGACACCTCCTTGCGTGAGGGTCAAGAGCTGGCTCAAAGACCTTTCTTGTAGGGAAAGGGAGAGAGCCAACCGGTCTGTGGAGAGGGTTGTTATAGAAAACCATAAGTTGTTTTCATTCACCACCTTCGATATCCGGCCTCACAGAGATCAAGTTTTGTAATCTTTAAAAACAATTGTTGATTTTACTTTGGAATGAAATTCATTTTCTGCATTTTCTCCTACATATTACGTTGTGTGTGTTAGCATGAAATTCACTGTGAGGTGCGTAGATTCCCAAGGAGAAATCTACCCAAAAACGAGTTTAGTAACATACCGCCTCGCGGTAGATACCTAACACCCCGCGGTAGCTTTCCAAACTAGTTTTTCTAGTTAGAAATAAATCAAATTTCTAGTAATCATCATTAAACCTTATTCACCCCCCCCCCTTTATGGTTGGCCACTAGATCCAACACCTCTCTCAAAATATCTTCCCAGATCCCACTGCCTGCGGAATGTAAAGTCTGCCATGGAATTAATTTAGGTCTTTTTTTAACATGTATCCTTCCGCTGATCCTATCTCCATGGCTTGAAACATTGGGGCCAGAGCAGCATCCTTCCATCTCTCTACCTGAATTCGATCTCGAATGTCACAAACTATGCTCATGGCAAATAGGTATTCAATATATGTCTCGGAATGATCCTTACTTACCAGCATAATCTCCATCTCTTCAAGCACTTGAGCTAATTCCATAGCCATTATCTGAGACTCGGGGCTCGACTCTGGTACCTTTCTGCTCAATGCATTAGCTACGGAGTTTGTTTTCCTGGGGTTGTAGTACAACATAAACTCATAATCGCACAAGAATTCAAACCACCACCGCCGTCTCAAGTTTAACTCCTTCTAAGTGTGAACTTATTTCAAATACTTATGGTTCGAGAATATCTCGCAGTAGACTCCATGTAAATAATATCTCCAAACCTTTTAGACGAACACCACTGCCCCCAACACTAAATCATGTACTGGATAATTTACCTTATGCTTCTTCAGCTATCTTGAAGCGTAAGAAATAACATTCCCATGTTGCATCAACACTGCTCCCGTCCCATAGGATTCATCAGTGTAAACTTGACATCCTTCTTTCCGTGATGGAAGAGCTAGGATCGGTGCTGAGGTAAGTCGATCCTTTAGTTCTTGAAATGCAGCCCCACATTGGGTTGTCCACTTATAAGGCACACCTTTCTTTATCAGAGCTATGAGAGTAAGGGATATCTTTCGGAATCCCTTCACAAACTTGTGATAATATCCAGCAAGTCCATGAAAACTTCGTACATCAGCCACCGACTTCAAAGGCGACGATTCCTTCACGACACGCACCTTGGTCAGGTCTACTTCCAATACATCACCTCTAATGACATGTCCTAAAAAGGCAACCTCTCGGAGTCAAAACTCGCACTTGATGAACTTAGCAAATAGGGAATGCTCTCTCAGTTTCTTCAAAACCAAGTCAAAGTGTTCAGCATGCTCCTCTTCTATCTTCGAGTAGACCAAAATATCATCGATGAAGATGATGACAAAGAAGTCCAGATACGCCTCAAACACCCTGTGTATCTGTAAAATCCCTCAAGTAACTAGACCCCTAAGATTTTTTGGTCATGACTAGGTCAGAACAAAATCCTAGGAAGCTCAAAGAGATCATGTGAACTTAGGAACAAAGGTGAGATCACCATGGTCTGCAAAAAACACATTCCAATTACCTAACCTAGGGTTTGACTTTAAGGCCCTACCTTGACTATTTGACACCACCATAACATCCCTAACACATTAGGGGGTCCCTTGGAGGACCTAGAACCCATTGGAGTCAACCCAAGTGGTCAAGTTGACCAAAGTCAACCCTAACACTAAAATGGTCAAAGGGGCCTATCTAGGGCCAATGGACCTCCAACTTGCAAAAATGACCCATCTAAACCTTCCTAACAAATTGGTGGAGTCCAATGGGTCACTAACCACCCATTGGGGTCAAACAAATTGGTCAATTTGACCAAAGTCAAACCTAGGTCAAAATTAATCAATCCTATATCTTTTGGATAAATTGGTCCAAATGGGACACCACCATGACCCAACCAACCTTGGGTGGTGTCGAGGGACTCAAAACACACACTTTGGACCAAGGCGCTCATCACTTGACCATGTCAACACCCCAAGTCAACTTTGGTCAAACCAAGCTCAAAGAAGGAGAATAAGAGCCCAAGTCAATTCAAGTGGTTTAAAGCCTTAAACTAAGGCCCATCCTATAGCTTACTAGAATTATCAAATGAAATTTAATATGATTAAAATATTCTATTAGGAAATAGAGGGGAGTAATGGAGGAAGACCATAGGGATAACTCTTCCCCATCCCCAAGCCCTCCATTCATCTCCCTACTGTATGGGGAATGAATTCCCAATAAATCCAGCAGACCAAGCATCATGGGGAAGCCCAACCACCATGGCCGACAACACCGCATATAACACGCCTATCCGTCGCATAGCATATAGCAGTAGGTCCGGCCGGGGCCCGATGCCATATACCACAGACAGACCAGTGGGTTACTTAATGAAACCATTCTCCCAATAACACATCCTACTCAGAGTACATTCTAGCGGAAGAAATTTAAAAGTTGCAAAGAAAGAACCCAAGCCATTAGCATGAATGTCCTATAACAATCCAGAATAAGAATGAACGTACAAAATAGACAAAGTACTTGGCCTTATGGCCTTACAAAGGATTTACTTAAATAAACATAGTTTTACAAACATCGGCACGCAGGCTGGTCACACATGAATAAAACAAGTAAACATTTGCATGGCCTTCGAGGGCCGGCTCCGCAACCAGGGCTTCAGGCCGCTACTTGCCACTTGGCTCCGCAGCACCTGCAAGCAACAATCCACCGCATCGGTGGCAAACAAAAGCAACGGTCAGTTAATGCTGACCAAATTATAACGACCCCACCCCCTTTTTGGGGTCGCGGTGCTCTTTCCCTGCATAGCATTAGAATAATCCAATGATTAAAGTGAAAGTACAATATTTACACAATACACCAAAGGTGCAGGACCGTGGCCATACAAAACATGCTCTTAGGGCAATTACTCGGTGAGCCTGGTAAAATCCATGGTCTCACCGCCGCCTCAAGGATGCCAAATTTTGTGAGCATTATAGTCTTTCCGTCCTAGTCCTAAGACCCTCCATCTATGCTAACGGTAAGTACCATGTACCTTAGGTCTCTTTAACCGAACCACATAGAGCGGGTACGGTTCCTCCTAACCTGTTGCTCACACCGCAGCGTCAATTTAAGCCATATGCGCAGGTCAAGCTTCCCCGAGTCCCAAATCGATTACACAAATCTTACATAACCCAGTTATGTGCAAGCTGGCTCCCAGGCCGCCAAGTTAGCAGAATCACGCTTATGCCCTGTTTTCCGGGTGCACCTTGAAGTGAAGGAACTCCATTGTTAAGCATGCTTGGGCGAGAGTAGTACTGGGATGGGTAACCTCCTGGAAAGTCCACGTATTGCCAAACTTAACTGTGGAGTTCGCTCATCAAAGTGAGGTTGTGGCCACCAACAACCCTTTATTGGGCTGGAGAGGGGTTGGGGTGCTTGGGCTGCAGCCCGGTAGCGATGCCTGGAGAGCGGAGCCATAACGCTGTTACGTACGCGTCAGGGTCGTTACAAATGTGCATTTTTTATTGTAACGACCCTGGCGCGTACGTAACAGCATTACAACTCCGCTCTCCAGGCATTGCTACCGGGCTGCAGCCCAAGCACCCCAACCCCTCTCAAGCCCACTGGAGGGTTGTTGGTGGCCACAACCTCCCTTTGATGAGCGAACTCGACAGTTAAGTTCGGCAGTTGATAGAGAAAATCGTATTCTCCAATCTATACTCGATTAAGGCAATTGTACCTATCGAAATATAGCATAGGATATGAAAAATATCAAGGTCGTATAAAAACTCGGGGCAGACAAGTACTATTAGTCACAACGACTCTATTATCCTACCGAACGATTGATTGGTTTTGAAAATTAAAATAAAGTAAACTTAATTGAAAGAGAAATAAAATATTACGAAAAGAGTCCTCGATCGATGATTCACTTTGAAATAAAATAACGGAAGAAATTAGTTTAGCATTTGTAAATCTATTAAGACCGTGACGGATCCGATATTAGGAAATAATCTTGCTAGAGCATTAAATCCCCTAACTTGTAGACGTTTTGACCGAAATCTCTTTACAAGTCAAAATGTCCTAAAGTCGCATTATCGAAGTGACCCGCACTATTGGATTTGACCCCAATCCAGAGGATTTATGTCATCCTATCTCTAGGGGTGCGTTCAACTCCTTCCTTCCTTGAGTGATCTTTCATATTCACGAGCCTCTCGGCCACTCAAATATGAGATCGGAATCTACTACCGTATACTAGCAATACGGAGTCGATACAAAATAGATCAAGGAAGAATCAAAAATAGAAAAATACAAATCCAAACATAAAATAAAAGATATTATTTTATTGCAAGGATCATCGCGATCGGGCACAAAAAGAACTAGCTAAGCGTAATGAAAAAGGAAATGAGAATAAGAGAAGGAAATGACATTTGCATTACTTAAATAAAAGAGGTACAAAAAATTATAACAAGACAATTAATCTACTAAAAGGAAGAAAACAACAACAACAAGGAAAGAACTCTCTCTTGCTCTCTACAAAAACTTCACTCTCAACTATTTTAGACTAAAACTACTTAACTTCAACAAGAGGGGAAGGGGTCCTCTATATAGGAGAGTGAGAACATTCTAGATGAAAATGAAGAGGGGGAAGCCAAGGGGGTGGCCGACCATGTCATGTATGAGAAAGGTTCATGCATGCATTAAATGAAGGTTGAGAGAGGAGGCATGGATGCAATGTATGATAATAAATGGAAGGAGAGAGAGGGGGCTACATGCATGCATGTCATTTTGGAAAATAAAAAGAAATAAAATAAGTAATCAAGGGGGAATGGATGGGAAATAAAGTGGAGAAGAAAATAATAAAAAGGGGAGAGAGAGTGATGAATGAGGTGGCATGGTGCATGGTGAGTGGCCGGCCATGTGAGAAAATGCATGTAATATATTAAATGATGAGGGAAGAGAGTGGCCGGGTGCATGCATGTTGTGTGGGCTATTTTGGTTGCTCTTGTTGGGCTCGGGTAGGCTAGGGGGGCTGCTCCAGTAGTGCTTGCATGGGCTCGGGCTGCTTGCTTCCTACAAAATAAACCAAGACTATCATTAGACATGTAATAATAATAACAACAATTAAAAACACCACATGAAACATACAATATAAAACATATAATATAAAACATAAGACCAACACACATAAGAAATTAAAATATACAAAACATACAATATAAGAAATTATACAAAAAAAACGAAGAACACACATAAGATAATATAAAACATACGAGATAAGAAATTATATTGTAACAAAACATACAATATAAAACCTAAAATAATAAGATCAACACACATAAGAAATTAAAATATCATAACATAAAAACCATTAAATGAGAAAATAAAACAAAACATACATAATATAAACAAAATTATAAATAAACTTAGGGATTTAGGCTACTAAATTATACCAAAAACGATGACTAAAAAGTAGTCATCAGCAGTACGGGGACTTCCCAGGAGGTCACCCATCCCAGTACTACTCTCGCCCAAGCACGCTTAACTATGGAGTTCCTTCACTTCTCATCACCAATTGAGCTCAGCTTGGGCAAGAGTAGTACTGGGATTGGTGATGAGAAGTGAAGGAACTCCATAGTTAAGCGTGCATGGGAAAGAGTAGTACTGGGATGGGTGACCTCCTGGGAAGTCCCCGTACGGCCCAAATTAACTGTCGAGTTCGCTCATAAAAGGGAGGTTGTGGCCACCAACAACCCGCCAGTGGGCTGGAGAGGGATTGGGGTGCTTGGGCTGCAGCCCGGTAGCGATGCCTGGAGAGCGGATCCGTAATGTTGTTACGTACGCGCGAGGGTCGTTACAATAAAAAGTGAACTTTTATTGTAATGCCCCTAGCCGATCCAACGTTACAGTGTCACAGATCCGCTCTAGGCGACGCTACCGGCAGCTGCCCAAGAACCCCAACCCCACTCCCTCTATAGGCGAGTTGTTGGTGGCCACAACCTCCGTTTGATGAGGCAAACTCGATAGTCAAGCGCGCACCACGGGGACTTCCCAGGAGGTCACCCATCCCAGTACTACTCCAGCCTGAGCACACTTAACTATGGAGTTTTTTCAACTCTCATCACCAACTGATCTGCAGCTTAATTTGTGATGAGAGTTGAAAGAACTCCTTAGTTAAGCGTGCTCGTGCTGGAGTAGTACTGGGATGGGTGACCTTCTAGGAAGTCCCTGTGGTGCCCGCTTGACTATCGAGTTTGACTTATCAAAGGGAGGCTATGGCCACCAACAACCCGCCTGTGGAGGGAGAGGGGTTGGGGTGCTTGGGCTGCAGCCTGGTAGTGATGCCTTGAGAGCGGAGCCATAACGCAGTTACGGACGCGCCAGGGTCGTTACAATAAAAGTGCATGGGTAGGTCGAATGATAGTGCTCACAATTTGTTATGAGGTGCGTGCCTCTGAGTGGACGGGTGCGGGAGGTCTTCAACAGGGGTTTGGAGGCTTAGGCCCGACCAACATGTAAACACCTCAAATTGGTGGTGGAACCATGAGGAGCTTGGTACACCGTAACTGTGCCCTAAGTGTACGGGACATCTGGCACGAAGGCCGGCATTTGTGATGGTATTGTGTAATGGATATATGTGTTGAGATTGGATTACATGCAGGGAAGGAACCACTACTCCGGGTAAGGGGTAGGGTCATTATAATTGGTCAGCTAAATGCTGATCGTTGCTTTGTTTGTCACCCCTGGTGTGGATGTCTATATGTAGGTGCTGCCCTTGTAGATGCGGAAATGGATTGAACAGGCTGAATCCCTTGCTGTTGCTGTAAGGCCCTCGAAGGCCGTGTGAAGCTTTTGATTTAATTTGTGGCCGGCCTGCGTGCCGATGTATGAAGTCATATGTTTGTAAAGAAAAACTTGTAAGGCCTTAAGGCTGTGAGCGGTGTGCTTGTTAACATTCCTGGTCTTGTATATAAATAAGTTATTTATATAGTAGTGGACATTCATGGATTGAGTTGGTATAACTTGTAAACTTCTGCTAGAATGCTCTGAGTTAGGATGCGTGGTATTTTGGTATTAACCTGTGACCTCGCCGTCTATTTGTGGCATATAATGTGGGGCCCCAGCCGACCTTCGATTATATGTTACTTAACAGGTCGGGTTGTTACATTTTGTTATCAGAGGGAGTTCGCTGATCAAAGGGAGGTTGTGGCCACCAACAACCCGCCAGTGGGCTGGAGAGGGGTTGGGGTGCTTGGGTTGCAGCCCGGTAGTAATGCCTGGAGAGCGGAGCCGTAACGCTGTTACGTATGCGCCAGGGTCGTTACAATAAAAGTGCATAAGTAACAGCGTTACGGCTCCGCTCTCCAGGCATTGCTACCGGGCTGCAGCCCAAGCACCCCAACCCCTCTCCCTCCACAGGCGGTTTGTTGGTGGCCACAGCCTCCCTTTGTTGAGTGAAATCCTCCGGTTAAGCGGACAGCATGGGGACTTCCCAGGAGGTCACCCATCCCAGTACTTCTCCGGCCCGAGCACGCTTAACTATGGAGTTCTTTCAACTCTCATCACCAATTGATCTTATTAATCCCCAAGACTCCCTTTTGCAATCTACCACGTAGGAAACCCAAAAATGACAATAGGCACGGAGTCTTCTCCGACCATTCATGCATTATGAAACATCACCGATCCAGACTAACTTGTCCGGGTAGGCTTCATAAACCATGCCTATGTATGTACTTCAATTCCGGAATCTACATGCAAAACAATGGGGAATATTCATGTCTACCCGTAGAAATACCTCAAACTCACCGCATACTCGCGAGAGAGGGCTTACTATGTAAAAAGGAAAGGGGACTTCACATGTCAAAGAAGAGAATCGTTACCTTAGCATTTCTCTTCGGCGCCATGAAGATCTAGACGGATGAAAAGCACCTTAATTGCCTCACCTCCGTAGATCTAGACTCGGACGAGAATCGGGGCTACGAAGCTCCACCAGCGGCTGGAGTTGTCCTTCTCCTTCTTCCTTGCTCTCCCCTCTCTCTAAAGCTCTAGCAATTGAAATCTTGATGATGAATGAGGGTTTCAAACCCTATTCCCGGATTTAACTCAGCAAGGACCAGCCTGGGCCCTTGGATCCCAATTGAAGGAAATGAACGGCCACGATTCGCCCTGAAAATAATATTTCTGGGACGAATACGGCTTGCGCACGCCCGTGTCCAGGGCTGTGTGCCTCAATCGACGTTGAAACCATCACATCCCGACAAGGACACGAGCTTAGACATGCCCATGTCAAACTTTGACATGCCCGTGTCAATCAGTACATGCCCGTGTTGCGAGGCGTGTTCCTCCCTCGACACATGACCAAATCATCCCGAAGAGGACACCGCCATGTGACACGCCCGTGTCACATGCCATGTGCCAGAAACACCCCTGGGACATGCCAATGTCCCAAGCCGTGTAACATACTCGACACAGCCAAGAAAATAGCCCGAGCAGGACACGGCCCTTGACACGCCCGTGTCTCAGGTCATGTGCCCAAACTCCAATGATCGTCGACTACATCTCGTTGACCACACGGAAAAATTGTCCAACCCGAGCATGATACGGCCAGGGAAATGCCCGTGTCCAAGGCCATGTTACACTTACTAGGCCCCAAACTTGGCTTTAAACGTTGTCAGTCCCTCTTTTGAGTTTCGCGGCGTTACAATTCTCTCCCTCTTAAAAGAATTTCGTCCTGAAATTACATAAAGGAAAAGAAAGTACTCAAACTTAAATGGTACCTGAAAAGAAGAGTTTGGGATAATCCTCGAGCATGGTCTGCTCTAGCTCCCACGAAAGCTCCCCACGACCGCAGTTGTCCCAATAGACTTCAACCATCCTGATGTCCTTGTTACGAAGTCGCTTGACTTCAGAGTCCTCAATGTGGACGGGTTTGATCTTCTTCATCAACCCATTATTGACGGGTACTTCATCGGCCGCAATAACTTGTGATAGCGCTTACACTGCATTCCACAACACCGATATGTGGAATACGTCATGTAGACAACTCAACTCCACCGATAGCTTTAGACGATAAGCTGCTTCACCAAAATCCAAGACAAACATGCGAAACATGTCTTCCATCGTCCTGTTAACTCTCTCTCGGTCTGACCATCCGTCTGCAGATGAAAGGACGCGTTAAAACTCTGCTTTGTCCCCAACATTTGTTGCACCAACCTCCAGTCATTGGACGTGAACCGCCCATCTCGGTCACTAACGATGCTGTGGGGCACACCGTGCAATCGAACATTGTTATACCCGTACGGTTTTTCCATTTTATCCACCGAATCATCCTTCCTATTCGGAATGAAGTGAGACACTTTCGTCAATCGATCTACAATCACCCAGATAGCGTCATTTCCCTTCTATGACCTTGGCAACCCATGCACAAAATCAATAGAAATATCATCGAACATCCACTCCGGGATAGGTAAGGACTTCAAGAAACCTCCAGGCTTTTGGCACTCCACCTTCACCAAGGTGCACGTTTGACATTTTGTAACATAAAGTGACACGTCCTTCTTATGTCCTGACCACCAGAACAACTTCTTCATATCACAGTACATCTTTGTGCTCCCTGGGTGAATCGAGTACTTGGTATGATGAGCCTTATACATCAATTCCTCCCGTATCTTACCCACATTTTGGAAGCACAAATGACTATCCTTCCATAACAGTCCATCAACAACACCAAATTGGGAATTTGACCCATCCACAACCCCATCCATGATCTGCTTCATGTTGCTGTCCAAAACCAGAGCCTGTCGAATCCTATCAGCAAGGTCATACTGCACTTCTGTCCAGTTCAGCTGTGATTTGGCACCAGTCTGCTTGTCCATACAAGAGATCTCCAATTCCTCCAAATCTCAAATAAAACGCTCGTCATTTACCGATAACCAGTTGGCCTGCGCGGGAGCCCTGCGACTCAACGCATCTGCCACCACATTGCCTTTACCAGGCACATAATGTATCTTAAATGTGTAGTCCCCCCCATGAACTCCATCCATCTCCGCAGCCGCATGTTTAGATCCTTTTGATCTAACAAGTACTTCAGACTATTGTGATCGGTGTAGATACCGACCTTCATACCGTACAGGTAATGCCTCCACAGCTTCATAGAAAATATCATGGCCGCTAACTCCAAGTCATGGACCAGATAATTCCTCTCGTATACCTTTAGCTGACATGAGCCATAAGCTATCACACTCACATGCTGTAGTAGAATGCAACCCAAACCACTGCCGGAAGCATCACTATAGATCTCAAAAACTTCGGTCCCAACCGACAAACAGAGAACATGCATAGTGGTCAACCTTCTCTTCTTCACTTCAAAAGCTTGTGCACACTCAGGCGTCCAAACAAACTTCTGATTTTTCCTCATCAAAGTCGTGAGGTGTAACGCTATCTGCAAGAAGTTCTCTACGAAGCGCCTGTAATAGCCGACAAGCCCCAGAAAACTTTGGACTTCTGCTACCGTAGATAAC
Organism: Platanthera zijinensis; assembly: GCA_039513925.1. Classification (NCBI taxonomy): domain Eukaryota; kingdom Viridiplantae; phylum Streptophyta; class Magnoliopsida; order Asparagales; family Orchidaceae; genus Platanthera; species Platanthera zijinensis. The sequence continues at coordinate 108,876,578 of CM077083.1, forward strand.
ACATGCCACTCCTGTATAACAAAAATCTTCGCCGGATACACCGTAATTCCCTCTCCACTGACTATATGCCCAAGGAATGCCACCGAGGACAACCAAAACTCGCATTTGGAGAACGTAACATACAGTTGGTTCCTCCTCAGCGTCTCTAACACTAAATGCAGATGCTTGAAGTGATCCTCTTCACACTACGAGTACACTAATATGTCGTGAATAAAGACTATCACGAAGTGGTCCAGGTACTCTCTTAATATTCTATTAATCAGATCCATAAACACGGATGGATCTTTAGTCAGCCTAAACGGCATGACGGTAAACTCATAATGCCCATACCTCGTGCTGAAAGCTGTCTTGGGGATATGACTTTCTCTTATCCTCAGCTGATAATATCTTGATTTAAGATCCAATTTAGAGTACACCGATGACCCAACTAAATGATCAAATAGATCGTCAATCCTTAGGATCAGATACTTTTTCTTCTCCGTTTACTTGTTCAGCTCTTGATAATATATACATAGTCGCAAACTTCCATCCTTCTTCTTAACAAAAAGGACCTGTGCGCTCCAAGGCGACGAACTTGGACGCACATAACTATGTTCCAACAACTCTTCAATTTGAACCTTCAGTTCGGCAATCTCCTTCGGCGCTAACTGATATGGAGAGCGTTATACAGGTTTAACACCTAGCACTAGCTCAATTGTGATGTCAATCTCTAGCTGCGATGGGGCTCCAGGGAGATCGCCAGGGAACAAGTAAGGGTACTCGGATACCACTTGGATACAGTCCAAAGTAGGCATAGGCTTTGAATCCTCCACTAGTGTGAAGAATAGCTCTACACCAGCAAGACCTAACTTAACCACTTAAAGAGCAGACATCAAAGTCTTGCTCGACCCTTTCAAGCCCGTAAATGTCGTCTCATGACCAGTTCCCAATTTGACCTCCTTGTGGTTGCAATCAATTTATGCCTGCTTCTCCGAGAGCCAGTCCATACCAAATATCACGTTGAACTCCACCAGCGGTAGTAACGACGCTTGCAAGTCGAACCCTTGACTCCCAATCTGTACCTTTACGCAACAGACTCTATCCCCGCGCATTGAACACCCATTATGCAACAACACATCCGACTTGTCCTTCGCCATCGAGGAAGGTACTCCGATGTGTTATATAAATCTTTCGGACAAAAAGAAGTGCGAAGCTCCCTTATCGAAGAGTGTTCTTGCCGGATTATCAAAAATCAAAACGAAGCCTAGTACAAGCAATAATAAGCTATCATGTGCAAGGTACCAAGTATTTAAATCTAAATTGCTATAAATTTAAACCGTACTTGTCACCACATCGGCTTTCTTTATGGCCTCCTGCTGGCCAAGGTTATAGACTCTCAGCTGAGTTGGAGCATAGTGCGATGCGGTGGACTCTACTGCCTTGCCCTTCTCTTCGTATGATGCTCCCGACTTCCATTCGGACTTTGGTCATACTCTCCAGCAATCACGGGCATAATGCCTCGGCTTCTCACAGTTGTAGCATGCGCCCGGGGTTTAGCCTGTAGTTGCCCAGAAGCACCAAAAGAAGGGGTTGTACCCGAAGTCCTAGCCTTCTTATTGAACTTACGATAACCAGACTTTGAGGTAGTCGGCACCTTGAACTTTGTCCTCTTAGCACCATAGTCCTTCTTCGCCTGCAGATTCTTCATATCTTTTTCAAAAGACTGGGCTGTGTTGACCAAGGTTAGAAAACCCTGCGTCATAGGCCCCAAAAGCAGTAGCCTTAGGTCATACCTTAGACCTTCATAGAATCGGTTTGTCTTTCGCTCAACATCAGCGAATGTAGCGCTTGCATACCAACCCAAATGAATAAATTCGTGGAGGTACTCATCCACGCTACTCTCTCCTTACACCTGCTTGTGGAATTCATTCTCCATCGCAAGCCTCTAAGCCGACTGAAGGTACCTTGCCAAGAACAGTCTCAAAAACTCCTCCATCGAGACGTCCGTGATTTGCCTCCCCCCAAGTGGTGTAGCTCTAAACCTTCCCACCACAACATTGCATCTCTGTCCAACAAGAAAGTGGATATAGTCATCTTCTGCCACTCCTCCGTCTCCGTAGCTGTCAAGACCCTCTTAACTAAGGAGAGCAAATCCTCAGCTTGGGTTGGGGTTCCTATCACCGAGAACACCGGAGGATTGAAGCCCATAACATGCTTGAGTTGATTTTCAGTTTCTCTCCTAGGCATCACTGGCTCCACGACCACTTGCTCCACCCTTCTTGGTTCCTCCGTTTGAAGCAGTACGTGCTCCACAGTAGGGGCATGCTACTCCATTTGCCAGGTTGGCTGGGCATTAATCATAGCAAACACTTCTTCATCCACCAATCTTATGGTTTTTACGGAGGGAGGTGTTGTAGGCACATCGTTCGGTGTGCTACTTGCCTCATAATGTAGGTTTTCTGAAGGCCCTGCACCACTCCTGGTCACCTATAGACGTACAAAAATTATTAAGTGACCGAACAATATTGTAAAAAGTAATTATAGGAACACGCAGATTCCTTAAACATGTGTATTTTCATTCCTAAGTGGACATTCATGGGTTCTTTTATGTTATAACGATGAGCACATACATGTGCTCACCCCCCCTTAAAAGAATTCTCCCATGAATTCAAATAAGCATGACTGAAACTGGAAGTCTGATACAAAATTATAACACCCCTATCTGTCGCATAGCATATAGCAGTAGGTCCGGCCGGGGCCCGACGCCATATAACATGGAAAGACCGGTGGGTTACTCAATGAAACCATCCTTCCAATAACACGTCCTACTCTGAGTACATTCTAGCGGAAGCAATTTAATATTTGCAAAGAAAGAACCCAAGCTATTAGCATGAATGTCCACTAAAATTCAAGAATAGGAATGAACGTACAAAATACACAAAGTACTTGTCCTTATGGCCTTACAAAGGGTTTACTAAAATAAACAGTGCTTTACAAACATCGACATGCATGCCGGTCTCACATGAATAAAACAAGTAAACATTTGCATAGCCTTCGAGTTCCGGCTCCGCAACCAAGGCTTCAGCCCGCTACTTGCCACTTGACTCCGCAGCACCTGCAAACAACAATCCACCGCATTGGTGGCAAACAAAAGCAATGGTCACTAAAGCTGACCAAATTATAATGACCCCACCCCCTTTTGTGGGTGGCGGTGCTCCTTACCTGCATAGCATTACTATAATCCAACGATTAAAGTAAAAGTACAAAATTTGCACAATATACCATAGGTGCAGGCCCACAGCCATACACCCCGTGCTCTCAGGGCACTTACTCGGTGAACCCAATAAAATAAGTGGTCTCACCACCGCCTCCAGGATGGCAAATCTCTTGAGCAATATAGTCTTTCTGGCCTAAGCCTAAGACCTTCCATCTATGCCAATGGTAAGTACTATGTACCTAAGGTCTCTTTAACCGAACCACATAGAGCAGGTATGGTTCTGCCTAACCCGTTGCTCACACCGCAATGTCAATTTAAGCCATATGCGCGGGTCAAGCTTCCCCGATTCCCAAATAGATTGCACAAATCTTACATAACCCAGTTATGTACAAGCTGGCTCCCAGACCGCCAAGTTTGCTGAATTACGCTTTTGCCCTATTTTCTGGGTGTACCTTGGAGTTAATCCCCAAGTCTCCCTGTTGCAATCTACCGCATAGAAAACCCTAAAACGACCATCAACACGGAGTCTTCTCTAACCATTCATGCATAATGAAACATTATAGATCTTGACCAACTTGTCCGGGTAGGCTTCACACACAATGCATATGTCTGTACTTCGATTTCGGACTCTACATACAAAACAACGGGGACTATTCATGTCTACCCGTAGGAATACCTCACACTCACCGCATACTCGCGAGAGCGGGTTTCCTATATAAAAAGGAAAGGGGACTTCAAATGTATAAGAAGATAATCGTTACCCTAGCATTTCTCTTCGGCGCCATGAAGATCTAGACGGATGAAAAGCACCACAATGGCCTCGCCTCGGTAGATCTGGACTCGGATCGAGAATCAGGGCTCCGAAGCTCCACCAGCGGCCAGAGTTGACCGTCTCCTTCTTACTTGCTCTCCCATCTCTCTAAAGATCTAGAAAGAAAAATCTTGATGATGAATGAGGGTTTCAAACCCTATTCCCTAATTTTACTCAGCAAGGACCAGCCTGGGCCCTTGGATCCCAATAAAAGGAAACGAACGGTGATGTGAGAGAGTTTTAGTTTTTCTGCTGCTGTATGTGAGAGTGAGAGTGATCATGATGTACTGGTTATAAGCCCTATTTACTTACATTTGTTGTACTCATTGTGGACTGACTTTTCATTCTCTTTTGATATATATATGTGCTGTGGCTGTGGACTTTTCTGCGTTTACTCGGATATTATGCCTTTATTCTCATATTGGCCGACAGGTTATGATCGTTCTAGCCGGCAGAATCGGCGTCTTGCGGTGACGACTAACCCGTGCGTTAGTGTCACCGTAAGGCGGCGGTTCTGGGCATAAGATCCGGGTTAGCCTCGGGATGAGGAGACAGGATCTTACAAACTGGCTAAAAATAATATTTCTGGGCCAAACACAGCTTGTGACACGCCCGTGTCCAAGGCTGTGTGCCTCAATTGATGTTGAAATCGTCGCATCCCGACCAGGACAGGGGCTTAGACACGCTCGTATAACACTTTGACAAGCCTGTGTCAATCAGTACATGCCCGTGTTTCGAGAGGTGTACCTCACTCGACACAAGACCAAATCATCCCGAAGAGGACACGGCCATGTGACACGCCCGTGTCACATGCTGTGTGCCAGACACACCCCTAGGACACGCCCGTGTCCCAGGCCGTGTAACTTCATCGACACAGCCAGGAAAACAGCCCTAGCAGGACACGTCCCTGGACACGCCCGTGTCTCAATCCGTGTGCCAAAATTCAAATGATTGTCGACTGCATCTCGTCGACCACACCGAAAAATTTTCCAACCCGAGAACGACACGGCCTTGTACACGCCCGTGTCCAACGCCGTGTGACCCTTACCAGGCCCTAAACTTGGCAATAAACGATGACCGTCTCTCTTTTGAGTTTTGGGGCGTTACACCCCTTCACCTCCCCTCTATGGAAAATTATAAATCCCGCTATACAGCCCCCCATTCCCACTTCTGACCAACCAATAGCCTTCAAAACATCCTTGGCTGTCAAAATGATGTATTGGACAAATGGTTTTGGTGGAGGATCGCGAAATTGGGCAAGCTCGCCGGAGAGAAAAAACGCCATGGCCGACCACCGCCGCTGCTGTCGTCATGTAACACACCTATCCGTCACATAGCATATTGCAGTAGGTCCGACCGGGGCCCGATGCCATATACTACAAACAGACCGGTGGGTTACTCAATGAAACATTCCTTCCAATCATAACGTCCGACATAGAGAATCTAGCAGAATAAATTTTATTAAATTGCAAGAGAAAGAACACAACACAAGCACGGATGTCCACTAACAAAACCCAGTAGGAATGAACTACAAAATACACAAAAGTACTGGTCTTATGGCCTTACAATAGTTCACCAATATTTAAACAGTGTCTTACAAACTTCGGCTCGCAGGCTGGTCACACATGATTAAAAAGATTAACCAAGCAAGGCCTTTAAGGGCCGGCTCAGCAACAAGGGCTTTGGCCTACTATTTACCGCTCAGCTCTGCAGCACCTGCAAGTACAATTCACCGCAACGATTGCAAACAAGAATTACGGTCAGCTAAAGCTGACCAAATTATAACGATTCCGCCCCCAAACTCGGGGCGGCAAAGCTCCTTCCCTACACTTGTTAGCAAAACAAGAAATATAGTGAATAAACACAGAATCACAAGTGCACACCCACAATGCCATACACCCCGTGCTCTCAGGGAACTTGCTCGGTGAATCCTGTCCGAACCCGGTCCGTTCCTTGGCTCCATCACCGTCCCTAGGGTGGCAAACATCATGAGCATTCATTCCTTTCAGCAGCAGCCAAGACTCATTCTCCAAATCATCAGTAAGTTCCACGTAACTTTTGGTCTCTTTAACCAAACAGATGGAGCGGGTAGGGTTCCACCAATCTGTTGCTCACCGTGCCATGACCATTTGGCCTTTGACGCAGGCCAAGCTTCCCCCAGTCCCAACTATCGATCGAATACGGTACATAGCCCCACTACGTACCTAGCTGGCTCCCAAGCCACCAAAACGTTAGAACTTCACTTCCGCCTATATTTCCGGGTGCACCTTGGGGTTACTCCCCAAGATTCCATGATGCATTCGCATAGAAAACCCGAAAACAACCAAAACGCACGGAGTCTTCTCCGGCTAATTATGCATAGTAAAACATCACTGATCCAGACCAACTTGTCCGGGTAGGCTTCACACACCATGTCTATGTCCGTACTATGATTCTGGACTCTAAACAAGAACGACTTTACATACCTACCCCAAGGAACACCGCAACTCACCGCACACTCGCGGGAGAGGGTTTCCCTATGCAAAATAAGTATAGCTTCACATGCTCAAGATGAGATTTGTTACCCTAGCATTTCTCTCCGGCGATATGATGATCTAGTCAGACGGAAAGCACCGTATCGGCCTCGCCTTCGTGGATCTGGACTCGGATCGAGAATCGGAGCTCCAAAGCTCCACCGGCGGCCGGAGTTGACCTCCTTCTTCCTCCTAGCTCTCCCCTCTCTCTAAGCTTTTAGAAATACAAGATGAAGATGAAATAAGGGTTTGAACCCTATTCCCGATTTAAAACCCAACCAGGACAGCCCTGAGCCATTAGATCCCAAAATAAGGAAACGTACGACTGCGATTTGCCCTGAAAATAAACTTCCTGGGCCGAACACGGCTTGCGACATGCCCATGTCCAAGGCTGTGTAACTCTTTCGCCGTAAAAACCATCGCATCCCGAAAAGAACACGGGCATGCGATATGCCCATGTCAGGATTGACACGCTCGTGTCATCCAGTATACGCCCGTGACGTTGGGCGTGTTCCTCCATCGAAATAGGTCCAAAACGTCTAGAGCACGACACGACCATGTGAGACGCCCGTGTTTCATGCCGTATGCTAGACACACCCTACGACACGCCCGTGTCCTAAGCCGTGTAGCGTCCTTAGAACAACTCACCAAACGACCCGAGCAGGACACGGGTATTTTACACGCCCGTGTCAAATCTGACACCCCAGTGTCGGACCCGAACTCGACTGGACTCAGGCCATGCATCCTCACTCAACAATCATTGAGTGAAAGGCATTGAGTGGCTGACACGCCCTTGGACACGCCCCTGTCCCTGGCCGTGTTCACTGCCCCAACGACCGTTGACTGCAATTTCATCGACCACGCGACCATTGCCAAACCCGAGCACTACAAGCCCTTGGGACATGCTCGGGCCCCAGGCCGTGTCACCTCTACCAAATCCCAGACTTGGCTCAAAATGCCACCCGTCACTCTTTTGAGTTTCGGGGCGAACCACAAACAAGTTCCACTTCTCCATCTCTCCCCTTGTGCTAGTATCCTAGACCTATTAGGTGAGAAATCAGGCTTAACTTTGCCCGATATGGTGAGAAAAAAAGGAGATTTTTATGGTTTTCATGGTGATGGGTTCGTCGGAAACCACCACCTCTGGCGGCCGTGCCGCCGTCCAACGATAGCCACCACTTCAATAGAGGTGGTTGAGGCGGTGGCTGGCCAGGGAGGTGGCCGGGTTGCTGCATTAAGCTTGGGAAAAAGCTACAGTTTTGCGTTTACAGGTTCGGTTTTTAGAAGAAGATGAATGGTGCCATTTTTAATTATTATATTTATATATAATATAGTAATTAATTACTCCTTTATCAATCAAACTTTGATGTTGTTTAATGAGGCCCTAAGAGACCGTTTTAGGAAAAATGACCAGTCATGAAAGTTGGAGGCCTTTGAGTCTTGTTAATTTAAAAATTAGTTTTAGCTCATTTGGGTCAGTTGTCTGACCGCAACACTCAATATGGTGCAACCTATACATTGGCTTAATCAGAGACTAAATGGAGTTCCCCAACTAAACCATTTAGGAAAATGCTTTGAAATTTGGACCATATGATTATTATACAGACCCACTCTTTATCTCCAAAAATGGGAATTTTTGGAGACACTTTTTCTATAGTTTTGTAAATATTTAATAATCAATGTATTGGTTAATTAGAGGGTCTAATGACCTCACAATTCACCAGAATTTGGTGGATGACCCTTCGGGTCATGATAGGTCACTGGATAAAATCTCAGCACATTTGGGTTTGATTTGAGTATATATTAGTGTGACCAAAGTTTGGTTCCTAAGGGGGCAAATTAGGGCAAATGGTGTTTAATGGGTTGTGAGGCCAATCCTCACCCAAAAGGGTTGGATCTTTGGCGACTGATTTATTGTCATACAAAATACCCCCACAGAAGATTTTGGGTCGTTTAGGGTTGGTGTGCCCAAGAACCCTAATGTTAACCCTAGGGTTGAGTTTTGAGCTCAATGAAGGACATGGGACCATATGTCCTTGGAATATCTTGGAAATTGCTAGATGAGTTCATAGGGTTTAAATAAGCCCTAGAAAATGTTATTAGAATTCTTAGGAACTTACAACCCCTCTAAAATAGTTTAGGAACAATTAGGGTACTTTTACTCATAATTTTATTGCATAGCTATATGATCTTAGATGTTCATGAAACTTAGGCAATGATATTATATATATTTATAAATCTCTCGGAATTATTGTATGAATTTTAGACTAAGAGTTATAGTAGTTCATTCAAAAACCCTAAGTTTGGCTTAATCATAAGATAATTATTTACGTGTTTTTTATTCACTAAAAAATTAAGAAACTTGGTTTGGAGACATTCTAAAGCTTCATTATGCTCTATAAATTTTTATAAAAATTTTGGAAGACTTTTAATACAGGATGCTTCACAAGGTTCTTAGTGTTAAATATTTTTAAATGATTTATTTATGTGACCAAGTTGTTTAGAAAATTATTATTTTTGGTAAGTAGACTTTTCTGGTCACTTTTAACATCTGGTAATTTTTCCATAATTTTTGGATGATTAATTCTAATATTTCCTGCTTTACCCTATGCTTGTAGATAATTAATCAATAATTTGTTTGGAAGTCAAAACCTTTTTGAAAAATTGTGAATTTTTGTATTTACTTTTATTTTGATAAAATACACTTCTCATAATTTTGTTGTGGCCATATCTTGTCAAGAAATTATACTTAGTGTTCAAAAGCCTAGGTTTACTTATTTGGCAGAAAATATAATAAATGGCAAGTAAATTCCGAAAATTATAGTCTTCTGGATTTAATCTTAAAATATCTTGATTGACCCCCTGTAATAATCTTAGGTCATTTAGATGATTATTTGGAGTATAATCATTCAAGCTCATCATGCAGCTCATTAGGTCTGCACATAATAAAAACTGTAGAATTAAGGAATCATATAAACCATGGTATAGGATAAAGGGGTAGTTGGTGTACCTAATAGGGTTAAGTATGAAAGAGGTCACTAATGGAAGTCAAGTTGTGAGAGCCGGGTTGACTAGGGGCAAGTTTGTGCTCGGGATCGACGATGGATCTTCTTTCCCTTGGAGAAAGTCTAAATATACATATGGTTAGTTCAAGTGTAATGCTAAGAGAGTTTAGGACGCGGGTTGATAAAAACAATAATAAGCACCTTGCAAAAGGGATCTTTGGGTTTTAGCCCATCGTTGTTCCTAGTGCCTTTTAGAGCCCTTCACAGGGAATGTCGTGGGCAGTCCATGGTTAACCCTAAATTGCAAGGCTAAACTGTTAGTGCCAGTTTATTTCCAAGTACTTCACTTTCACTAACCCCATAGTCAAGGGAGGCTAGTCTAGTTTAGACTCATGAGCGGTAGGCTCGATGTTTGTAGGTACATACTGGTTAGTCCGAGGAGCTAGTGGCTCGGAAGGTTGTTGTGATAGACGGGAGAGTCCGAGGAGCCGACCGCTCAGAGATTCATATTTATCATAATTGCATGTACATAAAAGTGGAGGGTCTTCAGTTCGCTTTTGTCATCGCACCGACAGAGGAATGATGACTCTTGAGGGTGTACTGGTTGGGACTGGCTTGCCAGTATCTATGGAGACGCTTACCTAGTTACCTTACACTTGACCACGAAAGACTAGCGGGTTTTTTAGCATTAGTATATGGTGATTCTGGCGTGTTCTTCAGAGGCATACGTAAGGGCTAGGCCTGGTAGTGAAGTTACCCGCCTAGGAGTGGGGTGGCCCAACCCACTATCTCCATTGGCCAGTACAGAGGCTCCTGGGAGTGAAGATAGCTTCCAAAACTAGGAACTAAAGGTCTGTGCCCATAGAGTCATGTGCGTGTGTTGCAGTTGTATAAACATAACATTAAACCAGCATAACATATTATATCATGTCATCATTGCATTTAAACCCCTACCCCTATCGTATAAATTGGTATGAGACTTTCTGCACGATAGGCCTTGCAAAACGACCCCTTAACATATGAGTTTATATGGGCATTCTTATAAGTTAAGGTTACTTATTCTATAGCTTACTTTACTTTACTTTACTTTATCTGTGGTAGAAGGTAGCCATAGTTCTTTACTTGTACTTTTATTAGTTATAGTGTAGCATGTGCTTACTGCTTTGTACTTTATCTTATTTACATTACTGTTACCTTGTTATAGTTCCTTTGTACATACTCCTGCTAGGGTAGTTGTAACCTGCTCTTATTAATTCTCCACCTTAAATATCTTCCCTTTCCTCCTCCCCGCACGGTGCCTAGGAGTCGCGGGGGTGAGGAGAGGAAGATAGTGGCATAGTCTTTTGACTAACGGTTAGTGGACCACATCATTTTAAGAATTTGAGGTGATGCACCAGTCACAGGAGGATGACAGGACTTGAGGAGCAGTTGTTGCGCACTACCGCTACTACTCGGTAATAGGTCGATGACTGTTTTCGGTTTGCTTCCGCTAGATGTTTGAGTTGTGTGAGAGAGATTATTTGTATTAGACATGTGCCGGGCTTAAACACATTTTCTAGTTTCTTTTATACTTTGTACTCATTGTGGACTATTTCCCTTTTATATATATTGACAGTGAGCTGTGATCTGTGGAATTGTATTACTTACTCTCTCCTTTGTTGGCTTACTTTGATGTGATCATTTTAGCTGACAGGAGCGGCGTCGTACGGTGGCGTCTAACTTGGTAGATGGAGTCACCAAAAGACGGTGGTTCTGGGCATAAGACCCGATTGTGAAAAAAAATGTGGTCTTAAAAACTAGTATTAGAGCAGACCACATTCAAAAAGAAGTAAGTCCACATTAGTGGGTCACCTCGCGCGAGCATTAGTTTGGGAACAAACTAAGCAGCGAAAGCTGTGGTGTGCCCATGTGTAAAGATAACAATATATTGTCCTTAAATCTATGAGTTAGGACAACCCAACTAGGAAACATTACTTATCAAGATGATTCTTAACGTATCTTGGTCAAATTAACCCTTGGTATAAATTAAGTTAAGGTACGAGGATACCCTAAGCGGCTAGAGGAAGAGTCTAACGTGAGAGTATCAACTTGAGTCTTAAACTCTGATGTCCCAACTTTACTTATAATGTGGTACTATCACTTGTTACAAAAACTAATAGGACCACCTAAAGGAGAATTGATTCCTACAATCCATTAGCAGAATAGTAGGGGACTCATAAACTCAAACCTCATACCGATGATACGATTAAGTTGAGATAACCATCATGAACCTAATACCAAGGGTCAGATAAAAATTCAAGTTCAGAAGAAACCCATTTCGGACCTGATCACATGTTGACCCTGAGAGGATTGTCGTAAATGGTATCATGGAGATCCTGAAGTATGGAGTATATCCACAAGCCTCAGGATGGAACCCTAAGTTTATAGTTGTGTTCCCTAAGGATTGTGTGCATTTCTAGGACGAATATAACATGGTAATTTCGAAGATGCTTAGCCCTAGGTTGGCAAGGGCTTATCTTTTGTTTATTGGGGGCTTATCTTTTGTTTATAGGGAAAATTAGTTACTGAATTGGGTTTCCTTATACCTAATTTAGAAAATGTGGTGTCACAAATATAGTGAACTAAAAGTTGATCTTATTCGATGCTACTCGGGCAAAGTTACCAGGATATTGATTAGATATCATTGATTGGATAAATACTTGACCTTAGTTAAACCAGTGGAATATTTGGATTGAAATTAGGTCCTGCAAGTTAGGATTATATTTGTAATTTCTTGTGTTCAGGGCATTCAGAAGCGATTAACAGACTGTTTGTTTTATTAAAAATCATGCCCTATCATAGTTGAATAATTTATACTGCAATAATATTCCTTATACCTTGGGAACTAGTTGATGAATAAGAGGAGATCCTAAGAAAACGACCTACTGGATTTAGAGTATACTAAATCAGTTTAATATGGTTGGAATGACTTAATCCTATCTTATTTCGATCGTACAAAAGTGACCATGCTGGTCATATATTAAAATGTTGGGAATTGATGATTTAAACATGAAGATTGATTGATCACTATTATTCACGCTTACCTGACATACCCAAGTTGTTAGGTTGAAAACATGTAGTTTGGGATAGGGCAATGTCATGGTAATAAGGACGAGTTATTATGAGACTTAACTATTAAAAGATATCTTGTGAATTAGATGACGGGTGGTAAGATTCAGGATATATGGGAAGATATGATTAAATCGCTATGTTGTAACATCAGAAGTATGATAACTCGGGGAACTTGCAAGAAATTAACATACAATATATTGAAGACGTACACCTTTGATATGACTCTGCAGACTTGATTTAGATAGTATCAAGGACAAGAATATATATGTTTGAGGACATTATAGTCACATTTAGTAAGATTCATGACTATGAAAATTTGATTTTGGATTATCTAGTGTAATTTCGAGGGAATGGAACAAAAATTAAAGGGTTTTAGTGATAATCTCCAAATTTTCACGAGTACACCACCTTAAATTTTGAGGTTGATGGGTCGCTTGACGAAGTGATCATTCATGTTAATTGATTAGATTGGATAACTCATAAAGTTTAGTTGATTTATTACTCGAGCGTACTCGAAGGAATAAGAACCTTATTGTGTAGTGAATGTTTATAGAGTCGTTATCTACACTCACAAACGAGAACTCAAATTACCAGAAGAAAAGTATGTTTATCAGAAGGTGTATTTCCTTGGAATAAAGAAAGATGCATGGTGAGGTTTGTCGGTTGGAGAAGGTCAAGTGCCCAATACGATCGTGTCGGATCCGGATGGACTGTTTACGTTGAAGGAGAAAAGATCAGTCCAGGCTAATCTGGGCTCTCGGTCAACATTCAACACATCTCTCCACCGTTAGACGGATGGGCAGAGGAAGCATACTACCCTAACACTGAAGGTTCTATTACGCTTATTCATTATGGACCACGCAGATCCATGGGAGAGACTGTTGCCACTAATTGAGCTCCTTTATAGAACAGTCATCTATCTAGCATAGGCATGACCCTTATGAGGTATTATATGGACGGAGGTGCAAGACTCCACCATCTTGTATCTAGGATGAGGATCCAAAAGCACTCGGCTCGGTATTTGTGGAGGGCACAAATACCTAGGTGTGACAAATTCGAGATAGGATGTTGGAGGCCTAGAGCAGACCGACCAAGGATTACAATACACAGCATTGTCAAGTAGAGTTTCAGGATGGAGACCGTGGGTTCCTAAAGATACGTCTGATGGATGGAGTCTCGACGGTACATGGGCGGAAGAAGCTCAGTCCGAGGAATATGGAGCACTACAAGATCCTGGAGCGGATTGGCCCATTGGCTTACAGACTGGAGCTACCATAGGAGTTAGCGGGTTTGCACAATATCTTATACGTCTCCCCTCTTAGGAAGGCTATACTACGGCTGGAGAAGTAGTTTCCTAGTACAGATGGCTTGGCATCTTCTGATCAATCGGCCCGCTTAGAGCTGGTAAGGATAGATGATACGGCAGTGCGAGTCTGACAGCGCAAGAAGGTTCCGAAGGTCAAGATCATATCGGAAAATCATGTACAGGATGAGCCTACCTTGGGGGAACTGGATCTGATGCAGCAGAAGTACCCAGATCTCTTTGCGTTAGGAATAACGTCAATTCTTGAGGGATGTTACATTCAGTTAATCTCAGCAGAAACCCCGCAGGCCTAACCTGATTTTCGGGGACGAAATTATTTTTTGTTTATTGGGATTTGTAATATCTCTCATACAAATAGAACCCTAAGATGGTTTTGTCATTACTAGGTCAGGACAAAACCCTAGAAAACTCAAAGAGACCGTGTGAACTAAGGCACGAAGGTGAAGATCACCATGGTCTACAAATAACACATTTTAATTACCTAACCTAATGTTTGACTTTAAGGCCTCAACTTGACTCTTTGACCCCACCATAACATCCTTGACCCATTAGGGGGTCCCTTGGAGAACCTAGAACCCATTGGGGTCAACCAAAGTGGTCAAGTTGACCAACTTCAACCTTAACCCTAAAATGTTCAAAGTGGCATATCTAGGGCCAATGGAGAACCAACTTGTCAAAATGACCCCACCTATACCATTCTAACCCTTAGGTGAGTCCAATGGGACACTAACCACCCATTGGGGTCAACCAAATTGGTCAATTTGACCAAAGTAAAACCTAGGCAAAAATTTGTCAAACCTACATCTTTTGGATAAATTGGTCGAAATGGGACACCACCATGACCCAAACAACCTTGGGTGATGTCGAGGGACTCAAGACACACACTTTGGACCAAGGTGCCCATGAGTTGACCAAGTCAACACCTAAACTCAACTTTGGTCAAACCAAGCTCAAAGAACGAGAATAAGAGCCCAAGTAAATTCAAGTGGGCTAAAACCATGAACCAAGGTCCATCCTATAGCCACTAGAATTATTAAATGAAATTAAATCTGATTAAAATATTTTATTAGGAATTAATGGGTGGTTACGGGGGAGGAATCTTCATTCATGTAGGAAAGAGAGGGGAGTAATGGAGGAAGACCAAATGGCATACTCTTCCCCTTCCACAAGCCCTCCGTTCATCTCCCTAGTGCATGGGGAATGAATTCCCAATGAATCAAGTTGGCCAAGCAAAATGTGGAAGCCCAACCATCATAGCCGACCAAACCCCTTCACCTCCCCTCCATGGAAAATTATAAATCCCCACATACAACCCTCATTCCCACATCTGTCAAACCCATCACCTTCAAAACATCTTCGGTAGTCAAAATGATGTATTGGATCAATGGTTTTGTTGGAGGATCGAGAAAATTCGCAAGCTTGCCGAAGAGGAGAAACACCATGGCCGATTGCCGCCACCGCCGTCGTAGAACCCCAAACAAGTTTCACTTCTCCTCCTCTCCCTTTATGCTAGTATCTTATATCAATTAGGTAAGAAATCAGGCTCAACTGAGCCTGATTCGGTGAGAAACAAAATGAAGATTTTCATGGTTTTAATGGTTGCGTGTTTGCTAGAAACCAACACCTCTGGCAGCCGTGCCGCTGCCCGACAATAGCCACCACTTCAATGGAGGCGGTGGCCGGCCAGGGAGGTGGCCGGGTGGCCGACGTTAAGCTTGGGAAAAGCTACAGGATTGCGTTTGCGAGTTCCGTTTGGAGAAGAAGATGAACAGTGCATTTTTAAATTATTATTATATTTATATATAATATAGTAATTACTTACTCCTTTATCAAGCACACATTAATGCTGTAAAATGAGGCCCTTAGATGCCATTTAAGTAAATATGGCCAGCTTAATTAGAGACTAAATGGAGTTCCCCCTCTAAACCATTTAGGAAATTGAATTTAAATTTGGACCATAGGATAATTATATAGACACACTCATCATATCCAAAAATGAGAATTTTTGGAGAATAATTTTTTATAATTTTTTATAATATTTAATAATCTATGTATGAGTTAATTAGAGGGTCTAATGACCTTACAATTCCCAAGAATTTTTGTGGATGACCCTTAGGGTCATGATAGGTCACTTTTAAAAATCTCAACCCATTTGGGTTTGATTTGAGTAGGTATTGGTGTGACCAAAGTTTAGTTCCTAAGGGGGCAAATTATGGCAAATGGTGTTTAATGGGTTGTGTGGCCAATCCTCACCATAAAGGGATGGATCTTTGGCTACTGATTAATTATCATACAAAATACACCCACAGGAGATTTGGGGTGGTTTAGGGTTGGTGTGCCCTAAAACCCTAGTGTTAACCCTAGGGTTCAGTTTTGAGCTCAATGAAGGACATGGGACCATATGTCCTTCGAATGACTTTGAAATTTGTAGACGAGTTCATTGGGTGTAAATAAGCCCTAGAAAGTGTAAGACCCCATTTTTTTCTTTTAAACACCGGGGTCTTAGCCCAGAATTGCTGCTTTGCGGTGGCGCCGAGTCAAGGGAAGGTCGCCACTACAAAGTGCCAGTTCTACTGGCCAAATCGATCGCAGAACAGTAGCATAAGTAATTATAAACTAGTCTACTATAATCACATGTATATAAATAAATCTCCACGAAGGGAGAGTCCACAATAATAATAATCAGAGTACAAAAGGAGGGCTTGTGCCCAGTATATGTAATCCTCACTATAAGTCACTCGCGGAAGCAAAACTAAAACTAAGCGTCACCGTAACTGTCACTGAACCGAGAGCACCCAAGCTGGACTGGCCCATCTCCACCGACTCCGTACTCGGCTGGTGCTACATCTTCGAGTGCTTCATCCTTTTTGTATAAGTATAGGTGTGAGGTGCAACTATTATTAGGGTTACTCTTGATCATTTTATTCCTAAGATTTAAGGTTAACCTTGGACTTCCCGAGGTTTACCCGGTGAAGGGCTCGCAGCG
The DNA here is from genome assembly GCA_039513925.1 of Platanthera zijinensis. Classification (NCBI taxonomy): domain Eukaryota; kingdom Viridiplantae; phylum Streptophyta; class Magnoliopsida; order Asparagales; family Orchidaceae; genus Platanthera; species Platanthera zijinensis. The sequence continues at coordinate 108,893,524 of CM077083.1, forward strand.
GTACTAGGAGCTATGATGGGGTGAATCCCAAAGCTCCCTTTCCAAGGAACTTATTATAATTAATTGGTTCCCTTAACCCATTCCCTTCTCATATTACAGTGGGCTAATCCTAGGATGGCTTTGACTCTTCCTCTTCTCGGGGACGACGATCTTCCGTTGAACCAGAAGACCACTTAACACTAGTCAATCTCACACACTACCCGTCCTGACTTCCAATAATGAACTTGATTTAAACCACCCTATCAAAGCCAGCAAACTACCAAAATTTCGTCTCCCAGGTTCATTACCCACTCTAGTCTAGCTTCTGCAGTTTTACTAAACGCAGACCCTCCTAAGCTTTATTAGGTATGCAAGGGGTGGTACTCCAAATTGTCTTTCGAATCTCCTATAATATTTACTGGAGTTCTACCATGACATAATTTGTCTAAATCCAGAAAATAATAATTTTCCTATTTCATTTGGCATTTCATTTATTTATTCTCAGCCTCCCAATGCCTTAGTATGAACATGAAGTGCACTAATGAGCCAACAATAAATCACCATAAAATCATTAAAAATCCTATGAGGCATTTAAGCAGTAATTCCAAATTTTGAGAAATTTAAGAGGTGTTTAGGCTTACCGTTCCTAATTTACCACTTTAGGCAGCAAGTACTGTAAATATATATCCAAAAATCACAATAAAATTATAGAAGCTTTATGGTAACCTAAAACCATCAGAAACCAACTACCATAATGTTTCTCCAATATTTGGGCTCTGAATTTATTTTAATGTAAACACCAATTTTTCTTGCTTAGTGATAGAGGTACAATTTTTAATACTCTAAAAATCCATAGAAAATTACAGGGTGACTATCATTGTTTGAAACACCCACTGACCAAATTTCATAAATTTCCAATTAATAATTGGGCACTATTTGTATTTTTGACTACATATCTCAAATGGTAAGTTAAAGAAGCAAGTACCCAAAATAATTAGATAAAACTCTCAAGAAAAATACAGAAGGTATACCATGCTATAAGATGCCCTAATCCAAGATTTCATAACATCCCAGTGAATATAAATTCCAAAATCATCAAAGTAAATATCTAGGGCACAATTAGAGTTGTGAATCAAGTACAGTATAAATTAACCCAAAACTCCCAACAAAATTATATCATAGCCATTTAGACAAGAAAATAATCCTGCCCAAATTGTATTTGATTTGTAGATCAGTTGATAGCATAATAGTTCAAATTAAGGTTGGTGACCTAAACTAGGGTTAGGGTTTTAGGTAACCTAACTGTCTCTTAAAGCCCCTTAGATTTTGTCCAGAGAGCTATAATGGCCCCATGGTCCTCTCCACCAAATTTCAAGTCAGTCCAAGGTCATTTGACCCCATGACCTTCATAACCCTAAAAATCCCCATTAAGGGACTTACCCTAGGGTTCTAGGGCTACCCTATCCCAAACCATATCAAATTACATTGGACGGTGTGTCATGCCCCAAACAGCCAGTGGACGAAATATCAGCCTCTGTTGAGGTTGTTTGACCACTCAAATCCCAAAAGGAATGAATTGACCTAATTAACCCTATAAGGGCCAACCTAGGGTCGAGTTAAAACTCCATCAAAACAGTTCCAAATGAAGTGGAATTTTTACCAGAGTTCTAACATTTCCCCTAAGATCTCCCACCGAAAGTTTCAAGAATTTTGAGGTGTTTAGGACACCTAACTAAATTATACATGAATTATTAAATTTTTATAAAAACTATAGATCAATATTCTCCAAAAATTCTAATTTTTGGATAAGACATAGGTATGGCTAATAATAGCCCATACCCTAAATTTCAAGTCATTTGGAATTCTGGATTGATGTGGGCATCCAAATCAATCTCAGGTCTACCCTACGGATAGTCCTCACAAAAATGTGTGTTGTGGTCTAACCAGGAATCCAAATCGGGTGAAATTAATTTTGAGTTAAACTAGACTTCAAGGGATACATTTTCTATGTTGACCACGTTTTATGTTTCAGCCCCTACGGGCTACAATTTTCAGTTTAAACTTAGTGTACAGTAAAGGGAATTAATTTCTAATTATACAATATATAATATGATAAAATAACACTGTTCATCTTCTTCTTTACCCGAACACGAACAGAACCAGAAAAACAACTATTCCTATAGCTTTTCTAAAGCTATTTCCCAGCCACCCAGCCGTCTCCCTGGCCGGCCACCACCACCACCACCTCTGTTGAGGTGAGGGCTACCGTCGGGCGGCGGCACGGCCGCCGGAGAGGCGGTTTCCGGCGAACCCGCCACCATGAAATTTCGGAAAACCATGGAAACGCTCACCGATCCAGCTCTTTTGAGCCCGATATCTCTCCAAATGATTTATAAGATCTATCCATAGAAGAAGAGGTAGAGGAGGACCTTATTCGAGGTTTGGAGTCGAGCCGATCGTCGGGATGCTATTTGCGCGGTGGTGGCGTCGTCAGAATCCTTCTACAGCGCAGCACAAACTTCAATCTGTCGGGTCAGGGTGGGAAACTTCATCTCTAAGCCTAAGGGACCTTTTTAAAGGTAAGAAATGGGGAGTGGGTGGTTATAGGATGTCCATCCATTATTGCCTCTTCAAGAGCAAGCTCGGCCATGGTGGAGGGGAGCTGAAACGGCTTTGTAACAGCTTGAGGAGGGCTGGAAACTTTTCCTCTCCCTAAGAGGAGTTGAATTCAGCCGTTTAAGGTGAAGAGGGAAGGCCATGGCATCAAATACCATTGACGGCCATGAAGGCTTGGGCTCGGCCATGGCTGGAAGAGGAGGAAACGGCTGCCACGTGGCACAGCCGGTCAAACATCACAAAATAAGACTTAACTAAGTCTTAATAGGAGAAAACGGCCCATTAAGACATTATGGCCCGCTTCCCGAAATGGCCCGCTTCAACTGAACCAGCACCCAGCCAAAAAGATCGGCCAGAAAAAAAAACTAAGTAAAATGGCATTGAGTGAGCTCTGCTCACTCAACGCCATCCATGCTACGGCATTGAGTGAGCTCAGCTCACTCAACGCCATCCCAATTACGGCATTGAGTGAGCTCTGCTCACTCAACACCATCAGAATGGCCTCCCAGACTATGGCATTGAGTGAGCTCAGCTCACTCAACGTTATCCGGATTATGGCGTTGAGTGAGCTCTGCTAACTCAATGCCATCCAGAATAAGCCCTTTATAAATGATGGCGTTGAGTGAGCTTAGCTCACTCAACGACGTCCAGATTATGGCATTGAGTGAGCTGAGCTCACTCAACGCAGTCCATATTATGGCTTTGAGTGAGCTTAGCTCACTCAACGCCATCTAGGTTATGGCTTTGAGTGAGCTTAGCTCACTCAACGCCGTCCATGTTATGGCGTTGAGTGAGCTTAGCTCACTCAACGCAGTCAAGATTATGGCTTTGAGTGAGCTTAGCTCACTCAACGCCGTCCAGGTTATGGCTTTGAGTGAGCTTAGCTCACTCAAAGCTGTCTAGGTTATGGCGTTGAGTGAGCTTAGCTCACTCAACACCGTCCAGGTTATGGCGTTGAGTGAGCTTAGCTCACTTAATGCCGTCCAGATTATGGCTTTGAGTGAGCTTAGCTCACTCAACGCCGTCCAGGTTATGGCTTTGAGTGAGCTTAGCTCACTCAACACCATTCCAAGGTCATGGGCGTGACGGATCGGTCACGGGCGTTTCTGACCTATGTTGAAATTTTTGAGCTCGACGATCGTCTTCCTGAGGTCGATGATCATCGAAGGGGGTCACGCCCTAGGTAACGGGCATGACGGGTCGGTCAAGGGTGTGATCACCCCTTGACTCAAAATCTTGGTCGACAAACTTTTATTCCTGGGCTTCCTAGGGTTCTGTTAAGACAAAACCACTCTCAAGGGTCTAGTCGGAAATGGGATGTTATAGAAAGTGTTATTAGAATTCTTAGAAACTTACATCCCCTCTAAAATAGTTTAGGACCATTTAGTGTACTTTTATTCATAATTTTATTACATAGCTATATGATCTTAGATGTTCATGAAACATAGGCAATGATCTTATATAATTGTTATAAATCTCTTGAAATTTTGGTTTGAATTTTGGACTAACTTTTATAGTACTTCATTCACAAACCCTAATTTTGCCTTGATCATAGGATAATTATTTATGGGTTAATTATTCATTGGAAAATTAAGAAACTTGGTTTAAAGACTTTCTAAGGCTTCATTATGCTCTGTGAATTTTTATAAAATTATTGGAAGAGTTTTCATACACGACGCTTCACAAGATGCTTAGTGTTGAGTATTTTTAAATGATTTATTTATTTGACTAAAGTTGTTTAGAAAATTATTATTTTTGGTCAGTAGACTTTTCTAGTCACTTTTAACATCTGGTAATTTTCTCATAATTTTTGGAGGTAAATATCTTTTTGGAAAATTGAAAATTTCAGTATTTATTGTTATTTTGATGATATACATTTGTTGTAATTTTTTTGAGGCCATATCTTGTCAGGAAATTATACTTGGTGTTCACAAGCCTAGGTGGCCTGATTTTGCTGAAAATAAAATAAATACTAAATAAATTAGGAAAATTATAGTCTTATGGATTTAATCTTAAAATATCATGATTGATCACCAGTAATAATCTTTGGTCATTTGGATGATTATTTGGAGTATCACAATTCATGCACACCATATAGCTCATTAGGTCTTCATATAGTAAAAAACTGTAGAATGAAGGAATCATATGAACCTTAGAATAGGATAAAAAGGGTAGTTAGTGCAACTAATCTGGTTGAGTATGAATGAGGTCACCAATGGAAGAAGTCAAGCTGTGAGAGCCGGGTTGACTAGGGGCAAGGTTTGCTCGGGATCGACGATGAATCGTCTTTCCCTTGGAGAAAGTGTAAATATACATAGGGTTTGTTTAAGTGTAATACTAAGATAGTTTAGGACATGGCTAGATACCAACAATAATAAGTACCTTGCAAAAGAGAGATTTGGGTTTCATGCAGTCATAGTTTCTAGTGCCCTCGAGAGCCCTTCATAGGTAATGCCCTGAGCAGTCCAAGGTTAACCCTAAACTATAACACTATACTGTTAGTGCAAGATTAATTCTAAGAACTTCACTTAACTAACCCCATAGTCACGAGAGGCTAGTTCTATTTAGACTCACGAGCGGTAGGCTCGGCGGTGGTAGGTACAGACTAATTAGTTCGCGTATCCAGTGGCTCGGAAGGTTGTTGTGACGGACGGGTTATTCTAGGGAACCGACCACTCAGAGATTAATATTTATCATAATTGCCTGTGCATAAAAGTGGCGGGTCTTAAGTTTTCTTGTGTTGTCACACCGACAGAGGAATGATAAATCTGGATTATGTAGTGGTTGGGACTGGCTTGCCAGTATCTGTGGAGACTCTTACCTAGTGACCCTACACTTGACAACGAAAGACTTGCAGGTTTATCGGCATTAGCTCATGGAGACTCTAGTGTGTGCTTCAGAGGCGTACGTAAAGGCTAGGCCTGGTAGTGCGGTTACCCTCCTAGGAGTGGGGTGGCCCAACCCACTATCTCCGTAGGCCACTACGGAGACTCCTGGGAGTGAAGCTAGCTTCCAAAATTGTGGAACTAAAGGTCTGTGCGTATAGAGTCGTGTGCGTGTGTCGCACTTGTATGAACATAGCATTAAACCAGCATAACATAGCATATCTTGTCATCATTGCATTTAAACCCCTACTCCTATCCTATAAATTAGTATGAGACTTTTTACATGATAGGCCTCGCAAAACAACCCCTTAACTTATGATTTTGTATGGGCATTCTTATAAGTTAAGGTTACTTATTTTATAACTTACTTTACTTACTTTATCTGTGGTAGAAGGTAGCCATAGTTCATTACTTGTACTTTTATTACTTATAGTGTAGTATGTTCTTACTGCTCTGTACTTTACTTGTTTATATTACTGCTATCTTGTTATAGTTCCTTTGTACACACTCCTGCTAGGGTAGTTGTCACCTGCTCTTGTTCATTCTCCACCTTAAATATCTTCACTTTCCTCCTCTTCACACAGTGCCTAGTAGTCACGGGTGTGAGGTGAAGACGATAGTGGCTTAGTATTTTGACTAACGGTCGGTGGACCACATCATTTTAGGAATTCGAGGTGATGCACCAGTCGTAGGAGGATAGTAGGACTTGAGGAGTAGTTACATCGCACTATCGCTGTTACTCGGCTACAGTTCGAGGACGATTTTCAGTTTGCTTCTGGTAGATGTGTGAGTTGTGTGAGAGAGATTATTTGTATTGGACATGTACCGGGCTTAAGCCCATTTTCGACTCTCTTTAATACTTTGTAGTCATTGTGGACTATTGCTCTTTTATAGATATTGATAGTGAGCTGTGATCTGTGGACTTGTATTACTTACTCTCTCTTTTGTTGGCCTACTGTAACGTGATCATTTTAGCTGACAGGATTGACGTTATGCGGTGGTATCTAACTTGGTAGTTGGAGTCACCGTAAGGCGGCGACTCTGGGCGTAAGACCCAGTGGTGAAAAAAATGGGGTCTTACAATATAAAACTCTTGAATGCAGAAGTGAGCCCGAACGGAGTCATAGTGAACTCGTATAAACCCTATCTCGAGCTGAACACTGTCTTCTGAATATCTTCCACTTGAATACTCAATGATAGTACCCCGAGTGCAAATCCAACTTGGTATCGGATAGGTGTTCAGTACCGTCTATCGGTTGAGTTCCCGGTAGTCTATGCACAACCGTAGGGACCCATCCATCTTCTTAAAAAACAATATAGGGGCTCACCAGGGTGATGAACTGGGATGAAAAAACACTGATTCGACCAAATCCTGCAACAAACCTCTAAACTCAGCGAGTTCCTTTGGAGCCATTCTATTAGAGGTTCGAGAGATGTGCTTGGCACCTGATACGAGTTTAATTAGAAAGTCCACTTCTCTATATGGGGAAAATCCTGATAGCTTCTCGAGAAATACCTCGAGAAAATCCAGCAGCACCGACAAATCTTTCATTCTTAACATCATCTCTTTTAATTCAAAACATATCACATACACCTCTTCCCCTTTCATATGGGCCTTAAGGGTCTGAATTAAAGATAACAACAATCATGGTGTGAATCTTATACCTTGGAAAATGACCACAGAGTCTCCATTGTTGGATCTAGTGGCCAACCTTAAAGGGTGTGAATAAGGTTTGCGTTGTTTATCAAAACTTCAAATTATTTCGTTCCAAGAAAAAAAAACTAGTTCTAGAATGCGGGGCGTTAGGTTGCTAATGCACGACAGTATGTCTCAGAACTGGTTTTTTGGGGAAGATTCTCCCCTGGAGATCTATGCACTCTTCAGTACAACACAAACTAATATTCAAAATAGTACACGCAAGTAAAGAAGCAGAAAATGAATTTCATTGCAAAAAAACTTAATCAACAACCATTTATAATTACAAAATCTTGATCACCATGACGCCGGAGATCGAAGACGCTGAATGAAAAAACTTTTACACAAACTAATATTCACAGCAGTACACGTAAGTAAAGAAGTAGAAAATGAATTTCATTGCAAAAAACTTAATCAACAATCGTTTACAGTTACAAAATCTTGATCTTCATGACGCCGGAGATCGAAGGGGCTGAATGAAAAACTTTTTGTTTTCTATATTTACCCGCTCCCCGGACCGATTGGCTCTCTCCCTTTCTCTCCATGAAAGGTCTTCGAGCCAGCTCTTCATCTCCACGCAAGGAGGGGTCTTAGAGCCCTGCTATATCACCTGATCTAGACGTCCCTTCCCCGGGATGATATCTCATAGGATCCTACTGATGAAGATTTTATAGTTTTAAAAATAAATCCAAACTAATTATATCCCAAAATATGCAAGTGTACCTATCAAAATATAGTATAGGAAATGTCGTATTTAGACACGGGGCTTGTTGAGTACTTGTGCTCATAAGGAAGAGCTATTATTTTATCAGACAAAAAGTGGGTTGATTTGTAATACTAAGGAAGAAAAAAGAGTTGTTACTTAAGAGAATTACGATGTTTTTAAAAGCTAGCACTTGATCTAGAATCCTTTTGGATTAGAATAAATTTCCACGAAGTTATAAAATACAAGCATCTAAATTATTAACATCGACCACGGAGGTTCCCTAGCTACGAAGCACCTCTCTCGAGAATAAACATTCGACTGACCTTAGTTTGATCGATTAAGACCTCTCGGCCAGTCAAAACCCATAAGGATGCTTTAAGTCGTGAACGCCACTTTTGGATTTGACTCCAATCCGAAAGATTTATTTCTTCCTCTCTCGAGGAGTGCATGCAACTCCCTTTATCCTTGAGCGATCTACTCTTATCCACAACCTCTCAGTAAATCTCAGATATGGATATAAGATCGAATAAACATAATTGCAACTTATGAATTCGATTAAATTTAATTCAAAGATAAACCGAAGTACATAAAATAGAGTGCTTGATAATTTGAGACAAAAAGAAGAAATTTATTCCATTCCAAAGTTCATCATGATCAAGTGCTAAATGGAAATTAGCTACTTATCATAATGGGAGAATTACATAAAAAGTTAAAAAAGAGACATGATTATAAAAGTACTTGAAATAATAAGAATAAAAGTTACAGTACGAATTCAAAAATTCAAGAAATAAAGTTAAAAATACAGAACTACAACTCCCAAAATATCTCCCCCAGCTCCTGAAATTTTATGGAATTTATAGGAAAAAGTGTTGGAAAGTCACGCCCCTAGGTCATGCCCGTGACCTAGGGCGTGTAAGGCTTGAAACCGTCGTCTTCAAGGCCCGGGAGCATTGGAGAAAAATTGTTGTCATAAATAACGGTACGCCATAGAGTCATGCCTTGTAGTCAAGCCCGTGACTTGATGGTCACGCCCGTGTCAAGGGCATGTACTTTTAATCCAATGTGGCATTGGACTCTGGAACACCTGTAGGGGACACGCCCGCCGATACGCCCGTGATCTGATGGTCACGCCCGTATCATGGGCGTGTACTTTTAATATGACATGGAAATGGATTCTTGAGCACCTGTAGGGGTCATTCCCGCTTGACACGCCCGTGACCTAGCAATCACGCCTGTGACCTAGCATTCACGCCCATGATCGCAACGTGAAATTGGCATTTTTCTAGTTTTGCCCAGTTTCGTCTCTTGATCAGTCCTGTAAGCTCCAAATTGCAATTGGCAGCCGAGATTGAGCCCAAAATAAGAAATTAAATAAATTAGATAATAAATTCATAAAAAATATTTATAAATTAATTAATTATTAAATAAAAACTATATAAAAATAAGGATGAAATTAAAGTTATCCCCTACCCCTGATTCCGACGACCTTCCCCGGTCAATTTCCTTCACCACAAGTAAAATAGATAAAAGAAAAAGAATCCAATAAATGTTTAAAGGATTTAAAATATTAAAATCAACCTCTTGACGATTCCTCCTTCGAGCGATCTGCGACCTGTTCTTGTGATCTTCGTGTACTTGCAACCGGTCGACTCTTTGTAGTCGATGTACTCCTTGGCATGTCGGAGTTCTTCGTGCACGAAAGGGAGGGAGGCGGCTTCCTTTTTTTTGCGATAAAGACAACATAACGGACCATAGAGAGGCGGTCGAAGCCTTAGAGTCGTAAATTTTAGTCTCTTTTTGTCTTCGTAAGGAGAAAAGAAAATGATAGGCCTTTTATACGGCTTTGTGAAAATAGGCTACAACAAGCGGTAACACTAGCACTCGGCGGTAGGTTCTTGCGTTTGATGTGACAGGTGTCCTGCAAATATGGAAAAATATTTAAAACGAATATTTTTCCCTTTTTGAAAGATAGCGTGATGTAGTAGGAAAGGTAACGACACGCGGTAGGCCAGCTGTCTCGATGAATCTTTCTCGACGATCGTTGAGTGGCTAATGCGACACGGTATAATTTTATCACCCAGCTATAGAATGGTATCACCTTGCTAAAGGTCGGGCATCTCCATGGCTATCACTGCGCAGTACAAAGCTAGCGCAAGCACGGTAGCATCCTGTGCTCCTGGTCCAATTAATTCTTCGAGCTACCATTGGTGGTAGCTCTAGCGTGATGCGGTAGAATCTCGTGCGCCTTGTCAATTTAATTCAGCCTACCGCCCGACATTAACTACTACCGCTGGGCGGTAGGGGCCATAGGAGAGCTTCCTGCATCGCTTGGACCTGTAAACCTGTACAGTATACCAAACACAAGACATGATCAAATACAACATGGGAATTTATATCATCAAACTGAGGACATGTGAACCGCCGGCTCCAACAAACTCCCACTTTCGATAATATCAAATCCCGTTAATGAGATATAATAATAAGTGCATCATACAGTGTATATATACGAGATAAGCTTTAAAGCCAGGTTTCAGGTTCTATATAACTTCCCATACACACGCGCTCCCCCTATATATGTGTTTTACATGCTCCCCCTATCTACATTCACACAATGACATGAGCTCCCCTTATATGTGTTCTCCCCTTACCCATGACTCATTTCATGAACCAGCTATTCTCCTCCTTTGATATTATTGAAAGGGGGTAGACGAGACCACAAAGAAACATATTCATGCACGGAAGAAATAAAGGCCATGTATGATGAGCAGGAAAATGAAGGAAAACAGTGCACATTTTTAGATAGTGAAAAAATGAGAGGAGATAAACAATAGGGGTCACCAAACACAAAATCAGAAAGGATATGGCATCAAGGTAAAAATTATGAGTCTAGTACGTAGAAATGGTTTTAAATAAACGTTCAGAGTTACAAAAGATTGGACACCACAGGTAAACTAAGTGCAGAATAATTTAGAGTACAATGCTACAAGAATTATAGAATTAATATAGAGGAACATTGTACATATTACAAATAGAAATCATGTGCTCGACCTTACGTGCTAGTGACATATAGCGTCGTGTCTGTCCAATTCTTATGTGTGGAAGTGTTAGATTGAGCAATGACGTATGTACGTATAGCATCAGAAGACCAACCTCAAGTAGAGTTAATATTCATGACATGGTTTATCTCAGTGATTAAATATGTTATCGCGAGAGGAATAAAGTGAAAAATCACGTCACGTTGCTATCTAAGTTAAACCAAGGCAAAAACTAGGGGCACTAAGCTTAAGGTTCTTGTTAGTGCATAAGATCAAAATGATTTTTGGACCAAGGTGCTTATCCTCACAATGCGCAAAAAGAGTTATCAGGAGGAGTGAGTAGTGCTTGGGGTATCCTTGACACATGTCTTGATTGCATTCATTTTTTTATACGCGTTGGGTTATTAATTTTTTAAAAAAACTGTTTAGAGTTCAAGGACCCCAAATCAATCGAAATCTACCCACATAGATAGATAAACTTTAACTTGTATATACAGGACATAACTGATGAGTTGTATCTATATGCATTTTTTATTATTTTATTTAAGTAGTTTTAGAATGTTTTAGTTATTTTTCTTTAATAAATATGCTGCTTTTTGTAGAAACTGATCTAACTTGGTTTATTTTGATTTTCTGAAATTTTTCAGAAAATGGTCAAAAATTGACCTGACACGCCCGTGTCATGCTGACCGACACGCCCGTGTCACCCCTCGACAATCAACCATCGTCGACCGAAACTCGACAATCAACACTTCATCAACCTGAGCAGGACACGCATGTGTCCGTAGACCCGACAATGTCGTTACAGCCAATCATTGCCTTCATCCAGTCGACACTCAACACCACTCAATGTTGTCAGCCACTCAATGCATTTACTGTTCACCTCTCAAACCTCTCAAAGACAGTCAATGCTTTTACTGTTCACCTCTCAAAGCCACTCAATGCTTTTACTGTTCACCTCTCAACACAGCTCAACGCCATCAACACGACACTAAACACCAGCGTGTCATGCCCGTGTCTAAGCATGATACGCCCGTGTTAGTCACGTGTCCCGTCCCGAAGCATCCAGAAACAAGCCAGCTCGCCAGATTTCGCTAAGTCAAGCATGGAAACTGTGACACGCCCCCCAACACGCACGTGTTGTAGGCCGTGTCATGCCCGAAATTTTGTCTATAAATAAAAAAATTTTGTAAGGTCCAAGGGTTCACTTTTTTGAGCGAAATTTAGTGTGTTTTGTGGGCTTCTTGGTGTGTTCCATTTCCATGTAAGGAGAACATTCTCCCCCGCTTTTTATTTTGTCTTAGCTTTGTAATAATTCTTTTTCATCAATAAAAACATGTTAGCTTTTCTCTTGTTAAATGGTCTTGGAATGAACTTGTGTGCCCACTTTGTTCTTCTTTTTATTCTCATGTTTTTCATAGTGTTTCTCTTTATGAAAAGTGTGTGTGTGTGTATGAGTTTAACTAGTTAATTTCTTCATGCTTTTAATTTGTTGTTATGTTAGATTTTATTTTAGTTTTTATTTGAAAAAATGAAATGTTATTAGGATAGTTTTTCTTCAAGCTTTTATGATACTTTAAAATGGTAACTTTCCCATCCTAATGAGTTTTGAAAAATAGATTTTAAAAGTGATTTTAATTTTCTTTAACTTAGTCTTTGTTTAAGTCGTAAAACTTTTTTGTCCTTTTAAATTTTATTTTTATTTTTTCAACACTTTTATAAACTCTTAAAAATGAAAAAGTTATAATTTTAATGTTTAGGCACCTTTGATTTTAACTTTAATTTCCAATAACTTTTCCTTTTTATATTTTTATTTCATCTTTTTAGTGTTTTTAACAAATTCTTAGAATAGAAAAGTAGTTGTTTTAAATTTTAGGTTACTTTAATTTTGTTTTTAATTTTGTTCTTTTAAATTTCATGTTGTGTGTGTGAGTTTATGGGATAATTTTTCATGCTTTATTTTATTGCATTCTTTCAATTATGTAGAGTGTGTGAGTGTATGAGATAAATTTTCATGCTTTATTTTATCACTTTCTTCAATTATGTAGAGTGTGTGTGTGTAGGAGATAATTTTATTGATTTCTTTCAATTAATGTAGAGTGTGTGTGTGTGTGTGCATGTATTTCTGTCTACTCATTAGAGTTAAATGGAGTGCTTTAATTTCCCGCCGACTCATTTGAGTAGGACTTGTGCGCGCATTTATTTACACCTACTCGTTAAGATTTAAATGGCGTATTTTCATTTAACGCCTACTCATTCAAGTAGAACTTGTCATTTACCATCTACTCATTTGAGTAGGACTTGTACACGCATTTATTTTCGCCTACTCGTTAAAAGTTAAATGGCATGTTTTCATTTCCCGCCTACTCATTCGAGTAGGTCTTGTCTTTACTTTATTTATGGTTTTGAAGTGTGCGTGAGTTCTCATTTAAGTTAGCTTTTCAATTTTTCTAATGTTGTGTTGTTTATGTTTTCTTCTTATAATCTTTTAGTGTTTAGTCTCAAACTCGCGCCTCATTAAAACCATAAAGCCTCCCCATACCGATGAGTGGCTAATCGTCTTTAGCCCTTGACATCGAAGAGCATTGGGACATATAAAATGATTTGAAAAAATTAATGTTCTTTATTTTTATTTTAATTTAAGGACTTAAGGTTTGCCCCGGGTTAACGCGTACGACCACATAATCGATGTGTAGTCTCTATTTCCGTTATCCATATGCTAGCTTGCCGAGAGGCCGTGCATATGGACCGATCCCCCTTGGGTAAATAGAATTGCATACATACCCTCGAGAGAGGAGAAGCATAGTTCTACCGGATTGGGTTCCCTACCCAATAGCGGGGTTCTCAGCGTAAAGCGGGCATTAAGAGGAATCCTTTGTCGGACTAACGTTCGGTCGAATTGTCTTAGCATTCAGGTGAGTGATATTACCTAAAGATAGGTGTGCTCATTTTTTTGGAACCTCCACGGCCAAGTTGCCTTTTATTAATTTGAAAATTAAGTTCAATAATTATCAAGAATTATTTTAGTCTAAATTCGATTCTGTGCCGAGCGTTAAACCGTCATCGAATTAATATAGTAATTTTCATCTTTCTTTTATTTCCGTTGTTAGTGACAAACAAAAATCCACCTTACTTTCAGTAAAATAATAGTCCTCCTGGAGGAGTAGGAATAATCAACCCGACCCCAAGAACAATACGACCTCGGTATTCTCCCGAATATCTAGTACTACATGCAATAGGTGCACTTGCCTCCTTTCGTTAGAAACTTTGATTTTCTAGCAAGTCCGCGACGGTCGATTCATCGAACCAACCACCCCAATAAGAGTCTGCTCGCGGGCCCATCAATTTTTTGGCGCTGTTGCCGGGGAGCAACCTCGTTATTTCGAATCCGGGAATCTATTACTTTTACTTTACTTTCATATTAAAAAGCAAAAAAAAGAAATTTTTTTTACTTAAAAACTACTTAAAAACAACAAAAAATCCCCACTTGTCTTAATTATCTTTATTTCATTTTTTTAGGGTGTATGACCCGTGGACATCCTTCGGATTCATAATCTTTTGATTTTAATCCTGAGATAGACCGCACCCTTGCGGGCATTCGATCTCAATGCCAAGATCAAACTTTGGAACCCGAAGTATCTATCGGAGAACCCCCTACTATTTTTTTGGCCGACCATATTCCAAATGTGGCCGTGAAGCGTACAATGTCTAACTACACCCGACCAAATTTGGACGATATCGGGTCGAGTGTTATTCGCCCTACGGTGGAGAATAATAATTTTGAAATAAAGTCAAGTGTAATCAAAATGATCCAAAATTCTGTATAGTTCGATGGACGGATGGAAGAGGACCCTAATGTCCACTTGTCCATCTTTTTGGAGATTTTTGACACATTCAAAATTAATTGTGTCACTGATGATGCCATTCGTCTGCGCTTATTACCCTTCTCCCTCAAATCCAAAGACAAGGCGTGGTTGAATTCCCTCCAGTGAGGATGTATCAATAGCTGGACTGAATTGACGGAACGGTTCCTAACAAAGAACATTCCGCACGCAAAAATAGCAAAGTTATTGTCGGACATTTCTTCATTTGTGCAAAACGATTCTGAGTCTCCATATGAGAATTGAGAACGGTTTAAGGTATTCCTCCGCCGGAGCTCGCACCACGCGCTGCCAACTGTGTTGCAGGAACAAATTTTTATAACGGCCTTAATTTCCAAATGCGTTTAATCATTGATGCAGTTGTCGGGGGCACCCTTAATAATAAGACCCCTGAGCCCGCCCTGACTTTATTCGAAGAGATTGGTATGAACTCCTATAAATAAAACGTCTTGCGGGGACGCCCGAAGTCGGCGGCTTGCATTTTTGACGTCGATGCCACTCCTCTGTTAACCCTTCAAATTGAAAGGTTAACAAAGCAGGTGGCGGAGATGACTTATGCCTCCTCCACTCCGCCTTGTTTTATTCCCCCCAACGTTTGCGTGGCTGAAGAGTTCGTGGACTTCTTGGGAAATTAAGGTCGCCCTTCCTTCAACCCCAACAACAACCCTTATAGTAATAACAATAATCCGGGTTGGAGAAATGACCCCAATTTCTCTTGAAGCAACCCGAACAATGCGCAGTGTCCCCCTACTTCTTCCGCGCCCGCATTTTTTCCGCCTCCTCCTCCAAAAGTTATAATGATTGAGGAAAAGTTTTACAAATACGTCACGTCAAACGAGTCCAATATCCGGAATATTACCGGATCGCTAAAAAATTTAGAATTACAGGTTGGACAGGTTGCCCGACTCATATCGGAACGTGCGCAGGGGGCACTACTAGGGAATACGGAGCCCAACCCACGGGAGAACCTAAATTCTATAACCCACCGTAGTGGTAAGGAGGTAGTCGATCCAAAATGGATCGATCGTCGGGTACATATCTCTCCTCCGACCCCTCTTCCCCCTTCTTATATTACGCCACCTTTATCGATTTTAAACGAAAACATTATTTTAAACAAGGCCTTGGCATATCCACTTAGGTTAGAAAACGAGCGTATGGACGTGCAATACAAAAAATTTATTTTATTATTAAAACAAATTCATATTAATGTTCCTTTTTGTGAGGCTATCTCGCAAATGCCCAAATATGCGAAATTTTTAAAAGCACTACTTTCTAATTAACGTAAATTAGAGGATGTTTCGCATATCTCTCTCAACGTTGTCTCCTCAGCGGCTCTTACTAATAAATTGCCTACAAAACAAAAATACTCGGTAAGGTTTTCCATCCCGTGCATTTTTTACAATATATTAGTAAAATATGCCTTAGTAGATTTAGGGGCTAGCATTAATTTGATGCCATTCTCGCTCTTTCAACGTTTAGGTTTGGGTACTCCTAGTCCTACGAATATGCACATCCAATTAGCGGAATGCTCGATTAAGTTCCCTATCGGGGTAGTGGAGGACGTCCTATTCCGAGTAGACAAGTTTTCCATTCCGATAGACTTCATCATATTAGACATAGAAGTGAACACTGAGGTATTAATAATACTCGGTCGCCCTTTTCTCGCCACCTCCCACGCACTAATAAATGTTAGTAATGGTCAACTTCTCCTCCCGGTAGGAGATGATCAAGTTACTTTCTCTATTAATCCCTCGATGGACAATTTGTCTTTGAGTGACGATTTCTGCTATTCTTTAGATAGCTTTTTGGAGATCGTTCTTCTCCCATTTTCGAGTCCGTATTTTTAAAAGAAGATATTAATGCACTCGAAAATTTTTATTGCGATGAGGATACCTCTATAGACTTGCCTTTTGAACCAATTGTTAAGAAAGACATAGAATTTAAAACCTCGCTAGAAGAACCACCCACCCTAGATCTTAATCCCTTACCCGAATCACTCAAATACACTTTTTAGGGAAAAGGCGATACGCTTCCCATTTTATTTCTTCGGAGTTGAGTGATTCGGAGACTTCCAATTTATTGGAATTTTTACTTAAACATCGCCACACAATTGTATGGCAAATCTCTGACTTAAAGGGAATTAACACCTAATTTTGTAACCATAAGATATTTCTTAATGATTATTGCCGTAAAACGATTCAGCCGTAGAGACGTCTTTACCCAAACATGAAAGACATTGTTAAGGCCAAGATCATTAAGTTGTTAGATATTGGAATTATCTACCCTATTTCGGACAGTGCATGGGTTAGTCCCATGCATGTCGTGCCCAAGAAGGGCGGTCTAACTGTAGTGGTGAATGGGCACAACGAACTCGTCCCAACTCGTACTATTACGGGTTGGAGTGTGTGCATCGATTATCGCAAACTTAATGATGCTACCAGAAAGGACCATTTCCCACTACTGTTTCTCGACCAGATTTTAGAGCGTTTATCTGGTCATCCATATTATTGTTTTCGTAATGGTTTATCGGGGTTTTTCCAAATCCGTATTTCCCCCGATGACAAAGAGAAAACAACTTTTACTTGCCCATTTGGCACCTTCGCATACCGAAGAATGGCATTTGGACTTTATAATGCACCGACTACATTCTAAAGATATATGCTAGCGATCTTTGGCGAGCTAGTAGAAGACATTATGGAAGTCTTTATGGATGACTTTTCTATTTTCGGACACTCTTTTCCTGATTGCCATCAAAATTTAAATCATGTCCTCCAACGGTGCGAGGACTTAAGCCTTGTTCTAAATTTGGAAAAATGTAACTTTATGGTTCGAGGAGGTTTGGTCCTCGTCAATAAGATTTCGATTAAGGGGATAGAGGTAGATAAGGCCCAGGTAGAAATTATAGAAAAGCTTCCGCAACCAACAAACAGAAAATCTATTAGGAGTTTCTTAGTCCATGCGGGCTTTTACCAATGATTCATTCAAGACTTTTCAAAAATAACAAAGCCCTTACTCACCTCTTGGAAAAGGAATCAGGTTTAATCTTTAGTAGTGAATGCTAGTCCGCATTTAATTTAATAAAACAAAAACTTATCACCTCACCAATTTTAGTGGCCCTTAATTGGTCTCTTCCGTTCGAAATCATGTGCGGCGCTAGTGATATTGCGTTAGGTGTCGTTCTTGGCCAATGCATAGAAAAACATTTTCAGCCAATTTATTATGCTAGCAAGACGCTCACTTCCGTACAAGTGATTTACACGACGACTGAAAATGAACTCTTAGCCTTCATTTTCGCTTTCGATAAGTTTCGCTCATATTTAACGTTATCTAAAGTTATCGTATATACTGATCACTTCACCCTTAAATATTTATTAGATCAAAATGATGTGAAGCCCCGACTTCTTCGATGTATTCTCCTCCTACAAGAATTTGATTTGGAGATCTGGGATAAGAAGGTCGCGGAAAATCTTGCAGCAGACCACCTCTCTCGCTTAGAAAATCCGGGTGCAGAAGTGCTCGTCGAATCTGACATAAATGACAGATTCCCCGAGGAACGCCTCCTTGCCATTCATTTATCTTCGTCATCTTCACCTTTGTTCGTAGATTTTGCAAACTATTTATTTGCGCGGGTACTTCCAAAAGAATTTTCAAGTCATCAAAAGAAGAAATTCTTTTCTGACTTGAAAATTTTCTTTTGGGAGGACCCATTTCATTTTCGTATCTGAGCGGACCAAGCAGTTCGAAGATGCATTGCGGGTGTGGAGTGCTTTAAAATACTTAGGCACTGCCATGAGGGTCCAGCCAGTGGGCATTATCAAGCCAACCGGACCTCTCAGAAGGCGCTAGAGGCGGGCTTCTTTTGGCCCACTCTCTTCAAAGACGCTAACAATTTTGTACGCGCATGCGATAGCTGTCAGCGGTCGGGTAACATCTCTCATCGCGACGAGATGCCTCAAAATTTATTTTTAGAATGCGAAGTCTTCAATTCATGGGGCATAGATTTTGTTGGCCCCCTACCTCCGTCTTTCAAAAATATGTATATTTTAGTGTTGGTCGACTACGTATCGAGGTGGGAGGAAGCGCAAGCTCTCCCCACCAACGATGCGCGAGTCATCGTTACATTTCTTAAAAAGCTATTTTCTCGCTTCGGCACGCCTCGCGCAATTGTTAGTGATAGGGGAACACATTTCTGTAACGCTCTTATGGCTAAGACGTTAGCTAAATATGGATTCACACACAAACTTGCCACCCCTTACCACCCATAAACAATTGACCAATTTGAGGTAGTAAATCGAGAGACTAAGCGTATATTAGAAAAAAACCGTTTCACTAAATAGTAAAGTTTGGTCCGTTAAAATTTACGACGCGTTATGGGCGTATCGTACGACATACAAAACCGCAGCCGGTTGTACTCCGTTTCGATTAGTCTATGGCAAGGCGTGTCATTTACCCGTAGAATGAGAACATCGCGCTCTTTGGGCTTTAAAACTCTTAAAACTCGATGCTAACTTAGCAGCTCAAAATAGAAAACTGTAACTAAATGAGCTCGATGAATTGCTTGCGAACGCCTACGAGAGCAATAAGTTCTATAAGGAGCATTCTAAGTTATATCACGATCGAGAAATCAAGTCCCCAAAATTTTTTTCTCCGGGCGATCTTGTCCTTCTTTATAATTCACGTCTTAGACTTTTTCCAGGTAAACTTAGATCTCGTTAGTCTGGTCCCTTCAAAGTTGAAGAAGTTTTTCCATATGGGGTCGTACTCGTCTCCCACCCAGAAAGCGGCTCGTTTAAAGTAAATGGTCATCGGTTAAAGTCTTACATAGCGGGCGACCCAGTGATCGACCATAACGAAACCATAACCCTCCTCGACATATAACACGCAAATATCGTCAAGCTACACGACTATAAATAAAGCGCTCCTGGGAAGCACCCCACGTCTATCTCTTTCGCTCTTTATTTATCATGTTTGCTACTTTTTCTAATAATGCAAGGTTTATAAATGGGCTTCCCTGAACATGCATCAGGGACGTTTCTACCCTCCGTCTTTCTTTTTGTACATATAGCATTTATTTTTTTCTCATTCTGCATACTTATCTTACAACATTGGGGACAATGTTGGAACTAAGTATCGGGGTGTTTTCGTATTTTCCCTGCTTTCTTTTCTGCACTTCTCTTATTTGCACGTATATTTCCAAATAAAAAAAAAGAAAAAAAAGAAAAACAAAACAAAAAAAAATTATAAAACCAAAAAATTCCAAAAATATTTTTCATTTTTTGTAGATAAATTTTTGTAAATATTTTTTGTAAATATTCTTTCCTCTTTCCCCTCTCCCCTTTTCTCTCTCATCCTTGTAAATAACTTCTCTTTTTCTCCCAATTTTTATAAATAGAATGAAAATTTTCTTAAAAATACAAAAAAATTTGCAAAACTTTATAATCTAAAATGTTTTTTATTTTATTTTTGCATTTTTCTTTCTTTAGTATGTATATATTAAAGAAATAAATACAAAAATACAAAAAAAAGATAATAACTTTAAAAATTCAAAAAAAGTAGTTTATAAAAAAATAAATCAAATGTACCATTCTTAATTTTCTTGCTATCCAAAAATTTTATTTGGTGTTTATTTATATTTTAAATTTATTAATTCTTTGTTCACTATTCGTTTGTTAATTATTGATTGAAAAATTTAAATAGTAGGGGTTAAGTTTTAAAGAATTCATTTTGCATTGTTAAAGATAGGGGACTCGTTTTAGGCAATACTTCTAATAATTCATAGATAGGAGCACATGTATAATGTTAGAAAATAACGACTCTAGAATTCAATTATGCTTACTTTTAGCTTTCTAAAAAATTAGAACGTACAATTTATAACGGTTGCTCTCAAATTTTTTTTAATTAAAAATCTAGTTTTCTTTTCTTCCCCTTATTTATCATGTCCAACTTGGCATGATAAAATTTTTACCCATAAAAGATCCTATGTCAATGGGAATAAGATTTCATTCCGTAAACATAGGCACCCAATAATTTGAAAAGATTATATGTTACGGAGTAAGAGTATAAAATTCATTACTCCTACACATATACAATTGGTTAATTTTATTATTATGAAGTTGAAAAAGAAAGAAAATCATATTAGGAAAATAAGATTTCATTTTTCTAATAATCCAAAAATAAAAAAATGGAGGTTCGAGAAAAAATTACCTCGCCTAAAAATCCAAACCACTTCATAAACCGCCAAACCCACTTAGCCAATTTCACGACTCTAGAATTTATTAAAAAATCTTTTTGCGAGCATAATTTGTAAATTGCTTTATTTCTCGTAAAACTCCTATAATCTAAAGTTCATATAAATCCAAACTATTCTTATTAACCTAACCATTATAACTATTGCTTTCTATTTGATTACATCAATAAGTCTTTTGGACAAAACTTTTGCCTATTTAAATCTTCTACATAATTTTAGGACTTAACTCTTATACCCCGTATATTTATTTAGATCTCTCTATAATAAATTTAAAACGGTAGCTAAACTTAGAGTTTTTTATATTCTTTTTAAGTTCACCTCAAACTTTTGCTCTGAAATAGCAAAAGCTTAAGTATGGGGGTATTTGATGAGTTGTAACTAAACGAAATTTTGTATTTTATTTAAGTAGTTTTAGAATGTTTTAGTTATTTTTCTGTTATTTTTCTTTAATAAATATGCTTCTTTTTGTAAAAACTGATCTAACTTATTTTATTTTGATTTTCAGAAATTTTTATGAAAATTGTAAAAATTGACCTGACACGCCCGTGTCATGCTGACCGACACGCCCGTGTCACCCCTCGAAGATCAACCATTGTCGTCCCTAACTCGACACTCAACGCTTCATCAACCCGAGCAGGACACGGCCATGTCCGTAGACCCGACACGACTGTGTCAGCCACTCAACGCCTTAGCCCAGTCGACACTTAATGCCACTCAACGATGTCAGTCACTCAATGCTTTTACTATTCACCTCTCAAAGCAACTCAATGCTTTTACAATTCACCTCTCAAAGCCACTCAATGCTTTTACTTATCACCTCTCAACGCCACTCAATGCCATCAACTCGACACTCAATGCCAGCGTGTCACGCCCGTGTCCAAGCATGATACGCCTGTGTCGGACACGTGTCCTGTCCCGAAGCTTCCAAAAACAAGCCTGCTCTCCGGATTTCGCCAAGTCAAACACGACAACTGTGACATGCCCCTCGACACGCTCGTGTTGTAGGCTGTGTCACGCCTGAAATTTTGTCTCTAAATAAAAAAATTTTGTAAGGTCTAAGGGTTCACTTTTTTGAGCAAAATTTACTGTGTTTTGTGGGCTGCATGGTGTGTTCCATTGCCATGTAAGGAGAACTTTCTCCCACTCTTTTTATTTTTGTCTTTGCTTTGTAATAGTTCTTTTTCATCAATAAAAACATGTTATCTTTTCTCTTATTAAATGGTCTTGGAATGAACTTGTGTGCCCACTTTGTTCTTCTTTTTATTCTCATGTTTTTCTTAGTGTTTCTCTTTATGAAAAGTGTGTGTGTGTGTGGGTATGAGTTTAACTAGTTAATTTCTTCATGCTTTCAATTAGTTGTTATGATTGATTTTATTTTAGTTTTTATTTGAAAAAATGAAATGTTATTAGGATAGTATTTCTTCAAGCTTTTATGATACTTTAAAATTGTAACTTTCCCATCCTAATGAGTTTTGTAAAAGAGATTTTAAAAGTGATTTTAATTTTCTTTAACTTAGTCTTTGTTTAAGTCGTAAAACTTTTTGTCCTTTTAAATTTTATTTTTACTTTTTCACCACTTTTATGAACTCTTAAAAATGAAAAAGTTATAATTTTAATTTTTGGGCACCTTTGATTTTAACTTTAATTTCCAAAAACTTTTTCTTTTTCTATTTGTATTTCATCTTTTTAGTGTATTTAACAAATTCTAAGAATAGAAAAGTAATTGTTTTAATTTTTAGGTAACTTTCATTTTGTTTTAAATTTGTGTGTGTGAGTGTATGAGTTAGGTTTTAATTTTGTTATTTTAAATTTCATGTTGTGTGTGTGAGTTTATGAGATAATTTTTCATGCTTTATTTTATTGCTTTCTTTCAATTATGTAGAGTGTGCGAGTGTATGAGATAAATTTTCATGCTTTATTTTTTCACTTTCTTCAATTATGTAGAGTGTGTGTGTGTAGGAGATAATTTTATTGATTTCTTTCAATTAATGTAGTGTGTGTGTGTGTGTGTGTGCATTTATTTTTGTCTACTCATAAGAGTTAAATGGAGTTCTTTAATTTCCCGCGAACTCGTTTGAGTAGGACTTGTACAGGCATTTATTTCGGCCTACTCGTTAAGAGTTAAATGGCAAATTTTCATTTTCCGCCTACTCATTCGAGTAGGACTTATCATTTACCATCTACTCATTTGAGTAGGACTTGTACACGCATTTATTTTCGCCTACTCGTTAAGAGTTAAATGACATGTTTTCATTTCCCGCCTACTCATTCGAGTAGGACTTATCTTTACTTTGTTTATGATTTTGAAGTGTGCGTGAGTTCTCATTTAAGTTAGCTTTTCAATTTTTCTAATGTTATGTTGTTTATGTTTTCTTCTTATAATCTTTTAGTGTTTAATCTCAAACTCGTGCCTCATTAAAACCATAAAGCCTTCCCATACCGATGAGTGGCTAATCATCTTTAGCCCTTGGCATCGAAGAGAATTGGGACATATAAAATGATTTGAAATTATTAAAGTTCTTTATTTTTATTTTAATTTAAGGACTTCTGGTTTGCCCCGAGTTAACGCATAGGACCACATAATCGATGTGTAGGCTCTATTTCCGTTATCTATATACTAGCTTACTGAGAGTCCGTGCATATGGACCGACCCTCCTTGGGTAAATAGAATTACATACATACCCTCGAGAGAGGAGAAGCGTAGTTCTATCGGATTGGGTTCCCCTACCCAATAGCGGGGTTCTTAGCATAAAGCAGGCATTAAGAGGAATCCTTCGTCGGACTAACATTCAGTCGAATAGTCTTAGCATTCAGGTGGGCGATATTACCTAGAGATAGGTGTGCTCATTTTTTGGAACCTCCACGGCCAAGTTGCCTTTTTTTAATTTAAAATTAAGTTCAATAATTATCAAGAATTATTTTAGTCTTAATCCGATTCTGTGCCGAGCGTTAAACCGTTATCGAATTAATATAGTAATTTTAAGCTTTCTTTTATTTCCGTTGTTAGTGACAAACAAAAATCCACCTTACTTTCAGTAAAATAATAGTCCTCCTGGAGGAGTAGGAATAATCAACCCGACCCCGAGAACTATATGACCTCGGTATTCTCCCTAATATTGAGTACTACATGCGATAGGTGCACTTGCCTCCTTTCGTTAGACACTTTGATTTTCTAGAAAGTCCATGACAGTCGACTCATCGAACCAACCACCCCAATAAGAGTCTGCTCGCGGGCCCATCATGTTTTTGGCACTATTGCCGGGGAGCAACCTCGTTATTTCGAATCCGAGAATCTATTACTATTACTTTATTTTCATATAAAAAAGCAAAAAAACAATTTTTTTATTTAAAAACTACTTAAAAACAACAAAAAATCCCCCCTTGTCTTAATTATCTTTATTTCTATTTTTTTTGGGTGTATGACCCGTGGACAGCCTTAAGATTCTGAATCTTTTGATTTGATCCTGAGATCGACCGCACCCTTGCGCGCATTCGATCTCAATGCCATGATTAAACTTTGGAACCCGAAGTATCTATCGGAGAACCCCCTGCTGTTTTTTTGGCCGACCATGTTCCAAATGTGGCCGCAAAGCGTACAATGTCTAACTACGGCCGACCAAATTTTGACGATACTGGGTCGAGTGTTATTCACCCTATGGTGGAGAATAATTATTTTGAAATAAAGTCAAGTGTAATCCAAATGATCAAAAATTCTGTATAGTTCGATGGAGGGCCGGATGAGGACCCTAATGTCCACTTGTCCAACTTTTTGGAGATTTGTGACACGTTCAAATTAATGCCGTCACTGATGACACCATTCGTCTTCGCCTATTACCCTTCTCCCTCAAATCCAAAGCCAAGGCATGGTTGAATTCCCTCTAGCGAGGATGTATCAATAGCTGGGCTGAATTGACGGAACGGTTCCTAACGAAGAACTTTCCGCACGCAAAAAACAGCAAAGTTGCGGTCAGACATTTCTTCATTTGTGCAAAA
This sequence comes from Platanthera zijinensis, assembly GCA_039513925.1. Classification (NCBI taxonomy): domain Eukaryota; kingdom Viridiplantae; phylum Streptophyta; class Magnoliopsida; order Asparagales; family Orchidaceae; genus Platanthera; species Platanthera zijinensis. The sequence goes on from CM077083.1 coordinate 108,918,562, forward strand.
TGATTCTAAGTCTCCATATGAGAATTGAGAACAGTTTAAAGAATTCCTCCGCCGGTGCTCGCACCAAGCGCTGCCAACGTGGTTGCAGGAACAAATTTTTATTACAGCCTTAATTTCCAGACGCGTCAAATGATTGACGCGGTTGCTGGGGGAACCCTTAATAATAAGACCTCCGAGGCCACCCTGACTTTATTCGAAGAGATGGATATGAACTCCTATCAATGGAACGTCCCGCGGGGATGCCCGAAGTTGGCGGATGGCCTTTTTGAAGTGGATGCAACTGCTCTGTTAACCCTTCAAATTGAAAGGTTAACAAAGCAGGTGGCCGAGATGACTAATGCCTCCTCCACTCTGCCTTGTTTTATTCCCCCCAACGTCTGCGTGGCTGAAGAGTTCGTGGACTTCTTGGGAAATTCGGGTCGCCCTTCCTTCAACCCCAACAACAACCCATATAGTAATAACTATAATCCGGGTTGGAGAAGTCACCCCAATTTCTCTTGGAGCAACCCGAACAATGCGCAGTGCCCCCTACTTCTTCCGCACCCGCATTTTTTCCGGCTCCTCATCCGAAAGTTATAAAGATTGAGGAAAAGTTTTACAAATACATCGCGTCAAACGAGTCCAATATCCGGAATATAACCGGATCGCTAAAAAATTTAGAATTACAGGTTTGACAGTTGGCGCGACTCAAGTCGGAACGCGTGCAGGGGCCACTACTAGGGAATACGGAGCCAAACCCACGGGAGAACCTTAATGCTATAACCCTCCGTAGGGGTAAGGAGGTGGTCGATCCAAAATGGATCGATCGCCGTGTACATATCTCTCCTCCGACCCCTCTTCCCCCTTCTTATATTACGCCGCCTTTATTGATTTTAAACGAAAAAATTATTTTAAACAAGGCCTTGGCGTATCCACTTAGGTTAGAAAACGAGAGTAAGGACGCGCAATACAAAAAAATTATTTTATTATTAAAACAAATTCATATTAATGTTTATTTTTGTGAGGCTATCTCGCAAATGCCCAAATATGCAAAATTTTTAAAAGAACTACTTTCTAATTAACGTATATTAGAGGATGTTTCGCATATCTCTCTCAATGTTGTCTCCTCGACGGCTCTTACTAATAAATTGCCCACAAAACAAAATGACCCGGGAAGGTTTTCCATCCCGTGCCTTTGTTGCAATATATTGGTAAAATACGCCTTAGCAGATTTAGGAGCTAGCATTAATTTGATGCCATTCTCGCACTTTCAACGTTTAGGTTTGGGTACTCCTACTCCTACGAATATGCGCATCCAATTAGCAGAGCGCTCAGTTAAGTTCCCTATCAGGGTAGTGGAGGACGTCCTTGTTCGAGTAGATAAGTTTACCTTTCCGGTAGACTTCGTCATCTTAGACATAGAAGAGGACACTGAGGTACCAATAATACTTGGTCGCCCTTTTCTCGCAAGCTCCCGCGCACTAATAGATGTTAGTAATGGTCATCTTCTCCTCCCGGTAGGAGATGATCAAGTAACATTCTCTATTAATCCCTTGTTCGACAATTTGTCATTATGGGATGATTTCTTCTATTCTTTAGATAGCTTTTTTGGAGATCATTCTTCTCCCATTTTCGAGTCCGTATTTTTAAAAGAATATATTATGAAAGTGAGGGTAAGATCTACCTTTATTCTAGAGGGGGGGGGGGTGAATAGAGTATATTAAAATAATTTTGCAAATTAAAAATTAATTGCAGTGGAAGACTTAATTTATTTATAGGTGTATTGTGCTTGCAGTAAATAAAACTAAGTAAGCAAGAAACAAAAACATAGCACACAACAAATAAAACACAACAACCAGAAGACACAAGGATCTATAGTGGTTCCCCAATCAACCTGGGTACATCCACTCTTCTACCACCCTAGGTAGGAATCCACTGCAGGAATAGTTGATCAGGTGCCCTGGGCACCAATGAGCTTTTGATAAGGTGCTCAAAAACCAACCCAGATTTTTTGATCAGGTGTCTTGCCACCTGTAAGACCCCATTTTTTTTTCTTTTTCGACACCGGGGTCTTAGCCCAGAACTGCCGCTTTGCGGTGGCACCGACTCACGGGAAGGCCGCCACTACAAAACGCCAATTCTGCCAGCCCTTTTCGATCACGAGAGAGAGAGAAGTAATTATACAAAAATGTAAACAAGTCCACAGAAGCATGTAAATAAAAGCGAAATCAAAACCAGTCCATCAGTAGATAATAACAGGAAGTAGATAACAGGAGTACTGTAAAGATACAGTTTAGATAAACGGGCTCGAGCCCGGTACATCAGAGTCCTCTCTACAAATCACTCATCGTAGAAACTATAAAATTACTAATCACTCACGGAGCTGGTCGCAGGTGCACCGGTGCTAGACTGACCAACCTCCATACGCACTGTACTCCGCTGGTGCTGGTCTCTAGACTGCTGCTCCCTGTCTCCCATCCGGAGCTCCTGTAATGTTGTGGTTCGAAAACCATTAGTCATAAAGACTAAGCCCTATCATCCCCTCCCCCTCCACCTATGGCTTCTAAGCACCGAGCGGAGAGGAGGAAAGCGAAGCTACAAAGGTGGAGAATAATCAAGCAGGTGACAGGGGAGTTATTCTAACAACTATCTAGAATAAAGTACAACTAGAAATGCTATGGTAGTAAGTGGTAAAGAAGAGAAGTAGTAAGTAGCAATTGTATAAAAAGGCAGCTACTGAACAGTAAGTAAACAAGCAAGTAAATAAGTAGGTAACCTAAACTTATATGAATGCCCATACAAACTTATAAGTTAAGGGGTCTTCTGCAAGGCTCCCATTGTATAAAAAGTCCCATACTGATTTATACGTTGGGGTGTCGGTTGTATGCAAATATGAGTGTAGTGATATGCTATGCCATGATTCATGTAAGTGCAACACACACACACGACTCTATGTGCACAGACCTTTAGTTCCCCCTGTTCGGGCAGCTAGCTTCACTCACAGGAACCTCCGTAGTGGCAAACGGAGACAGTGGGTCGGGCCCCCCACTCCTAGGCGGGTATCCACACTACCGGGCCTAGCCCTTCCGTACTCCCCTAGAAGAACACAACCTAGAGTATCCGCGTACTACTACTGGCTATACCCACCAGGCCTTCTTTTGGCTAAGTGTCCCACACTGCCGAGTCAACGTACCGATGCCGGTGTGAATGACAATCAAATATCGAAGACCCACCACCTTTATTCTGTACTCCAACCCTCGAGCCCTCGGCTCCCCGGACTGCCCCATCCATGCATCTACCTTCAGAGCTACCGTCTGAATTGCAACCAAACCAATCGTTCTACCTTCCTAGCTATCGGGGTGTATGTGTGCGCAACCCTAATTATACTAGTTTCTCTTTAGATTATTAATTCTACAGTTTATATTAGTCCAGGACTGCCCCCGATATTCCCCGTGAAGGGCTCTCAATGGGCACTAGGAACTATGATGGTAGCTGAAGCCCACCGTTCCCTTTTGCAAGGCACTTTTTGTTATTGGTTGATACCCATTACCCGATCCCTTTTTAAGTTACTTTAGATCTGGCCCTAGCATATTAAGACTCTTCCACTACTACTCGGGGTGGACGATCTTTCGTCGTTCCCGTACGCCCTTATCCTTAACCAGTCTCGCACTCTACCTATCCTGACCCCAATAATGGACTTAAACTTAGCTTGCCCTAACCAACCAGAAACTACCAAAATTCCATCTCCCAAAGTTCATTATCCGCTCTAGTTCAGTTTCCGTGGTTTTACTATATGCAGACAATCCTAAGATACGTGAGGAGTATTATGGGAGGTACTCCAATTTGTCTTCCGAATCTCCTATAGTATTTACTGGGGGTCTATCCTGACATAATATAACTAAGACTAAGCTTTTCAAATTTTCCTATTTATCAGGCATTTAATTTATTTATTCTAAGATTCCAAATGCCCTAATATGAACATTAAGTGCACTAATGAGCCAACAATAAATCATCATAAAATCAGTAAAAATCCTATGAGACATTTAAACAGCAATTCCAAGTTTGAGAAATTCCATAGGTGTTTAGGCCTATATTTTCTAATTTACCATTTTAGGCCATTTCTACTATATTATGAAGGAAGTACTGTAAATATGTATCCAAAAATCCAAAGAAAATTATATAAGCTTTATGGTGACTTAAAACCATCAGAAACCAAGTCCCATAATTTATCTCTAATATTTGGGCTCTGAATCTATTTTAATGTAAAATGCTAATTTTCCCAGCTTAGTGAAGGAGATGCTATTTTTAATCATCTAAAATTCCATATAAAATTATAGGGTGACTAGCATAACTTTAAACACCCACTGACCAAATTTAATAATTTTTCAGACAGTAATTGGACATTATTTGTATTTTTGACTCCATGTCACAACTAGTACGTTAAAGAAATATGTACCCAAAATAATCCGTTAAAATTTCCAAGAAAAATACAGAAGGTATAACATGCTATAAGATGTCCTAATCCAAGGTTTCATAACATTCCAGTGCATAGAAATTCCAAAATCATCAAGATAAATATCTAGGGCACAATTAGAGTTGTAAATGATGTACTGTATAAATTAACCCAAAATTCTCAACAAAATTATAACATGGCTATTTAGATTAGAAAATTACCCTACTCCAATTTTACTTGATTTAAAGTTCATTTGACAGCTTAATAATTCAAATTAAGGTTGGTGACCTAAACTAGGGTTAGAATTTTAGGTAGCCTAGCTGTCTCCAAATACCCTAAACTTTTGTCCAGAGAACTATACTTGCCCTATGGTTGTCTCCACCAAATTTTAAGTCAGTCCAAGGTCATTTGACCCCATGACCTTCACAACCCCAAAAACCACCATGAAGGGATTTTCCCTAGGGTTCTAGGGCTACCCTAGACCAAACCACCCCAAACTCCCTTGGAGGGTGTGTTATGCCCTAAACAGCCTTTGGACAAAATATCAGCCTCTGTTGAGGTGATATGACCACCCAAATACCAAGGGGGTGTTTGATCCTAAATTATCCTATAAGGACCAACCTAGGGTTGGATAAAAACTTAATCAAAACATCTCCAAATGAGATGAAATTTTTACCAAAATCTTATGATAAACCCAGAGACCACTCACCAAAATTTGAGAGAGTTTGGAAGTCATTTAGCCATCTTATTGAATTATGCTAGGATTATTGAATATTTCTAAAAACTATAGAAAAACATTTTCCAAAAATCCTAATTTTTGGATAGCACCTAGATATAGGTAATATTAGGCCACACCCCAAATTTCAAGTCATTTTGATGACCGGATTGGAGTGGGAAATTTTTCTAAAGTCAAGATAGCCCTATGGATAGACCTCACCACAACGTGTTATGTGGTCTAACCGGGACTCCAAATCGAGTGAAATCAATTTTGAATTAAACTAGACTCCAAGGGCTACATTTTCTATGTTAACCAATTTTTATTTTTCAGCCCCTACGGGCAATAATTTTATGTTTAAACCTAGTGCACAGTAAAGAGAATTAATTCCTAATTATACAATATATAATATAATAAAATGCTACTGTTCACCTTCTTCTTTAGCCCGAACCAGCAACCTAAAAACAAAATCTTGAAACCTGTAGCTTTTCTAAAGCCATTTCTTGGCCACCCAGCCATCTCCCTGGCTGGCCACCACCACCACCTCCTCTGTTGAGGTGAGGGCTACCGTCGAACGGCGGCACGGCCGCCGTAGAGGCTGTTTCCGGCGAACCCGCCACCATGAAATTTCGGAAAAACCATGGAAACGCTCACCCGATCCAGCTCTTTTGAGCCCGATATCTCTCCTAATGATTTCTAAGATCTATTCGCAGAAGAAGATGGAGGGGAGGACCTTGTTCGCGGGCTGGAGGCGTGCAGACCGTCGGGAAGCCATTTGCGCGGTGGTGGCGTCGCCGGGAATTCTTCAACAGCAAGGGGAGCAATCTGAATCCGTTTGATCGAGCGTGTAACCTTCTCCTCTTGCTCTAAGGAGGCTGTTATAGATCTCCAAGTGGGGAGGGGAAAGGATGAAACATTCATGGCCATGAATGTTTCTCTTAATAACATTTCGGTTATGATGTAGGGAAGAGGACAAGGTGGAAGATGAAATGGCTAATCATGGTGGCGATTTTATATTGGACCTCACTCTCTCTTTCTATTAAATAATTAGAGATGGAAATGACCCATAAATATTCATGCTGTAAATTCCCATAATCAGAATTGATTATGACGTCAGTTACCGAAATTTCCAGTCTGGTTGATGTTTCGGCCTTGGTCACGGGCGTGACACATAGGTCACGGGCCTGATTGGCCCGGGTGGCCAATTCTGAGTTCGACGATCGTCGAACTGAGATCGACGGTCATCGAAGGGTGGTCATGCCCTAGGTCACGGGCGTGACACATGGGTCACGGGCGTGACAGGTTCATCAGGCAAATTCCGCGCTCGGCGATCGTCTCGCAGAGATCGACGATCGCCGAAGGGGGTCACTCCCTTGGTCACGGGCGTGACACCTGGGTCATGGGCGTGACAGGGCCATGACACAAATTCTACGCTTCGACAATCGTCCCACTGAGATCGACGATTGTCGAAGGGGTCATGCCCTAGGTCACGGGCGTGACACGTAGGTCACGGGCGTGACAGGCCCGTGTTGAAAATTCTGCGCCCGACGATCGTCTCCCTGAGATCGACGATCGTCGAATGAGTCACGCCTTAGGTCACGGGCATGACGTCTCAGTCACGGGCGGGACCAACCCGTGACCCAAAATCTTGGTCGATGTATTTCAATTTTTGGGCTTCCTAGCATTCTATCACGACCAACCGACTCCTAGGGGTCTAGCCGGAAATGGGATGTTACAAATCCCAATAAACAAAACAAAGATTTCGTCCCCGAAATCAAGGTTAAGCCTACGGGACTCTAATCGGGAAAAAGAAACTTGTAACATCCCATGAGAATTGAATGATTACATCTCTACGTTATGTTTGCTTTGTGCGGTTTCAAATCTAAGATTAATTCGCCCAATTAATTAGGTATATACACCCCAATAAACAAAAGATTTGCCCCTATTCTTGAAATTTCAGTCTTATTGGTTTAAAGCAGGAAAGCAAATTGATTGTCCAGAGGGGTTTTGAGGTATACCTGACGAAAAAGTTCAGGGTATTTTTTCAGCATCAAGTCCTGTGCCTCCCATGTATGCTCCTCTTGCCCATGATTATTCCACAGAACCTTGACTAACGGAACCTTCAGCCGTCGCAAGACCCACACTGCTGTATCGTCAATCTTGATAGGCTCCAAGTTGACTGACCGATCCGAGTCCACCGGGCCATCTGCCGAGGAAATCAGCTGCTCAGGGCGTAGTAGAGCCCTGCGAAGTGAGGAGACGTGGAAGACATCATGCAATCTCGCTAACTCCGGTGGTAGCTCTAGTCTATAGGCTAAGAGGCCGATCCGCTCCAAGATCCTATAAGGCCCCATATATCTCGGTCTGAGCTTCTTTCGCCCGCGAACCCGCGAGACTCCGTGCATCGGCCGTATCTTCAAGAAAACCCGGTCTCCCACCTGGAACTCCACTTGACGATGCCTCGCATCTTAGTATTTGGCTTGTCTGCTCTGGGCTTCAAACATCCTGTCCCGGATCAATCTAATCTGAGCATCTGTATCTTCCACAAACTCCGAGCCTAGTGCCTGCGGATCCTCATCCTGAACCCATGATAGTGGGGTCCTGCACCTTCTTCCGTACAACGCCTCGTATGGATCCATGTCTATGCTGGACTGATGGACGTTGTTGTATGAAAACTCGACCAGTGGCAGCAACCTCTCCCTAGGCTCGCCACGGTCCAAAATACATAGTCGCAACAGATCTTCTAGTGTACGGTTGGTGCGCTATGTCTGCCAGTCGGTCTGAGGGTGAAAAGCTGTGTTGAATGTCAACCGAGAACCCAGATGGGCCTGGACTGACCTCCATTCCCTGGATGTAAACCGCCCATCCCGATCCAAAACGATAGTCTTGGGCACCCCATAATAATGCACAAACTGCTCAATGAACCTCCGTACTAGTACACTAACTAGTGCGTCCTTCGCCACTGGAATGAATCTGGCCACCTTTGTTAGTCTGTCCACTATCACCGAGATCGAGTCATTCCCCGCATGGGATCGAGGTAGCCCATGTATGAAGTCCATGGCTATATCCTCAAATTTCCACTCCGGCACCAGAAGCGCTGCAGCAAGCCTGCCGGGTTCCTAAACTCCGCCTTCACGAGCTGGCAGGCCTCACAATGCGTCATAAAGTACGTAATATCTTTCTTCATGCCCGGCCAGTACATCATCCTCATCAAATCCTTTACCATCTTGGTGATCCCCGGGTGTACCGAATACCGAATGTAGTGAGCTTCCGTCAAAATGTCCTCCCGGATCCGTCCTCCTGCTGGTATGTAGACTCTGCCTCGGAAACACAGGAGACCATACCTCAAAGAGTAATCTCCTGTCATGCCTTCCTCCAAGGCTCGGAATATCGGCTAAGCTCTCTCATCTAGCATCTGCCCATCTCTGATGCGGTCTCGAATATCATCAGTAGTAACCATCGACCCCAGGTACTCCATGTATAGCTCCGGGTCATCCTCAGACACTAGTGAAATCTACATCTCCTCGAACGATCTAACCAACTCCAAGGCCATCAGCTGCGGGCCTACTCCTATCGTACTCGCTCTCCGGCTCAGAGCATCTGCGACCACGTTCGTCATCCCCGGATGGTAGTGCATGGTGTACTGGTAGTCCGACAGAAATTCCAGCCAGTGTCTCTGCCTGATGTTTAACTCCTTCTGGGTGTCGATGTACTTCAGATTCTTATGGTCGGAGATGATATCGCAATGTACTCCGTAGAGATAGTAACGCAAGATCTTAAGAGCAAAAATAACTGCCCCCATCTCCAAATCGTGCACGGGGTAGTTCTGCTCGTGCTGCTTCAACTGACGGGAGGCATAGGCTATTACGTGTCCGTTCTGCATCAGAACGACACCCATCCCTTAATGGGAAGCATCTGTATACACCTGGAATCCCTCCTTCCCTGATGGAAGAGCAAGGATGGGAGCCGAGGTGAGATGATCCTTCAGCTCCTGGAAAGCAGATTCGCATCGAGGCGTCCAGATAAAAGGGAACTCCTTCTTCGTCAGAGACGTAAGAGGGAGGGAAATCTGAGAGAACACCTTTACAAACTTCCGGTAGTAACCGGCAAGTCCCAAGAAACTTCGAACATTCGAGGCCGACTTTAGTGGTGGCTAATCCTGTACTGCCTGGACCTTTGCCGGATCCACTACCAGACCTGCTCCACTGATGACATGGCCCAGAAAGGACACCTCATTAAGCCAGAACTGGCACTTGCTGTACTTGGCATACAACTCCTACTCCCGCAGCTTCCCCAAGGTCAAGGCCAGATGTCTCGCGTGCTCCTCCTCCGTCCTTGAATAGATAAGGATATCGTCGATGAATACGATGACGAAGACGTCCAGATACTCCTCGAACACCCGATTCATCAAGTCCATGAATGCAGAGGGTGTATTCGTGAGCCCGAACGGCATCACGGTAAACTCGTACAACCCATATCTGCTGCTGAAGGCCGTCTTCGGGATGTCCTCCTCCCGAATGCGAAGCTGGTAGTACCCTGACCTCAGATCCAGCTTTGAGAACCAATGGGCTACCTCCAGCTGGTCAAATAGCTCGTCTATCCTTGGTAAGGGAATAGTATTCCGGACCGTCAACCTGTTCAGGGCCCGGTAATCTATGAACAGTCGAAGGGTCCCGTCCTTCTTCTTAACGAACAGATGTTGGGTATTGTATCCACAATGTACCTGATTTGAAGAAGCCCCTAAACAAGCTAAGGTGAATTGACAATGTATTTGATTACTTATTTTCAAGTTGTGCTTGCAGTTATTCATCTCTAAGTACACAACAATGTCAGGGTGCAGTAGGTCAATATACATGGGTCTGTGCAACATAATCCCTCGTTGAGCAGATCAGTGTGTTGGCTTACGTATACTCTCTCTATTGGAGTGTACTTATTTTCAAGCACATGGTTATGTAAGATCAAGAGCAGTCAAGGAGAAAGGATGGGCCAAAGACCAGCTTACGGGAAGAAAGACGAAAATCGTCTAAGTACAAATCGACGAGAATCATTAAGTGATTCTCGCCGATTCGACGAGAATCACTAGTGATTCTCGCCGAATCGTCGAGAATCACGAACTTATTCTTATTGATTGCTTCCGGTTGTCTCGAAGCCGCCTTGAATTGTTCTAAGGCAGAATCGTCGAGAATCACGAAGTGATTCTCGCCGATTCGTCGAGAATGACTCTGCATTCTCGACGATTCGGCAAGAATCAATTGTGATTCTCGCCAATTCTCTCCGGCTTGCTATATCAATGTAGCTTGGATTCGACCAAGTGGAATTCGGCGAGAATCGTAGGTGATACTCGCCGATTCATCGAGAATCACCTACGATTCTCGCCGAATTTGACTTATGAAATTTTTGCCTATTCTCTGGACTGGTCCAAGTTAACTGAACTATTTCGAACAGGTCTTAGGGTTTCCTTTTGGTGGGGCCCACAACGGTCATGTGGAATGACCTAATGTATAAATACCTCTGTGTGGTTGAGCGGCACAGAAATACAGAGATATACGAATACACGATTTCAAAAAGAAAGGCCGCCGACGTGCCCTAAATCGCGATCTTGCTCCGCCGCCGTCGTCGCCGCTCGTACAGTTAGTTGCTGCTGCTGATCAAGGTTTCTTCCAAATCTCCAGCGACAGAAGCTTAGCCTAGCACAGCGTCTCACGCGTCTAACCAGAGATCTTTTGTCTCTTGATTCGTTGATCGGGAAAACCATCCCCTCCGAATCGATCAACACGATCGATCCTAGTGTGACCGTTGGAAGACCTTGCTACCTTTGTTACGAAGGTTGAATCTCCATTACATCGCCGATGCACTCTGTGGCCGCCTCCAATCCCGAGAGCCAAGCCGCCGCCCTTTGCCGCCGCCGATTACAGGGAGATTCTCTCCAAGAGAGATCTAGGGTTGTGGACTCTTCGTTGACTTCAAGAACACGTCGTCGAACGAAGAGGGACACCTTAGTCTCCATAAGTTATTTGTATTTCTAATACATTCTATTTTCAATTTCATTGTAAAGGAACGATTGGTTCCTAGTTGTAAGGGTTGGGTGCAACCCGTGGTGTGGGAGTTGTGATTCCTACGTGTGGAAGGGTTCCTTCCGTTAGTGCAAGGATTGGATTTCAATTCTGTTGGTGAAGTGACCGAGTCATCCCTGGTTGGGAGATAGGTCGAAGGGGGAAAGTGGACGTACCCAAATCGGGGAACCACTATAAATTGCTTGAGTCTTTTCTGTGCTGTGTTGTTTGATTTATTTGTGCAGGTATAGTTTTTAATTCCGCAAAAATGCTACAAGACTCCTATTCCCCCCCCCCATAGGTGAAGCTAGTTGCACTAGGTGGACTTTCAAGTGGTATCATAGGGATTTTACTCATCAAAAAGGCTCACACCTTGAGTAGAATCCTGCCACCAGTGTCAAGAAGAAGACAGATATTTACCATGGACAGACTCAAGTACTCCGTCAAAATCCCAGTGTGCACCAGACTGAACTTTCCTATCTGGAAGGAAAGAATAAGATTCTACATGGAAGCAGTCGACCCACGACTGTTCATGATTGTTGAGGAGGGACATTATGTTCCCACAAAGGCCTCCACCCTTGATCCTATCAAATAAGTGCCAAAGAAGTTGTCAGAAATGGCAAGGATGAAATGGTGCTGGTAGGACTCGACAAGAAAGCACAGAACATCTTGGTAAGCGCAGTTGACGACTCTATGATGCAGAACTTCTGCAACTGCAGGACAGCCAAGGATCTCTGGAACTATCTGATTGTATTAATGGCGCCATAGATGAAGTGAGGGATGATCGGAGATCCCTCGTCAACCAGAAATATAAGGCCTTCATGCAAGGGCCCAAGGAGGAGATCGGAGTTACCTTCGAAAACTTCCTCAAGATCGTCAATGCACTCAAGGGATATGGAAGAGTGTTCACTGACGGTGAACTCAATGATAAATTCCTTAGGTCCCTTACTAAGGAATGGGACACAAAGATCTGCGCCATCCTAGAGTTTGGCAGACTTGCTAAAACCGACCCTCAAATTCTGTTCGGGAAGCTCATGTCCTATGAGCTTCAACTCAATACAAGGAAAGCTGAAAAGGAAGCAGAGAAAGCCGCAGCCAAAGAAAAGACGGTGGCCCTAAAATCCATTCATTCCAGAAAGGGCAAGGGTGCTACTTCTTCCCGTGCATGGAAGAAGGATGAGGAGGAAGACTCCGAGCCATGCTCCTTAGGCTCAGAATTGTCAGAGGAAGACTTCTCTCTTATCACCCGGGAATTCAAGAAGTCCCTCAAGCGGAGAAATCAGAGAAAGAGAGACGGCTCCTCCTCTAGGCATCAGCAGAAGAACTATTCTTCTGGCATGTATGCTTCCATACCGAACAAACACCGCTCATCTGACATTATTTGTTTTGGTTGCAACAAGCCAGGACACGTCGTGGCTGATTGCCAACAAGGCAAGAGGGAGAAGGGAAATGGAGAGGAGCACAGATCCTCAAAAGATAAGAAGAAGGAGAGGAGTTACATCGTGATGAAGCCAAAGATGCTGAGTGAATCTGACACGTCAGACACCAGCGATGACGAGGAAGCCTACTTTGGGCTAGTGTGTCGCTCTGACTCAGAAGGAGAATGCCCCACATTCACTGGGAAGGTAAAAGCTCACACCCCTCTTTCCGACTCTGACTCTGATCCTGAGTCTCAGGATGATGACCCTGAGGATAGCCCTTCGGCCCGTGAAGCTGAGCTCCTCGATAAGTATGAGCTTCTGCTCAATACTTTCGAGGAGTGTCGAAAAAGGCTAAAGGCTGAGAGAAAGGAAGTTAAATTCCTTAAAGGTGAGAGTGTATCCCTGACGGAAGAGATCACCAGTTTGATCTCCCTCTGACAGGAGCACTTGGACCTAACTTCTAAGCATTCAGAGTCTCTTAAGCTCCTCGATCTTAAGCAGGAGGAAATTGACAGGTTCGAAGAAAAACTTGCGGCAGAAAAGAAGATCATTAAGAGCTTCTCTATGCCAAAGACAGTTCTTCCACTGGTTGATACCTTCACTGCTCAGGCCAAAGGAGCTGGTTTGGGGCACGTAGGGGTACTTGGTTCCTCATCTAAGAGAAACAGGAACCACAGGAAGAATAAGGCTGCTAAGAAGGCCTCTGCTGCTGAAAAGGGAAAGGACCCACTCAGTCCTGTTGCGTTCAGAAAGCCCAGCTTTCCCTGTAACCAACATGACTTTGAGTCAACATATGGCCATCACTTCAGGCCCTCGGTTGCAAAGCCAAAGAGCCGATATGATGGTTGGACCTTCCCCCGCAATTTTGGCGAGAGTGTCTTCAAGGCACCTTATGAGGAAGTTCAGATGAAGGATTATGACCACTTCTCTAGCGGCCATAATAAGAAGCAGGCACCCAAGGCCAAGCCTGTTACACTAAGAAACCAGGAGGTGAAAAAATCATGCGACTGTTGTCATCATGATGCCTCCACCTCTAGGTCTAAGGCCCCTGCTGAACATTCCGTTCCAAGAGTGAAGCAAGTGCCTAGGAGAAAGTATAACATATTTGACTGCTGGTGCTGTGGTAAAGTTGGTCACTTTGCCATGGATTGCTGGTTTAATCCGAGGAATAACGAGACTCCTCATGTTGGCAATGCGAGGCAGACCACTCGTAGGGCTAACCATTCGAGGGGGAGCATGCTAACGAGGAATCTAGGACCCAAGTTCGATTGGGTTCCTAAGGCAAATTAATTCTTGTTTTGAAGGAATATCCAAAGGCCACCAAAACTCCCATATGGTATTTGGACAATGGATGCTCCCGTCATATGACTGGAATAAGAAGCCTACTGCGGGAGTACTCTCCAGTCGAGAATGGACCCAAAGTCATCTTTGGGGGATCTGATCGGGGAGTCACCAGAGGTTACGGTATGATTTCCAACGGTATACTCTCTATCACTGACGTAGCTTATGTTGAAGGATTAAATCATAACCTGATCAGTGTAAGCCAGTTATGTGATAAAGGGTATGACGTTAAGTTCTGCAAGGATAAATGCCTGATAATATCATGTGCCTCTTCGGAGACGGTATTAACCGGTATTAGGAGCAGAAATATTTTCTGTTTAGATTTTCTCAGTCTAGATTCTTCTACCCCCGTATGCCTAGTAGCAAAAGGCAGTGCATCTCTTTGTGAACAATGGCACAAGAGATTGGCACATATTAATTACAAGACAATTAATATGCTATTTTCCAAAGATTTAGTAAGGGATGCTCCCATTATTAAGTGCATCAAAGATAGTCCCTGTCCTGCATGCCAGATGGGCAAACAGACTCGGGCTACCTTTAAGGGCATCTCAGACAAAGACTCCACCAGATGTCTTTATCTTCTGCACATGGACTTGTTTGGTCTAATGCAAGTTCATAGCTTAGGAGGCAAGTCTTATACGCTAGTGATTGTAGATGATCACTCTCGGTTTACTTGGGTGTTCTTTTTAAAACGCAAGTCTGATACGTTTGACATCTTCACCAGCTTTATCAAGCAGATTCAGAACGAACTTAACTGCTCAGTGGTCAAAATCAGAAGTGACCATGGAATAGAGTTCGAGTCTGGTGTTATGACAGAGTTCTATTAAGAACTTGGTATCTTTCATGAGTTTTCCTCCCCGCGCACTCCTCAACAAAACGGAGTTATAGAGAGGAGAAATAGAACACTCATTGAAGCCTGCACGATGATGTTGAATGACGCTTCACTCCCAGAATACTTCTGGGCCGAGGCTGTCAATACGGCTTATCATGTTCAAAACCGGGCGTTGATCAACAAAAGTCATCGTAAGACGCCCTACGAGCTACTGAAAGGCAGGAAACCAACCATGCCCTATTTGAGGATCTTTGTTTGCAGATGTTATGTACTGAATAAAGGGAAGTACCCGCGTACTAAGTTTGGTGAAAAATGCTTTGAAGGCATATTCATGGGCTATAGTAGCCATAGCCGGCCTTATATAGTTTTCAACAAGAAAACCCTAGTGTAGAGGAATAAATAAATGTTGTATTTGATGCAGGAAGTTTGCTTAATAGCAATTCTTCCAGCGGTATTCTTGAAGATACAGGTGCAAGACTTGAACAGCTGAGTCTCGATGAGACTACTAAAGATGTAACTCCTAAGTACGTCAAGGTTTCTACCTCAACGTCAACTGGAGAAGTTGAAGATCAGAATGGAGCAAACCTATTGGAAGAAGGAGAAGCTCAAGAAGATGTCAGAGCTCCTGAAGCCAGACTCCTAGAGCTTCGACACGTGAGGGATCATCCTAGATATCATATCATCGGAGATCCTCGCGACGGTGTCAGAACTCGAAGAGGTACTATTAATGACATTTTGCATCTTAGTTTCCTGTCACAGGTTAAGCCAAAGAAGTTCGACGAGGCGAACAAAAATGCAGCATGGATATTGGCCATACAAGATGAACTACATTAATTTGAAAGATGCAACGTCTGGACGCTGGTTCCCAGACCAAAGGGGCAGAACGTGATCGACACCAAGTGGATCTTCAGAAAAAAACTGGATGAACATGGTGTCATCATAAAGAATAAGGCCAGTCTGGTGGCTCAAGGATACAGACAGGAGGAGGGGATTGACTTCGACCAGACGTTTGTGCCAGTTGCACGGCTCGAGGCAATCCATCTGTTCCTAAACTATGCCTCTCACAATGGATTCACAGTCTATTAGATGGACGTAAGATCGGCATTCTTGAATGGAGACTTGAAAGAGGAAGTATACGTCGCTCAAACTCCAGGTTTTGTCAATTCTACTTATCCTAATCATGTCTACTTTCTTAATAAAGCTCTCTATGGCTTAAAACAAGCTCCTCGAGCTTGGTATGAGACCTTGTCTCGTTTTCTTCTTGAGAACAAGTTCTCTAGAGGAAAAATATACAAGACATTGTTTCTCAGGGAAGTCAAAGGCAAGATCTTGCTGGTGCAAATCTATGTCGATGACATTATATTCGGCTCAATGGACAATAATCTTTGCAAAAAAGTTTTCTCAACTTATGCAAGGAAAGTTTGAAATGAGCAGTATGGGAGAGCTGAAGTATTTCTTGGGACTTCAAGTGAAACAGTCTGAGGAAGGAATTTTCATTTCTCAGACAAAGTTCCCCAATGAACTCCTCAAGAAATTCGGAATGGAGAAAGCAATCTCTATGAGGAATCCAATGGGATCCACCATGTCTCTGGATAAGGATGAGAAAGGGAAACCTTTAGATGAAACCAAATATAGAAGCATCATTGGATCCCTGCTCTACCTTCCTGCAAGTAGACTAGATATCATATTCTCCACATGTGTTTGTGCCAGATATCAGCTAAACACTAAGGAATCTCATTATGTCACTGCAAAGCAAATTCTTAGATACCTTAAAGGTACCCCTAATCTTGGCTTGTGTTACCCGAGAAATAATGATGTCGAGCTAATAGGTTTTTCAGATGCTGATTTTGTAGGGAGTAGGGATGACAGGAAAAGCACTTCCGGGACGTGTCAATTCATCGGAAAAAGGCTTATCTCATGGAACGGTAAGAAGCAGAATTGTGTAGCAACTTCTACAGTAGAGTCTGAGTACATCTCAGCTGGCAGCTGTTGCGCACAACTCCTTTGGATCAGAAACCAGTTAGCTGATTATGACCTTTAGTTCAAGGAAGTACCAATGTACTGCGACTCCTCCAGTGCAATTTCCATTGCCAACAATCTGGTATCGCACAGCAGAACGAAGCATATTGAAGTGCGCTATAAATTCATTCGGGAGCACGTGGAAAACAAGGACATCTCTCTCTGCTATGTCCCCACGGACAAGCAGATTGCAGATATTTTCACAAAGCCCTTAGACGAGGCCAAGTTCAGTCTTTTCAAAACTGAATTGGGGATGCTAAACTATGAGGAATAAAGACTACAGAAGCTCCAGGCTCGTGCATCTAGGGGGAGCCTCTGCTAGGAACTCAAGGGTAAGCACAGGTGCAAGAACTGAGGGGGAGCATGGTGTCAAATGCACCAGACCCAGATTTGTAGAAGCCAAAAAGGGGGAGTGATGACTAGCTTTAGTCATCATTTTTGGGGTAATTTAGTAGCCTAAAAGTCTAAGTTTATTTATATTTCATGCTTGTTATTTCATGTTTTAATGTCTTTTCATAAAGTATAAATTCCTAGTTTAATTATTTGTGTTATCCATTTTTATGTTTAATTTTATGATGTTTATGTTCTATGTTTAACTTGTGTTTTATTTTAAATATAAATATTTATGCACTATGTTATGTTTGTTAAGTTTAGTTTAACCAATATTATGTTATGTTATGTTTTATTATATTATGTATTATGTTATTTATATGTTTTATGTTTTATTTATATTATGTATTTTGTTTTATGTATTTTCATTTGTGTTATGTATTATATAATCATTAACTAATGTTTTGTTTTGTTTCATGTCTTTGGTGCAGCCCTCCAACATGTGTAGCCCGGCCACCTATCAAGAGCAACCCGAGCCTCATTCAAGCCCAACTTGGAGCAGCCCTTGTCCAACCCGAGCCTACAAGTAAAGCCCACCAATCCTCCAAGTGCATGTAGCCCCTACCCGAGCCCACCATGGAGCAGCCCTTCACAAAGCCCAAACCCGAGCCCACTTACTCATGCATTTCTTCATGCATGGCCGGCCACCTCTCTCTCCCTCCTCATTAATTTCTCCATGCATGCACCACTACATTCATGCATGTGGCCGGCCACCTCTCTTTCCTCCTCTTTTATTTATTTTAATTTTCAAACTCATTAATAGTTCGGTAGGATAATAGAGTCGTTGTGAGTAATAGTACTTGCCTGCCCCGAGTTTTAAATACGACCTTGATACTACGATTTGACAGGTATGCTTGTCTGTTCGGGTTTTAGCCCATCAAGTTTTTGGCACCGCTGCCGGGTATATTTTTGGCAATATTACGAAAGCATCGAATTTATTACTTCTACTAAAATTTTTTTTTTAAAAAATTAATATTATTATTATTATTATTTATATTATAATTCACCCACCTCATATATTTTCTACACAACCTAAATTCTCTCGAAAAGGGTAAGGGGCTTTAAACGCCACCATTTTACCTAGTACCTTGCGAACCCTTCACCGGGTAGCCCTTGGGAAGTTCGGGAGCCAATCCACTAAAAAAATCTATTTTCAAAAAATTTATATATCTAAAAAAAAAACAAATCAAAAAAACTAAATTTTCTTCTTTCTTTTTTGTAGCAGTTAATTTATTTATTTTATGGAATCATCATTTTTTTGCGGGTCGCCCGACCATTTTTATTCTAAATGTCTTTCAGGAACCCCTCCCTCTTTTGATTTTAATTTTTTTGGAGAAGGTCAAAGTGGCCAATTTGACCCTTACTCCGATTTTTATCCTACTTGGGAGGCGGGAAACCCATATTTTTCTTATGATTTTGCCCCGCAAAGCGCCGCGCCCCCAAATTTTAATTTTAATTCTCTCGATAATGGGTATCTTGAATTGCAAACTTCTATTTATAATATTAGTTCGCATTTCAAGACCATTATGGATTATATTTCTCGTGAGGCCGCATCTTTTTCTTCGTCTTCTTCTCCGTCTCCTCCAATTTCATTATGTAATAAGTCACCGGATATCCCGGCTTGTCTTATTCCTCTCGAGGAGGATAACTATTCGGATATCCCGGATTGTTTCCTTACTCCTTTGGAAGACACCTCTATGGATATTCCAGTGTGCTTCTTACCCGTTGAGGATGACGAGACGTCTCTTATTTCTCCTTCTGAAGACTTTTGTGATTTCATTACGCTTTCAACTTTAACTGTTCCAAATTTTTCTAGTGTTATCGAGTCTTTTTCTTCTTCTTCTTTTATTTTAGATAATTCTCCTTTAGTTCTCTCTACCCCTCCTTCTCTCAAAAATTCACAAGACTCTCCTTCTCCTTGTGAAATTTTCTTTGAAGAAAATTCTTTTTCTACTTCTTTTATTCCTCTTCCTATTTCTTCTTCTTTTTTTCTTCTTCTTTTGACGACCTTTTTTTTCCCATTTTACATACGGCGGAGTTCTTCCATAACTCCGTCCGTTCTTTTTTGGGCGTCATTCTTGTGACGAGTCGACCGCACGTCGGTGCGATTCTTCAATTTTTTTTCCTAGTTTAGTCTCCTAAGCGCATACTTAGGGAGTTACCTCTTCACTTTAGCTTTTATTTTCCCTTTAACTAACAAATAACGTCGGGCTCAGACGACGTTAAACAAAGAGCGCTCTTGGGAGGCCCCCCTTGCTTATCCTTTTTGTTGTTTTTTCTTTTTCTTTTGTTTTGTTTTGCAGGAAAATAACCCCCTCCGGCGGTTCGTTTGGCTCCATCATTTCCTCTCTTCCTTAGGCCTGAGCCAGTGTCCAGCTCAAGCATGGGGGAGCGATATCTGCATTCGGCCTTACGACTCCGGGGAAGTCGTTTTTTTTTTATTATTATTTTACTTTATTGCATCCCCTCCCCTTTCTTCTTCCTTTTTCTTTCTTGTTTTTTATTTTTCATTGAGGACAATGAAAATTTAAGCATGGGGGTGGGTTTGGTTATTTTCTTTCTTCTTTCTTTTCTAAAAAAAAATTATTTAGTTTTATAAAGTTTTTTTTAGTAATGCTTTTATTTAGCCTTATCAAAAAACCCAAAAAAATTAGAAAAATCAAAAATTCCAAAAAAGATTATATTTCAAAAACCAAAAAAAATGAAAAAATGTCAAAAAATCAAAAAAATAATAAACCTCATGCTTAGCTTTTTGTTATTTTCAGAAATTTAGTTTGAGTTAGATTATAAGCATTTTTTATTTTGCTAAACTTTTATTTCATCATGTTTAGGTAAATCTAATATTTAGTGATTTAGTTTTGAGGATCATCTTATGATTTTACTTTGCTTAGAGTAATTTATTTAGCACTTTGTCTCTTTTATTTTAAATAGTTTCAATTTTATAGTAATTTTGCTAAACACTTTTGGATTCTAATTATTATCACTTCATGCTTTTAGATTCTTAGGAAATCTCAATCTACTAGTAGTTGCTCTCTATTATTTTAGTTTATTTTCTAAAATGTTGTTTAACCCCCTATCCTTACACAATTCTTTTTTTTTCTTTTATTGTTAGATCATATGTCATGGGAATAAGGAGATGTTAGTTCCTTATTCTCTGGTACACATATGCAACCCAAAAATGAAGAGAGGAATTTAAAAGTTCATATATGTCGTGGGAAGTGATAGGATGTTAGTCTATCATTTTCTGGTATTACATATATTATTAAAAAAAAACATAATTGTGTGGGGTGTGAAAAAATATTTATGACCACCTCCAATCAAAGACCTCTTCATGTTTATTCCCTCCTAAAACTCCTTAGCCAATATTATTGTCTTAGTCTTTAAATTAAAATATGTGGAGAGCATAAGTAGTAGGTTGCAATTTTTCCTTAAGTTTCTTTCTAGTTATGGTTTTTATAATTTCTATCTAACCTTGTTTATACTTTACTCCATTTTGAATACTAGTTAATTTATTTGAGAATTCTTGGCTAAGTACTTCTCTCTTTTCACTTTAATTTCATAATTTAGGACTTGATTCATAAATCCCTAAATTTTAATTTTGGCTAGATTTTGATGTAAATAAATTTTTAGTTTAATTGCAAATTATATAATGTCTTATAAATATTTCTCTTCCTTTTGCTCTGGAATAGCAAAAGTCTAAGCATGGGGGTGTTTGATGACTAGCTTTAGTCATCGTTTTTGGGGTAATTTAGTAGCCTAAAACTCTAAGTTTATTTATATTTCATGCTTGTTATTTCATGTTTTAATGTCTTTTCACAAAGTATAAATTCCTAGTTTAATTATTTGTGTTATGCATTTTTATGTTTAATTTTATGATGTTTATGTTCTATGTTTAACTTGTGTTTTATTTTAAATATAAATATTTATGCACTATGTTATGTTTGTTAAGTTTTGTTTAACAAATATTATGTTATGTTATGTTATGTTTTATTATATTATGTATTATGTTATTTATATGTTTTATGTTTTATTTATATTATGTATTTTGTTTTATGTATTTTCATTTGTGTTATGTATTATATAATCATTAACTAATGTTTTGTTTTGTTTCATGTCTTTGGTGCAGCCCTCCAACATGTGAAGCCCGACCACCTATCAAGAGCAACCCGAGCCTCATTCAAGACCAACTTGGAGCAGCCCTTGTCCAACCCGAGCCTACAAGTTAAGCCCACCAATCCTCCAAGTGCATGTAGCCCCTACCCGAGCCCACTATGGAGCAGCCCTTCACAAAGCCCAAACCCGAGCCCACTTACTCATGCATTTCTTCATGCATGGCCGGCCACCTCTCTCTCCCTCCTCATTAATTTCTCCATGCATGCACCACTACATTCATGCATGTGGCCGGCCACCTCTCTTTCCTCATCTTTTATTTATTTGTCCCCTCTTTATCCCACATCCATCCCCCCTTTCTTATGTTTTATTTTCTTTTCATTTTCCCAAAATACAATGCATGCATGTAACCTCCTCTCTCTCCTTCCATTTATTATCATACAATGAATCCTAGCCATTCTCTCTCCCCTTCATCAATGCATGCATGAACCTTCTCCCCTTGATGAGGTCGGCCACCCCTTTATCTCCCTTCATCAAGAACATTCCTCCCTCTCCTATATAAAGGACCCCTTCCCCTCTTGTTGAAGTTAAGTAGTTTTTGTCTAAAGTAGTTTAGAGTGTAGTTTTTGTAGAGAGCAAGAGAGAGTTCTTTCCTTGTTGTTGTTGTTTTCTTTCTTTTTTTAGTAGATTAATTTTGTCTTGTTATAATTTTTGTACCTCTTTTATTTAAGTAATGCAAATGTCATTTCCTTCTCTTGTTCTCATTTCCTTTTCCAATATGCTTAGCTAATTAGTTTTTGTGCCCGATCGCGATAAGCTTCGAGATAAAATAATATCTTTCATTTCATGTTTGCACTTGTATTTTTCTATTTTTGATTCTTCCTTGATTTATTTTGTGTCGACTCCGTATTCCGGTATACGGTAGTAGGCATTTGATCTCATTTCATAGAAGTCGAGAGACTCATTGATGTGAAAGATCACTCAAGGAAGGAAGGAGTTGAACGCACCCCTAGAGATAGGATGACGTAAATCCTCCGGATTGGAGTAAAATCAAATAGTGCGGGTCACTTCGATAATGCGACTTTAGGCCATTTTGACTTGTAAAGAGATTTCGGTCAAAACGTCTACAAGTTAGGGATTTAATGCTCTAGCGAGATTATTTCCTAATATCGGATCCGTCACGGTCTTAATAGATTTACAAATGCTAAACTAATTTATTCCGTTATTTTATTTCAAAGTGAATCGTCGATCGAGCACTCTTTTCGCAATAGTTTATTTCTCTTTAAGCTTAGTTCATTTTAATTTTCAAACTCATTAATCGTTCGGTAGGATAATAGAGTCGTTGTGAGTAATAGTACTTTCCTGCCCCGATTTTTAAATACGACCTTGATACTACGATTCGACAGGTATGCTTGCCTGTTCGGGTTTTAGCCCATCAGGGAGATTACCCTCTCGGCTAAGGTGCTAAGGTGTATGCTCCAAATTCTCTAAAGATAATGGTATGGAATTTCAACTCACTCTCGTTTTTTCAAAGTTGTGTTTTCTTCCAAGCCGTTATATTCACCTTAGCTTGTAGGGTTTAGGCTTCTTCAAATAGGGGGAGATTGTTGGGTATTGTATCCACAATGTACCTGATTTGAAGAAGCCCCTGAACAAGCTAAGGTGAATTGACAATGTATTTGATTACTTGTTTTCAAGTTGTGCTTGCAGTTATTCATCACTAAGTACACACCAATGTCAGGGTGCAGTAGGTCAATATACACGGGTCTGTGCAACGTAATCCCTCGTTGAGCAGATCAGTGTGTTGGCTTACGTGTACTCTCTCTATTGGAGTGTACTTATTTTCAAGCACAAGGTTATGTAAGATCAAGAGCAGTCAAGGAGCAAGGATGGGCCAAAGACCAGCTCACGGGAAGAAAGATGAAAATCGTCTAAGTACAAATCGACGAGAATCACTAAGTGATTCTCGCCGATTCGACGAGAATCACTAGTGACTCTCGCCGAATCGTCGAGAATCACGAACTGATTCTTGCCGATTGCTGCCGGTTGTATCGAAGTCGCCTTGAATTCTTCTAAGGTAGAATCGTCGAGAATCACGAAGTGATTCTTGCCGATTCATCGAGAATGACTCTGCATTCTCGACGATTCGGCGAGAATCAATTGTGATTCTCGCCGATTCTCTCCGGCTTGCTATATCAATGTATCTTGGATTCGACTAAGTGGAATTCGGCGAGAATCGTAGGTGATACTCGCCGATTCGTCGAGAATCACCTACGATTCTCGCCGAATTTGACTTAGGCAATTTTCGCCTATTCTCTGGACCGATTCAAGTTAACTGAACTATTTCGAACCGGTCTTAGGGTTTCCTTTTGGTGGGGCCCACAACGGTCATGTAGAATGACCTAATGTATAAATACCTCCGTATGGTTGAGCGGCACAGAAATACAGAGATATACGAATTCACGATTTCAAAAAGAAAGGCCGCTGACATGACCTAAATCCCGATCTTGCTCCGCCGCCGTCGTCGCCGCTCGTACAGTTAGTCGCCGCTTCTGATCAAGGTTTCTTCCAGATCTCCGGCGTCAGAAGCTTAGCCTAGCATAGCGTCTCACGCGTCTAACCAGAGATCTTTTGTCTCTTGATTCGTTGATCGGGAAAACCATCCCCTTCCGAATTGATCGAGACGATCGATCCTAGTGTGACCGTTGGAAGACCTTGCTACCTTTGCTACGAAGGTTGAATCTCCATTGCATCGCCGCAGTACTCCGTTGCCGCCGCCAATCCCGAGAGCCAAGCCGCCGCCCTTTGCTGCTGCTGGTTACGGGGAGATTCTCTCCAAGAGAGATCTAGGGTTGTGGACTCTTCGTTGACTTCAAGAACACATCGTCGAACGAAGAGGGACACCTTAGTCTCCATAAGTTGTTTGTATTCCTAATACATTCTATTTTCCATTTCATTGTAAAGGAACGATTGGTTCCTAGTTGTAAGGGTTGGGTGCAACCCGTGGTGTGGGAGTGGTGACTCCTACGTGTGGAAGGGTTCCTTCCGTTAGTGCAAGGATTGGATTTCAATCCTGTTGGTGAAGTGACCGAGTCGTCCCTGGTTGGGAGATAGGTCGAAGGGGGAAAGTGGACGTACCCAAATCGGGGAACCACTATAAATTGCTTGAGTCTTTTCTGTGCTGTGTTGTTTGATTTATTTGTGCAGGTACAGTTTTTAATTCCGCAAAAACGCTACAAGACACCTATTCCCCCCCCCCATAGGTGAAGCTAGTTTGCACTAGGTGGAATTTCAACAGCACCGGAGCTCCTCATAGTGAAGAGCTAGGCCGAACGAACCCGACCTCCACTAACTCCTGAAGGTGGCTTCAGAATTCCACCAACTCCTTTGGGGCCATTCGATAGGGAGCTCTGGATACCGGCTTAGCCCCCGGTATGAGCTAAATCTGAAAGTCCTTCTCTCGGTGCGGGGGTAGCCCTGGTAGCTTCTCCGGAAACACGTCTGCGAAGTTCCGCACAACTAGAATATCTATAATGGAGTCCTTGGCCACGACTGCCTCAAAAAGGACCTGATAAACTTCTCCCCCTACGGGTGGGCCTTAACGGCCTGCACAGACGATAATAATGTATGAGGTGCTGGCATAATACCTTCGATGACAATGAAGGATTCGGCGTGCCTCATAGTGATCCTCTTCGCCACGCAGTCGATCTAGGCATGGTTCTAGCACAGCCAAGTCATGCCTAGGATCAGATCGTAATCTGGCATCTTCAGAATCGTCGCTGGTGCCTCAAATGCCTTCCTGCCGATCCTGGCTTCCATATTGCAATGAGCAGAGGTCATTATCTCTGATCCATCGGGTAGGCGCACCCTCATCATCTTCCCGGTGAATGGCTCCACACCTTCCAGTCCTTTCACAAAATCCTCCGACACGAACGAGTGCGAAGCAACAGTGTCGAAGAGGGTGTGAGCGGGCTTGCCGCTAACGAAGACAATGCTTGGGGTAATTAAGAGTCTTAGTATTTTTTTTGTACTTGTCTTCTCTTAATTTCTAACAAGGTTATGTTTAGAATACTAGTTTATATGAAGAAAATTTAAAAGCACTGCCATACCTGCGATAACCTGCTCCGGGTTTCGGGGCTGTGTCAGGTCTAGAGCATACACCTGCTCCCTCTCTGGCCTGCGTCCTCGATCCTGAAATCCTCGTCCTCGGTCCTGTCCTCGTCCACCAAACTACCGGGGAGGTGTAGCGCCCTGATGTGCTGGTGGGGATGCTCGCCTCATAGGGAAGTTCCTCTTGATATGCCTCGGCTGGTTGCACTGATAGCATACCGGTGGCTGCTCAGCTGTCCTTGGCATTTCCAGCATCTGTATAGGCTGGGGAGCCAGTACCCCCTAACTCCTCTACTCCTGCCCAAACTCCTGACGAGGCTGGTCCCCGTTCCTTCTCTCCCCAATAACCTGGCCCCGAGGACGGTCTCTACGACCTCTAATCACTGTATCATCAGCCGGTCTCTTCCGGCTCTTCACTGTAAGCTGATCCGCCTCTCTCTTCTTAGCCATCTCCAGAATCCTGGCCATACTCCCTGAAAGTGAGGGATAAGATCAATCCTAACTCTAGAGGGGGGGGGGGGGGTGAATAGAGTGATTTAAAATAGTTTTGCAAATTAAAACTTGTATGGAGAGAAGGCTTAGATTTACTTAGTGTATGGTGCTATAGCAATTAATCAAAGTAAGAAGAGAATCACAGCACAAAGCAAAACACAAAGAAACAAGCAACCAGAATACACAAGGAGCTATAGTGGTTCCCCAAAATCTTGGGTAGTCCACTCTTCTATCACCCTAGATAGAAATCCACTTCAAGATGAGTTGATCAGGTGTCTTGAGCACCAGAGAGTTTTTGACCAGGTTCTCAAAAACCAAAGGGGCTGATTTTTGACCAGGTTTCAGCAAAACCAAAGGTAACTTTTGAAGGGAGTTAAAACCCTGTACAGAAAGAAAAAGAAAAAGCTGATGTTGTCTTCTCTATCAATAAGTAGAGAGAAGCAAAGTGGATCTGTTGATGTTGTCAAAGCTCCCCCTGAGATCAAGAAATAGTTCAGGAAGGAGAGCTTTGCACAAGGGTGACAGGTCTTCAATGATCTGATCTGCTCCAGCAAAAGATGATCCAAACAAGTTGGATGGTTGTGTCTGAAGCAATCAAAATTCCTGTGTGTAAGCTTGTATGAATATCACAGTGAGCAAGAAGCAGAAGAACTGTTGTTCTTTGTTGACTGATAGAATAATATATCTGTGTGTTCTTCTTCTGAGTCTTTGATAGCCGTTGGCAGCAAGCATTAAATGCTTTCCTTAAATGTCCATGTCTCAAAAGGAAGTGTCAGGCAAACATTCCTTAGAGAATTCCTTGAGCCATGCACCAAATTTGCTGTAATGGCCAATAAATCTTCAGCATTAATTGTTCTGACAGAAGGAATTTGAATTCCTATTCAAAACTGACGGGAGCCTGGAAAACGTCGAGCTCACAATAAAACGTCGATCTGAGCACGACACACGTCGGCCAGAGAGTGGTTTCAGAAAGCAGAACTGGGCTTGACGGAACGTCGAGCTGAGGTCGACTCCACGTCGAGCTGAGGTCGACTCAGCGTCGAGCTGAGGTCGACTCAGCGTCGAGCTGAGGTCGACTTTGCGTCGAGCTGAAGTCGACTCTACGTCGAGCTGAAGTTGACTCTAACTAACCTATGTGACCTTTATAATAACAAGGAGGTCACAACACAAAATCCCTATAGAAATATAGTCATCCTGACCCAAATAGTAATAGGGTGTTCCAACAATCTCCCCCTATTTGGATTAGGATTACTATTTACATGAATTTAGGGATTCAAAAAGAAGTAAAGCAAGACAAAGCTGAATAAAATACAACCAGACATATGACAGAATAAATCAGCATATATATAACACTATATAGTAGCAATAATGTTTAATGTCCTGTATCCAGCAGAGAAAAAGAGATAAAACACCTTACATTACTTTTCCTTTGGAGCTTTGTCTTGATCACTTGCCTGAAGATAATTTCCCTGTTAGGATTTGTAGCATCCTTCTTGGATCTGTAATCTTCAGCTGCACCTAAGGATTTCTGACCTTTTCCACTAGCTGGTACAGCTGCAGGATGAAGCTGCATATACTTATCAGAATCAAAGAATTTCCTTGAGTTGTATTTCTCCAATTCTTCTCTCCTTTGATCTGACATGGTGCTGATGTGAGAGGTGTCCAGACCTTTTGCTCTAGCTCTGTCAATCTCATTCAGAGCAGCCATCTCAGTCATCCTGGCCTTCCAGTAAGCTAGAGTTTTAGTAGGATCTTCAAAAGGAATAGCTGGTTCATATCTGTTGGCAGAGTGTTCTTGATGAGTTCTTGGAGTGAAGTCAACTCTGGGTCTGTAAGGATAGGGACCAGAGGTTGGATCAATGGGTCCTCCCCTTTGGTAAGGTTGAAATCCTGATCTTCCTCTGGACTGCCTGCCTCTATTGTATCCTCTTTGCTGGTTATACCCTTGGGATCTTCTTGACTGATAGGTCTTGCCATGCAGAGATGATGGGGCAGGATTGGAAGAGAGGATTGCACTTGCACCTGCATCTGGAGGAGGTGGAGGTAGAGGCTGATGGACAGGCTTGGAGGGGCCTTCATTGAACTTTCTATTCTTCTTCATTGCCTTTCTTTGGTTTAGAGAATATTGCATCCAGGGCTCAGTGATTTCACAGTTGTACTTGATGTGGTAAGGGATGTCATGATCTGTGACTCTAGCCGATGGAACTCTTTTCATTGCTTTGGATCTTGCGTTCCTCTTCCTTGCATTGGTTGCAGAGGAGTCATCAGAATCAGTTGCAAATTCATCCTCTGAGCTTTGAGATTCATCATAAGGATCTATGTAAGTTCTCTTTGAGATAGGAAAATTGATGGGGGCTGGAGCAGCTGAAGAAGTAACTGGAGGAAGGTCTACTGACAGTGTAGAAGAGGAGTCTAACACTGCAGGAAAGGAAATAGCCTCAGGAGCCATAGAGGCTGAGGTGACTAGTTCTTGAAGAAATTGGGAGACAATGGTCTCAACTTCATCTGGTGTCTCAATCAATTCACCTGAAGTTTCTGAGGGAACAGTCTTAGCAGCTACTACTGCTTCAACAACAACATCATCACTAGCAGGAGCCACAGCTACCACTGCTTCATCAAGGATCATGGCATCAATAGCCAAGGAGGATGGAATGATCTTCTGAAAAGGGACAATGGCCCTAGACAGGTCTTCTTGAGGAGGCAGGAGGCTGTAGTTTCTGAAGTGAAGATGTGCTGGAAGGTAGAAGCTCTGGACAGAAGATGCCAAGGACTGAAAGTCTAAGGCACTGCTGATCATCTGAACTGAACCTTGAGAAGGAGCCTCAGAGGTCATCTGAACTTCTACTGCTGAAATTGTCTCTGAACAACCCTGTACTACCTGTACTGCTGAAGGCTGCAGCTCTTCTTCTGCTGACATCTCCCCCTGCCTAGAATCAGTGGCAGCTGACTCTAGGCCCCCAGAAGAAGGGCATGCCAGATAGGATGAGAGGGATGAGACTGAGGCAGAGAGAGAGAGCTCAGGGAAAGGACTAGAGGAGCCAGCTTGGCATCCAATAGAGAGGAGAGCCTAGGGGCCAAAATATCAAAAAGCTTATTGGCCAAAGGCAAAAGATCTACTTGCTCAAGTGGGACTTGAGTAGAGGTAGAGGGAGCAGCAGAGAAGGTGAAGGTAGAAGATGTTGTTGGTGGTGCAGACATGGGAGGGATAGCTGGTTCATGGATGGAGGATAGGAGAAGTTCTGAAAATGTTGATGAAGGGTGGAAGTTATGAGGAGAGGATGGAGAGGCATCCATGAAGGATTCATCATGAATGTCAAGGGAAAGGATGTCCTCATGAGATGAAGAGTCCAAGCTCATGGGAGGAACATAGTGGAGGGGATGGAAAGTGATGAGTGGTGGAATGGAGGATGCAATAGTAGAAATGGATGAAGGGATGGGTTGAGTGGATGAGATGATTGTTGTTATTGGAATGAAAGAGGATGGGAGGATGATGGAGGAAGATGGCAAAACCCCTGCTTCTGGGCCAGTTGACTGAGGAAGAGTGACCTCTACAGTCCTGGTGTCTGTAGAAGTCCTCATTGCTGCAGCTGCCCTAGAGTTCACAATCTTCCTGTCCCACTTGCCAATCAGTGCACAAGTGAGCCTCTTAGAAGCATTGATGTGCTTCTTTGAGGACACAAGCAACTGAGGGCAACAGTGGTTCAGAATCAAACCAAAAACCCTTCCAAAGTGGACAAAGTTCTTATCCATTTTCTTCTTAATCATATCAAAAACAATCAAACCCCAATTGGGATGCTTCTTATCCAACATTGCAGCCATAATGCAAAATTGATGCCTAGTAATGGCATCATGTGCAGTCCTCTTTGCACAAATTACCTTGCCTGTGATATCTGCTAACAGCCTAAACTCAATAGCTAGGTTAACTTTTAAAAGTTTAGAGGGGTTACCAGAATTATGCCCCATTCTGTCTAGCATCACAGCAAACTCTTCCACAGAGAGTTCTATCTCATCATCTCCAACAGTAAAACCGAAAACCTCTGAAATTATTTAAGGAGAAATGGCTACCTCATTCCCTGAAATTGTTCCAGTCATCGTACTGTTATCTGAATTCACTGCAGTAAAAATCCACTCTTTGATTTCAAATTCTGGAAGAGGAATCCTGGTTGTCATGAAGTTAACCAGGTGCTGCTCTTTGAATAGCTCCAGAATATCCAGAAAATTCTGCGATGACCCATCAAAGGAGTCGATGTCGATGTCAAAACTTGAATCAAACTTCATTGCCGCCAATGCACCCGCAGCAATTGCCATTATCCTGCAAATAGATACCTTCCAAGATCAAGAGTAAAGGATTTGGAGGGAGAAAGCTTGAGCAGAAAATATGAGAGCGCAACTGCGAATGACGGAGAAGAATGATTTTATACTAGGGTTCGACGCAGAAATGGAAAGAACGTCGAGCTCATGTCGACGCTCTAAGGCTCTAGGAGAACTGAAACGACTCAACAATGTGCAGCTTAGGTCGACGTTCGACGCTTGGGCTGATGCTATACGTCGAGCTCAGGTCGACGTTGAACGAAGGCGTCGACCGAAGGGAGAAAAACTCAAGAAGCCAGGGAGCTGTGAACTTAGTTCGAAGCTAGAAGTTGAGGTCGACGTTCGATGCTTTTGAGGGCGACGGACCGTCGATCTTAGTTTGACGCAGCGTCGAGCTTAGTTCAGAGCTCAAAGAAACCACTCAGACAGAGGAATTATAAAATGAAATTTTTCCTATTCCTGTTAATTATGGTTTTCAAAATCTTGGAGTTTTAATTTATACTGTCTCCATCTAGCATTCCCATCTGATTGAGGAAGAAGAAGTGCTTCTTTTCATCCAAGGGCTTGGTGAAAATATCTCCTCTTTGTAATTCAGTGGAAATGTATTCTAGTGCAATTTTCTTCTTTTCTACATTATCCCTTAAGAAGTGATGTCTGATCTCTATATGCTTAGTCCTACTATGGAGAACTGGATTTTGTGCAATGCAAATTGCACTAGTATTATCACAAAAAATTTTAGACATCTCTAAGTTGTAGCCATAGTCTAGGAGCTGGTTTTGAATCCACAAAATCTGTGAGCAACAACTGCCTGCAGCCATGTATTCAGCTTCAGCAGTTGATATGGACACAGAAGTTTGTTTCTTACAAAACCAGTAGACAAGTCTATCACCAAGGAATTGACAAGTTCCACTGGTGCTTTTCCTGTCTACTCTACATCCAGCATAATCAGAATTTGAAAATCCAGTTAGATCAAATCCTGAGTCATGTGGATACCAGAGACCTAGATTAGGACAACTTTTTACATACCTAAGAATCCTCTTAACTAATGTGAGGTGGGACTCTCTAGGGCTTACTTGGAATCTAGAACAAATGCATGTAGCAAACATTATGTCTGGTCTACTAGCTGTTAGATAAAGTAATGAGCCAATGATTGCTCTATAGTTTGTCTGATCAACTGGTTTTCCAGATTCATCAGCATCTAAAACAACATTTGTAGGCATAGGTGTTTTCATAGAAGATGCTTCAGACATTCCAAATTTCTTAACCAGTTCTCTTGCATACTTTGTTTGAGAAATAAAAATGTCATCCACATGTTGTTTAACTTGCAATCCTAGAAAGAAAGCAAGCTCACCCATGCTACTCATTTCAAACTTTGAATGCATAAGTTGTGAGAACTTTTTGCATAAGTTTGAATCAGTAGACCCAAATATGATATCATCTACATAAATTTGTACTAGTAGGATATGGGACCTATGGGTTCTAATAAAGAGAGTTTGGTCTACTCTACCCCTTTTAAAATCATTTTCCAATAAAAAACAAGCTAAGGTCTCACACCATGCTCTAGGAGCTTGCTTGAGACCATACAAAGCTTTATGCAGTTTAAAAACATGATCAGGAGAGGTTGGAGAGATAAAACCTGGAGGTTGCTTTACATAAAACTCTTCCTTGATGTCTCCATTGAGAAATGCTCTCTTGACATCCATCTGATATACCTTGAATCTCTTGTGAGCTGCATATGCAAGAAAGATTCTTATGGCCTCCAACCTTGCAACTGGTGCAAAGGTTTGGTCATAATCAATCCCTTCTTCTTGGCAATATCCTTGTGCAACAAGTCTTGCCTTGTTTCTCACAATTATTCCATGATCATCCAACTTGTTCCTGAATACCCATTTGGTTCCAACAATTTGCTGGTTCCTTGGTCTTGGTACTAATTCCCAAACTTTATTCCTTTCAAATTGATTCAACTCCTCTTGCATTGCAATGATCCAGTTTGGATCTTGCTCTGCATCTTGTATTGTTTGAGGCTCAATTTGAGAAAGAAAGCAAGTGTGCATAATATTATGATTAACTTGATTCCTTGTTTGCACACCTACTGAGATATCTCCAATTACTTGTGAAATTGGGTGATCTCTTGTTGTTACAAAATCAACAAGGGGTGTTGATGGTGCACCAACCTTTGTTGTTGTTTCCTCTTGTGGAACAACAACTGGTTCTTCAATTTGTTGACCATTTGAGCTTTCCAAAACCTGAGATTCCTCTTCATTGTCACTAAGTTCAGCGTCTTGTTGAATTGTTGAAGGTAATGAATCTTTGTCTGTGATGGTAAGTTGCTTCAGATTTTCTGAAATTGAATGTTCCTACAAATTGCTTATGGTAGAAGTTTCCTTCTCCTTATAAGACATATTAGTTTCATCAAATATAACATGCATGGATTCTTCAACTTTATTAGAGCACTTGTTAAAAACCCTATAAGCCTTGCTAATCATGGAGTATCCCAGAAACACTCCTTCATCAGCTTTGGCTTCAAATTTAGCTAGGTATTTCTTGTCATTATTGTGAATGAAGCAAATGCAACCAAAAATTTTGAAATAATTTACTTTAGGTTTCTTCCCTTTGAGTAACTCATAAGGAGTCTTACCCTTCAGTTTATGTATCAGGCTTCTATTCAAAACATAGTTGGAGGTGTTCACAGCCTCTGCCCAAAAGGTTAGAGGAAGGTGAGCATCTGTCAACAATGTTGTGGCAGATTCAATAAGGGTTCTATTTTTCCTTTCAACTACCCCATTTTGTTGAGGAGTTCTCGGAGCTGAGAAAGTGTGCCTGATACCTTCCTTCTGACAGAACTCTAGCATAAGAAGAGAATCAAACTCTGTCTCATGATCACTTCTGATCAGGGCAATGTGAGTATTGAACTCAATCTGTATGCCTTCGAGAAAATCTGTCAAAATCTTGAAGTTATCAGACTTCTTTCTCAGAAAGAACACCGAAGTGAATCTTGAGAAGTCATCTACAACTACTAAAGCATAAGATTTCCCTCCTAGGCTTTGTACATTAATTGGTCCAAAAAGGTCCATGTGCAATAAGTACAAAATTCTAGGTGAATCACTCTTATTAAGTGACTTGAAACTATTTTTAGTTTGCTTGCCTAATTGACAAGCCTTGCAAAGTCCTTCCTTCTTGTAGGGACCAGAAGGTAGTCCTCTAACAAGGTTGTCTTTGGATAACTTAGCAATGGTTCTAAGGTTCACATGTCCTAATCTTTTATGCCATAGTTCATTAGGTTTGCTAAGGGAGTTAAATAAACAAATATCTACTTTAGATGAATTGAAATCAACTAGATATATGTTATCTTGTCTATTACCAATAACAATGTTGTTATTTAATGCAATATTACATGCTGAGTTGGTAAACCAAACCTGATAACCAACATCACATA
Source organism: Platanthera zijinensis (assembly GCA_039513925.1). Taxonomy (NCBI): domain Eukaryota; kingdom Viridiplantae; phylum Streptophyta; class Magnoliopsida; order Asparagales; family Orchidaceae; genus Platanthera; species Platanthera zijinensis. The sequence continues at coordinate 108,952,224 of CM077083.1, forward strand.
GCTGGCTGATGCTGATTAAGTTGTGCTTTAGTCCTTCCACATAGGCCACTTTCTTGAATGTAATTGACCCTATTTTGACTTGGCCATAGCCTTTTGTTTGTCCAAAGTTTGAATCTCCAAAGATTACTTTGGGTCCATGTTTGGCTTTGAAGGACACAAGGTTCTCCTTGTTGCCAGTCATATGCTTTGAGCACCCACTGTCCAAGTACCACTACTGGTTCTCAATTGGATAGGTCTTTACCTGCACATACAACAAATCAATTGTTTTTGACCCAGTTTACCTTGGGCTTTTCTTGATATCCTTTAAACTCTGAAATAAAAGACTTCTCAGGTTGACTCTTATAGCCTACAGGATGATATCTCCTAGGAGTTATTATCCATTCAGCATAAGGGTAAAAGTGATGAGATGTGGAGCTGGAATTAAATCTTGAATTAACCCCTGAGAACTGACTTTTGCTCTGAACTTGGCTCGACGCACGTCGAGCTTCGGTCGACGGACTCTGGTGAGTGCGTCGAGCTCCATTCGACGGCGAAGTCTTGCTTTGTTCAGAAGGTAGAAGGCGTCGACCTGAGTTCGACGTTTTCTTGCGATTACGTCGAGCTCTGTTCGACCTCCGTCGAGCTTCGTTCGACGCTTTTTGTCCAGTTTCCTGGGTTAAGTCAGCATTCTTCCTAGCCACTATCAAGACTCCTTTACCTTTGTCAATGGTAAATTTGATTGGAGTTGTCAGCACTATGGGTTGGCTGGATGAAGCACCCAAGCCCAGTGTACCATTCAATCTTGAGTTCACTGTACTTGTGATGTCCATTAATTTGATACTTCTCCATTAAGGGTTTCTTCAAATTGTTTGGCCTTAGATAGTTCACCTTTCAGTTAAGCTATCTCCTCCCCACACTGCTTCAACTCTTCTAAGAGTCTAAGATTATCTGAGTTAATGGATTTGCATTCAATCAATTGTTCTCTAAGAGTTATAATTAACTTTTGAGATTTAATCAAGTCAATGCACATAGATTTGAACTCAGATTTAAATTCATCAGAATTAAAATCAAATGAATCTATTAGCTGATCCTCAGTAAGTTCATGATCAGATAGGTGGTCAGCATCAAGCTCTAAATCAGTATTCTTTTGAGATGCATTGATGGCCATCATGCAGAATCCTTTTTCTTCTACATCATCCTCATCATCACTAGAGCTGGATGATGAATCAGACTCATCAGAGTCACTCCAGGATTCAGCCACAAATCCTTTTCTGGTGTGCTTGCTGTTGCTGGAGGAAGGCTTGTCATGGTACTTCCTTGACTCCTTATCCTTCCTTTTATCTTTTCTTTCCTTCTTGTCCCTTCTGTCCTTATTTTGATTTTCTGGACAGTTGGGGACAATGTGTCCTGGTTTCCTGCAGCCAAAACAGATAATATCTTTATTAGTAGATCTGTCATACCTTGGCTTGTCTTTATCTTTGGATGACCATCTTCTGAAGTTCTTTTTATTCAGCTTATTGAACCTTTTGATAAGTAGGCTCATAAGCTCTTCATTTCCCAACACCTTTTCTTTAGGTTGTTCTTCCTGTGCCTTGAAGGCAATGGTTTTCTCAACCTTTTCAGTTGGTGTGGATATCTTCTGCTCTTCTTCTCTCTTCTTAATGAATTGCTCATAACTCTTGAGCTTTCCTAGAAGAGCTTCTGTGGATAACTCACAGACATTCCTTCCATCTTTAATTGACCAAATTCTTGAGTCCCAAGAGCTAGGGAAACAAGTCAGTATCTTGTCATTTATCTCAGTGAGAGATATGTCCTTATCTAGTGATCTAAGCTCACTGATGATTAGACTCATTCTATTGTACATGTCAGCAACTGACTCAGACTCTGCCTTTTTGAAGTTCTCATACTGGGTGATGAGGTAGGATCTCCTATCCTTTCTTTCAACTGCAAAACCTGATACAATTTCTGAAAGTTTTTCCCAGATCTCTTTGGCAGTATTGCATTCAGCTACTTTCTGGAAAATGTCATCTGACATGGTTTGAGCCAAGATGTTCATGGCTTTAGCATCTGCTGCCTTCCACTTTCTTATGTCAGCATCAGTTCCTGAAGGAGGAGGAACAGCTGATGTACTTGTTCCTGTGGGAGGCCTTGGACAATCTGTCAACACAGAATTAAAGATGTCCTCATCAAATGAATTCATGTAAAGTCTAATCCTTGCCTTCCATAGAGCAAACTTAGAGAGATTGCACATAGGAGGTCTGGTGCTAGCAAAGTCCTTGTTTTGTGCCATGAGTTTTAAGGATAAGTAAAACTAAAAGAAATAACCCTTTTGAGAGAAATGATCTTATCAGAGATCTTTTGATCTAGGTGTTAGCCTGTATGAATGATCAACCTCGCTTTGATACCAATTGAAAGTGAGGGATAAGATCAATCCTAACTCTAGAGGGGGGGGGGTGAATAGAGTGATTTAAAATAGTTTTGCAAATTAAAACTTGTATGGAGAGAAGGCTTAGATTTACTTAGTGTATGGTGCTATAGCAATTAATCAAAGTAAGAAGAGAATCACAACACAAAGCAAAACACAAAGAAACAAGCAACCAGAATACACAAGGAGCTATAGTGGTTCCCCAAAATCTTGGGTAGTCCACTCTTCTATCACCCTAGATAGGAATCCACTTCAAGATGAGTTGATCAGGTGTCTTGAGCACCAGAGAGTTTTTGACCAGGTTCTCACAAACCAAAGGGGCTGATTTTTGACCAGGTTTCAGCAAAACCAAAGGTAACTTTTGAAGGGAGTTAAAACCCTGTACAGAAAGAAAAAGAAAAAGCTGATGTTGTCTTCTCTATCAATAAGTAGAGAGAAGCAAAGTGGATCTGTTGATGTTGTCAAAGCTCCCCCTGAGATCAAGAAGTAGTTCAGGAAGGAGAGCTTTGCACAAGGGTGACAAGTCTTCAATGATCTGATCTGCTCCAGCAAAAGATGATCCAAACAAGTTGGATGGTTGTGTCTGAAGCAATCAGAATTCCTGTGTGTAAGCTTGAATGAATATCACAGTGAGCAAGAAGCAGAAGAACTGTTGTTCTCTGTTGACTGATAGAATAATATATCTGTGTGTTTTTCTTCTGAGTCTTTGATAGCCGTTGGCAGCAAGCATTAAATGCTTTCCTTAAATGTCCATGTCTCAAAAGGAAGTGTCAGGCAAACATTCCTTAGAGAATTCCTTGAGCCATGCACCAGATTTGCTGTAACGGCCATTAAATCTTCAGCATTAATTGTTCTGACAGAAGGAATTTGAATTCCTATTCAAAACTGACGGGAGCCTAGAAAACGTCGAGCTCACAATAAAACGTCGATCTGAGCACGACACACGTCGGCCAGAGAGTGGTTTCAGAAAGCAGAACTGGGCTTGACGGAACGTCGAGCTGAGGTCGACTCCACGTCGAGCTGAGGTCGACTCAGCGTCGAGCTGAGGTCGACTCTGCGTCGAGCTGAAGTCGACTCTGCGTCGAGCTGAAGTTGACTCTAACTAACCTATGTGACCTTTATAACAACAAGGAGGTCACAACACAAAATCCCTATAGAAATATAGTCATCCTGACCCAAATAGTAATAGGGTGTTCCAACACTCCCCTCTGAGATGAAAAGGAGGGCCTATCTCATGTCGTCTTGCAGCCCCTTATAAAACCTCCGGGCATAGCCAGCATCGTCTAACTGATAAGCGTCCGCATAACGGGCCAGGTGAGTGAACTCCTGGTAGTACTCCACCACAGTCCTGTTCCCCTACCTCAATCGCAATAACCTATCCTCCAGGTCATCCCTCGCCGACTGAGGTACAAAATGTCCCAAGAGCGCTGCTATGAACTCCTCCCAAGTAATATCAACGCTATCCATCCCCGCAAAGGTGGTGTCAAGCTGAGACTTCCACCACCTCTTTCCGTGTGACTCTAGGCAGGAGACCACCAAAGCAACTGCCTCCTCAGTGGGGCATCGAATCCCTGCCAGCATATCGTAAATGGTGTCCAACCCTTCCTCCGTACGTACTACAGACTCCGTCCGCTGGTATGTTGGAGGGGAAAGTCCCCGGAAGACAGTCATCCAATTGGCCCCGGGGTTTGGCTGTGGAGCCGGGGCTTGCTTAGCTCTGAAGGCCTCTAGAATGCCCGTCAGTGTTTGCCCCATCTCCGTCTGCTGGAATGGAGCTGGAGCCGACGGAGGCGGGACCACATTTGGAGCCTGGGGTGTCCCCTGCTGTGATGTAGGGTTCGTCGCAGGCTACAAGTAAAAATTCCGTTTGTTAGAGAACGAATGAAGGGAATTTTTAAGAAGGGTTAGGATGGACTCTCACGTGTGATTCCCCTTATGGGCACACCACTGCTTCTGCTGCTAGTTTGTCCGCAAACTAAGCTCGCACGGGGGTGGCCCAAGATTTTGTGGACTACTTATCTTTCGATCGAGGTCCCCTCTGATACCACTTATAAGACCCCCTTTTTTTTCTTTTTCGACACCGGGGTATTAGCCCAGAACTGCCACTTTGCGGTGGCACCGACTCACAGGAAGGCCGCCACTACAAAATGCCAATTCTGCCGGCCCTTTTCGATCATGAGAGAGAGAAGTAATTATACATAAATGTTAACAAGTTCACAGAAGCATGTAAATAAAAGTGAAATCACAACCAGTCCATCAGTAGATAATAACAGGAAGTTGATAATAGAAGTACTATAAAGATACAGTTTAGATAAACGGGCTCGAGCCCGGTACATCAGAGTCCTATCTACAAATCACTCATCGTAGAAACTATAAAAGTACTAATCACTCACGGAGTTGGTCGCAGGTGCACTGGTGCTAGACTGACCCACCTCCATGCGCACCGTACTCTGCTGGTGCTGTTCCCTGGACTGCTGGTCCCTGTCTCCCATCCGGAGCTCCTGTAATATTGTTGTTCGAAAACCATTAGTCATAAAGACTAAGCCCTATCATCCCCTACCCCTGCCCCTACGGCTCCTAAGCACCGAGCGGAGAGGAGGAAAGGGAAGCTACAAAGGTAGAGAATAATCAAGCAGGTGACAGGGGAGTTATTCTAACAACTATCTAGAACAAAGTACAACTAGCAATCCTATGGTAGTAAGTGGTAAAGAAGAGAAGTAGTAAGTAGCAATTGTATAAAAAGGCAGCTAGAGAACAGTAAGTAAACAAGCAAGTAAATAAGTAGGTAACCTTAACTTATATGAATGCCCATACAAACTTATAAGTTAAGGGGTCTTCTGCAAGGCTCCCATTGTATAAAAAGTCCCATACCGATTTATACGTTGGGGTGTCGGTTGTATGCAAATATGAGTGTAGTGATATGCTATGCCATGATTTATGCAAGTGCAACACACACACACGACTCTATGTGCACAGACCTTTAGTTCCCCCTGTTCGGGCAGCTAGCTTCACTCACAGGAACCTCCGTAGTGGCAAACGGAGACAGTGGGTCGGGCCCCCCACTCCTAGGCGGGTATCCACACTACCGGGCCTAGCCCTTCCGTACGCCCCTAGAAGAACACAACCTAGAGTATCCGTGTACTACTACTGCCTATACCCACCAGGCCTTCTTTTGGCTAAGTGTCCCACACCGCCGAGTCAACGTACCGATGCCGGTGTGAATGATAATCAAATATCGAAGACCCACCACCTTTATTCTGTACTCCAACCCTCGAGCCCTCGGCTCCCCGGACTACCCCGTCCGTGCATCTACCTTCAGAGCTACCGTCTGAATTACAACCAAACCAATCGTTCTACCTTCCTAGCTATCGGGGTATATGTGTGCGCAACCCTAATTATACTAGTTTATCTTTAGATTATTAATTCTACAGTTTATATTAGTCCAGGACTGCCCCCGATATTCCCCGTGAAGGGCTCTCAATGGGCACTAGGAACTATGATGGTAGCTGAAGCCCACCGTTCCCTTTCGCAAGGCACTTATTGTTATTGGTTGATAGCCATTACCCGATCCATTTTTAAGTTACTTTAGATCTCGCCATAGCGTATTAAAATTCTTCCACTACTAATCGGGGTGGACGATCTTTCGTCATTCCCATACGCCCTTATCCTTAACCAGTCTCGCACTCTACCTATCTTGACCCCAATAATGGACCTAAACTTAGCTTGCCCTAACCAACGAGAAACTACCAAAATTCCATCTCCCAAAGTTCATTATCCGCTCTAGTTCAGTTTCCGTGGTTTTACTATTTGCAGACCATCCTAAGATACGTGAGGAGTATTAGGGGAGGTACTCCAATTTGTCTTCCGAATCTCCTATAGTATTTACTGGGGGTCTATCCTGACATAATATAGCTAAGACCAAGATTTCCAAATTTTCCTATTTATCGGGCATTTAATTTATGTATTCTAAGATTCAAAATGCCCTTGTATGAACATTAAGTGCACTAATGAGCCAACAATAAATCATCATAAAATCAGTAAAAATCCTATGAGACATTTAAACAGCAATTCCAAGTTTTGAGAAATTCCAAAGGTGTTTAGGCCTATATTTTCAAATTTACAATTTTAGGTCATTTCTACTATATTATGATGGAAGTATTGTAAATATGTATCCAAAAATCCCAAGAAAATTATATAAGCTTTATGGTGACCTAAAACCATCAGAAACTAAGTCCCATAATTTATCTCTAATATTTGGGCTCTGAATCTATTTTAATGTAAAATGCTAATTTTCCCAGCTTAGTGAAGGAGATGATATTTTTAATCATCTAAAATTCCATATAAAATTACAGGGTGACTAGCATGACTTTAAACACCCACTGACCAAATTTCATAGTTTTTCAAACAGTAATTGGTCATTATTTGTATTTTTGACTCCATGTCACAACTAGTACGTTAAAGAAATATGTACCCAAAATAATCCGTTAAAATTTCAAAGAAAAATACAGAAGGTATAACATGCTATAAGATGCCCTAATCCAAGGTTTCATAACATTCCAGTGCATAGAAATTCCAAAATCATCAAGATAAATATCTAGGGCACAATTAGAGTTGTAAATGAAGTACTGTATAAATTAACCCAAAAATCTCAACAAAATTATAACATGGCTATTTAGATTAGAAAATCACCCTACTCAAATTTTACTTGATTTAAAGTTCATTTGACAGCTTAATAATTCAAATTAAGGTTGGTGACCTAAACAAGGGTTAGGATTTTAGGTGGCCTAGTAGTCTCCAAATACCATAAACTTTTGTCCAGAGAACTATACTGGCCCTATGGTTCTCTCCACCAAATTTTAAGTTAGTCCAAGGTCATTTGACCCCATGACCTTCACAACCCCAAAAACCACCCTTATGGGATTTTCTCTAGGGTTCTAGGGCTACCCTACACCAAACCACCCCAAACTCCCTTGGAGGGTGTGTCATGCCCTAAACAGCCTTTGGACAAAATATTAGCCTCTGTTGAGGTGATATGACCACCCAAATACCAAGGGGGTGTTTGATCCTAAATTATCCTATAAGGACCAACCTAGGGTTGGATAAAAACTTAATCAAAACATCTCCAAATGAGATGAAATTTTTACCAGAACCTTTTGATAAACCTAGGGACCTCTCACCAAAATTTGGGAGGGTTTGGAAGTCATTTAGCCGTCTTATTAAATTATGCTAGGATTATTGAATTTTTATAAAAACTATAGAAAAACATTTTCCAAAAATCCTAATTTTTAGATAACACCTGGATATAGGTAAGATTAGGCCACACCCGAAATTTCAAGTCATTTTGATGATTGGATTGGAGTGGGGAATTTTTCTAAGGTCAAGACAGCCCTATGGATAGACCTCACCAAAAAGTGTGATGTGGTCTAACCATGACTCCAAATCGAGTGAAATAAATTTTGAATTAAACTAGACTTCAAGGGCTACATTTTCTATGTTAACCACTTTTTATTTTCAGCCCCTACGGACAATAATTTTCAGTTTAAACCTAGTGCACAGTAAAGGGAATTAATTCCTAATTATACAATATATAATATAATAAAATGCTACTGTTCACCTTCTTCTTTAGCCCGAACCAGCAACCTAAAAACAAAAGCTTGGAACCTGTAAATTTTCTAAAGCCATTTCTTGGCAACCCAGCCATCTCCCTGGCCGGCCACCACCACCATCTCCTCTGTTGAGGTGAGGGCTACCGTCGGGCGGCTGCACGGCCGCCGGAGAGGCGGTTTCCGACGAACCCGCCACCATGAAATTTCGGAAAAACCATGGAAACGCTCACCTGATCTAGCTCTTTTGCACCCGTTATCTCTCCTAATGATTTCTAAGATCTATCCACAGAAGAAGAGGGAGTGGAGGACCTTGTTCGCGGGCTGGAGGCGTGCAGACCGTCGGGAAGCCATTTGCGCGGTGGCGGCGTCGCAGGGAATTCTTCAACAGCAAGGGGAGGAATCTGAATCCGTTTGATTGAGCGTGTAATCTTCTCCTCTTGCTCTAAGGAGGCTGTTATAGATCTCCAAGTGGGGAGGGGAAAGGATGAAACATTCATGGCCATGAATGTTTCTCTTAATAACGTTTCGGTTATGATGTAGGGAAGAGGAAAAGGTGGAAGAAGAAATGGCTGATCCATGTGGCGATTTTATATTGGACCTCACTCTCTCTTTCTATTAAATAATTAGAGATGGAAACTGCACATAAATATCCCTGTTGTAGATTCCCATAATCAGAATTGATTATGACGTCGGTTACCGAAATTTCCAGTCTGGCTGACATTTCGGCCTTGGTAACGGGCGTGACACATAGGTCACGTGCGTGACAGGCCTGGGTGGCCAATTCTGAGTTCGACGATCGTCGAACTGAGATCGATAGTCGTCGAAGGGTGGTCACGCCCTAGGTCACGGGCGTGACACATGGGTCACGGGCGTGACAGGGTCATCAGGCAAATTCCGCGCTCGGCGATCGTCTCGCTGAGATCGACGATTGCCGAAGGGGGTCACGCCCTTGGTCACGGGCGTGACACCTGGGTCACGGGCGTGATAGGGCCATGACGCAAATTCTGCGCTTCGACGATCGTCCCGCTGAGATCGACGATCGTCGAAGGGGTCACGCCCTAGGTCACAGGCGTGACACATAGGTCACGGGCGTGACATGCCCGGGTTGAAAATTCCGCGCCCGACGATCGTCTCCCTAAGATCGACGATCGTCGAAGGAGTCACGCCCAAGGTTACGGGCGTGACGGGTCGGTCACGGGCGTGACCAACCCGTGACCCGAAATCTCGGTCGATGTATTTCAATTTTTGGGCTTCCTAGAGTTCTATCACGACCAACCGACTCCTAGGGGTCTAGCCGGAAATGGGATGTTACACCACCACTGAGTTTTGACAAGGTCTCAGAAACCAAACACAAAACTTTTGAAGGGAGTTTTGAGTAACCCTTTTACAGCAAAAGGAAAAAAGGAGGTAAAGTTGTTCTTCTCTGTCAAAAGTCAAAGAGAAGACTAGTGGATTATTTATGTCAAAGCTCCCCTAGAGATTTGCAGTTGTTCAGGAAGATAAGCTTTGCACAAGGTGATAGGCCTTCAGAAGATGAAATCTCTAGCAAATGATAATTTCAGCAATGACTGAAATGTGTTGTGTCTGGAGTATTGATTGATGAAGCCTTGAACACTTGAATCAGAGATAAGAAACTGTAATCCTGTAGTTCTTGTGTGTGTCTCACAGATCTCAGATGTTGTTCTTAGTTTTTCTCTTGTTGTCTGTTGTTACTATATTGTCTGTCTCTATTGTCAGAAATGATATATTGAAATCCAATCTTCTAGATAGCCGTTAGCCAGTCATAAATGACTTCCTTAATTGATATCTGTCTCTGGAGGAAAGTCCTAAAAAACATTCTCCTTTTAGTCTCCTTGAAACTTGCTCCTGATTGATTGATATGGCTACAAAATCCTTTGCATTAAATGCTGGATATGAATAAATTTGAATTCCATAAATGACTGAATTTGAAATCTTGAAATCGTCGATCTCTCAAGAAAATCGTCGATATGAGCTCGACTACTATCGACCTGAGCTCAGAGACTGGAACTTGACTTGAAACAAAAATCGTTGATCTGAGCTCGACTATCGTCGATGTGAGCTCAGAGATCTGGATTTTTGCTAGAGATAGAAACGTCGATCTGAGCTCGAAGATCATCGAACCGAGTTCGACGACTCGTTGAACTGAGCTCAGAGATACTTGAACTGAGTTCGACTCCTCGTCGATCTGAGCTCGACGAAAATTGCCTGAGTCTTCTGCACATGTAATCTGATCTAGGAGGTCTTGGGGGCAGCTTTCAAACCTAGGTTCTATGCCTTAGATCTATTCTAGTTTGACCTTTAAATCTATACAATGAGGTCAAGACACATTCCTATGGACATATTGATCCTTACCCAATTCAGTAATAGGATGTTCCAACAATCTCCCCATATTTAGGTTAGGATTACTATTTATATGACAGAGGAATTAAAAAGCATACAAGCAGAAATAAAAGCAAATAAAACATTGCAGAATAATGAAATGCAGCAGTGTAGAAGCAAATGAAATGATCACAGCAGATTGTAAGAGAGAGATATACTATTCAGCTTACATAATTAGTCCATTTCCTTTCCCTTTTTGAATAAAATTTCTCTGTTAGGATCTTGAGCTTCTTTCTTAGATCTTCTGTCATCAGCAGTACCTAGGGAGGTTTGAGATTTGGGTCTGGGGACAACTGCCTCTGGGTGCGACTTCATGTAACTCTCTGGGTCAAAGAATTTTCTAGAAGAATATCTCTCAAGCTCTTTCTTTCTTTGTTCAGATAATGTAGTAATATTTGAAGTATCTTTTCCTTGTTCTCTTACTTTCTTTATCTGGTCTAATGCAGCTAATTCCTTCATCCTTGTTGTCTAAGAGATAAGATTGTTCTCTGGATCTTCATGGGGAACAGGAGGTTCATATCTATTGATAGTATCAGCAGGAGGAGCTCTTGAGGGAACAATTTCTTTTAGCTTATATGGGAATGGACCAGAAGTTGAATTAATTGGGCCTTGTCCTTCCCTTTGATAAGGATGTTGTCTGCATTGTCCTCTTGAATATACTTTGTATCCTCTTTGATTTCCTCTATATTGGCCTCTTCTGGACTGGTAGCCTCTTTGTAGATGTCCTCTGGATTGTGATTTTTCTTGAACCCAAGAGGAACTTTGAGATATAACATGAGAGGTTTGTTGTGCTAAACTTCCACCAGATCCTGCATCTGGAGAGGGAGGAGGACGAGGAGGATTATGATGGGATGTGTCTTTGTCATACTTCCTCCTCTTCTTCATAGCCTTCAATTAGTTCATTTAGTATTGCATCAAGGGTTCAGTAATTGGACAGTCATGTAGAATGTAGTAGGGAGTATCATTATCATTGTTGACTTTTTCTGGAGGGACTCTCTTCAATGCTTTGCTTCTTGCTTTCCTCTTCCTTGCAAGGGTTGCAGAGGAGTCATCAGAATCAGTTCTAAATTTATCACTATCTGAGCTTTGAGGACTGTCATACATCTCATCAATCCTTTTAATATATTCTTGATGTTGTTTAGTTTGTTTAGATGAAGCAGCAGCAGAAAGAACAGGAGAAGTAACAGAAGCTGGAGCAAGAGAAGAAGTAGCAACACTAGCAGGAGCAACTACAGAAATAGCAGCAGGAGTAGCACTTACAGCAGAAATAGAAACACTAACAACAGGAGCAGCACAAACATCAGAATCAACATTAATAGCAGCAGCAATAACAGAAACAACACTATCCACAGCAGCAGGCTCAATAAAATCAGCAGGCTCTGAAACACTAGCCTCTATCATTATCATATCATCAGCAGCAGCAGTAGTAATTTCCATAGCCTTGATAGAATTGATATATGATAATATCAAGCTGGGATCACAGCTAGAGATATGCACAATGGCCTTAGTAAGATCTTCAGCTTCTTGAGCTGGAAGTTATATGCTATAGAGAGCGTCAAAATCTTAAAGCAGTGACCTGAAGTCAACTGTACTAAAGGATAAAACTGGAGCTGGGGCTAGAGAAACTATGATTGCATCTGAGCTTTGCATGAAATCTTAATCTGTAGTAGGCAGTATGACTTCTTCATTTGGCATCTACCACTACCTGGATGCAGTATAAACAAGATCAAGGCACCCAAAAGAAGGGATTGCCTGAGGAGGATGGAAAGAAGAAAGCCTGGCAGATATATCATTAATATATTTGAGAAGTGGAGCCATAGAGGTGTCCAGCAAGAGTGTTAGCCTAGGAGCTAACATCTCATATAGTATATCTGCAAGTGCAGGAATGTCTACTTGCTCAAGGGATGCTTGAGTAGAGGTAGAGGAGAAAGGTGCAGAGGTTTATGGTGTTGGTGGAGCTACATTTATGTGAATAAATGATGTGGATGGAAGAGGAATGGATGGTTCTGATATAGGGATGGTGGTGATGGAGGTAACTGGAATGGAGATGGATGGTTTGAAAGATGGTTGAGCTAAAATATCGTTTAATAGTTGTTGGTAAGAAGTAGAAGAAGATGGAAGCTCTAGAGGTGATGAATGAGAATCATCCATAAAGGAATCATCTAACAGATTGAATGATGGAAGATGGATTGATGAATCAATGTCAATAGGGGGATAGTAATGTAGAGGATGGAATTGTTCTTGCAGAGTGGCTGGAGGTGGTGAAGAGATAGTTGGAGATGAAATTGAGATCGGAGAGGAAATTGTGAGTGGGGATGAATTTGAAATTGAAATGGTGGATGTAGGGATGGTTAATGAAACTAGAGGTGGAGATTGTGGAGATGAGGAGGAAGCAGGCAATTCTTCTAGGGGGGCAGTTGCCTGAGGGGAAGTGACTGGAACAGTCCTTGTGCCTCAAGTGGTGGTAGCTACAGGACCCCAGCTGGGTTTGGCAATCTGCCTATCCCACTTTCCAAAGAGAGCACATGAGAGTCTCTTGGAAGCATTTATGTGCATCCCATTTGACACTAGTAGTTGGGGGCATCTGTTATGTAAAAACAAGCCTAATATCCTCCCAAAGTTAACAAAGTTCTTGTTAATCTTCTTCTTAATTAAATCAAAAAAAGAGTTCTCCTCAATTAAGATGTTTCTTATCAACTATAGCAACCATCAAGCAAAACTGATACCTAGATATTGTATCATGAGCAGAATGTTTTGCTAACAGTACTTTTCCCACTACATCAGCCAAGAACCTATACTCTACTGAGAGGTTTTTCTTAAGCAATTTGTTAGGGTTTACTGCTGAATGTCCCATTCTATCCAATATAGTAGAAAACTCTTCTCCAGACAATTCCACTATATCATGTCCAGTACTCAATTGAAAAACTTCTGTCAGAAGTGCAGGAGTAAGGGATACCTGAGTTCCTGAAATACTCCCGACGACTGTATTTTGATCTAGATTATGGGCTATGTACACCCATTCTTCAATCTCATCTGCAGCCAGCTTCATCCTTGTAGTCATGATTTTCACTAACTATTGCTCCTTGAACTGCTCTAGAATATCCTTGAATATCTGATCACTTTCTTCAAACGAATTCATGTCTATATCAAAACTGGTGTCAAACTTCATTGCGGATAAGATGGCAACTGAAGCGGCCATGTTTTTCCTGCAAAAACAAACAAATAAGACCATGTGTAGAAGGGTTTGGAGGGAAGGAAAGCTCTGTAGAAAGTATGAATGCGCAAAAGAGAACGACTGCCGAAAAATGAATTTCATATCAGGGTTCGACGCCGAAAAGGAAAGATCGTTTAACTCTGTTCGACGGTCTGGGCTTCTAAAGGAATCTGAAAGGTCTTCAACATCGTCGATCTCTGTTCGACGATATTGGAGAGCGTCGAGCTTCGTTCGACGATCTTTGACTGGAAATAGATAGCCTAGAACTATCTAAAAAATGCTGAACTCCGGTCGACGATTTCTGAGAACGTCGATCTCCGTTCGACGATCTTTGGGAAAAACGTCGAGCGCAGTTCAGAGATCAGAAATAACCTATAGACACTAGAAAAATCATGTTTTTAGCCTAGTCTTGGTCAATTTAAAGGTTTTAAAATCTTGGATCTTAATTTAAACTTCCTCCATTTAACATTCCTAACTGATTTAGAAAGAATGTGGGTTTCTTTTCATCCAAGGGTTTGGTGAAAATATCTCCCCTTTGCAAATCAGTTGGGATATATTAAAGTTCAATTTTATTCTTCTCAACATTATCTCTTAAAATGTGATGCCTAATCTCTATATGTTTTGTCCTACTATGGAGGACTGGATTTTGGGCTATAGAAATAGCACTGGTGTTATCACAAAATATTTTTGACTTATATAAGTTATAACCATAGTCTAGGAATAGGTTTTGAATCCACAATATCTGTGAGCAACAACTACCTGCTGCCGTGTATTCAGCTTCAGTAGTTGATGTGGACACAGATGTTTGTTTCTTACAAAACTAGGAGACAAGTCTGTCACCAAGAAACTAACAAGTTCCACTGGTTCTTTTCCTGTCTACTCTACATCTAGCATAATCAGCATCTAAAAATCTAGTTAATTCAAATCCTGACTCTTTTGGATACCAGAGACCTAGATTTGGACAACTTTTCACATACCTAAGAATCCTTTTTACTAATGTTATATGTGACTCTCTAGGGCTTACTTGGAATCTAGCACAGATGCATGTAGCAAACATTATGTCTGGTTTACTAGCTGTAAGGTACAATAAAGAGCTAATCATTGCTCTAACTGTTGTCTGATCAACAGGTTTCCCATGTTCATCAGCATCTAATACAACATTAGTAGGCATAGGTGTTTTCATAGAGGACGCTTCAGACATACCAAATTTCTTAACCAATTCTTTTGCATACTTAGTTTAAGAAATGAATATGCCATCAACATGTTGTTTGACTTGCAATCCTAGAAAGAAGGAAAGCTCACCCATGCTACTCATTTAAAATTTTGAATGCATTAGGTTAGAGAACCTTTTACACAAATTTGAATCAGTAGATCCAAAGATTATGTCATCTACATAAATTTGTACTAGTAGGATATTGGACTTATGGGTTCTAATGAAAAGAGCTTGGTCTACTCTACCCCTTATAAAATCATTTTTCAAGAGAAAGCATGCTAAGGTCTCATACCATGCTCTAGGAGCTTGCTTGAGACCATATAATGCTTTATGCAATTTAAAAACATAATCAGGATGAGTGGAGAGATAAAACCTGGGGGTTGTCTAACATAGATTTCTTCCTTGATATCTCCATTGAGAAATGCACTTTTTACATCCATTTGATAGACCTTGAATCCCTTGTGTGCTGCATAAGCTAGGAATATTCTTATGGCCTCTAGCCTTGCAACTGGTGCAAAGGTCTAGTCATAATTATTCCTTCTTCTTATGAGTATCCTTGTGCAACTAGCATTGCCTTGTTCCTTACAATAATTCCTTGATCATCCAATTTGTTCCTGAACACCCATTTTGTTCCAACAATGGAGTGGTCCTTTGGCCTTGGTAGTAGCTCCCAAACTTTGTTCCTTTCGAATTGATGTAACTCCTCTTACATTGTAATGATCCAGTGTGGATCTTGTTCTGCATCTTGTATGGATTCAGGCTCAATTTGAGATAGAAAGCAGGTGTGCATCAGGTTTTGGTTGACCTGATTTCTGGTTTGCACACCAGCTGAGATGTCTCCAATCACTTGGGAGATTTTATGATCTCTTGATGTTACTAAATCAACAGGGGGTGTTGATTGTTCACAAACCTGTGTTATTGTTTCCTCTTGTGGAACAACAACTAGCTCTTCAATGTGGTTCTCACAAAGATGTTGAGTGTCCTCTTCATCTTCACTGCTTTCACCTTTTTGTTGAATAGGTGAAGATATGGTACCCTCTTCAATTATGTTCAACCTGTCCAAATTCTCTGAAAGAGAATATACCTACAAAGGTTCTATGGTAGAAGTATTCTTCTCCTTATAAGACATGTTAGTTTCATCAAAAGATACATGTATAGATTCTTCAATTTTAAGATAATATTTGTTATACACCGTATAAGCCTTACTGATCATGGAGTATCCCAGAAACACTCCTTCATCAGCTTTGTCTTGAAATTTTGCTATGTATTTCTTTTCATTATTGTGTATGTAACAAATGCAACAAAATTTTTTTAAATAATCTACTTTAGGTTTCTTCCCTTTGAGTAATTCATACGGAGTCTTCCCTTCAGCTTATGTATCAAACTTCTATTCAACACATAGTTTGAGGTGTTCACTGCCTCAGCCCAAAAAGAAAGGGGACGGTGATCATCTTTCAATAATGTAGTAGCAGATTCAATAAGGGTTCTATTTTTGCTTTCAGCTACCCCATTTTTGTTGAGGAGTTCTAGGAGCTGAGAAAGTGTGCCTGATCCCTTCACTCTGATAGAACTCTTGCTTAAGAAGAGAATCAAACTCTGTCCCATGATCACTTCTGATAAGGGCAATGTGAGTATTTAACTCAATCTGTATGCATTTTAGAAACTCTGTCAAACACTTAAAGTTATCAGACTTCTTCCTCAAAAAGAACACCCATGGGAATCTAGAGAAGTCATCTACAATTACTAAAGTGTAAGATTTCCCACCTAGGCTTTGTACTGTAATGGGTCCAAAAAGATCCATGTATAACAGATACAAGATCCAAGGTGAATCCTCTTTATTAAGTGACTTAAAACTATTTTTAGTTTGCTTGTCTAATTGACAAGCCCTGCAAAGTCCTTCATTCTTGTAGGGGACAGAAGGTAGTCCTCTAACAAGGTTGTCCTTGGATAGCCTAGCAATGTTTCTAAGGTTTACATGTCCTAATCTCTTATGACATAGTTCATTTGGTTCACTAACAGAATTAAATAGACAAATATCTACCTTCGTTGATTAAAAATCCACAAGATAGATGTTATCTTTCCTTTTACCTGTCAACACAGTTGTGTTGTCATCTGATTTGATTTTGCATGAAGATTTGTTGAATATCACCTGGTAGCCTTCATCACACAATTGACTGATGCTGATTAAGTTGTGCTTCAGTCCTTCCACATAGGCCACCTTTTTGAATGTGACTGACCCTATCTTGATTGTACCATATCCCTTGGTCTATCCAATGTTTGAGTCTCCAAATATGACTTTGGGTCCAAGCTTTGCTTTGAAGGATGTAAGATTATCCTTGCTCCCTGTCATGTGCTTTGAGCACCCACTATCCAGATACCATTGCTTGTTTATTGTTGGATAGGTCTTAACCTGCACATAAAATAATTTATTTGTTTTTGACAAAGTTTATATTGGGCCTAGGTTGATAGCCTTTAAAATCTAAAATAAAAGACATCCCTGGTTGACTCTTATAACCTTCAGGATGATATCTCTTAGGAGGTATTATCCAGTCAGCATAAGGGTTAAAGCTTTGGGATGTAGGACCTCTAGGATTGAAGTTTGACCTACCCTTAAAAACTTGTTCAAAGCTCTGATCTCTGTTCGACGATCTCTGAGATAAGTTCGAGGATCTTGTGTCAGATCGTCGAGCTCCGTTCGAAGATCGACTTTGCCTGAGTTCATAGTTCAGCGATCGTCGACCTGAGTTCGACAATTCAGCTTGAGATCGCTGAGCTCCGTTCGGAGATCGTCGAGCTCTGTTCGACGTTTTCCATTGAACCTTGTTATTCTTAGGAATATCAAAATTCTTCCTAGCTACCTCTACAACTCCCTTTGCTTTATCGGAGATAAATTTGATTGGGGTTGTTAATACTATAGGATGGCTGGATGAAGCACCCAAGCCCAGTGTACTGTTAAGTCTTGAATTCACTGTGCTTGTGATGTCCATCAGTCTGATGCTTCTCCCATTAAGGTATTCTTCAAACTTTTTTGCCTGAGATAGTTAACTTTTCAGTGAAGCTATCTCCTCCTTACATCATTCTAACTCCTTAGTGAGTTTGAGGTTATCTGATTTTAAAGTGCTTTATTCAGACTGTTGATTTCTGAGAGAGATAATCTCTTTCTCAGACTTGAGTAGGTCTAAACACAGTGCCTTAAACTCAAATTTAAAGTCCTCTAAATTGAAATCAAAAGAATCTATTACCTGATCTTATTCAGCTTCATGTTCAGATTCAGATTCTGACTCTTGTTCTGCATCAGAATAATGTTGAGAGACATTGATAGCCATCATGCAGAACTCCTTCTCTTGGGCATCATCTTCATCATCACTTGAGCTTGATGAAGCCTCTAATTCTTCTTCAGTCTCACTCCAGGTTTCAGCTACAAATCATTTCCTGGTGTGTTTGTTATTGCTGGAGGAGGATTTATCATTGTTGTTTCTCCTGAAGTCTTTGTCTCTTCTCCTATCTTTCTTATCTTTCTTGTCCTTATTTTGGTTTTCTGGACAGTCAGGCACGATATATCCTTGTTTCCTGCATCAAAAACAAATAATTTATTTATTACTGGGCTTGTCATACCTTGGCTTTTCATGGCCTCTGGATGACCTTTTCCTGAAGTCTTTTCTAGCCATCTTGTAGAATCTTTTGGCTAGTAGGCTCATTAACTCTTCATTGCATGTGACCTTGTCTTCAGGCTATTCTTCTACAGCTTTGAAAGCAATTGTCTTCTCCTTCCTTTTTGCTGGAGAAGCTACCTTTTCCTCTTCCTCTCTATTTTTGATGAGCAACTCATAAGACTTGAGCTTGCCCAATAGTTCTTAAGTGGTGATCTCATTTAGACTTCTGGCATCCTTGATTAGCCAGATCCTTGAGTCCCAAGTGCTAGGGAAGCATATTAGGATCTTATCATTGAGTTTAGTCAATGAGATCTCCTTATCAAAAGTTTTCAGTTCACTGACAATTAGACTGAGTCTGTTATACATGTCAGCAACTGACTCAGTTTCACCCTTCTTGAAGTTCTCATACTGAGTTATGAGATGGGATCTTCTATCCTTTCTTTTATCATCTTATCCTGACACAATCTCAGATAGCTTTTCCCAGATTTCCTTTGTTGAGTTGCATTTAGCAACTTTCTGAAATATATCATCAGACATTGTCTGAGCCAATATATTCATTATCTTTGCATCAGCAACTTTCCACTTCTTGATGTTTGCATCTATTCCTGAAGGGGGTTGAACATCACTTGTACTTGTAGTTTCTAGAGGTCTTGGACACACTGTCAAAACAGAATTAAAGATATCCTCATCAATAGAATTCATGTATAATCTAATCCTTTCCTTCCAAAGTGCAAACTTAGAAAGATTGTACATTGGAGGTCTAGTGCTTGCATAGTCTTTGTTCTGTGCCATGATTTTATATGAAAATAATTATAATAAAAATAATAACCCTCTATTAAAGATTGATCTTATCAGAGATTTTTTTGTTCCGGTGTTAGACTGTAGGAACAACCAACCTGATGATGGTTTAGTTGTTGAGTAACCAACCTCCCTCTGATACCAATTGAAAGTGAGGGTAAGATCTACCTTTACTCTAGAGGGGGGGGGGGTAAATAGAGTATATTAAAATAATTTGGCAAATTAAAAATTAATTGGCAGTGGAAGACTTGATTTATTTATAGGTGTATTGTGTTTGTAGTAAATAAAAATAAATAAGCAAGAAACAAAAACACAACACACAACAAATAAAACAAAACAACCAGAAGACACAAGGATCTATAGTGGTTCCCCAATCAACCTGGGTACATCCACTCTTCTACCACCCTAGGTAGGAATCCACTGCAGGAATAGTTGATCAGGTGTCCTGGGCACCAATGAGCTTTTGATAAGGTGCTCAAAAACTAACCCATATTTTTTGATCAGGTGGCTTGCCTCCACTGAGTTTTGACAAGGTCTCAGAAACCAAACACAAAACTTTTGAAGGGAGTTTTGAGTAACACTTTTACAGCATAAGAAAATAAAAAGAAGGTGAAGATTTTATTCTCGGTTAATAGTCAAAGAGAAGACTAGTGGATTATTGATGTCAAAGCTCCCCCTGAGATTTGCAGTTGTTCAAGAAGAGAAGCTTTGCACAGGGTGATGGGCCATCAGAAGATGAGATCTCCAGCAAATGATAATTTCTACAATGACTTAAATGTGTTGTGTCTTGAGTCTTGATTGATAAAGCCTTGAACACTTGAATCAGAGATGAGAAACTGTAATTCTGTAGTTCTTGTGCGTGTCTCACAGATCTCAGATGTTGTTCTTAGTTTTTCTCTTGTTGTTTGTTGTTACTGTATTGTTTGTCTCTATTGTTTGAAATGATATATTGAAATCAAATCTTCTAGATAGTTGTTAGCCAGTCATTAATGACTTCCTTAATTGATATCTGTCTCTGGAGGAAAGTCCTTAGAAATATTTTCCTTTTAGTCTCCTTGAAACTTACTCTAGATTGATTGAAATAGCTACAAAATCCTTTGCATTAAATGTTGGATATAAATAAATTTAAATTCCATAACTGACTGAATTTGAATTCCTGAAATCGTCGATCTCTCAAGAAAATCGTCGATCTGAGCTCGACTACCGTCTACCTGAGCTCGACTACCGTCGACCTGAGCTTAGCGCCTGGAACTTGACTTGAAACAGAAATCGTCGATCTGAGCTCGACTATCGTCGATCTGAGCTCAGAGATCTGGATTTTGGCTAGAGACAGAAACGTCGATCTGAGCTCGAAGATCATCGAACCGAGTTCGACGACTCGTTGAACTGAGATCAGAGATAGTCGAACTGAGTTCGACGCCTCGTCGATCTGAGCTAGACGAAAATTGCCTGAGTCTTCAGCACTTGTAATCTGATCTAGGAGGTCTTGGGGGCAGCTTTCATACCTAAGTTCTAAGCCTTAGACCTATTGTAGTTTTACCTTTAAATCTATACAATTAGGTCAATAAACATTCCTAAGGACATAGTGATCCTTACCCAAATCAGTAATAGGATGTTCCAACATATTAATACGCTCGAAAATCTTTATTGCGATGAGGATACCTCTATAGACTTGCCTTTTGAACCAATTGGTAAGAAATACATAGGATTTAAAACCTCGCTAGAAGAACCGCCCACCCTAGAACTTAATCCCTTACCCGAATCACTCAAATACGCTTTTTTGGGAAAAGGCGTTACGTTTCCCGCTTAATTTCTTCGGACTTGAGTGATTCGGAGACTTCCAATTTATTGGAAGTTTTATTTAAACATCGCCATGCAATTGCGTGGCAAATCTATGACTTAAAGGGAATTAACCCCTCATTTTGTACGCATAAGATATTTCTTAATGTTAATTGCTGTAAAACGATTCAGCCGCAGCGACGTCTTAACCCAAACAAAAAAGACGTCGTTATGGCCAAGATCATTAAGTTGTTAGATGCTGGGATTATCTACCCTATTTCGAACACTGCATTGGTTAGTCTCGTGCATGTCATGCTCAAGAAGGGCGGTCTAACTGTAGTGGCTTATGTGCACAACAAACTCATCCCAACTCGTACTGTTACGGGTTGGAGTGTGTGCATTGATTATCGCAAACTTAATGATGATACCCACAAGGACCATTTTCCCATACCGTTTCTCGACCAGATTTTAGAGCGTTTATCTGGTCATCCATATTATTGTTTTCTTGATGGTTTATCGGGGTTTTTCCAAATCCCTATTTCCCTCGATGACTAAGAGAAAATAACTTTTACTTGCCCATTTGGCACCTTCGCATACCAAAGAATGGCATTTGGACTTTATAATGCATAGGCTATATTCCAAAGATGTATGCTAGTGATCTTTGGCGAGCAAGTAGAAGACATTATGGAAGTCTTTAGGGACGACTTTTCTATTTTCGGACGCTCTTTTCCTGATTGCCATCAAAATTAAAATCGTGTCCTCTAACGGTGCGAAGACACAAGCCTTGTTCTAAATTTGGAAAAATGTAACGTTATGGTTCGAGGAGGTTTGGTCCTCGGCCATAAGATTTCGATTAAGGGGTTGGAGGTAGATAAGGCCTAGGTAGAAATCATAGAAAATCTTCTGCAACCAACAAACGGAAAATCTATTAGGAGTTTCTTAGGCCATGCAGGTTTTTACAGACGATTCATTCATGACTTTTCAAAAATAACAAAGCCCTAAATCACCTCTTGGAAAAGGAATCAGATTTCATCTTTAGTAGCAAATGCTAGTCCGCATTTAATTTAATAAAACAAAAACTTATCACCTCACAAATTTTGTGGCCCCTAATTAGTCCCTTCTGTTCGAAATCATGTGCGACACTAGTGATATTGCCTTAGGTGTCATTCTTGGCCAATGCATAGAAAAACATTTTCAGCCAATTTATTACGCTAGCAAGACGCTCACTTCCGTACAAGTGAATTACATGATGACGGAAAATGAACTCTTAGCCGTCATTTTCTCTTTTGATAAGTTTTGCTCATATTTAACGTTATCTAAAGTTATCGTATATACTGATCACTCCACCCTTAAATATTTATTAGATAAAAAAGATCCGAAGCCCCGCCTTCTTCGATGGATTCTCCTCCTACAAGAATTTGATTTAAAGATCCAGGATAAGAAGGGCGCGGAAAATCTAGCGGCAGACCACCTCTCCCACTTAGAAAATCCCGGTGCGGAAGCGCTCGTCGAATATTACATAAATGACAGATTTCCCGAGGAACGCCTCCTTGCCATTCATTTATCTTCATCTTCTTCACCTTGGTTCACAGATTTTGCAAACAATTTAGTTGCGCGGGTACTTCCAAAAGAATTTTCAAGTCATCAAAAGAAGAAATTCTTTTCTGACTTGAAAAATTTCTTTTGGGAGGACCCATTTCATTTTCGTATCTGAGCGGACCAAGCGGTTCGAAGATGCGTTGCGGGTGTAGAGTGCTTGCAAATACTTAGGCACTGCCACGTGGGTCCAGCCGATGGGCATTATCAAGCCAACCAGACCGCTCGGAAGGCGCTAGAGGGGGGCTTCTTTTGGCCCACTCTCTTCAAAGACGCTAACAATTTTGTGCGCGCATGCGATAGCTGTCAGCGGTCGGGTAACATATCTCATCGTGACGAGATGCACCAAAATTTATTTTTAGAATGTGAAGTCTTCAATTCATGGGGCATAGATTTTGTTGGCCCCCTACCTCCGTCTTTCAAAAATATGTATATTTTAGTGGTGGTCGACTACGTATCGAGGTGGGCGGAAGCGCAAGCTCTCCCCACCAACGATGCGCGAGTAATCATTACATTTCTTAAAAAGCTATTTTCTCGCTTCGGCACGCCTCACGCAATTGTTAGTTATAGGGCAACGAATTTCTGTAACGCTCTTATGGCTAAGACGTTAGCTAAATACGGAGTCAGACACAAACTTGCCACCCCTACCACCCGCAAACAAGTGACCAAGTTGAGGTAGTAAATCGAGAGATTAAGCTTATACTAGAAAAAACCGTTTCACTAAATAGGAAAGATTGGTCCGTTAAAATTGACGACGCGTTATGGGCGTATCGTACGGCATACAAAACTGCAACCGGTTATACTACGTTTCGATTAGTCTATGGCAAAGCGTGTCATTTACCCGTAGAATGAGAACATCGCGCTCTTTGGGCTTTAAAACTCTTAAACATCTATGCTAACTTAGCCGCTCAAAATAGAAAACTGTAACTAAACAAGCTCGATGAATTCCGTGCCAATGCCTATGAGAGCAATAAGTTCTATAAGGAGCATTCTAAGTTATATTATGATCGAAAAATAAAGTCCCCAAAATTTTTTTCTCCAGGCGATCTTGTTCTTTCTTTATATTTCATGTCTTAGACTTTTTCCGGGTAAACTTAGATCTCGTTGGTCCGGTCCCTTCAAAGTTGAAGAGGTTTTTCCATATGGGGTCGTACTCGTCTCCCACTCGGAAAGAGGCTCGTTTAAAGTAAATGGTCATCGGTTAAAGTCTTACATAGCGGGCGACCCAGTGATCGACCATAACGAAACCATAACCCTCCTCGACATATAATCAAGCTATACGACTATAAACAAAGCGCTCTTGGAAGGCACCCCACGTCTATCTCTTTCGCTCTTTATTTATCATGTTTGCTACTTTTTCTAATAATGTAGGGTTTATAAATGGGCTTCCCCAAACATGCATCAGGGACGTTTCTACCCTCTGTCTTTCTTTTTGTACATATAGCATTTATTTTTTCTCGTTCTGCATACGTATCTTACAACATTAGGGACAATGTTGGAACTTAGTATAGGGTGTTTTCGTATTTTCCTTGCTTTCTTTTCTGCACTTCTCTTATTTGCACTTATATTTCCAAAACAAAAAAGAAAAAAAAAACAAAACAAAAACAAAAACAAAAAAATTATAAAACAAACAATTCCAAAAATATTTTGTATTTTTTGTAAATATTCTTTCCTTTTCCCCTCTCCCCTTTTCTCTCTCATCCTTGTAAATAACTTCTCTTTTTCTCCCAATTTTTGTAAATAAAATGAAAATTTTCTTAAAAATAAAAAAATGCAAAACTTTAAAATCTAAAAAAAAAATTATTTTATTTTCGCATTTTTTTCTTTAGTATGTATATATTAAAGAAATAAATACAAAAATACAAAAAAAAAGATAATAACTTTAAAAATAATAAAAAAATTAGTTTATAAAAAATAAATCAAATATACCATTCTTAATTTTCTTGCTATCCAAAAATTTTGTTTTGTGTTTATTTATATGTGAAATTTATTAATTCTTTGTTCACTATTCATTTGTTAATTATTGATTGAAAAATTTAAATAGTCGGGGTTAAGTTTTAAAGAATTCATTATGCTTTTTTAAAGATAGCGGACTCGTTTTAGGAAATACTTCTAATAATTCATAGATAGTAGCACATGTATAATGTCAGAAAATAACGACTGTAGAATTCAATTATGCTTACTTTTAGCTTTCTGAAAAATTAGAACGTACATTTTATAAAGGTTGCTCTCAAAAATTTTTTAATTAAAAATCTAGTTTTCTTTTCTTCCCCTTATTTATCATGTCCAACTTGGCATGATAAAAATTTTACCCATAAAAGATCCTATCTCAATGGAAATAAGATTTCGTTCCGTAAATATAAGCACCCAATAATTTAAAAAGATTATATGTTACGGAGTAAGAGTATAAAATTCATTACTCCTACACATATACATTTGGTTAATTTTATTATTATGAAGTTTAAAAAGAAAGAAAATCATATTAGGAAAATAAGATTTCATTTTCCTAATAATCCAAAAAGAAAAAAATGGATGTTCGAGAAAAAATTAGCTCTCCTAAAAATCCAAACAACTTAAAAAACCGTCAAACCCCCTTAGCCAATTTCACGACTCTAGAATTAATTCAAAAATCTTTTTGAGAACATAATTTGTAAATTGCATTATTTCTCATAAAACTCCTATAATCTAAAGTTCAGATAAATCCAAACTATTTTTGTTAACCTAACCATTACAACTATTGCTTTCTTTTTGATTACATCAAGAAGTCTTTTGGCCAAAACTTTTACCCATTTTAAATCTTCTACATAATTTTAGGACTTAACTCTTATACCCCTTATATTTATTTAGATCTCTCTTATAATTAATTTAAAACAGTAGCTAAACTTAGAGTTTTTTTTATTCCTTTTAAGTTCACCTCAAACTTTTGCTCTGGAATAGTAAAAGCTTAAGTATGGGGGTATTTAATGAGTTGTAACTATACGAAATTTTTGTATTTTATTTAAGTAGTTTTAGAATGATTTAGTTATTTTTTTGTTATTTTTCTTTAATAAATATGCTTCTTTTTGTAAAAACTGATCTAACTTATTTTATTTTGATTTTCTTGAATTTTTTAGAAAATTGTAAAAATTGACTTGACACGCCCGTGTCATGCGGACCGACACACCCGTGTCATGCGGACCGACACGCCCTTCTCGCCCCTCGACGATCAACCATAGTCGACCCCAACTCGACACTCAACGCTTCTCAACCCGAGCAGGACACAGCCATGTCTGTAGACCCGACATGACCGTGTCAGCCACTAAACACCTTCATCCAGTCGACACTTAATGTCACTCAACACTCTCAGCCACTCAACGCTTTTATTATTCACCTCTCAAAGCCACTCAACGCTTTTACTGTTCACCTCTCAAAGCCACTAAAAGCTTTTACTGTTCACCTCTCAACGCCACTAAATGCCATCAACTCGACACTCAACGCCAGCGTGTCATGCCCGGGTTCGAAGCACGACACGCCTGTGTCGGACACGTGTCCTGTCCCGAAGCTTCTAGAAACAAGTCAGCTCTCCGGATTTTGCCAAGTCAAACACGACAACTGTGACACGCCCCAAACTTGCTCGTGTTATAGGCCGTGTCACGCCCAAACTTTTTTCTATAAATAAAAAATTTTTGTAAGGTCCAATGGTTCACTTTTTTCAGCCAAATTAAGTGTGTTTTGTGTGCTGCTTGGTGTGTTCCATTGCCATGTAAGGAGAACTTTCTCCCACTCTTTTTATTTTTGTCTTTGCTTTGTAATAGTTCTTTTTCATCAATAAAAACATGTTAGCTTTTCTATTCTTAAATCGTCTTGGAATGAACTTGTGTGCCCACTTTGTTCTTCTTTTTATTCTCATGTTTTCCTTAGTGTTTCTCACTATGAAATGTGTGTGTGTGTGAGAGAGTTTAACTAGTTAATTTCTTCATGCTTGTAATTAGTTGTTATGTTAGATTTTATTATAGTTTTTATTTCAAAAAATGTAATGATATTAGGATAGTTTTTCTTCAAGCTTTTATGATGCTTTAAAATTGTAACTTTCCCATCCTAATGAGTTTTGTAAAATAGATTTTAAAAGTGATTTTAATTTTCTTTAACTTAGTCTTTGTTTAAGTCGTAATACTTTTTTTCCTTTTAAATTTTATTTTTACTTTTTCATCACTTTTATGAACTCTTAAGAATGAAAAAGTTATAATTTTAATTTTTGGGCACCTTTGATTTTAACTTTAATTTCAAAATACTTTTGCACTTTTTATTTTTATTTCATCTTTTTTTGTGTTTTTAACAAATTCTCAGAATAGGAAAGTAGTTGTTTTAATTTTTAGGTAACTTTCATTTTGTTTTTAATTTGTGTGTGTGAGTGTATGAGTTAGGTTTTTATTTTTGGTCTTTTACTTTTCATGTTGTGTGTGTGAGTTTATGAGATAATTTTTCATTCTTTATTTTATTGCTTTCTTTCAATTATGTAGAGTGTGTGAGTGTATAAGATAATTTTTCATGCTTTATTTTATCGCTTTCTTCAATTATGTAGATTGTGTGTGTGTAAGAGATAATTTTATTGCTTTCTTTCAATTCATGTATAGTGTGTGTGTTTGCGCATTTATTTCTTCCTACTCGTTAGAGTTAAATGACGTGCTTTAATTTCCCGCCTACTCGTTTGAGTAGGACTTGTACGAGCATTTATTTCCGCCTACTCGTTAAGAGTTAAAAAGGCGTGTTTTCATTTACCGCCTACTCATTCGAGTAAGACTTGTCATTTAACATCTACTCATTTGAGTAGGACTTGTACACGCATTAATTTCCGTCTACTCATTAAGAGTTAAATGGCGTGTTTTCATTTCCCGACTACACATTCGAGTAGGACTTGTCTTTACTTTATTTTGGTTTTGAAGTGTGCGTGAGTTCTCGTTTTAGTTAGCTTTTCATTTTTTTCTAACATTGTGTTGTTTATGTTTTCTTCTTATAATCTTTTAGTGTTTAGTCTCGAACTCGCGCCTCATTAAAACCATAAAGTCGTCCCCATACCGATGAGTGGCTAATCGTCTTTTGCCCTTGGCATCGAAGAGTATTGGGACATATAAAATGATTTGAAATAATTAAAGTTCTTTATTTTTATTTTAATTTAAGGACTTAAGGTTTGCCTCGGGTTCATGTCGTAGGACCACATAATCGATTTGTGTGCTCTATTTCCGTTATCTATATGCTAGCTTTCCTAGAGGTCGTGCATATGGACCGATCCCCCTTTAGTAAATTGAATTGCGTACATACCATCAAGAGAGAAGAAGCGTAGTTCTACCAGATTTGGTTCCTCACCCAATAACCGGGTTCTTAGCATACAGCATGTGTTAAGAGGAATCCTTCGTCGGACTAGCGTTCGGTCGAATAGTCTTAGCGTTCAGGTGAGCGATATTACCTAGAGATAGGTGTGCTCAATTTTTTTGATCTCCACAGCCAAGTTGCCTTTTTTTAATTTGAAAATTTAGTTCAATAATTATCAAGAATTATTTTACTCTTAATCCGATTCGGTGCCGAGCGTTAACCCGTCATCGAATTAATCTAGTAATTTTCAGATTTCTTTAATTTCTGTTGTTAGTGACAAAAAAAATTCACCTTACTTTCAGTAAAATAATAGTCCTCCTTGAGGAGTAGGAATAATCAACCCGACCCCGAGAACAATACGACCTCGGTATTCTCCCGAATATCGAGTACTATATGTGATAGGTGCACTTGCCTTCTTTCGTTAGAAACTTAGATTTTCTAGCAAGTCTGCGACGGTCGACTCATCGAACCAACCACCCCAATAAGAGTCAACTGGTGTAACGACCCGATTCCCGCTAGGCCCCTTGTGCGGGCTTTTGAGTCAGGAGAGCTTATTTAGGCTAAGAGAGTGCAGGCAATCAGGAGCGCACTCGGGGAAAAAAGGAAATAAGTGTAGTACCTTTGTTTAGTATGACACGGGTAGGGACACGGGTGTGTCCCTACCCGTGTTCTGTGGCATTGAATGAACGTGGTGTTGAGTTATTTTGGCATGGCGTTGAGTGGACTGTCCTAAGAAGGACACAGGTAGAGACACGGGCGTGTCCATACCTATGTGTCGTGGCGTTGAGTGGCATGGCTTTGAGTGGCATGGCGTTGAGTGGACTGTCCGGAGGAGGACACGGGTAGAGACACGGGTAGAGACACGGGCATGTCCCTACCCGTGTGCCGTGGAATTGAGTTCCATGGGTTTGAGTGGCATGGCTTTGAGTGGCAGACATGGCTGACCATAGAAGGACACGGGTAGATACACGGGCATGTCGCAACCCGTGTGCTCCAAGGCAAGCAAAACGAGAATTGTCCTGAGCAGGACATGGGTATCAACACGGCCAAAACCATGGGAGTGTCCCCTGGACATGGGTACAGACACGGGCGTGTCAGTACCCGTGTATTAGCACGAAATGGCAGTCAAACCGTTGACGACGTTTCGCCAGAGCAGAACACGGGTAAGGACACGGCCGTATCCCTACCCGTGTCACTTATGTATAAAAGAGAAAAATGAAACCATAGCCATCTTTTTCTCTTCAAAACCCTATTTTCTGGAGAGGAACTTCTGAAGGAGATAGATCTTGCTGGATCGAACCAACCCCGTGAAGAAACGCCACCGCCGTCAAGGGAAAAATGATGCCAACGAGAAGGATGACAAGATCCATGGCCGGAAATTGCGGAACCGCTGCAAATGAGGTGAGCACCCCCCCCCCTCTCCCTTGGTGCTAGATCCATAGTTATTCTTTGGCAAGACATCGACTCAAATGAGTATTGATGTGTGAGGTGAAGGTTTCTAGGAGGGCACTTCTAGAACTTATGTTCTAAGGTTTAGTCATCTTCAACCTCCCCTCTTCAAAGTGATGATGGTGGTGGATTCGTGAAGAGGAATGACCTTAAGAGGGTGAATAAGGGTGGAGGAACTTCTAGTTGTTATTTGGGGAGGAGTTGCTTAAGGAGGAAGATGAACCGATGCCATTCATTTCGCCTCAAAATGCGTGCAGAAATCTGTGTTCTACACGCAACAACCTTCTTGGCTATCTTCAGGCAAGATATGGTCAGATCTGGGCTTTTGACTAAACACGAGAGTCGTAGCCCTTGCAATTACCTTTCCGACGAGTGGTTACATGCCTTTGTGTGAAGTCTATAGCCACGTGAATGTCTAATCAAATTAGAGGGCTGTCGGACTAAGCGTGCAAAAATTGTATTCTGTACGCAGCAGGATTTGGAGCCAATTTCATGTGGGATACAGTACGATCTAGGTTGCGGACTTAACATGAACGTTGTAGCCCATGGAAAGACTTTTCCATCGAGGTGTTACACGCACTCACCGGATTCCTGTAGCCACGGTAACATTTGGTTGAAGTTGTTATCCAGCAGGATTCTGCACTTGAATTCCTTTGTTAGTTATATAAATGAATTGGGACTCGAAGGAGGTCTTGTAATAATCTGACATTAAGCTGTAGGCGAATCATTATATGTACACTATGATAATTCAATGCATGATGATTGTATTGGAATAGACCCCACATAAACAAAGGGTGAATGATATGTGGTTGTTCAAAACAACTTGGTGGGGATTAGTGAACGAATTATATTTAGTCATTTAATAACATTGATTACTAGAGCTTCGGTAAATGCTCAGTGTTGATTGATTTGAACTTGTGTGTTGATTATCGGATGAGTAACTAATGTGATTACGAGTGATTAGGTTTTTGGAATAAATGTTGTTGGTGTCGTGAGCAGAGTCATAAATTGGACGGTTGGGCTTGGTCCTCGGTTTTCATGTCCCGAGGCTCCTTCCGTGCCAAGTGAACGGTTGGGCTTGGTCCTCGTGCTCGTTTTCGAGGATCCTTCCGTATCATAATGTGTATATTATGCATGTTATGCGATTCAGCACACGATGTCGTAATCTCGGGTTAAGGATAGTGTGGTAGGTCTACGGGCTCGCCAATCGTCACACCGATGGGAGTTGATAGCTAGACCTTGGGCGGTTGGGCTTGGTCCTCGGTGTTTACGTCCTGAGGCTCCTTTTGTGCCAAGTGAACGGTTAGGCTTGGTCCTCGTGCTCATTTCCGAGGCTCCTTCTATATCACACCATAGGACAGTTCGGGGCTAGGATCTCGGTGCACATTTACCCGAGACACCCTCTGAGTCATAGTACGCATGTGAGCTCCGTTGTTGTGTTCTTAGCGTTAAGGCATACAAAGGCATAGGCAAGGTAGTGTGGATACTATCCTAGTAGTGTAGATGCCCGCTCTACTGTCACCGTCTGGCCACGACAGATGACGCATGAGAGGTTAGCCACCTGCTCGAAAAGTGGGAACTGCAAGTCTGTGTCGACATTACGTTTGCATGTGCGTGATCATGGGTGAGTCATTGCATTGCATACATACCATTACAGATCATTACATACACAAGATACTCATCGTATAAGTATGTATGGGCACTCCTATACGATGAGTTACTTACTTCTGAATGATTCTCAACTTATAAGTTTGTATGGGCATTCATATAAGTTGAGTATCCTTCTGTTATATCTTTATTCATATGCCGTGGTAGATGGTAGAAATTCTAGAACGACATGTTACTTGTTTATACACTATTTTACATACATAGTGATATACCACCTACTCTTACATATGATTATATATATTGTACCCTGTTCCTTTCTCCGCTCGGTGCCGAGGAGTCGCTGGGGGAGCGGATGTGAAGCCACTTAGTCTTTAGGACTAACGATTGCTACGTCTTCCTTTTTAGGAGGAAACCCCGCAGGTGGAGCAGCAGGATATACAGCTGGACAGCCAAGCCAGGACGACAGGGCCTGAGGGGACAGTACCGTCGCTACTGTCAGTTACTGATGTGAGTGTGAGAGCCTTTTGTTGTACCCTTTTTGGGAAAACTATTTACGTACTCTGATATTAGAAGCTTGTTGTAGCTTCTCTACTATTGTTATATTATGGACTATAAGCCTTGTGTGGATTTGACTTCTATTCTATATTCTGGTTAGGTTGGCAATGAATGATATTGGTTGTAGCCGGTAGAATAGGCGTCTTGTGGTACAGACTAGCCCGAGTGTTAGTGCTACCGCAAGGCGGCTGTTCTGGGCATAAGACCCCTCTAGTGCTGTGTTCTGTGTTCCGGGAGGGAGGGTCTTACTGCCCGTGGGCCCATCAATAACCACTAGATATTTGACCCAAAATTCTACCCTTTATAAAAGTGCATATGTATCGTGACGTTGATTATTCAAGTTATTTCTAACGTGGTAGACACAATATCACAAGTTATAGCATGTAAGAAAATACTTTTTACATGAGTACTTCTTCTAGGGATGTGTGAATAGTGTAGAGTCATTCCACTACCTAAATCCTCACTCATACATATAGGCATACTAAACGAACACTAACATATCTACTCGCACCATAATGCACTAAGTTTCCTTAGGCGGGAAAGGAAGTTTCCACGTGGCGCCAATGATACCGTGTGGCGGTAGCGTCAGGAATCGATAGAGTCGAGTAAGTCATGTTAACTCGACGTATTGTCTACCACGCGACGGTAGGTTGATACCGCGCAGCAGTAGCATCAGGCATCGAGAGCATTAAGTGAGTCGGGTTGATTCAACGCATTGTCTACCGTGCGGCGGTAGGTTGTTACTGCATGGTGTTAGCTAATTATTTGTCCGAGCCCTCGTTAATATCTCACTCAGCGGTAGCAATACCATAGGTGGTTGCTTGGGAAATTATTTTGGCAAAGCTCTCGGGTTTCTACCGCGCGGCGGTAGTAGCTGTCGCGCGGCGGTAGCAGAAGCGGGTGTGTCTTAACCGTCGCTAGCTACCGTGAGGCGTTAGTATCCTAACGCATGGCGATAGCGAAGCTGTAAAGGAATGGCCATGTGTTAGCCTGGGTTTGGAGTACTAGGGCGGTGGCACGCAATACAAGGCGTTGATTAACGGTACCGAGCGGTAGTAGTTGGTTACTACACGACGGTGTTGGTTTGGCCATTTTCACTTCATTCTTTTGGAGTTTGAGAACCTTGGGCTGGACGTTTGGAGGAGGATAAGAAGCGTCGGAGAGAGGAGATCTTGCCACCATTTGAGTTTCGAAGCTCGAATTCGCTAGGCGAGTTTGGATCTACAGAGGCAAAGCCGAAGCGGTCATTTCCATCTGACTAGATTCTCCCCTATAGCGCCAAAGCGGACTTCTACGGTAACGATCCTCTTCCTTGGACATGTGAAGTACTTCATTTTGGCATTTGAGGGTAGACACTCCACGAACTTGTGGAAGTGGGTCTCCTGACCGGTAGATCCATGTATCCTCGTTAGTGTGCATTTAAATCTAGAATCGAAGTATAGAATAGGCATGTTGTGTGAAGCCCATCCGGACAGGTTGGTCTGGATTTGTGATGTTTGTATATTGTTGTATGCCGGAGAAGACATCATGCTTATCACATAGATTTCGGAGTCGCAGAGTGTGCAAATGGCTATTGAGAGTACTGGAGGTGGACTCAAGTAAAGCACCCAAAATGGTGGAAGAATCGATAGTCTGTCCCCCTACCGTGCGGCGGTAGCACTGCCACCGGTGATATCTCCCAGTGAGCATTGTATTGATTATAAGGCTTGTCTCATGGAGACCTGGTGGCCGTTTATTGAGGCCTGTCTCTTGAAGACTTGGGGGCCAGCATGTGAGAGTTAAGAGCTTGTATGGACTAGTTTAGGTGGTCGTGAGAGCCAGCCTTTGAACATAACAGAGTTATGTATGGGAAATGGGAGGCTGACCGACATCATGGCTTGTTGCGCCCTTTGATTTGAGAAATGGGAAAGTGCTGAACTGTACCCAGCACTATGTCATTCGACTTGGATTGAGTCAGTGAGTGAATCTGGGGGATCACCGTGACTAGTCGTAGCCATAGAGGCGAGTCTTTGGTTTCGACCCTAAAAGTTTAGAAAATGTTCAAGTATTCTAACCGTCGCTGAGAATGGTGGTGGGACCTTAAGAATTCCGGTACACCTATAATGTGCCCTTAGTGTACGAGGCATGTGGTCGCTGTGCCAACATCTCTATTGAATGGTGCTTAAGTTGCACGTTCTGGATACCAATATTTGATTATACTATTTCCTACATGGAAGGATCACCACCACCCCGAGTGAAGGGTGGGTTCGTTATAATTTGGTAGGCTAATGTTGATCGTTGCTATTGTTTGCCACCATGCGGTGGAATGTTGCATGCAGGTGCAGCCGAGCAAAGTTGGAAATAGCGGGCTAGAGCCCTGGATTGCTAAGTTGGCCCTTGAAGTCCAAAGTGAATTACCCGTTTACTTTATTATTCATGTGTGGTCGGCCTGCGTGCCGATGTATGCAAGAGATTTATATTTGAGAAAAATAATGTAAGGCCTTAAGGCAAAAACTATTTGTGTATTTGGTTATTCATTCTTGTTTTATGTTAGTGGGCATTCATATGGTTGGGTTCTAATTATAATCCTTAAATTAATTCTGCTAGAATGCTCTCTGTGTTAGGATACCTAATATTGGTTAATGGTTTCAATTAGTAACTCCTTTGACTATCCTTAGTATATGTCGTCGAGCCCCGACCAGACCTTCTGCTATATGCCATGTGACGGATGGGGGTGTTACACGCACTCAGTAGCTAAGAACTTAAAGATTCAGCACATCATGACATAGGTAGACAATGTTTACTGGGATTAACATGTCGAAGTCCAACTTTGTACGTACTAGTTATGCTCTAAGTTCTAGCCATCTGTATCCTTAGAGTGAGCAATCCATATTTTTTTTAAAAACAATTTGGGTTTTATAATATTTTTTATATGTCAAAATGGAACAAAAACGGACTGTATAAGAAGAAACAAAAACAAGACAATTTTTTAAAAAATAATATATTTTTTTAAAAAATGAATGCATGAACAAAAAACCCAGAAACAACAAATAAAATAACTACAGGTGAACAAAAAACATGAAATCTAAGGCAAAAAGAAATAGGATAGCACAATAGAGTATTATGCATGAGACTAATTACTATGAAGCATGAAATAACGCTCGTGCTATGAAGGACCACCCATGAGAATGCTCAAACATAATTGACCCAAGTAATGTGTCATCACTCTAGCCCCGTACTAAGTGATAGATGGGCATGAGGAGCTGCACAAGTGTCGTAGGGTGTGGTGTTACTCCCATATGCTAGCACAAGATTCTACTAAACCTAACACTCTTTCCCCCCATCATCACACAAGGACCTACTGGATCCCTTCCTAGGTTTAGGACAGGACGTGGATTATAGTTTAGCGATCCTAGTGATGACACACCTACACCCCTACAATTGTGTGACACATCACAGTGAGACTTGTGTTGTCATTTGTATCAAATTTAGGAATAATGAGGATCCTAGCTCAAATTGTCAAGAAATGGCACGAAAAAGTGTGTTACCACCGGCGGTATAGTTACTGTGCCATGGTAGCTCCAGGGTTTATAAAAGACCCGTTCAGATCCAGTTCATCATTCTTTGCTTGCTTGCTCTTGCCTCCACCTACAGTTCTTCACTGGTGCTTCCGAAATCAAGGTAAGCTCCTCTCCTCTCTCTCTAATTCCTAGTTCGATGAGTTTTGGAAGTGTAGGTTCTAGATTTCATGTCATTTTGGACACGATCCGTTGCGGTTTCACGATGATTTTCACATTTGATTTGTAGATTTTCTCCACGGATCATGGTCTTTTTCACAGATCTCTCTTGGGTAGGCTTGGATCTCGCTCCCTTAACATTTTTCAAGCTAAAAATTTTCTTAAAAATTGAGTTTTTGTGAGATCCGGAATTGAAACATAATCCGGGGAGATTTCAACTATTTTCCATGTTTGATTAGGGATTTTTCTCCGTGGATCTCGTTTGTTTTCACTGATCTACTTTACATGAGCTTATATCTATCTCCTCTACCAGTTTTTGAGTATAAATTGTTGAAAAATGTAGTTTTAAGGAAAATTCGGTGGAGGAAGACGGGTTATAGTCTGTCACACTACCGTACAAAGGTAACAGATTACCGTGCAGTGGTATGATCCAGAAATCTATTTTGTTATTTTTATTTGTTTGACTGAAAATTTTTGTGTTGGTTTTTTAGGTTATGGCTTCATCGAGCTCCTGACCCCCTCACCACAGTTTATCAAAATGCTCTTGAGTGCCTGCCTCGACCTTTCCTGCGATAGATGAGGCAACAGTGAGCATGCCGATCATCATCGATATCGATGACTGCTATGCCCATATTTATGGATATTTGGATAATTCAGGCATGGTCTCTGTTATCTCTTCTGGTGCTCTATTTTTCTCTGTCATCACTCAAGAGTTCTACTATAATCTCAGAAATACCGCTCACACACAACTTGGTGGATGTGTGCTATCCTGTATCGGGATTGAAATAGTAATGATACTCCACTCAAATCTCGAGAGGAAATATGTCTGGATGCCCAACTCTCCATACCTCGACATCGTGGAGTACTTTAGAACTAGCCAGAACTGGAGAGATATAAACGAGGTTCGATCTTCATGGTGTGGAGGGGCGTACAGATCTCATCACTATGGTGGATACACTAACTCCTGACATCAGCATCATCCAGGATGTCCTACGTCACTCTCTAATGTTTAAGGCCGGGGAAACCAAGACAATCACAACCCAGCTCTCAATGTTGACATACTGTATCCTGACTGAGATTTCCTTAAGTGTCTCAGATCTCATTCTCACTATGATGCGCTATACCTATCGCCTCAAATCCCTTGACCACCAGCAGATGAACACACTGCCTTTGGGCGGTGTGATCCAGAGCATCCTGATGGAGAAGTACCCTACCATCAACTGGTTGGCGTACCCTATAGATAGATTCCCTCGGATCTACAAAGTAGGTGAGATTCCTACTACCTCACGAGTTCGACTGCCTTCAGTACAACCTCCGTTACACCATACAGGGTCCCTCAGGGAAACCAGTCGGTACATCCATAGCATGATGGAGGAACAGGGCCAAGAGATTTGGCAGATAGTGAGGGAGGTGAAAGGCATGAAGAAGATCATCAAGAAGATCATGAGCAAGTTCAACATTTCGCCCACTTCTTATGAGGAGTATCTGCCTGAGCTATATATATATATATTTTCATGATGTAAAATAAATAGGATGACCATATGTAGCAGTAGTTAATTCCAACTATGTTATCAATTTTACTTCGCTTTATTAGTTCAATGATGACACCCTTCTTATCATGATTGTTTACCGTTTGCCTTTTTGAAAATACTCATTTTGCCGAAAATAAATAAATAAAACAAATACTACATACTAAAATAAACATTCTTATTAAAAACAAAAAAACTGAAAAGAAGAAATGTTGTAGGCTTGTCGTGAATTAAGATATAATGTAGTTTATTTAGAACTTACTTCAGGCATATTGTGGATGTTATGGGATATGTGGTTTAAGTCTCCAACTGCATCATGCAGGCTACTTTGTGATTACAGAGGGGTTCTTGAAGGCGGGTTTTCGGATCCCTCTTACTGAGGAGGCGATCTCCGTACTCTAGTACTGCAACGTTCTGGTGATGCAGTTTCTCTAATGTGGCTCACAAGGATCATCAGGCTGCTTTACTTCTTTAGGGAGCATGGCTTTCGTATGTCAGCCCGCCTCTTTCTCTAATGGTGCTAGCTATTCCCTAGCCCGGGCGATCGGGTCGAAGTCTAAAGAAATAAGAGGTTGATATCGTTCGAGGACAAGACAAACTATCACCATGGAGGGACATTGTATGGGTTTTTCAAGAACTAGTGGGAGTTGCTTGAGGCTTGGCAGAAACCACTTGACTATTGTCGCCATCTTTTGGGGAAGGAGCATGACTTAATTCTATTATTGGGCTTTTAGGATCCGCGCGAGCTGGGGGATATTCTTTATAAGATCAGTTTCTTTAATTTTGAGAAGCGTATAGTTCTTACGGGCCGTTTGACAAATGTGGAGCATAGCTGTGCCATGCCAATAGAGCGAGGTAAAAGGAGGAAGCTGGACTTTTCACATCGGTAGGGTGGAGGTGGTTTTCCTCTACTGCTCCCGATGCCATTATTGATGTTGCTGACGAGTGCCAAGATGATTTGGTCGCTGATCCGCCGCCCGCTGAGACTTGGGATTTTTCGGAGGTTCCCGTGATCATGACGACTTCTTGAGCGGTCTGTAAGCCACCAATTGAGATTGGGAGGGGGAAGGAGTTGGAATGATCTGCATACTAAGTGCTTCTTTGTAAGGTAAGTTTGTTTCTGCCAGTATTTTCTTTCTTTCAACTTGCATTGTACATGATAATAGCTTTCTTTTCGTACTTGAAGCTTGACAAGGTTCTTGAGACTGCGCTCTCATAGAATGGTACTTATATAACCACCAAGGATGATTTTCTTTCCCAGAAGGCAAAGCTGGCCGCATATGATGATTCATTGGAGGAAGCCCAGAGGAAGAAGAAGGAGATCACTTCTTGGTTAGTTAATGCGAAGTCCCAACTTTCTTCTTCTCAATCTGAGGTTGAGTCTATTTGGGCCAAGCTGAGCGCTGCTAAATCCAAGATTGGGACTCTATGTGTGAGGTTGGCTTTTGCTAGGGTGACTCTTACGGAGATAGCCCGCCATACCGAGATAGTTGATGATATGTTTTGCCAGTATGAAGGGGAGGTTGAGCGGTTGAAGGAAGAGAATTCTTAGCTGATTTTCGAGTAGGAGGAGGTCGAGGTAATGCTTGCGGACGTGGTGGCTGAGAATAAAGTGTACCATAACTTTGAGGTGGAGCTGTCTTGTCTTATAGAGGAGGCATGCTCCGAGATGATGACGACAAAGGTTGATCCACATATAGAGAATGACTGTTAAGCTACACACTTCTTGGGCTTTGGTAAGAGATTTTAAGTGGCTCGGAGGTTTATAAAGTGCGATAACCTGGGCGTAAAGGGTGACTTGAATGATGACACTGATATTATCATAGAGGATGATCCTTGGGACTTCTTATTCCCAAGTTTGTTATGATTTGCTCGTGTTTTTATTTTTCCTTGTTGTAGGCGTGCATTTGCTTCGTTGTTGTTTTTGCTTTTTATAATGATTTAGCCTATGCGACAACTTTTCATTTTAG
Organism: Platanthera zijinensis; assembly: GCA_039513925.1. Classification (NCBI taxonomy): domain Eukaryota; kingdom Viridiplantae; phylum Streptophyta; class Magnoliopsida; order Asparagales; family Orchidaceae; genus Platanthera; species Platanthera zijinensis. The sequence continues at coordinate 108,991,063 of CM077083.1, forward strand.
TGGAGATCTATTTTGCTTTTGGACCTATTTGCTTGTGTTGTGTTATAGCGCCCATATTCTCTTTGGTATAGTAGCACTTTACATGAGTGTTGCTTGTTTACTTTTGTTTTTGGGAGAGCCATGGATAGTTGAGGGTCTATAGGCAATGTGCCATTTCTGGATCATTCATTGAGCATGTATGGAGGGGAACAGTTGTTTGGGCCTTTAGGAGAACCAGATTTCATCCATGTAGAGGGGGCGAGGAGCATTTACTCGTTCGAGGCTTAAGAGAACCGTAGTTTGCCTATGTGAAGGTGGAGAAGCTTTATTCGTTCGCATATCAGGAGAACCGGTGTTCGTCCAAGTGGAAGTGGCGAAGATCCTTTGTTTGTTAATGCCTTAGGAAGACTGGGGTCCATTCGGGTGGAGGTGGCAAAGAATTGTTGTTCGTTCACGTCTTAGGAGGACCGAGTTCTGTCCAGGAGGAAGTGGCAAAAAAACTTAGTTCGTTCGTGCCTCAGGAGAACCGGGGTTCATCCAAGTGGAGGTTGAGAGGAACCTTTGTTCGCTCGCACCTCATAAAGACCGCAGTCTGTCCAAGTGAAGGTGGCGAAGAACCTTTATTCATTAGCGCCTCAAGAAGACTGGGGTCTGTCCGTGTGGAGGTGGCGAAGAACCTTTATTTGTTCTCACCTCAGGAGATCGAGGGTTCGTCAAAGTGGAGGAGGCGAAGAATCTTTGTTTGTTCGTGCCTCAGGGGGACTAGGGCCCGTCCATATAGGGGTTGCAAAGAACCTTTGTTCATTTAACCTTAAGAGAACCGGGGTTGCTCCAAGTGGAGGTGGAGAAGAAAGTTTCTTCATTCATGCCTCAGGAGGACCTGGGTCGGTTTGGGTGGAGGTGGCGAAGAACCTTTGTTTGTTTGCGCCATAGGAGAAATAGGGTTTGTCCAAGTAAAGGTGTAAATGAACCTTTGTCCATCTCGCCTGGGAGGTACAAAAAAACCTTTGTTTGTATTTCCTGAGGTGCAGAAGGGATTTCGCCAATCTCACTTGAGGTGCAGAAAGGCTTTCACTAGTCTCGCTTGGGAGGCATAGAAAGGTTTTCACCAATCTTGCTTGGGAGGTGCAGAAAGGCTATCACCAATCTCGTCTTGGAAGGCCTGTTTGTGGATGATGCGAAAACAAACATGGCATTACTGAAAAAGAAAGATATAGGTTCCTGTGAGTCAACCTTCATGGCTTATTCTTAAATATGGAAATAGGGTAAGTAGCAGATAGCTAGGGAGGTGTTGGTCTTGGGCCGACTTGTGGTTTTACGGTCCCAAGGCCCTTGGAGAGGCGTCCTGTGGACAGATATGTAATACGATGCCTTGAGCAAGTGCATAAGCACGGAGTGACCTTAGAATTGGCCCTTAAAGGATTGCGTCGCATGTCTAAGTGGCCTAGATGATGATGAACTGGACATCATACATGGCTAGCCTGTCTGTAGGGGGAGCGCGGTATGGGCAACTCCACCGAGTTATTGGTTCCATGAGGGGAATGAGTCTCGGCCGTTTTCCATCGGTTGTGCTCTCGAGATTTAATGAGCTTCCATTTCCCTAGGCAGATAAGCAATTGTTCTAGTTGCTTTTCCATCTAGCGCATGCATTATTCCACTAATGAAACTAATGCGGTGATTACTTCCTTAAGGCGTGGCACTGAGCAGGGGGAAAGTAACTGAATGCTTGATCGCTAGCATCTTTGAGAGCTTGTTGTCTCGTAACATGTGCAATTCCCTTTGTCATTGTTGCGAGCTAGAATTGTGCTGAGACTTGTCAAAGCTTCTGGGAACACTTCCCCATAAGCGGCGCCAAACAATTGTGGGTCGCAGAGTCTTTCCCCGGTCTAGAGAAATCGGACCGTCTTAGCTCAGAATCGGATCGGGCGCCCAAACAGTTAAAATGAACCACAACAAATGATAGGAGGCATTTTTATGTGGAAAACCCGGAAAGGGTGAAAAACCAAATGGCTAGAACTGTGTCGATAAAAAATACACTAGCTTCTTAGTGTTTTACAGAGTTAGAATTTATCTCAAAGGGCGATAGGCCGCTACTCCATTACAAGTGAGGAAAAGGTGTAGAAAATGACTAATTCCTCGGAGTATCAATGGAAGAGCTCCGGCCTTGGAAAGTTACTGAGCTCGCGGAACCTGGGTCGGAGCGTTCCGGCTGGAAAATTCTCTAAGTCCACGGAGCTTCTTGTAGGGGTGCTCACGTTAGTGCGGAGCCTTGATGGAAGTGCTCTTGCAGAGTCGGACGACATGACATGGGGCGTGCCGTAGCCTGAGCGCATGGAAGAGATCAGAGAATCGGCATAAGTCAACAATCTCGCTGGAAAACCTAAGAGCTCCCTTTTGCCTCTTGATTTGCTTTTCGTCAAATAAAGGCCTGGGGGCCTATTTATAGTTTTTTGGAGGGTCATGGAGGTAATTTCGCCGGGGAGTGATTTATGTTGGTGAATGGTGTTGCTCCATTTTGATCACCTGAATTAAAATTTTTGACAAGAAGAAGATAGTGTCCCCTTCCCCTCGGGCAATTTGGACGGCTCGGGAAAGGTTCCCGAAGATGGCAGTTGTGGCCCGCAGCAAAGGATTCAGTGGAGGTGACTAGAGATAGCGGTGGTGGTCGGCGGTGGCGATGACCTCTAGCGTACTGGCTTTTGTCTTTGCCCTTTTCTCGGATGTCTCCGGGACTTGTGAGTGAGTGTTTCCCCGATACACACCAGAAACCAGAAAAACCCAAACTTGAAAAAGAAAACAAGAAATCGAAAGATCAAGGAGATTATAAACACATGGATCCAACTTTAGATCACCACCAATGGAGGCGCACTTACAGCCATATCCAAAACTAAAACAAAAACTTTAATAAAACTAAAAGATGTGGGGAATAAGCATAGTAGCGCACACACAAGCTACAGGCCAAAAACTTCTATCTATTTCAGAAACTACAAAACTCTAACAATATACTTGTTAAGCGATGACTTACCTAACAAGATAACACCGCCCCTTGATACATAAAAAAGCAACAAAATCAAACTACAACCGAAAAAATAGTTCGACGAAAAAACCGTAAAAACCATTCAACATTCATCATTCGTCGAACACCGGTCGATGAAATTCGAACACCATTCGAAGAAAATGGAACAAAATCCGTTCGACGAAAAAAGCATTCGTCAAACCGAGAAGTCAATTTGGGGGGATTATATATAAGCACACTTAATTAACATCTAAGCAGGACTAGAAGATAAAGACCTAGGAGCTAACTAGTTTGCTAACATTACTCCCCCTCAAGTTCAGCTCCTCCTACTTCAATATTCCTAGCTTGTCACGCATCCTCTTGAACAGCTCCACATTCAAGGGCTTTGTGAAGATGTTCGCCAGCTGGTCATTGGTCCTCACGTGTTCCAAGTGAACTTCATTAGCTTCTACCTGCTCTCTGTTGAAATAGAATCTGGTGTCAATATGTTTGGTCCTATCGTGATGCACAGGATTCTTTGCCAGTTCAATCACAGCTCGATTTTCCACAAATATGGTAGTAGCTTCATCACCATCCAATCTCAGAGATTTCATCAACCTCTTCAGCCATACTCCATGGAACACACATCTGTCGGCAGCTACATACTCTGCCTCGCATAAACTAAGAGTCACTATCTTCTGCTTCTCACTAAACCAAGTAATGGGTGTTTCTCCAAAATTGAAGAGAAATCCCGTAGTGTTCTTCCTCTCATCAACATCATTGCTCCAGTCACTGTCACTGTAGCCTATCAACTTGGGGTCTTCACTGCACTTATAAAAGAGGCCAAAACTCAAAGTGCCTCTAATATATCTCAGTATCCTCTGAGCTACTACCAGGTGTGTCTCCACAAGGTTTTCCATGAATCTATTTACAATACCCACTGCATATAAAATATCATGTCAGGTACAAGTCAAGTACCTCAAACTCCCCACTAGGTTCTTAAAATATGTAGGGTCAACATCTTCTCCCTCGTCGTGCCTAGATAGTCATGTGCTTGGCTCCATTGGTGTCCCAACTGGGTTACACCCCTTCATACCAACTTCTTCAAAATCTTTCTAGCATATGAATCCTGAGAAATGAAGATGCACTCATCACACTGCACTGCCTGAATACCCAGAAAGTAGCTAAGCTCATAACAATCTGTCATCTCAAACTCCTGGTTCATCATCTTCTTGAAGCTCCTCACGACATAGTCATTGCTCCCCAAGATGATCAAATCATCCACATACAGACATTGGTAAAGTGTCCCCTCTCACTTTCTTTCACATAGACTGCATGTTCATAAGGAAATTTCAAATACCCTTGCTCATGTAAGGATGTGTCAATCCACTTATTCCACGCTCTTGGCGCCTGTTTGAGACCATATAGTGCCTTCCTTACTCTCAGCACTTGCTTCTTTCCCTTTGCTTCTTGATAGCCAGGAGGCTTCTCAATATACACTTCCTATTCCAAATCTCCATTCAAGAAAGCGGACTTGACCTCCATCTGATGAAGACGCCACTTCCTCTGTACTGCGATGGCAATAAACATACGAATAGTCTCCATCCGGGCAACCAGTGAGAAGACCTCAACGTAGTATAGGAAAGCTGACCCGCGTCTTTTTGACTAATCGTCGACTAGAGTTAAGAAGTGTTATTCCCAGTTTGACTAATTGTCGAATTGAGTTGTCTCAAGAATGGTGACTCGTGTCAGATGACTGGTGAGCGGTCAGTAGGCGGTGTTTGACTTTGTCAGCTCAAACCCGAGCCATTGATGTGAAGAAATCGTGTTGCTGGGATAAAACTCGAGTCCTTATCTGTAGAGGAGTGGGATTCATAAAATCATTATTTCCTCTCTCTCTCTCTTCCTTGTGTTCCCATGCTAGAGTAGAACACTCTTGGCTGGAGCTAGGGCTTGCCTAAATTGTTGGAGTAGATCTTGTGGTCGGAATCAAGAGCCAAAGCTATAATCATGAAGGGGAAAGTGAGGCGATCATTTCCATCTGCCTAGAAAAGCTTTGACATTGCTCCAATTAAAACTCCAAGGGTAACGATCTTCCTTCTTGGACAAGTGAAGTCCTTCTTTTGGCATATGCAAGGAATCCCCCACCAAAAGGTGGAGAGTCGAGGGAATTCCTTTGGGTTGATTCATGAAATCCTCAGCGAGTCTTGCATATAAATCCGGAAATGTGAAGTACGGAATAGGAATGTTGTGTGAAACTCATCTAGATAGGTTGGTTTGGATTGGTGATGTTTTATTTTACGCATCAGAGAATACTCTGCATATAAATGAGAATTTTGTGGAGTAGGTGGGTTGTGCCTGTGAAGTGGAGTAACAAGAAGTACTGGAATGGACTTCCAGGAAAATACCCTCGAGGTTGTGTGTTATATGCTGGTAGTGCAGGATGCTACATGGTTTGGGTTGAGTTTGGGCACAGAAAGAGAGCTTCAGTTGGTCCCACCAAGCGATTGTTACAAACGTTGGCACTAACTCCCTTTGTGATTGTGAATCTAGTCCTTTGAGGACAGTGTGGCTATTGTGTGAGCTGCGAGCTCTTAAAGGCCAGTGTGCCAAACGGGTAAGGGAAAGCTGACACGCGTCTTTTTAACGATTTGAGCAACAAGCAAGGCTGAACTATACCCGCATTATATCTGACCGACTAGTAGACTTATGTTTTTGGTCTTGTTCAAGCGCATAATGAGAGTCTTAGGCCTACGCGCTATTAAGACTAAAATGCTCAAACTTGTCGTTATGTCTGGGACTTTTGAACGGTGGTGGGACCCTGGTTTTTCGGTACACTTATAATGTGCCCTGAGTGTACTGAGCATCGGGCCGTGCATCCGACGTTTGTGATATTGAACTGTGCGTGAGTGCATGTTTTGTGATATATCTTCTTGTGAAAATACTATGTCTGCAGGGAAGGAATACCACTACCCCTAGAAAGGGGTAGGATCGATATAAATTGGTCAGCTGAATGCTGACCGTTGCCTTATTTGCCACCCTCGGGGTGGATTGTCTCTGTGCAGGTGTTGGAGAGCCGAGCGGGAAATAGCGGGCTGAAGCCCTTGCTGCTATGATTTCCCTTGAAGGCCGAATGGAATAGTTTTACCATTTTTATGTATGGCCGACCTGCATGCCGATGTTTGTAGTCCACACCTGTGAAGTTTAGCTATAAGGCCTTAAGGCCAAACACTTTTGTGTATTTTTGTATCCATTCTGGCTATATATATAGATATGTGTGGTTGTTTATATATAGTGGGCATTCATAATTATTGAGTTCAGTAATAACCCCTCAAGCTTCCGCTTGAATGCTCTGAGTTAGGATTCGAGTAATTCTTTGATATTAATACGTAACGTCAATGACTGTCTGCGGAATATGTCATGGGTCCCCGGCTGGACCCTCTGTTATATTTCATATAACAGACGGAGGTATTACAATTTGGTATCAGCTTGTCTTAGTCTTCCTCCTGCGAATTCGTGGACGAATTCTTTTGAGGGGTGGCGAGCACGTGTAAGTGCTTACCGTTATAATATAAATGATCTCAAGAATGTCTGTTTATGAATGAAAATACACATATTTGGGGAACTTGTGCGTTCCTGGTATTGCCTTTTGCAATATTTTAGTTTCTTAATTTTTTTTTCACGATTGTAGGAGACTAGAAGTTGTGTGGGGGCAGCAAGATCCCTAGCATTCGATGGTGATTAATACGCCAACTGAGGTGTTAACACCTCCTCATTCGGTAGAGACGGTCTGGTTGATCGCTGATGTGGTCTTCGCAATAATCAAGGCTGAAAGATAGGGTAAGCTCTGAATAACTCTAGAGGGGGTGAATAGAGTTTTTGAAAACTTTTCCCTTTTGCTGAAATAAAAGGTAAGTGTACAAGTGCAGCAAGTGAATTAGAGAAAAGTAACTAAGCTACAATGCAAACATTATATCACAGTACAAGCACAAGAGAAGATCACAGACACACAGACAACACAAGAATTTTACAGTGGTTCCCCAAACTTGGGTACATCCACTCTTCTACCACCCTTGAAGAAATCCACTAAAGGTTTAGATCAGGTGACTGCCACCAATGAGCTTTTGATCAGGTGCTTAAAAACCAAACCTAAAGTCTTTTGGAAGAAGAGTTGCAACCAGAATAATTTTGAAGGGAATTAAAACCCTGTACAGAGGTGGGATGAGAGTTTGATGAAAGTCTTCTTTTCACAAAACACAGTGAGAAGACTATGTGGATTCTGATTTGTTGATGACAAAGCTCCCCCTAAGATCTTGAATGGTTCAGTAGAGGAAGATTTGTAAAAGGTTGAGTAGGCCTTCAACTTTTAAGATATCCTTGACTAATTTTGAATGTTGTTGTCACTTAAGATCCCTGAAAACAAAGAGGGAGAGAAAGAAAGACTCTTGATGGTGGTGGTTGTTCTTTCTTCTTCTCTTAAGAGTAGTCGATTTTCTGAGAGATGTTTTTCACTGTACTTTTGGGATGTTTTCTTTGCTGTGACTCTAGTTGATGATCAATCTCTTCTCTTCTGTCCTTGTTTTTTTCTTGGGAGGGAGATGTGTATAAGATAACTGCAACTTCGTCGAATTCAAAAAGAAAACTCTGCAATAAATGTTCAGCCGAAATCTTGGGAACGAAAAATGGCAAGAATGCTGTCAATTATTCTATTCTATGTATGTCCCGAGATATAAGTAATTAATTCCATGGAGGATGTTAGATATCAATGCTGCCAGTAATGACTCTATTCAGAGAATATAAGTGAATTGATTTACAATGGAATTAATAGCCTATAATAGATATAGAATGATGATACAGAAAGAGAAAGAATAAATAACAAAATGTCTTACAGTTTTCGTCGACCTGAGATCAGCTTTCGTTGACCTCTAATCAGCTTCCGTCGAACTGAGATTTCGTCGACCTTTGATCAGCCTTCGTCGAACTGAGATCAGCTTTCGTCGACCTGAGCTCTGTGAATCAACTGCTGTGCATAAACTGACTAATTCTGCGCTCTATGTTCGTCGACCTGAGACTGTGAAGTTAGTCGATCTGAGAACGGAGTTCGTCGAGCTCACCTCAGAGATTTAAGCTCTGAGTTAGTCGAGCTGAGCACGACAATCGTCGACCTGAGATCGATGAATGTAGATTTATTTTTCTAATTATTGATTTCTCTAAGTGTTGAGTCTTTGGCAGTGTTGTAGGTTGGTCCTTTGATCTTTTGACTCTAATAACATGGCCTAGACTCTAGAAACACATACAATTTGACCCTTCTATACAATATGGGTCACAACCTAAGAAGAGAACCTAGCCCAAATCACCTAGGGGTTCTAATAATCTCCCCCTATTTGGGTGAGGTTACTTACACCAAAAACAGATAAAGATAACAAGACAAAATGAGGTAAACATAGCATGAAAACTGAGATAACTGATAGAATAAATAAGCTATCAGTATCTTTATAAAGTTATGTACCCAGATTGTTCACAGAAAGCACAGAAAATAAACAATTTAAATGATCTTGTGAGAATCAGAAGGCTTAACAAATTTGATTATCCTATTTGGATCATGAGCTTGCTTCATAGTCATGGTCATATCAGCATCACCAATAGACTTTTGTGAGGTTGTTCTTGGAACCACTGCTTCAGGATGTAGACTCAGGTATTCATTAGCATTGAATGATTTTCCTACTTGATATCTTTCAAACTCTTTCTTCTTGTAGCTAGACAAAGTAGAGAACTGAGAAGAGTCTTGACCTTTTTCTTTGGCTTGCCTGATTTGTGAGAGAGCCACAGATTCCTTGAATCTAGCCATTCTTGTAGTTGGAGTAGTTTCAGGATCATAAGCTGGAATTGGAGGTTCTTCAGGGTAATTAGATTTGCCAAGAGATGGTGGAGGGGAAAAAGTTGGCTGAGGGATAGGCTGTTGAGCTGACATATGTCTGGAATAAGACTGATGTCTCTGTTTATGCTAACTGTCTCCATAATAGTGAGAAGGTCTTCCCTGTCTTTGATAAGTTTTAGTGAGAGTAGGTTTAGTGAATCCTTCTGAGCTCTGAGATAAGGTTCCTGAGGCACTTGCAGCTGGAGGAGGAGGAGGAGGATCCCTTTTGAATTTCTCAGGTAGAGGAGAGTATCTTCTGCTTTTCTTTCTTCTCTTTTGTTCATTCTTGGATAGCCACATCCAAGCTAGCATACCCTTATAAGGAAATATGTTTTGCAGAATGTAGTATGGAATATCATTTGTAGACTTAGGTTTCTGAGCAGGTGGAGGAGGTTCTTTCCTTTTCTTGGAGATTAGCTTCCTCTTTGGAGCATCATCAGAATCAACATCATCATCATAATCATCATCATCATAAGACAAAGGATTATCATACATTTCATCAATCTGACTGATCAGATCCTTGGGAATTTCTTTGCTAGCTTGAGTGGGAACAACTTCTACTTCAGCTGCTTCAGCTTCCATAGCAATGTCCTGATTTACTAGATCATCTAAACTAGGAATAGGGCTATTATCCATGATATAAGTTGGCCCAAGAGGGCTAGATCTTTGTTCATATAAGGCTACTAGAGGAGCTATCAGACTTTCCTATATAATGGCTAACACTTCTGAACTTGCAGGGGAGGTGTAGCATACTATTGCTCTGGATGATTGAGTGGGAGAGGAGAGGAAGAATTGAATATAAGATCCAAAAATTTTCAGCAGAGTATGTTGATTTACTTTAGATTTAATGAAGTAGACCCTTCCAGGCAGAACTTCTGGCAAGCTGGTCTCTTGAGCATTGGATACTATAATATCTGTACCTTGATTATCTACATCTGCTACTGAGTTAGCTATCTCTATATCATCTAATTCCATATGAGTATCAAGAAAATGTAGAAAATCTGGTTCCATATCAACATTTGTTCCTGTTGCTACTGCCGGTGCTGCCGTTGCTTCTGCATCATTAAGTATCTCCCCCTGCCAGGTTTCAGTATGTACTAAAGCCAGGCCCCCAGATGAAGAGAGGGTAGAGGTGAGGGTAGAGATTTGAGAAGAAAGAGATGATATGGAGATAGATAGAGGGGAAATAGCCTCTGCACTGATGGTTTGGAGGATAGGCTTGAGGAGCTTAAGAAGTGGTTGGATTATAGAGGGATTCAAAGATGTGGAGTCAGATGTTTGGGCAGGAGGTGGTTGATAAGGGATAGAGGTAGTGAAGATAGTTACTGGAGGAGATGGTTAGTTGGAAGATAGTGTCTGCAAGGGGGTCCTATTGATGAGATTGGTGAGGACAAGGAGTGTTCAGAGAAAATGAAAGTAAATTGAAAGATGGGATTGAAGAGAGAGTGGAGAGGGGGATATCAGCAAGATGAGATGTAAAAGGAGATTGGGGAGGGGTAGGGATGGAAGTATCAGCCCTAGGAGAGGGAGAATTGGATGTAATATATATAGGGGAAGAAGGAATTGGAGATGCTAGAGGTGTAGGGGTATGTATTAAAATAGAAATAGAGGCTGGGGTTTATTAAACTTGAGACAGAGATGGAGCTTGAGAATCAGGAGGAGGTGGAGGGGTGGATGGAATCTCTGTAGAGGGTTTAGGAGTGGCTGATGTATCCCTTGTACTTTCAGAAGATTTAGAGGAAGAGGACTTGCCCTTAGATGGCTTTATGATAGTCCTCTCCCATCTGACAAAGAGGGCAGATGAGAGCTTCTTAGATGCATTGATGCATGTTGTCTGAGATAGCAGTAGTGCATTGGCCTTGGCTCTCAGGAACAAGCCCAAGATTCTGCCATAGCAAACCTCCTTTTTGCTGTTCTTTCTCCTGATTAGGTCAAACATGATTTGTGGCCAGTTCACACTTCTATTACTGACCAGGGCAGCAATAACCATGAACTTTTGCCTGGAGATGTAGTCATGTGCTGTATGCTTAGCAAACAGCACCATTCCAACGACATCTATAAGAAATTTACATGCCGGGGAGAAATTTTTCTTATACAGTTTGTTAGGGTTTTCGCCAAAGTGACCCATAACAGCCAGCATATCTTTATATTCCTTATCATCTTGTTCTAGATCATCTTCTCCAGTTTTCAAATTGAAAAGTTCACAGAGAACGGAGGGAGAGAGAATCACCTGAGTACCACTGATAGTCCCAGTCATTTCAGTCTCTGTTGAAGAAGAAGAGCCAACCCATTCCTTGATTTCCGTCATAGGAATCCTGATTCTATCAGACATGAACTGCTTCCGATTTTGTTCCTCAAATAGCTGTAGAATATCTATGAAAATTTGATATGACTGTTGGAAAGAGTCAAAATCAATATCGAAACCATGATCGAACTTTATGCTGGCTGATCTAGTAGCGGCCATTTGTGACGTTAAGATCGAATAAGAGAGAAAAAGAGCACACCTGCAAGAGAAAACACAAGATCAAGTGCAGGAGGGGAATTCTAAAAGCGCGGGATTGAGGTCGAAGAAAAGCCAGATATAGTATTTTAAGGTATATGAAACGACAATCTCAATCCGACAAAAACTCAAGATTCTTCGATCTCAGGTCGACGAAAATTACGTAAAGGACAAAGTTCGTCAATCTAAGAATGAAGAGAAGGAAAGTTTTCGTCGTTCGCAGAAAACTTGTAGAGATATAATTCGTTGTCCTCTGATCGACGAATGCGCTATACTAAGAGATTTCGTCGATCTTAGGTCGACGAAAATTCTCAAGAATAGTTATCAGTTCGTCGATCTCAGGTCAACGAATAGAGACAATTCTTTGACTACAGACAGAGCATTAGATTAAATCCTGACCATTTATCATACCAAGCTGATTGATAAAGAGCAGATGCTTGGATGAGTCCAATGGCTTAGTGAATATGTCTGCTCTTTGCAAATCAGTAGAAATAAATTCAAGTTTAATCTTATGTTTGTCAACACAATCTTTAATGAAATAATGTCTAATGTCAATATGCTTGGTTCTAGAATACAATACTGGATTTTGTGCAATTGAAATGCCACTTGTATTATCACATAGTATATTTGAATTATTTAAGTTGACACCATAATCCAGTAGTTGGTTTTGCATCCACAAAATCTGTGAACAGCAACTGTCTGCAGCCATATACTCAGCTTCAGCAGTGGAAGTTTAAACAGATGTTTGCTTTCTACAAAATAAAGATACAAGTCTATCACCAAGGAACTAACAAGTTCCTGAGGTGCTTTTCCTGTCTACTCTGCATCCAGCATAATCAGCATCAGAGAATCCAGTTTACACAAATACTGATTCTGTTAAATACCAGAGGCCTAGATCTGGACAACCTTTTATATATCTTAAGATCCTTTTAAAGAAAATAAGGTGAGATTCTTTAGGGTTCACCTGGAATCTAGCACAAAGGCATGTGACAAACATAATGGCTGGCCTGCTTGTTGTTAAATACAGTAGGGATCCAATAATGGCCCTATACTATGTCTGAACAACTGGTTTTCAAGATTCATCAGCATCTATAACAGCATTGGAAACCATGGGAGTCTTTATGATAGAGGCATCATTCATTCCAAACTTCTTAATAAGCACTTTAGCTTATTTATACTGAGAGATGAAGATTATTTCAAGGGTTTGTTTCACTTGGAGACCAAGGAAATATGATAACTCACCCATGCTACTCATCTCAAACCTTGAGTGCATTAGATCAGAAAATCTTTTGCATAGATTTGGATCAGTAGAGCCATAGATTATGTCATCTACATATATTTGTACTAATAGAATTTTATAATGATACAGTTTTGTAAAAAGGGTTTTATAAACCATGCCTCTTGAAAAACCATGCTCTAAAAGAAAGCTGGCTAAGGTCTCATACAAAGCTCTTGGAGCTTGCTTTAAACCATAGAGAGCCTTATGCAATTTAAAAACATAGGAGGCGTGAGTTGAAGAGATAAAACCTGGTGGCTGTTCCATATATACTTCTTCTTTTAGTTCCCCATTGAGAAAAGCACTTTTGATATCCATTTGATATACCTTGAATTTCTTATGAGCAGCATAGGACAAAAAAATGTTGATGGCTTCAAGTCTTGCAACAGGTGCAAAGGTTTGATCATAATCAATTCCTTCCTCTTGTCTGTATCCCTGAGCAACAAGCCTTGCCTTGTTCCTCACAATCACACCTTGGGCATAAAGTTTTTTTTCTGAATACCCACTTAGTCCAATTACTGGATAGCCCTTAGGCCTTAGAACTAAGTCCCAAAATTTACACCTCTCAAACTGATTGAGTTCCTCTTGCATTGCAATTATCCAGTTTGGATCTTGCTCTGCATAAGATATAGATTGAGGCTCAATTTGAGAGAGAAAGTAGGCAAGCATCACATCAGGGTTGAGTTGATTCCTTGTCTGCACTCCTTCTGATATGTCTCCAATTACTTGAGATCTAGGGTGATCCCTAAGTGTGACAAAATCATTTAGAGAAGTTGGTTCAACAACAGTTATTTGATTAAATTCCTCTTGTGGAATTTTGTCAACTATTGTAGAAGACTAAGTTGCTTCCACAATCTCTTCTTCACTTTCAGCTTCTGATATAACTTGTGGAGAGGGATGTGATTCAACCTTTGAGGTAAGGTTTAGATCATCCAAGCTCTCACACAAATTCTGTACCTGCAAATGACTGTTGGTAGAGAAATCTCTCTCCTTGTAAAACATGTTAGATTCATCAAATGTCACATACATAGATTCTTCAATTTTTAGTGTTGATTTATAAAAAACCCTATATGCCTTACTGACTTGGGAATATCCTAGAAAAATTCCCATTGCAGCCTTAGCTTCAAACTTTCTGAGATATTTCTTGTCATTAGTGTGAATATAGCATATAAATCCAAATATTTTAAAATAGGTGATTATAGGTTTCTTCCCTTTGAGTAGTTCATAGGGAGTCTTAAGCTTTAGTTTATGTATTAGGCATCTATTCAGGACATAATTTGTTGTGCTTACTGCTTCTGCCCAATATGATAGAGGCATGTAAGCATCTGCAAGCAATGTACCTACAGCTTCAATGAGTGTTCTATTCTTCCTTTAAACTACTCCATTTTGTTGAGTAGTTCTGGGAGCTGAGAAGCAGTGTCTTATACCTTCTTTCCTACAGAACTCTAGCATAAGAAGAGATTAAAACTCAGTGACATGATCACTTCTGATCAATGCAACTTGAGTAGAATACTCAATCTGTATGTTCTTGAGAAAATTTGTAAGAACTTGAAAAGTATCTGACTTAGCTCTCAAAAAGAAAACCCATGTGAATCTGGAGAAGTCATCTATAATAACTAATGTATCAGAGTTTCCTCCTAGACTTTGTACAGCAATAGGACCAAAAAGGTCCATATGGAGCAAATAAAAAATTCTAGGTGAATCACTCTTATTAATGGATTTGAAACTAGATTTAGTTTGCTTGCCTAGTTGACAAGCCCTGAAGAGGCCTTCCTTCTTGTAGGGACCAGAAGATAAACCTCTCACAAGATTGTCCTTAGATAACCTAGCTATATTTTTACGATTTACATGTCCTAGTCTTTTGTGCCATAAAGTAGTTTGAATGCTAACAGAATTAAATAAACAGATTTCAGATTTAGCTGATTCAAAGTTTACTAAGTAGATGTTGCCTTGTCTAGTTACTGTTAAAACAATTGTGTTGTTTAAAGAAATAACACATAAAGAGTTAGTAAAGCTTACTTGATAACCTGTATGAAATAGTTGGCTTACTGATATTAGGTTATGCCTTAGACCATTTACATAAGTCACCTTTTTGAATGTGACAGCTCCACAGTTGAAGTCACCATAGCCTTCTATCAGTCCAAAGCCTGAGTCCCCAAAGATAACTGTAGGTCCAGTCTTGGTTTTATAGTTGATTAGGCATTCTTTGCAACCTGTCATATGTTTAGAGCAACCCCTGTCCAGGTACCACTTGTTTTGAGTTACAGGGCTCTCTTCTACCTACAAAGAGGATTATTGGTTTTTGACCCAGGTTACCTTGGGTCCTTTTTGTTTAACATAGCAAAAACTAGAAATAAAAGTGCATTCAGGTTGATCCTTATAACCTAAAGGATGATACCTTCTAGGAGGTATGACCCACTAACTAAAGGGATTAAAGGATTTATTAGTTTTTAGATTACTCTGGTTATGAACTAGATCTTACAAATTTGGGTATGTTCGTCGACCTAAGCTCGACGATCGGGGTTGAGTTCTTCGATCTCTGCTCGAAGAATGGAAGTATCCATTCTCAGAGCCCCAAAAACGTCGATCTCTGGTCGACGAACCATACTGGTTTCGTCGATCCCAGTTCGAAGAATAGATTACATTATTATTTGCGTTCAAAGTTCGTCGTTCTGAGTTCGACGAACTATACCCATTTCGTCATTTTGAGTTCGACTAAATTTGCTGAACATAGTTATATTGTGTGTTTTTCTTTTTCTGACTTGTTTTCTTAAGGTCTAATTGTTTAAGCACTTCATTGACTTTCTCAACTTGTTCAGTATTCTTCTTACCATTTTCAGAATTAAAACTTATGGGTTTTGATAGTTGATTTTCTGAATAAGGATTGGTTCACTAGATGAGGCTCCTAATCCTAGTTTGTTATTTCTAGATCTTGTATTGACTGTGCTAGTTATGTCTATCAGTTGTAAACTTCTACCATTTAAGGTTTCTTCTAGTTCCTTAGCCTTAATTAATTCAGATTTTAGGAACATTATTTGTTGATTATCTAGGTTTAATTCTTCAGTTAATTTTTCATTATCAGCAATGATTTTTTCTTGTTCTAATAGTTTTTCCCTGAGAAGTTTGATTTCCTTCTCAGATCCTATTAGGTCTAAACACAATAGTTTAAATTCATATTTGAATTCTTTAGACTGAAAATCATATGAAGCAATTACCTGATCCTCTTCAGAGAGGAATTCTTCATCTTCTGATTCATCTGAGTTTGATCAACTGCTTCCAGCACCTATTGCCATAAGGCAAACTTCTCTTGCCTTCTTTTCTTCTATATCATCTTCACTGGAACTGGATGAGGATGTTTCATCTTCAGTATCACTCCAGGTTTCAGCCACAAAGCCTTTCTCCTTCTTTTTGTATTTGTAGGAGGAGGCCTTTGTTTGTTGATGTCTTCTTAACTCCTTCTCATGCCTCTTGTCTTTCTTTTGAGCTTTTGGACATTCTGAGATGAAATGTCCTGGATTCCTGCACCCAAAAAAAGACAACTTCTTTAGAAGGTGTCTTATCATACCTGGGTTTATCTTCATTTCTTGAAGACTTCCTCCTTAATTCCTTTCTTGCCATGTTATAGAATCTCTTAGCAAAGAGACTCATAATTTCTTCATTGGAATATAGGCTGGGAGATTCTTCTGCAGCTTTTAGTACTAAGTTTTGTTCCTTCCTGGTAGGTGTTAAAGCTTTTGGTTCAACTACAGCTTCTCTTGACTTGACCAGTTGCTCAAAGGATTTGTGCTTTCCATGTAGAGATTCTGTGGAGATTTCAGTCATGCTTCTGGTTTCTTTGATGGGCAAAATTCTGGAATCGCATGTGCTAGGGAAGCACGTGAGGATCTTGTCATCGACTTCAGTTAAAGTGATTTCTTTATACAATGTTCTGAGCTCACTGATGATGGAGCTCAGACTATTGTACATTACTTCTACAGATTCTGCTTCATCTTTTCTGAAGTTCTCATATTTGGATATGAGATTTGATCTTTTGTCCTTCATCTCATCAGCAGAGCCTGCTACCATTTGGTTGAGGGAATCCCAAATAGCTTTGGAAGATGTACATTCAACAACCTTCTGAAATATATCATCTGACATAGTTTGGGCCAGTATGTTCATGGCTCTGCGTCAGCAATCTTTGCCTTCTTATGAGCATCATCTTGGTCAGGAGGAGGCACTGTACTGAGATTTAATGGAGTTGAGGTAGAGGCTACAGGAGCTGGTGGTCCTGTCAAGATAGAATTAAAAATATCCTCATCAATAGAGTTTGTGTACAACTTGATTCTTACCTTCCAGATTCCAAACTTTTGCAGGTTGAAAATTGGAGGTCTAGTGCTTGCATAATCCTTATTTTCTGCCATGATATCAGAAACTAAAATAAAATCAGAGAGACTACTAAAGTTTATTCAGAGTTTATCTTGAGGATCTTGGTTAATCCAGGTGTAAGCCTGTATGATATGATTAACCTCCTCTGATACCAATTGAAAGATAGGGTAAGCTCTGAATAACTCTCGAGGGGGTGAATAGAGTTTTTGAAAACTTTTCCCTTTTGCTGAAATAAAAGGTAAGTGTACAAGTGTAGCAAGTGAACTAGAAAAAAGTAACTAAGCTACACAACAAACATTATATCATAGCACAAGCACAAGAGAAGATCACAAACACACAGACAACACAAGAATTTTATAGTGGTTCCCCAAACTTGGGTACATCCACTCTTCTACAACCCTTGGTAGGAATCCACTACAGGTTTTGTTCAGGTGATTGCCACCAATGAGCTTTTGATCAGGTGCTCAAAAACCAAACCGAAAGTCTTTTGGAAGGAGACTTGCAACAAGAATAATTTTGAAGGGAATTAAAACCCTGTACAGAAGTGGGATGAGAGTTTGATGAAAGTATTCTTTTCTCAAAACACAGTGAGAAGACTATGTGGATTCTGAGTTATTGATGACAAAGCTCCCCCTAAGATCTTGAATGGTTCAGGAGAGGAAGCTTTGTACAAGCGTGAGTAGGCCTTCAGCTTTTAAGAGATCCTTGACTGATTTTGAATGTTACTGTCACTTGAGATCCCATAAAACAAAGAGGGAGAGAAAGAAAGACTCTTGATGGTGATGGTTGTTCTTTCTTCTTCTCTTAAGAGCAGTCGATTTTCTGAGAGATGTTTTTCACTACACTTTTGGGATGTTTTCTGAGAGATGATCAATCTCTGCTCTTCTGTCCTTGTTGTTTTCTTGGCAAGGAGATGTGTATAAGATAACTTCAACTTTGTCGAATTCAAAAAGAAAACCCTGTAATAAATGTTCAGCCGAAATCTTGGGAATGAAAAACGGCAAGAATGCTGTCAATAATTCTATTCTATGTCTATCCTGAGATATAAGCAATTAATTTCATGGAGGATGTTAGCAATCAATGCTGCTAGTAATGGCTCTATTCAGAGAATATAAGTGCATTGATTTACAAGAGAATAAATAGCCAATAATAGATATAGAATGATGCGACAGAAAGAAAAAGAATAAATAACAAAATGTCTTACAGTTTTTGTCGACCTGAGATCGGTTTTCGTTGACCTCTAATCAGCTTTCGTCGAACTGAGATTTCATCGACCTCTGATCAGCCTTCGTCAAACTGAGATCAGCTTTCATCGACCTGAGATCTGTGAATCAACTGCTGTGTATAAACTGACTAATTCTGCGCTCTATGTTCGTCGACCTGAGACTGTTAAGTTAGTCGATCTGAGAACGGAGTTCGTCGAGCTCAACTCAGAGATTTTAGCTTTGAGTTAGTCAAGCTGAGCATGACTATCGTCGAGATGACATCGACGCAAGTAGATTTCTTTTTATAATTCTTGATTTATCTAAGTCTCGAGTCTTTGGCAGTGTTGTAGGTTGGTCCTTTGATATATTGACTCTAAGAACATGGCCTAGACTCTAGAAACACATAAAATTTGACCCTTCTATACAATATGGGTCACAACCTAAGAAGAGAACAAAGCCCAAATCACATTGGGGTTTCAACAAAGGCCAAACATGAGGGATATGTACACCCCTCTGTTCCGGTGGTGAGTCCCATGCCGATTGGTGTACTTGAGCAGATGGCAAGG
Organism: Platanthera zijinensis; assembly: GCA_039513925.1. Classification (NCBI taxonomy): domain Eukaryota; kingdom Viridiplantae; phylum Streptophyta; class Magnoliopsida; order Asparagales; family Orchidaceae; genus Platanthera; species Platanthera zijinensis. Next base: position 109,009,866 of record CM077083.1, read on the forward strand.
GGAAGAGCATCACTCCACCGTTGAATATGTGTCTGAGTCAAGGACCGTACATGGTTGAAGAGTACTTTCATGCATTTGTTTTGATGAGACAATATGCAGAGTTTGTGTTTGAGACCGAGGAGACTAAGACCTATAGATTTTATGATGGTCTATGCGATGAACTACGATGTCTATTAGTGGGTCCAAAGTTACTTGGATTTTGTGCTTTGGTATTGACTGCTAGGTCTTTAGAAATGGACTTGACAAAGTTCAGTGTGCAGCAAGAGTTCAACGTGCACCACTGTGAAAGAATTTCAAAATCAAACTCTTGTAAGTGGAAGAAGAAGTTACACTTATTGGAATCAACCTCTTCCACAATCAATGGAACAAAGAAAAGGTGTGGCCTATATGTTTGCTTTTTTTATTGTAAGGTAGTACATCTTGCCCGAGAATGCCATGGTGATACGCCAAGGACAAAGAAAGCTAAGGCTAGAGAAATTGCAGGGAAAACTCCACGCACTTGCTACTCATGTGGCAAAAAAGGACATATAGCCCGAGACTGCCGATGTGGCCCTTAGATGACACAAAACAAAAATGGAATGTTGAATGGATGTACTCAAATAACTATAATTATGTATCGTACAGTTCTTAGTAAGGAACGATGTATACAGTACTTGTTTTGGTAATATAAATATGTGGTGATGAATAGTCAAGAAGTCGTTGGATTAAGGCTTAATATATGCCCTGTGTGCTTATCTTCGTATCACAGATAAGGGTGGAATGATATGGCCGTAGTGAAAAGAGTCAATATTGGTAGAAAGTGATATGTTAAGATGTCATTATGATGTCATATCAGGATGTAGGAGCGCATGTGCTGACAATAGCTGTGTTTGATGTGATCATTGGTATAGGATAGCTCTTGGAGCACGATATCGGTATAGATTAAACCTTCACGGAATTAACACTAGGAAAGATCACCGAACGAGGGACTAAGTTCACTTGTATGCAAGAATCGATCAAGATATGGATGCCTGCTCTCCAATTCATCAAACTTGTTCGGCTGTGCACGAAGTAATTCTTCATGCCTATAGCGGCCTTTAGGCCGGAGCCCGGTTGAGTGACACTCCTATTGTGTCGGCTTATACAAATATGTTTCCTAATGACCTCCATGGGTGATGTCCCCTCAGGAGACCAATGACTGGTGCTAGGTGTGAAACCTGTAGCCCACTCCCCATATCAAGAATAGCCAGAGGAGATGGAAAAATGAATAGTTCAACTAGAAGAATTGCTAAGATAAGATTATTGGAGTCCCAGGGTGTAAGCATAAGGTGCACTAGCCCCTTTAGAGAAAAGAAAAGAAGGACGATAGCCTGCAGAAATACATAAACTATAGAGAACTAAATAAGTTGTCGGAGAAGAACATGTATCCGATTCCACGGAGTGATAACATGTTCGATCAGCTAGTGGGATCAACAGTCTACTGTAAGCTAGACTTAAGATATGGCTACTACCAGTTCCAGATTCGGGAAGGTAACATTCCCAAGACAGCATTTGGAACATGCTACCGTCAATAATAGTTTACTGTAATGCCGTTCTGGCTATGTAATGCGCCATCGGTGTTCATGGACTTAATGAATGGCACTTTTAGAGGTTACTTGGATTTATTTGTGATCATCTTCATTGATAACATCTTTGTGTACTCTAAACCTAAAGAAGATCATGTGAACCATTTACGGAAGGTGTTGTACACCCAGAGAAGAAACACGCTCTATGTCAAGTTCTCAATGTGCGAGTTCTGGTTGTCATTAGTGGCCTTTCTTGGCCGTGTGGTTAGTGTTGACGGTATAGTAGTGGATCCGGTAAAAGTAGCTGTAGTACAGGAGTAGCCGATTCTGTCTACCATAGCTGAAGTCAGGAGTTTCCTTGGACTTGCGGGCTACTACAAACGCTTTGTAGAGAATTTTTCTCGGATAGCTTTAGCCCTCACCACACTGACGCAAAAAGATTTGAGGTTTGTTTGGACGCTAGAGTGCATGCGAGATTTTTATGAATTGAAGAGTCATTTGACCACGACGCCTATTTTGACGTCTCCATGTGGTACAGGAGGTTATGAGATATATAGTGATGCATCAGGGAGCGGCTTAGGCTGCATTCTTCTTCAATTTGGAAAAGTGATAGCGTATGCCTCACGACAGTTGAAAGTTCTTGAGAGAAACTATACCGTCCATGACTTGGAGTTGGCGGCGGTGATTTTTGCACTTAAATTATAGTGTCACTATTTATATGGCGTGAAAGTGGATATATTCACAGACCATAAGAACCTGAAGTACCTATTGGATCAGAATTACCTCAATATGTGACAAAGAAGGTGGATGGAGTTCCTCGTGGACTATACCTTTGATATTCATTACACTCTCAGTAAGGGAAACGTTGTCGCAGATGCCTTGAGTCATAGGACTCCGACAAGGGTAAGTGGGTTGTAAATGCATGATGAGCGTCTGATCCAGGAGTTGGAAGCATTAGAGATTTCTTGTGTTGACATTGTAAATGCGTACCTGAACTGGTGGAGGTACAGTATGACCTTGTGAACTGGGTCCGGGGAGCGACGGAACATGATGAAAGTCTACAATGCTATGCAGTGGATTGGTCAAATGCCCAATTCTACTGGGATGATGGCCTTTTGCGGAAAGGTGATCATTTGTGCGTCCCAAATATGGGTAAATTATGTGAAAAATTATTGTATGAGGCACACTTTATGAAGTATTCAATCCACACATGGAGCACAAAAATGTATAAGGATATGAAGAAGATGTTGGGTGGACAGGTCTGAAGAAAGTTATAACCCATTACATGGCAAAATGTCATACTTGCGCCTTGGTAAAAGCTGAATGCCAGAAGCCTGGAGGTTTCCTGAAGTCGCTACTTATTTCGGAATGGTAGTTTGATGATATTTTGATGGATTTCGTGCATGGTTTGCCGAGATCTCAACGCGCGAACGATTCTGTTTGGGTGATCGTGGACCGGCTGACTAAAGTGGCTCAGTTCATTCCGAACAAGAGGGACGATTTAGTGGAAATTTTGGCTAAACATTATGTCGAGCAAATGGTACGATTGCATGATGCGCCTCGTAGCAACGTAAGTGATCAAGATGGGCGCTGATGAGTCTGATTTATATCGGGTTTTTCAGACTCATCTGGGCCTGTATTCTCACTCGTGCACTGCTTTTTTACCCGAAATCGGTTATATTTGCTTTGATCGGTCAACAACCACTTTGTGCACCGCTTTGGACCAAGGGTGTGCAATTGCGCATTCTGTAGTCGGGGGTAAGTACTGGGGTACTCCCCGTGAGGATTTGTTAATTTTTATTTTGTGTATTTGTGCTGGGAGCTGGAGCTCCAATTTTGGTTTTTTCTGTGCAGGTGGTGCGTTTTCCCCAAGGCAGGAATTCTGAATTGTGGAAAACGTACGGTCATGCATTTCCTTAGCGCACGTTTTCTTCCAGATCGTGTGTTTTACTCGATGGAAGATAGTTGAGTGGAACTCGATGAATTTCGTCGAGCTGTGCTCGATGATCTTAATGCATGGTTAACGCATGGTTTCTTCTAAATCGTGGGCAAAGGAAAAGCACAGTTTTCCTGTAGCTTCCTTGTTTTATTTTTCTCTGTGGTTAATCGTGCAATTTGCTCACGCACGGGTGGAAGTGCCCGTGTGCGATTAAAACGCACGGTTCCACCTACTTGCTGGAAAATTCTGCTCTCTATGGTTACCCGTGTGATTTCCTTCATGCACGGGCAGAAGCGTCCGTGTGAGAGGTAATGCACGGGTCAACACTTCTTCTTCCTCCGCAAGCCTATTCTGTAATTAAATAACGCACGATCGTGCGCCTAACCATGCGTGACCATTATTTCTTACTTGTCTATTTAAGCCGCATGTCTCAATCTCCCAAAGGATCCGCCCACCATTTCCGCTCCTCTGAGCGGGAAAAGCTTCCTCCTGTGATTTTATTCTCTCTCCTCCGTTGAGAGCTCATCTGGCCACCAATCTCCCTCCAAAAGCTCTTAATAGCTCCATCTTAGGCCGCCATCATCTTCTCCAACCTCAAAGCTCTGTTTCAATCTCTTTGGTGCTGCATACATGGAGTTCTCCAGTCAGGTTTAACCCGACGGCTATTCAAGAAGAATACGGGTGAATAGAAAGAAGTGACTACCCTTCTCAACCCCGTACATCATCCGTAGACTGAGCATGGACAATGCCAGACAACCCTTGGCTCTGGCCGCGAATCTCGGAAAGTCTTCTTGCATTTGGTTTTATCTCTCCCCCTTCTCTTGTAGTAACTTTATTTTTGATTGCATGGTTGTTGGCTTGATGAGTAAGAACTTGATTTGCTTAATGATTTCTGCATGTCTATGTGTTGATATATTTTAGTTAGTTTGTGTTGGTGCGCTTCCATATTTTGTGTTCTAACCGTGTTAGTATCATCCTAACGATTGTTAGGAGCGTGCTTGGCGAAGAGGTGACTGCGACCCTCAATTGTTTGTCCATCCTCCTTATTAATCATTTGAGTAATCCACCCAAGCGACGCGGTGAAAGCGTTCCGCAATAGATTTATTAGTGTTAAAATTAGGAAACCATAAATCTAAACCCCTTTGTTTACGTTGACACTTGCAATCCTTCTTTCTATAGCGAAGTCACACTCCCTACCTGCACTCCTCGAGAGATCGAAATCCGGGGATTCAACTACTCAACTTTATTACTTGACTATGATCGGTACACATGCTGAAAGTGCAACAAGTTTTTTGCGCCGTTTCCGGGGAGTGCAACCGTTGTGTGTATTTTTATATAGGAACAGTTTTTCAAGTGTTTTTGCTCTTTGATTGTTTTTTTAGTGTGTTGTATGACAGATCCAAACCCCAGGGATAGAGGTGAAGATCTTGGTGTAGATCTTGAAACCACACGAGTGAGGCGAGCTCGCCTGCGTGCTACTACTGCTGAAGAAAGAATGGAAGAGTTAAGGCAAGGAAGAATTGGCCTTGTGAATGGGTGGTTGAGGACCAGGAGGTTGTCCAACCCCGCATTAGAATATTGCGAGACTTCACGACCCATACCGCAGGAAGTGTTTACCCTGGCTTCGGCTCAGCCATTGTAAACAACCACTTTGAGATAAATCTGGCCATCCTCAACATGATCCGAAAAAACACGCAGTTTTTCAGGCTTGCATAGTGAGGATCCACAGCACCATCTGGCAGAATTCTCAGTGATTTGTGGCACCTTTCTCTACATCGGCATTACTGATGATATATTGAAGCTAAAGTTGTTCCCATTTTTGCTGAGGTACAAGGCAAAAGCCTGGCTCCACACTATTGCTCCAATGACTGCAACTACGTGGGAGTCTCTTTCCACGAAGTTCCTAGCCAAATTCGACCCGGTGGATTATATAGTGACGCTCGAAGGGAGATAGCCACTTTCTAACAGCTGGACCAGGAAACTTTGTCTGATGCTTGGGAGAGATTTTATAATCTGTAGCATCGATTCCCACAACACGGCTGTGAGCCGTGGAATTTAGTGAAAATAATTTTTTTTTCTATTGAGCCTAATTACAGGGCTATGATCGACGCAGCGGTTGGAGGCACTATCATTAACCTGACTCCTGAAGAGGCATTGCGGCTCCTTTGTGACACCGTTTCACATAGTACGTATTGGACTGCAGGAAGAAACACACCTACGTGTGTAAGAAATTTGTTTGAGGTGAATGTTGTGCAGTCGCAAGTTGAGGCGAGCCATCCTACGATGGGTGGAATGATGATGCTGACAAGATTGGCCCCTCCTCAGGCTCAGGTGATGGCTATTTCGTGCCAGGGTTATGGAAACACCGGCCATCATACATATGAATGACCAGCTGGAGAAGCTTTTGCTAATCCCTCAAGTATATCTACTGACGAGAGTATTAATTTTATAAATAATCAGAACCGTGCTGCTCCTTATAATAATACTTATAACTCAAATGCGAGGAATCATCCAAATTTCTCTTGGAACCAAAATTCTCTGGGTAAAAGGTGGCAAGGAGGCCAGCATCAGTTTGAAGCTCAAGCCTCTAATAGCCAGTTACGACTGCTGTAACTGGGTTAAAATCAGAATGTGCATGGGACGCGAAAGAGTGTGTTGAAAGAAATTATAGAGAAATTCGTCGAGATGGCCCAATCCAACATGGCCACTCAGACCGTCTCCAAGAGAAACTTAGAGACGCAGTTGGGGAAACTAGCCTAAGTGTTCTCTGAGCGTACTCATGGTGCCCTCCCGAGCGACATGGGAAAAAAACCTCGTGAGTAAGGGAAGAGTGTTAAGGAGGCGGATGAGTGCGATAGAAATGAAGTGGTTGTTAAGTGTGAGATTAATGAGGTCGAGACAGAGGCCTTATATGATTCCGGATCCTCTTGCAACATCCTTGATTTGCAAGATGTTAAGAAATTTAATTTAAATATTGAATCGAATGTCCGGAAATCGCTCGTGCTTGATAATGGGTCGATAATGAAGACCGACGGTGAGATAAAGGAGGTGGAAGTGAACTTGAATTGGGTTGTAGTCGTCACGGATTTTCACGTATTGGGACCATTGGATAATACGTCAAAACCAATCTTAGGGGTCCCCTTCCTTAAAGCTAGCGAAGCGACGCTGCAGTTTAATGCGAGCGGCATCACCTTGGCTTCCAAGGTTTCTTTGCCTTTACTGTCGTCCCTTCCCCCTATAATTCAAAATTAACCTGGAAAACTTCTAAAAGTGAATGATGTGTTATCTCATGGTTTACCTAGTGCAGCTGAGACAGGTGTGTTATTGAAAGAGGAAGACAAGGCCATGAAAGTGGCAGAAGTTCTGATGTTAGCTGAAGAAGAGATGAAGACGAAGTTGTTTGGGGTGAAACAAGATTAAGATGAGAAGAAAAGTGGGTCGAGCCTGGCTGCTCATAGCGTGCTTAAAAGAGATTCAAAAACTTTTATTGAGCTGAATAACTTGTGTAAAACTGCTAAATAGGTTACTTTGGCTTATCTATCACCCGCCGCGGGTGAGGAAAGGATGCCCCCAGACGGAAAATCCAGGATGACTTCTAGAGAGGATGGGGTGGTTGTTCAGCCATGGAAATCCCCATCCGTAGATAAAAAAAAAGAGAACTGAGAAAGCGCAAGGCGATAGGTTTTGCCCTCCGGTGCGAGAATGAAGAGGCTAGGGACAGGGGAGGTTCGTCTTCCCTAGGCCCTAAAGCTTTCACTTCTTCCTCAACTCGCGTGACTTGGGGATCTATCACAAGTCAGCCTTTAGCTGAGATGTGAAGGATCTTCGGGGCCTTCTCCCCTTCTTTTAGTTTTATTTTTGCTTATAACTGTGTGAGATTTTAGTCTTTCTCTTTGCAAATTGAACTTATGCTCTGAACATTATATAAGACTGCTAATACAGGTATTTGGTCCACCTTAAGGACGGTAAAGAAAAGGGCTTATAGGAGACAACCAAATTTCGCTGCTTTTTAATTGCTCAATTCTGCTGCTGTGAATATATGTTTATAGTATTCGTGCTGTTCTTGGAGGTAATCTCTTTTGCAAGTGGAGTTCATTTGGGGCCGTGGACTTTCTACTTAAAATAATGCCAATCTTCTGGTATGCTCATTTGCTGAGAATGGGGTAACCACTCCCCCTTCTTTTATTTCATTAATTTAATTGCAAATCTTGTGTTAGGTTATTTAGATTAAGTCTGGTGGGGGAGAGATATGCGGTTACCTGTGCACATGCTTCACTTTCACTTGCATACCAAAAGCACATTTTGATTTTCTTCTTAATGTATTCTCATCCACATTGTGCACCTATAGAAACATGAGCGAGATCATAACCATGCGCCCGGCTCGAGTCAAATGCATTGCTTATGTATAAACTTTAAAATAGGTGTGCTGGCTTAGGATTTTTGGATAGAGTAGTGCAAAACTCGTGCAGTGCTCCTAATCGAGTACTTATGGTCTGTGTAGAAATAATATAGATTTAATTTTTATTTATGCTCATAGATTTATAATTTTCTGCAGATGTAAATATTATTTGTACTAATCTAGATGTTGAATCTGGAGTAATCGAAAGGTAAAGTAGTGATGTGTGTTGTTGTCACTAAACTCGTTTTGCTCGAGTTGGGAGGAAGGATCATCTTTCTCGGTGGCTAAGAACTTGCCCCAAGCTACTCTCGAAGCATTTGTGCATGGTTAGTCAAGCATGAGCATGATGTAGGCCATCATTTTGGTCTGGTTGAGCTTTGTACCCAATCATAACGTAAATCCTTGTTAGCCTATGTTGTTCATATCCCTCCTGTTGATTCAGCCGTACTCCGCGATCACCAATACCTAAAACCTTTCCCAGTAGCACGCCCCTATCTCGAGTTATTTGTATGTTACTTCATGCATTTGGTGCTGTTTCTATGGTACTGTTATGTGATTGTGAGTTGGAGTTCTCATGTTAATAGGTGCTGAATGTGATTTTTATGGAAAATAATTTTGGAAGAAGAAAAGAAAAGTAAAAAAAGGAAAAAAACAGAGAGAAAAATGTTGTTTGATACAAAATAAGATAGTGAAAAAGAAAATTCCATTTTCATTATTGCTGTGGTGGTAGGCGTTGCACACACACTTATAGTCAAGTTTAAGTCTGGTGGTGTGGTGCACCTGCAATTTTTTTGGTTGGAGGATAATTTTTATATGAGCTCATTTGGGTTGTGCGTAGCCATCATTTTTTATCCTTGTGCATCCTTACCTATGTATACACCCAAGCCCCATGATTATCCTAAAGTCCTACGGATTAACGCTTGAGTCAAACTAGTACCGTAGAGAGAGTGTGAACGGGCAAGCATATGGTCCCCGACATTGATGGATTTCTTTGGAGGTGATCGTGAGCCTCGGTCTTTGGCAATGCTCACCTGAGTGGCCAGCTTACTTTCTTCATATGTATGACCGAACAATTCTCCAAATTTCTAATTTTGAGTAGATACAATTTTTATTTATGCCTGTCGAAAAGTATAAATTTTGTAGTATAATTAAAAAATTTGTCTATTATATTTTCTATGCCCATGATGTATTTGATTTCTCTCAATACTTTATTTAGAAATTACTAAGCCAACTAACTATTTTCTAGTCCACAGAGTGATGATCTGCTCGGGATGAGAAAATGTTTAAGTCTTGTGGTGTGATGAGTCTAATTTATATAGGGTTTTTCAGACTCATCTGGGCCTGTATTCTCACTCAAGCACTCCTTTTTATACCGTAAATTTGTTATATTTGCTTTGATCAATCAAGGACCACTTTGTGTACCGCTTTGGCCCAAGGGTTTGCAATCACGCATTTTGTAGTCAGGGGTAAGTACTGGTGTACTCCTGGTGAGGATTTGTTAGTTTTTATGTTGTGTATTGGTGCTGGGAGCTGGTGCTCCAATTTTGTTATTTGGTGCGCAGGTGGTGAGTTTTCCCAAAGGTAGGAATTATGATTTTTGGAAAACACACGGTCGTGTGTTTCCTTCGCGCATGTTTTCTTCCAGATCGTGCATTTTACTCGATAGAAGATAGTCGAGTGGAACTCTATGAATTTCTTCGAGTTGTGCTCGACGATCTTAACGCACGATTAATGCACGTTTTCTTCTAAACCATGCGCGAAGGAAACGCACAGTTTTCCTATAGCTTCCTTGTTTTATTTTTCTCTGTGGTTAATCGTGCGATTTGATAACGCACGGGCAGATGTGCCCGTGTGCGAGTAAATTGCACGGTTCCACCTACTTGCCAGAAAATTCTGCTCTCTGCTGTTACCCGTGCGATTTCCATCACGCAAGGGAGGAAGCGTCTGTGCCCGAGGTAACGCATAGGTCAATGCTTATTCTTCCTCCGCAATCCTATTCTGTAATAAAATAACGCATGGTTAACGCAAGATTAATGCACGGTCATGCGCCTAACCATGCGTGACAATTATTTCTGACTTGTCTATTTAAGTCGTAGGTCTCATTCTGCCAAAGGATCCGCCCGCCATTTCCGCTCCTCTAAGCGGGAAAACTTCCTCCTGCCCTTTTCTTCGCTCTCCTCCGTTAGGAGCTCGCCCGACCACCAATATCCCTCCAAAAGCTCTTAATAGCTCCATCTCCGGATGCCATCATCTTCTCCAACCTCAAAGCTCCATTTCAAGCTCTTTGGTGCTTCATACATGGAGTTCTCCAGTCAGGTTTAACCCGACTGCTATTCACGAAGAAGACGGGCTAATAGAAGGAAGTGACAGCCCTTCTCAACCCCAGACATCATCCGTAGACCGAGCACGGTCAAAGCCTAACAACCCTTGGCTCTGGCTGCGAATCTCGGAAAGTCTTCGTGCGTTTATTTGTAACTGTCCCCCTTATCTTGTAGTAACTTTATTCTTGACTGCATGGTTGTTTGTTTGATGAGTAAAAACTTAATTTTCTTAATGATTTCAGCATGTCTATGTGTTGATACATTTTAGTTCTAGTTTGTGATGGTGCTCTTCCATCTTTTGTGTTCTTGCCGTGTTAGTGTCATCCTAACGATTAATAAGAGCGTGCATGGCGAAGAGGTGACTGCGACCCTCAATAGTTTGTCTATCCTCCTCATTACACATTTGAGTAATCCACCCAAGCGATGCAGTGAAGTTGACCCACAATAGATTAATTAGTGTTAAAATTACGAAACAAAAAATCTAAACCCCCTTTATTTACGTTGACACTTGCAATCCTTCTTTCTATAGAGAAGTCAAACTCCCTACCTTCACTCCTCGAGAGATCGATATCTGGGGATTTAACTCCTCAACTTTATTACTAGACTACGATCGGTACACTTACTGAAAGTTTGTCAGGCACTTCACTTCGAATGATTGGAGGCTAATCCATCAATTATTGGGGACAAAATTAAAGTTCAGTACGACCTTTCATCCGCAAACGGATGGTCAGACCGAAATGACCAACAGAACTAAGGAGGATATGCTCCGGATGTGCGCTTTGGATTTTTGGAAGAGGTTGGAAGAGCACCACTATGTGATTGAGTTCGCCTATAATAAAAGCTATCAAACTAGTATATAGATGGCTCCCTTTGAATCTTTCTATGGTAGAAAGTGTCGTACACTGTTAGCTTGGGAGGAAACAAGCGAGTCTAAGTTGTGTTGGGATTTGTATCCACAATACCTCAGATTTGTAGGAGGTCAGACCTTGAACTAAGATGAATTAAGGTGTATTTGATATTGTGTTTAAGTTGTATGTGTGCAGGTTCTTATTGCCAAGTGTAGACCAATGTCAGTCTATAATGGGTCACCAAACACAAGACCATACAATGTAATCCCTCATTGTGTGATCCAAAGTGTTGGCCCATGTATAGCCTCTCTATTGGGATACACTTCCTATACATGCACTTGGATTGGTGGACTGAAGTATTGAAGTTTATTTTTTTCAGAAGAATTTTTCTAAGTCCACATACTCGAGTAGCTTCCTTCATCTACTCGAGTAAGTGACCTAGTACTCGAGTAGATCCTTAGACATACTCGAGAAGACTCTGTATACTCGTGTAGATAAGCTTATACTGGAGTAGATAGTTAGTCACTGGAGTAGGACATATTTTATACTCGAGTAGATCCTTCTGTTCTTAGATCCAAAATTTTCTCTAAGTCCACATACTCGAGTACCTCTTTTGTACACTCGAGTAAGTGAGTCTATACTCGAGTAAGTTGGATTACATACTCGAGTAGACTGTATTGTACTCGAGTAGTTGGTTAGTTACTCGAGCAAGTGTTCTGTTCTTACTCGAGTAGATCTGCACTTCTCAGAAAGTTTAATTCTACCTACTCGAGTAGTTCCCTATATACTCGAGTAAGTGACTCTGTACTCGAGTAGTTGTTTTTCATGCTCGAGTAGTTTAGTGATTACCCGAGTAGTCTTCCCAAGATACTCGAGTAGTTTATTTTCCCCTCACTCGAGTATCTCCAACTCTTCTACTCGAGTAGTTCTTCCAATTTTAACTGAGAAATTTTCTCTAAGTGTTTTTTACTTGAGTATATACTCTCATACTCGAGTAGTTCTAAAATCACTCGAGTGTTGATCTCTGAATCACTCGAGTAGCTTCTCTTCTTATACTCGAGTATGCTCCTCCTATCCACCCGAGTATATAACATCTTATACTCGAGTATGTCTCTTCTCTGTCTCGAGTATATCTGTTCAAACATTCCTGAAATTCTCCAAGTACAATTTCGCTGTGTATTTCTAATTAATCATTTCTGATTGCTCCACGTGTCATCCCTAATTAAATTTCTGACCGTTGGAGTCCACCTATAGATAGGTCCTTTCAGATTTGACAAATAACAAGCTTTATAGAGATTATTATTTTCAGAAAGAAAAAAGTTCCCGTGAACCCTAATTCCTCACGCCGCCGCCATTGCCGTTCACGGAAGAAGGTCTGGATCGACGATCTCCGATCGCTGCTTTCAACTCTGTTTCTCCAGAGATCCAGATGAAAGATAATCATTCAATCTCGCCGAGCCTCAAAGATTTCTGATCTATTTTCTCGATCGAGGTGATTCCGTTTTTCAGATCTGTGGATCTCTCTCAAGTCGTCTTCAACATATTCTGATCAAGCCAAAGTTCTCAAGGAATAAGACTATCAATGATCCAGATCTGTGCAATATATTGTTTGTATTTTCTTTTCAAACAAATTTCATTGTAGGTGTTTTTCTCCGAGATTTGTAGGAAGGCTTTATCTTCCGAGTGTAGATCCGGTTTGGATCGAGTTTTATAGGAACGTGGTTCCGAGGTGTAGGATTGTTTTCAATCCGAGATAGTGGAGTAGCCGAGTCTAGTGGTTTGCTAGATCGGTGAGGAAAGTTGACGTACCCAATATTAGGGAACCACTATAAATCTCTTGTTGTCTGTGTGATTTCTTGATCTGTGCTGTGTTAATTTTTTATTCCGCATTTGACACGCATTTCACCTATTCACCCCCCTCTAGGTGATTTAGGTAGACAACTTAGTTCTCTCAATTGGTATCAGAGGGAGGTTGATCGTTAAAAGGTTAACACCTTGATCTAATCCTTACCAAGTTGTCTCAAGAGAAATTTCAAGCATGAGTAAGACCAAGGATTTTGCTAAGCTCCCTATCTGCACCAAGAACAATTTTCCTATGTGGAAGGAAAGAGTTAAATTCTTTATGGAAGCAGTAGATCCCCGGATCTTCATGATTGTTGAAGAAGGTCCCAACATTCCTATGACCACCTCCACCATAGATTCATCTAAGCAAGTTCCCAAGAAATTGATGGATCTAGATAAGGACAAGATTGCACTTGTCTCTTTGGACAAAAAAGCTAAAAAAATTATCGCAAGTGCAGTCGATGACTCAATGCTGCAGAATCTGATTCATTGCCAATCTGCCAAGGAGATGTGGCAATCCCTAGTGACTCTAATGGAAGGTACAGAAGAAGTTAGGGATGATCGAAGGTCCATACTGAACAAGAAATATGAAGCCTTCAAGCAGGGTCAAAAGGAAGCCATAGCTGACACTTTAGAGAACTTCTTCAAGATAGTAAATGGCCTAAGAGTTTATGGATATGTCTTCACCAATGGGGAACTCAATAACAAATTCTTAAGATCCCTAACCAAGGAATGGGACAATAAGGTATGTGCCATTCAGGAGTTTGGAAGGTTAACTGAGACGGACCCGCAGAATCTGTTCGGAAAGCTTATGTCTTACGAGCTGCAAATCAACTCAAGAAAAGCTGAAGAAGAGATAAGCAGGTCTGCATCCAAGGAGAAGTCTGTCGCTCTAAAGGCAGATAGCTCAAGGAAGACAAAGGCTAGCTCTGCTGCCCCAGTTCCTGAAGCTGATGAAGAAGAATCATCTGAGCCAAGCTCATCTGGCTCAAAACTATCTGAAGGAGAGTTCTCATTGCTCTCCCAGCAATTCAAGAAATTCTTAAATAAGAAGAAGCAATGGAGAGGCAAAGATGCCTCATTCAGAAGATCACGACGTGACGGTGATCAGCGAAAGAAAGGCTCAAGTAGCCATGACAGGTATAACTCTAAACAGAACAAACAGATTTCAACTGACATCATTTGTTATTGTTGTAAAAAGCCAGGTCACGTCATCGCGGACTGCCCTCACAAGAAGAAAGAGGGCGGCAGAAGAGAGGAAAATAAATCCTCATACCACAAGAAGAGGACAGAGAAGAGTCTAGTAGCCAAGAAGAGCAAAACTCTCAGCGACTCCGACTCATCTGAGTCGAGTGAAGAAGAGGAAGCTTACTTTGGGCTTATGGCTCACTTAGATGATGAACAAGTTCCCCAGTTCACTGGGGAGGTAAAATCTCACACTCCCCTCTCTGAATCTGAAAGTTCTGAACATGATCATGAGGACATCTCTTCTGATGATGAGTCTGAACTCGTGGCCCAGTACAAAGAGTTGCTCATGACCTACGAAAAATGTCGTCTAGTCGTGAAAACTCAGGCAAAAGAGATTCAGTCTCTAAAGGCCGTTGAGAGCAGCTTGAGAGAAGAAGTCGCTAAGACTATCTCTCTTAAAGAAAACTTCGATCTCACAATGAAAGAATACAATCGAGCTCTCAAGCACCTTGACCTTAAAGGGAAAATCATCAAAGAGTTGGAAGATCAACTCGAAGCTGAAAAGAAACTTGTTGAAGGTTTCTCCAAGCCCAAGAATGTTCTTCCACTCATTGCTGAATTCTCAACAATGGATAAGAATGCTGGACAAGGCCATGAGGGTGCTCCTAGTAAATCTTCTAGGAGAAATAAGGCTCAACGGAAGAATAAGGCTGCCAAGAAGGCCTTGGCCAAAGAGAAAGGGAAAGCCCCTCTGGATCAAACTGTATTCAAGAAAGTAATCTTTCCAACGAACAAGTTTGACCTGGACTCGTCCTATGGTCACTTGACCAGGCCTACTTATGTAGAGCCAAAGTCTCGGTACCAAGGATGGACTCGCCCTCGAAACTTTGGTGAGAGTGTCTTTAAGGCACCTTATGAAGAAGTGACTCTTCAGAGCTAGTTCCTTATAATCATGGCCACAACTTCAAGAAAGCACTGAAAGTAAAGCCTGTTGAGGAAAGGCCTCTGAAGGAGAAGACTTCATGTAGATGCCATCACCATGAAGCCTCTTCCTCCAAGAGTGATGTTCCCGCTAGACCATCAATTCAGAAAATCAAGCAGGAATTCACTAGGCAAAGATACAACAGGTTCGACTGTTGGTGTTGTGGCAGAATTGGTCACTTTGCCATCGATTATTGGTTCAATCCTAGTAATGCTACAACCCCTCAAGTTAGCAACGTGAGAATGACCACTCATGAGGCTAACACTCGTAGGGGGAGTTTTCTAACTCGAGACCAAGGACCCAAACGTGTTTGGGTTCCTAAGGCTAAGTGATTGTAATTGCAAGTATGTCCAAAGGCCACCAAAATGCCAATCTGGTATTTGGACAGTGGATGTTCTCGGCATATGACCGGGACAAGAAGCCTACTCCAGAATTTCACCTCAGTCTGCAACGGACCAAAGGTCATCTTTGGAGGTTCAGATCGAGGGATAACTAAAGGCTATGGTATGATTTCTAACGGTAGCGTATCCTTTTCGGATGAAGCCTATGTTGAAGGATTGGAATACAATCTCATCAGCATAAGCCAACTATGCGATAAAGGATACGTAGTTGAATTTCTTGCTGACAAGTGTTTGATAAAATCGATTGACAACATGGAAACTGTTTTATCAGGCACTCGAAGCAGAAATATTTTCTGTTTAAATTTCATTTGTATATACTCTTCGACACCAGTGTGTCTTTTAGCAAAAAGTAGTGCATCTCTTGCTGACCAATGGCACAAGAGACTAGCTCATATTAATTTCAAAACTATTAATATATTATTCTCTCAAAACCTAGTACGTGATGCCCCTAATGTCAAGTGCGTTACGGACAGTCCTTATCACGCCTGTATCAAGGGCAAGCAAACAAGGAGTTCATTTAAAAGCATCATAGGCAAGGATTCTAATAGAAGCTTACAGCTTCTCCATATGGACTTGTTTGGTCCACTGCAAGTTAGAAGTTTGGGAGGTAAGGAATATACGTTGGTTATTGTGGATGATTACTCGCGCTTTGCATGGGTGTTCTTTCTGAAGCACAAGTCAGATACCTTCAGTATTTTCACCAATTTTGTTAGGCAAATCCAGAATGAATACAACTGTTCCGTAGTCAAAATCAGAAGTGATAATGGAACAGAATTCAAGTCTGGAGCCATGACAGAATTCTGCGAAAGTCAAGGTATCTTTCATGAGTTTTCCTCTCCTCGCACACCACAGCAAAATGGAGTAGCTGAGAGAAGGAACAGAACACTCATAGAGGCTTGCCGGACCATGTTGAGTGATGCGTCACTTCCAGAATACTTCTGGGCTGAAGCCGTCAACACCGCTTGTCACGTGCAAAATCGAGCACTCATCAACAAGAACCATGATAATACTCCTTAAGAACTTCTATAAGGCAGGAAACCAACCATTTCATACTTTAGAATCTTTGGCTGTAAGTGCTTCGTACTTAACAACGGCAAGTATCACACTACCAAGTTTAGCGAGAAAAGCTTTGAAGGTATTTTTGTAGGTTATAGTAGCCATAGTAAGGCCTATAGAGTATTCAATAGAAAAACTCTGGTGGTAGAAGAGTCGATACATCTTGTATTTGATGAGACGAGTCTACTGCACAGCAACTCGTCTAGTGTGCCTATTGTAGATGCAGGTACAAAGTTGAAGGAACTTAGCTTGGATGAAACAACTAAAGATAAAGATAAGACGTTCATCAAGATCACCTCTACAACCCCTATCGGAGAGGTAGATGATCAAGATGAAGAACACATCCCAGCTGAAGATGCAACTCCAGTGGCTGAAGAGATCCCAGATACAAGGACTTTAGAGTTCAGACACTTGAAGGATCATCCCGTTGATCAAATCATAGGATATCCTCGGGATGGCGTCAGAACTCGTCGAGGTACAACTAACGAGAATTTACACTTAAGTTTTCTCTCACAGGTTGTACCAAAGAAATTTGAGGAAGCCAACTCCGACGCATCCTGGATTCTAGCCATGGAAGAAGAACTGAATCAGTTCAAACGATGCAAAGTTTGGACACTTGTTCCTAGACCCAAGGGTAAGAACGTCATTGGGACAAAACGGGTCTACCAGAACAAGATGGACGAAGATGGAACCATTATAAATAAAGCCAGACTTGTCGCAAAGGGATATCGTCAAGAAGAAGGAATTGAGTTCGACCAGACCTATGCTCTAGTGGCAAGACTGGAAGCGATCAGGTTATTTCTTGCCTACGCTGCACTCAAGGGCTTTACCGTTTATCAGATGGACGTTAAGTCCGCCTTCCTAAATGGTGACATAAAGGAAAAGTGTATGTAGAGCAACCACCAGGTTTCGTTGATTCAACTTATCCTAATTATGTTTACTTATTACAAAAAGCTTTATATGGTGTTAAATAAGCTCCTCGAGCTTGGTATGAGACGTTGTCCACCTTTGTTCTTGAGAACAAGTTCACAAGAGGAAAGATAGACAAGACATTATTTCTTAGGGAAATAAAAAGCAAGATTTTGCTAGTGCAAATCTATGTCGATGACATTATTTTTGGCTCTACAGATAACAACCTCTGCAAGAAGTTTTCTAAACTTGTGCAAGGGAAGTTTGAAATGAGCAGTATGGGAGAGCTGAAGTATTTCTTAGGGCTTCAGGTGAAACAATCTGAGGATGGAATTTTCATCTCACAGACCAAGTTCACCAAAGAGCTACTCAAGAAATTCGGAATGGAGAATGCAACCTCTATGAGGACTCCAATGGGCTCAGCTATGTCTCTAGACAAGGATGAGAAAGGGAAACCTTTTGATGAAACCAAGTACAGAAGCATAATTGGATCCTTGCTCTACCTTACCGCAAGTAGACCAGACATAATGTTCTCAACATTTGTATGTGCTAGATTTCAGGTGAACTTTAAGGAATCTTATTTAATTACTGCAAAGCGAATCTTGAGGTACCTCAAAGGTACACCAAATCTTGGCTTATGGTACCCAAGAAGTAATTATAGTGAACTAATTGGATTTTCAGATGCAGATTTTGCAGGAAGCAAAGATGACAGGAAAAGTACTTCCGGGACTTGCCAATTCCTCGGAAGGAGACTTATTCCCTGGATTTGTAAGAAGCAGAACTGTGTTGCCTTCTCAACGGCTGAATCAGAGTACATCTCTACAGGCAGCTGTTGTGCACAGCTTCTCTGGATCAAAAATCAGTTTGAAGACTACAACATGAAGTTCCAGAACATTCCTTTGTTTTGCGACTCATCCAGCGCTATAGCAATCGCCAACAACCCAGTCTCCCATAGCCGAACCAAGCACATAGAGCTTCGTTATCATTTCATCTGGGAGCATGTGAAAAATGGAGACATAGATCTACAATATGTCTCCACAGACAGGCAAGTTGCAGATATACTCACCAAGCCGCTGGACGAGTCCAAGTTTTCATTCTTCAAAACGGAACTCGGGCAGCTCAACAAAGACGACTAGTGATGGACTCACAAATCAAGAAGATATCAGTGGTGTTGGCTGCTCAGAGTTAAAGATTTCAGTGGTAATATACATCTCCCAAGGAAAATTGTCTTTCAAGTAATATATACTCGAGTATATCCAGACAGATACTCGAGTAAATGGGAATTACTCAAGTAAAAGGATTTACATACTCGGGTACTTGACAATATACTCGTGTACAAACTTGCCCTACTCGAGTATGCTCTGTCTAATACTCGTGTATGATGTTACCTACTCGAGTATACGACATTCATCTTTTGGATTTCAAATTTTTCTATTCGCACCGAGCTATTTGCCGCTTCATTTAGGTATGAATTTATTTTTTTTAAAAAAAACCTAATTAGAATCATATATATATCTAGAAAAATCGGGAAACCCCTTTCCACTTCTCATTCTCTCGAGTAGCCGCTGACTCTTCATCTTCCAAAAAACCGCAGAGCATCGTCGCCTTCGCCTCTCTCGTCCTCCAGAATCGCAGATGGCCCCCTCTTCTAAAATCGGCATCGCCTCAGAACTCTCCCCCGCGGGTATAGCCGACCTTTCTGATGATTTCCGAAATCTTCTGATTTTGTTCGAGACCGCCGGACTGTCGTTCGTTCTCTAGACGCCGTGCCGAGTTCTTTTCCCAGCTGTTGAAGAGATTTATCAGAATCTGAAGGTAAAACGAAATGGAAAGCTCCTGAAATCCAAGGTCAGAGGGATAAAAATCCGACTGGACAAAGGCTCCATAGCTGCTCTGTTAAAACTGCCAGTAATAGATGACGATGCCCAAATGACTGCTGAAGATTCAGTAAGAACTAGTTTATTCTGTGGAGATAACCCTCAAGCCCATTCCTTTAGCAGAGCTGATTTCAACTCAGAAGGAAAATTCCTAGTGGATGTAATTGCAAAGGTACTGTTATGCAAGACTTACTCCATTCGAGACATTTCTATGGAAATGTTTGATATAATGCAAGCCATTATCTACCGCAAACAATTCCAGTTTGGACTGTTGATCCTAGATAAACTCAGAGAAAGTATTAAGCATCCAAGTTTTGCCAGGATTATTTCCCTCCTTCTTCATGAAATCAACCCGTCAGTCTTAAACTTATCCAAAGGGACTCCCCTCTATCACATGAAAAAGGTTTCTATATCCTCCATCCAGAGATATGAAATTAAAATTCTGAACACTGCCCAAGCATCCAAAGCTGCTGTCCCTTCAGTAGATTCCCAAGAAACCAGTGTACCTGATGACTGGATTCCATCTTCTCCTCCACATCAAACTGCTGCTACATCAGGTGCAATAGTTGAGGGGGAGCCTGCCTCATCTCATCCTCAGTACCCAGCTTCATCAGAACCCTCACAGCAAGCAGAAGTCAGAGATTCTACTCCTCCAGTTTCTCCTCTTCCAGCAGATCCCCACTCAGAGATTCCAGATCCAGCAACCCTACTGTCTACTGCAGAAGATATCAATAAATTGATTGATGAGCTCAGCTCAGATGCTCCCCTGTTTCAAAATGAATCAGTTGTACAGTCTCCTGCTCAGATTCCTGCTCAGTCTCCTACTTAGTCCCCTGCTGCAGAGAAAAGCCAACCAGAAAATATTCTTTTGTCGGATGATGAGGGAGTATCTCCAGAACCAGTGGAGGCTCCTTTGAGGACTTTGGACTTCTCTATTCCCTCATTCCTAAATAAAGAAGAATCAGTTGTCCTAGAATCTTTCAAGAGAGCATAAAGCTCAGTGGTAATTACTAAAATCCCACCATGGGTTACTCCTTCTCCTTCAGTCCCTGCCCCAACTTCAACTCCTTCTACTTCTTCAGATCTGGTAAGCAAGATTGAACAGTTACTCAGTCAACAAAGAAAGTACTTTGATGACTCTCTAGCCTCAGTAAATAACATGGTCTCTACTCTTGAAAAGGAGATGAGTAGAGGCTTTGCTGAAATTCAAGCCAATACTGATGAGCTCAAGAAACTCTTTCAGCTAGGTGGAAAAGCAATTGATCATACTATTACAAGTATAGGTGAACTAAGAAATCAAGCTGAAACTGTTGCAAATAATCAGATACAATTGGACAAGAATGCTGATGCTAATCTTATAAAAATATGTGAAGAAGTGGGAACTTTTAGAGACGAAGCCATTGCCAAGCTATCTGTAGATATCAGCAAGGGGGAGAAGATAGTAAAAGAACAAGTTGAAAAACTATCTGAACAAGCTCAAGCAGCTGTGGATGGTCTTGTAAAAAATATGAAAGCAGACATCCTAGCCCAGCTCTAGTCTGTAAAGTTCTATACTTATGATACTGCTGTTTGGCTGCACAACCAGAATTTCCACAATGACCAGCTCAACCCTACCATAATTCCTAAATTTCTGGATCCTTTTGAAGATAATCCTCTATCAGGTGCTCCAGCTCAAGAAAATTTTCCAGCTCAGGCAAACATTCCAGGAGGTGTGCCAGTCTTCTCACCCAGACCTGCTGGTGATGTGACTGAGCCTCCTCTCTCTTATACTGATATTTGGCAAGATGAACTTCCTCCTAGTTCTCAAGGTGCCCCAAGGAAGAAAAGGAAATATGGTGACGGCGCTTCTGCCAGCCGTTCTGCACCTAGAAAAGAGCCTGCCCCAGCTTCTGAAGGTAGACCAGAAATTGTTCATACTAAAGTTTGGAGTCCAACCTCCAAATCTCTGTTCCTTGATACCTTGAAGCTAGTAACAGATCTTGGTGAGCACAGAGATCAGTATTACAGTTATTCAGAATAGAAAGCTTATGAAGTATCCCAGATCAAGATCAGACTTCATGACATAAATTGGGGATACAACAACCCAGCTGCTCCTCCTATGCCCAGAACATATTTTCCTAAACAATTCAGTTACCTAGAGAGGCAAGAGCTGAAGAGAGAAAGAATGCACAAAGAAGCCCCTTCTTGAGTCAATGAGAATGTGGAAATGGACATTTTAATCTGTTAAAAACATTTCTATATATATATATTTGATTCTGATTATGGCTATCTTATTATTTACCCTGCTTCAGTTTACTTTATTTTTTTAAGTATATGTGTGTTGTTCTTTTTACTCTAAGTAATTCACCATAGTGTAGAGGGTGCTGACATCTACAAATAGGGGGAGATTGTTGGGATTTGTCTCCACAATACCTCAGATTTGTAGGAGGTCAGACCTTGAACTAAGATGAATTAAGGTGTATTTGATATTGTGTTTAAGTTATATGTGTGCAGGTTCTTATTGCCAAGTGTAGACCAATGTCAGTCTATAATGGCTCACCAAACACAGGACCATACAATGTAATCCCTCATTGTGTGATCCAAAGTGTTGGCCCATGTATAGCCTCTCTATTGGGATACACTTCCTATACATGCACTTGGATTGGTGGACTGAAGTATTGAAGTTTATTTTTTTCAGAAGAATTTTTCTAAGTCCACATACTCGAGTAGCTTCCTTCATCTACTCGAGTAAGTGACCTAGTACTCGAGTAGATCCTTAGACATACTCGAGAAGACTCTGTATACTCGTGTAGATAAGCTTATACTCAAGTAGATAGTTAGTCACTCGAGTAGGTCATATTTTATACTCGAGTAGATCCTTCTGTTCTTAGATCCGAAATTTTCTCTAAGTCCACATACTCGAGTACCTCTTTTGTACACTCGAGTAAGTGAGTCTGTACTCGAGTAAGTTGGATTACATACTCGAGTAGACTGTATTGTACTCGAGTAGGTGATAACTTGTACTCGAGTAGTTGGTTAGTTACTCGAGTAAGTGTTCTGTTCATACTCGAGTAGATCTGCACTTCTCATCTCAGAAAGTTTCTAAGTCTACCTACTCGAGTAGTTCCCTATATACTCGAGTAAGAGACTCTGTACTCGAGTAGTTGTTTTTCATACTCGAGTAGTTTAGTGATTACCTGAGTAGTCTTCCCAAGATACTCGAGTAGTTAATTTTCCCCTCACTCGAGTATCTCCAACTCTTCTACTCGAGTAGTTCATCCTATTTTAACTGAGAAATTTTCTCTAAGTGTTTTTTACTCGAGTATATACTCTCATACTCGAGTAGTTCTAAAATCACTCGAGTGTTGATCTCTGAATCACTCGAGTAGCTTCTCTTCTTATGCTCGAGTATACTCCTCCTATCCACTCGAGAATATAACATCTTATACTCGAGTATGTCTCTTCTCTGGGTCGAGTATATCTGTTCAAACATTCCTGAAATTCTCCAAGTACAATTTCGCTCTGTATTTCGAATTAATCATTTCTGATTGGTCCACGTGTCATCCCTAATGAAATTTCTGACCGTTGGAGTCCACCTATAAATAGGTCCTTTCAGATTTGACTAATAACAAGCTTTACAGAGATTATTATTTTAAGAAAGAAAAAAAGTTCCCGTGAACCCTAATTCCTCACGCCGCCGCCATTGCCGTTCACGGAAGAAGGTCTGGATCGACGATCTCCGATCGCTGCTTTCAACTCTGTTTCTCTAGAGATCCAGACGAAAGATAATCACTCGATCTCGTCGAGCCTCAAAGATTTCTGATCTATTTTCTCGATCGAGGTGATTCCGTTTTTCTGATCTGTGTATCTCTCTCAAGTCGTCTTCAACATATTCTGATCAAGCCAAAGTTCTCAAGGAAGAAGACTATCAAAGATCTAGATATGTGCAATATATTGTTTGTATTTTCTTTTCAAACAAATTTCATTGTAGGAGTTTTTCTCCAAGATTTGTAGGAAGGCTTTATCTTTCGAGTGTAGATCCGGTTTGGATCGAGTTTTGTAGGAACGTGGTTCCAAGGTGTAGGATTGTTTTCAATCCGAGATAGTGGAGTAGCCGAGTCTAGTGGTTTGCTAGATCGGTGAGGAAAGTGGACGTACCCAAGATTGGGGAACCACTATAAATCTCTTGTCGTCTGTGTGAGTGCTTGATCTATGCTGTGTTAATTTTTTATTCCGCATTTGACACGCATTTCACCTATTCACCCCCCTCTAGGTGATTTAGGTAGACAACTTAGTTCTCTCAAGTTGTATAAGCGTAAGGAAGTCAAAAAGGCTACTTCGACAATACGCTCTATCTGGAGAGGCTATTAATAGCCCAAGATAGGCGGGCAAACTACTACAACGCCAAACATCGAAATATGGAGTTCGCGGTGGGCGATTTGTTATATTTTAAAATCAAGGCATTCAAAGACGTGTTCAGGATTCAGCGCTTGAAAGAGTTAAGTCCGAGGTATTTTGGTCCGTTTGAAGTGCTGGAGCGAGTTGGAGAAGTTGCCTATTGGCTAGCTCTTTCGACAGAATTGAGCGTATTGCAGAATGTGTTCCACATATCAGTGCTTTGAAAAGCCATGAATTATCCAACTCAAGTGATTGGGAATGATCGCATACCAGTTGAATTTGGGCTAACTACGAAGGCTAGGACCATTCGGATCGATTATAAAGCGGTTAAGCAGTTATAGAACAAGACAATCAAAATGGTCAAGGTCTGGTGGGACAACTGTGGCCGTGAGGAGCTAACAAGGAATGGGAGCAACCATGCGTGCTGAATTTCCCTAGTTGTTTGTATAAACTGTTATAACATTTTGTTATAAACTTTTATAAACTGATATAACATTTTTGCTGTACAAAAAATATATGTTGTAACATATTTGTTACTAGTATCTTATTGGTGTATTAAATTTCGAGATGAAATATCAGTAAGGAGGGGAAGATTGTAACACCCCAAAATGTACAGGCTAAAAGTCGACCTGAGCAAGATGAAAATCGTCGAGCAGAGATCGATGAAATTTTCGAGTAGACCTCTATGAAACATCGAGCAGAGATCAATGAAATAGTCGAGCAGAGCTCGACGAAACGTCTAGCAGAGCTTGACAAAATCGTCGAGCTGAGCTCAAAGAAATCGTCGGCAGAGCTCGACGAAAACGTCGAGCTGAGCTCGACGAAAACCTCGAGCTGAGCTTGACGAAAATGTCGAGCTGAGTTCGACAAAAATGTCGAGCAGAGCTCGAAGAAAACGTCGAGCATAGCTCGACGAAATCGTCGAGCTCTATCGTCGAGCTGAGCTCGACGTAAATGTCGAGCTGAGCTCGACGTAAATGTCGAGCAGAGCTCGACAAAATGTCGAGCAGGGCTAAGCAGTGTTATTCCCCATTCGACGAATGGTCGAATTGAGTTGTCGCCAAAACGGTGACTCATGTCAGATGACTAGTGAGCAATTAGTAGGAGGTGGTTGACTTTGTAAGCTCAAACCCGATCTGTTGATGTGAAGAAATCGTGTGGCTGGGATAAAACCTGAGGCCTTATCTGTAGACAAGTGGGATTCAGGAAATCATTATTTCCTCTCTCTCTCTCTCCCTTATGTTCCCATACTGGAGCAGAACACTCTCGGCTGGATCTAGGGCTTGCTGAAATTTCTGGAGTAGAACATGTTGTCGGAATCAAGAGTCGAAGCAATAATCGTGAAAGGGAAATTGAGGCGATCATTTCCATCCACATAAAAAAGCTCTGTCATTGATCCAAAGAAAAATCCAAGGGTAACGATCTTCCTTCATGGATAAGTGAAGTCCTTCTTTTGACATATGAATGGAATCCCCCACCAAAAGGTGGAGAGTAGAGGGAATTCCTTTGGTTTAATTCATGAAATCCCCAACGAGTCTTGCATATAGATCCAGAAATGTATAGTACTGAATAAACATGCTATGTAAATCCCATCTGGACAGGTTGGTTTGGATTAGTGATGTTTTATTTTGCGCACCGGAGAAGACTCCTCATATAAACGAGTGTTTTTTGGATTAGGCAGGTTGTGCCTGTGAAGTGGAGAAACAGGAAATTCTATAATGGAGTTCAAGGAAAATACCCTCGAAGTTGTGTGTTATATGCTGGTACTGCAGGATGCTGCAGGGTTTGGGTTGAGTTTGGGCACAAAAAGAGAGCTTTCTATTGGTCTTGCCAAGCGATATTTACGAACACTGGCACTAACTCCCTTTGTGATTGTGAAGCCAGTCCTTGGAGGATAGTGTGCTATTGTGTGAGTGCAAGCTCTTAAAGGCCAGTGTGTCGAACGGGTAAGGGGAAAGCTGGACCTTTTTCTTTTATATGATTTGAGAACCGGGAAAGGCTGAACTGTACCCGCATTACGTCTGACTGACTGGTAAAACTATGTTTTTTGTCTCATTGGAGCGCATAATGAGAGTCATAGGCATGCACACCCTTAAGACTAAAATGCTCAAACTTGCCGTTATATTTTGGACCTCTGAACGGTGGTGGGACCCAGGTTTTTCGGTACTCTGATAATGTGCCCTGAGTGCACTGAGAGTCAGGCCGTGCGACCGACGTTTGTGATATTGAACTATGCGTGTGTGCATTTTTGTGATATATCTGCTTGTGAAAATACTATGCCTACAAGGAAGGAATACCACTACCCCGAGAAAGGGGAAGGGTCATCATAAATTAGTCAGCTGAATGCTGACCGTTGCATTGTTTGCCACCCTCGGGGTGGATTGTCTCAATGTAGGTGTTGGAGTGAAGAGCGGGAAATAGCGGGCTGATGCCCATGATGCTATGCTGGACCTTGAAGGCCGAATGGAATAGTTTTACCATTTTCATGTGTGGTCAGCCTGCGTGCTAAATTTTTTAATCCACAACTGTGAAGTTTAAATGTAAGGCCTGAAAGAAAAGGGGGGAGATAATTCTTAATAACTCTAGAGGGGGGGTGAATAGAGTTTATTAAAATTCCTTTTATCTTTTTACAAATATTATTATAAGTGATAAAGTATGCGATTATATATATATATATATATATATATATATATATATTGCTAAGCAATGATTTCAGAGATAAAGTAAAAAATTTTCTAAGCTAACCACAACACAAACACAAAGGAAATAGCAAGCACAACCCAGACAACACAAGAACTTTATAGTGGTTCCCCAACTAGGTACATCCACTCTTCTACCACCCTTGGTAGGAATCCACTACAGGTTTTGATTAGGTGAATGCTACCAATATATCTATTTTTAGGGAGATATAGCAACCCTTTTAG
The DNA here is from genome assembly GCA_039513925.1 of Platanthera zijinensis. Lineage (NCBI taxonomy): Eukaryota > Viridiplantae > Streptophyta > Magnoliopsida > Asparagales > Orchidaceae > Platanthera > Platanthera zijinensis. Next base: position 109,036,473 of record CM077083.1, read on the forward strand.
TTTTTGACCACGTGCCCAAAAACCAACCTCAAGTCTTTTGGAAGGAGACTTGTAAACCAGTCTATCTTTTGAAGGGAGTTAAAACAGTGTACAGAGATAGAAGAAAAAGTTGATGAGAGTCTTCTATTTTCTCAATTAGCAAACTAAGAAGACTTTGTGGATTCAGAATGGTGTCAAATCTCCCCCTGAGATGTTGATGGTTCAGGATGAGAAGATTTGCTAAGGGTGAGGTAGGCCTTCAGCTTTGTAAAAAAAGATCCAGGAACTCTAGATAGATGGAGATTTGTTTTCTCTACAAGATCCTGGAAAAGAAGAATAAGAAGACTCTAGATATATTATTGTTGTTCTTCTTCCTTTTTCTTTTTCAGAGCACTATAAGAATAGAGATTGAGAGCAGCTCTGAAACAATGAACCTGAGAACACTTTTCTTCTTCCTGCATTGAACTGTTAGAAAACTATATTGTGCTTCTTTTTTATAAAAACTCATGTGTCTTGAATATCTCTTTCTGTGTTTTTTGTGTTGCTGAATGATTCTTTCTAATAGAGTATATTAAAAACGAAAGCAAAATCTCCTTTGCGAATTTAAATCATGCAATAAATGCGCTGCTAGAAAACTTGGAAGGAAAACGGCAAGTATGCCTTTTAAATATTCATTTCCCCTATCTATCCAGAGAAATATGTCAAGTAAATTCTCTGCTGAATACCATAATCAATACTTCCATAAACGGCTATATTCATAGGTAATATAAGCATTGATTACTCAGCAAAATTACTACTTAATATATTAAAGGAACATATATGGAAAGAATCTGGAACAAAACATCTTACAGTTTTCGTCAACTAGGGAACAGATTTCATCGAGCTATAATCGGAGATCGTCAAACTCAGAAATCATGTTCTTCGACCTGAGCTCTGCAAACTGAATACTGAATAAACTAAACTGAAACTGTGCTCCAAGTTCGTCGACCTAAGAGACTACTCTGTACTGAAAGATCATCGACAACAGAACTTGAATCACCAGAATTAGTCAAGCTGGGAAATAGACTGAGAGAAAGTGTCGACCATAGAATAATTTCTTTTGAAGGATATTGTCGACCTGAGTTCTACAATCGTCTCGCTCAACTTATAAAAGGATCTCCAAGTTATTAGAGCTGAGATCGACGAACGTCGAACTAATTTAATAGACTGCATAGAATCTTCAAAGGCTTCAATCTGAGGCACTCTTCAGGCAGGTCAATGGAGATAAACTTTCGAGGACTGGCCTAAGACCTAGAAAGCAAAACACTGACCCTTACTATACAACATGGGGTCAATAAGCCTAAGAATTAAACCTAGCCCAAATCAAAATAGGGGTCCCAACAATCTCCCCTTATTTGGGTGAGGTTACTTCAGAAAACAAATAACAACAGAAAATCATAGCAAAAGATATAGAGCTGATAGAATAAATAAGCTATCAGCAATAATAAAAGCTATGGACAGATATTGTTCAAAACATAATAAAAACAGAGAAAAAAAATCAATGGTCCTTTGGAGGAGCAGAAGGTTTTGCAAATAATATGGTTCTATTGGGATCTGTTGCTTCTTTGAGAGTCATATTCATATCTGCATCACCAAGGGTTTTCTAGGTAACAGCCCTTGGAACTACAGCTTCTGGATGGAGATTCATGTATTCATCAGCATTGAATAACTTTCCAACCTGGTATCTCTCTAATTCCTTCTTCCTGTAGGAAGACATTGTTAAGAACTGAGAGGCATCATTGCCTTCTTCTCTAGCTTTCCTTATCTGAGAGAGAGCTACCAGTTCATTGAATCTTGCCATTCTAGTATTGGGGTGAAATTTTGGATCATATGTTATAATGGGAGGACTCTTTGGGCTTTTGCTTTTTCTGGGAGAGAAAGAGGCTATAGGAGGGCTGAACTACACAGCTGGAGGAGGAGGAGATTTTCTGGAAGAAGAAGAGTGTTTTTGAGGAGGATACCTGCTTCTAGAAGACTGAGAAGCTCTTCCTTGCTTGGAATAAGTCTGAGTGACATTAGAAGATCTATGGCTTGCAAGTCCAGTTGCACCTTCAGCTGGAGGAGGAGGAGGAGGACCTCTCCCATCCCTTTTTGGAGGAGGAGGGGGAGAGAATCTCCATGATTTATTCCTAGCTTTCTGCTCATTATTTGAAAGCTTAATCCAGTGAGGCATACCTTGATAAGGCTTGATCTTATTGTAAATATAGAATGGGATATAATTTTTGGGATTAGGCTTGGGAACTGGTACTGAAATTTTTTTCTTAAGCTTCCTTTTCTTTGAACTTGAATATTCTTTTGAATCATCATCATCATCTTCATCATCAGAATCTTGGAAATCATATAAATCATCTATTGCCTTGAGCTGTTCTGCTGTAATTTTGGGAGGAGGAGCCTGAGGAGCAGGAGCTTGAACTGGGACTTGAGGAATAATTTCTGCTGGAGGAGGAACAGCTGGCACTGGATTAGTCATAAATGCATTTTCTGAATCCTCTGACAAAAAGGAGTCCAGATCAGGCTAAGGAGATTCATCCACACATAAGTGGGAGGAGACATATGTAACACCCCAAAAAGACTCAAAATTGGAATTGAGGTGCAGGTTGCTTAACACGGCCTGGGACACGGGCGTGTCCCAGGGCATGTCGGGGTACACGGCCTGGGACACGGGCATGTCCCAGGGCGTGTTCAGGTTAGTCGACGATCGGAGGTCGACGATAGTCGAGCCTGGGACACGGCCTTCGACACGGGCGTGTCCCAGGGCGTGTCACTCAATAAAATGCCGTATCGAGTCAGAAATGTACACGGCCCGGAACCAAGGCTTGAACACTGCCGTATCAGTTTTGACACGGGCGTGTCAGAGGACGTGTGCCTACCCGTGTACTGCTCTGACTGGATTTAGCGCTCGTTGAGTACCGTGTAACAGGTGTGACACGGGCGTGTCACATGACCGACACGGGCATGTCAGGTTCGACACGGGCGTGTCGATACCCGTGTTCTTGTAATTTGTAGTCTGTGCGAGCGCCGCGTGTGCCGCTTAAGGGTACACGGCCTGTGACACGTGCGTGTCACAAGCCGTGTCGGCCAAAAAGTTCAATATTTTGGGGCAGATCTTGGCCGTTCATTTTCCTTAAAGAGGATCCTGTGGCTGGGGATCATTCCTGGGCTGATAAGGCCGGGAAAGAAGGAGGAAAGGCTCATTTTGAGTTTCATCTTCTCTTTCTAACTTTTAAGAGAGAGGTGAGAGCAAGGTGAGGAAGAAGAAGTGGAGTCCGGCTGCCGGTGGAGCTACGGTGGTCCAAATCGCGAGCCGAGTTCGGATTTGCGAAGGCAACGCTGCTGCGAAGGCTTTCATCCGTCTCAAATTTCTCTCCATGGCTCCGAAGCGAACTCCTAGGGTAACGATTTCCTACTTGGACATGTGAAGTCCTTAATTCCTGCATTGCATAGGGAAAACCCTTCCCCGCGAGTGTGCGGTGGGTTGTGGCGTCCCTTGGGGTAGATATGTGAATTCCCCCTTGTAAGAGTCTAGAACTGGAGTACGTATCTAGGCATGCTGTGTGAAGCCCATCTGGACATGGTCTGGATTGGTGATGCTTGTTTGCATATCGGAGAAGACTCCGTGATTCTTGCTTGTAGGCATGATGGAAAAAGTACTGGAGGAAGTCCAGGAAATATTGAGAGTTGGACTCTCTTATAGCCGTGAGTTGCTACTTTGTATGAGGTTGAGCCGTGGGGCTGCAACTAGGAAATGGTGGAACAGGCGAGGTGAAGCTGTACCCGCGTCAGTCCAGGCGTGAGTTTGACGACTTGAGCAACGGGAAAGGTGGATCTATACCTGCATTATGGTTGTCTAACCTTGGGTGCTTAAGACCCTGTTAGGATCACATAGCGAGAGTCAACGGCCGGTGAGCCGATCAGACTAGAATGCTCATATTAAACTGTTATGTCTGGGACCTCTGAACGGTGGTGTGGCCGTGGAAATACGGAACACCGATAATGTGCCCTGAGTGCACGGAGCGTCGGGCCGTTGTGCCGGCGTTTGTGATATGTGACTATGCGGGCGTGCACGTCTTGCTTGAATTGTTATATATCATATTGGAAGATTGCTATGCAGGGATGGAATTCCGCTGCCCCGTGCCAGGGGCAGGGTCGTTATAATTGGTCAGCTGAATGCTGACCGTTGCCCTGTTTGCCACCGCTTGGTGGATTGGTTCTTACAGGTACTGGAGGTGCTGGTCCGAGCGTGACTTAGCGGGCTGAAGCCCAAAGCTGCGCTGCTGCCCTCGAAGGCATTGTTTTGTTTCTTTTGTTCATGTGTGGCCGGCCTGCGTACCGATGTCTGTAATCCACACTCTTGTTAAGAGAAACTGTTGTAAGGCCTTAAGTCCAAACTCTTGTGATGTTTAGATTCCTATGTTTTAGTGGACAATGTTCATTATCTTGAGTTCAATTATTCAACCGTGAAACTTCCGCTAGAATGCTCTGTGTTAGGATGCGTGGTTTTGATATTATTTCGTAGCGTCTCCGCCTGTTTGTGGAATATGGTGTGGGGCCCCGGCCGGACCCTCTATTATATTCTTCTTGACGGGTAGAGGTGTTACAATTTGGTATCAGAGGGAGGTTTCGATCCTCCGACCTGTGGGTTATGGTATCAGCTTCTTGGTCGATCTCTTCCGATTTCGCGGACGAATTCTTTTGCGAGGTGGCGTGCACGTGTTCGTGCCGTCGTTATAACACTTCATTTGAACTCAAGATTGTCCACTTAGGATTGCAAATACACTTGTTTGTTGAACTTGTGTATTCTTTTTGTATGGTTGCCGGTTTTATTGGTCGTTAACCTGTGTCTTTTACACATATAGATGACCAGAAGTGTTGCGGGTCAATCCGAACCACAACGTTCTGTTGAGAGTGCGGCACCAGCCGAGGTGCCCACATCTCCTCCATCCGCTGAAACAGTCCGTCTCATCACGGAAACGGTACTTGCTGTGATGAATGCTCAGCAAGCTGGGCAGGCACGTCCTGCAGTGGTGCCAACGCAAGCTGGGGTACGGCAAGAACCGGTAGAAGCCAAAGTTGATCCGCGGGTAGCAGATCAACAATGGAAGCAATTCTTGAGCTTCAACCCTCCACAGTTTCATGGGGCGGGTACACCGGCCCAAGCAGAGGATTGGCTTGCAAGAGTCAAGAGGATTATGAGAGCTATCAAGGTTGAGGAGGAACAGAATGTTATGTTAGCCACTTTCCTACTGGAAGGAGAGGCGCGATTGTGGTGGGATGAGATTGAAATGCATCACTTGGCTGGCAGGCAATTGGCAGAGGTTACAATGGATGAATTTTCTCGATTGTTCTTAGCACAACATCTGCCGATGCAGCAAAGGATATCGATGGAAATGGAATTTCAAAGGTTAGCGCAGGGAAATCGAAGTGTGGATGACTACCTGCATGAGTTCACCCGGTTGGGAAGATATGCGGGCACGATCTTCGCCGAAGAAGAGCGTAAGACTAGTCGGTTTTATGCGGGACTGCGAGATGAGCTGCGGTATTTGCTCTCGAGTTCTTTGAGTCAGGGATTCCAAGCCTTAGTCTGTACGGCTCGTTCTTTGGAGACGGACATGAAACGGGGGCAAGCAAAGGGAAACTTGGCTATTGTGAAACCAGAGGTTAAGCCGCCGCGTCCGGACAAGTTTGGCTACTGAAAGAGATGGAATAAGAAGTCTAAGTCTTCTGGATAAGCTCCTTCTGCGACTGTGACGGATACATCTGGGTATGGATCTTGTGCTTGTTTTACGTGCGGGAAGGTTCGACACTTCGCACGTGAATGTCGATTTGGTCCTCCAAAGGGTGACAAGAAGACGGGAGCATCTTATGCGGAGAAGGGGAAGGCTGTGGTGGAGTCTTCTGCCTCGCACGCGCAGCCCAGGGTCTTTAACCTTGGATAACAGGAGGCCATTAAGCAGGCAGATGTCGTCACAGGTGCGCGTAGATTTTAATGTTCTTGTTGTTATGATGTGCTGTGCTTGCTTTAATTGTAATGTTATAGGGTTTGTCCTTATACGAGAGTATCTGGCGCGAGCACTGTTCGACACAGGTGCTTCACATTCGTTTCTGTCTGAGGACTTTGTCTTTCGTGTTGGGGTGCCGATCCGGACCATGACAGACAGTGTAAAGGTGTTGTTGCCTAACGGATGTTTGATGTGCGCGGATCGATCTTGCGGTCTTGAGGTCAAGATAGGAAGTCGGGAGTTCAAGGTGGAAACATTAGTATTGCCGATTAAAGAGTTTGATATAATCTTTGGTATGGACTGGCTATCAGAGCAGCGTGCCTGTATAGATTGCACTTCAAAAGAGGTCACACTTAGGCAAAATACCGAACAAGAGACCAAATTCATTGGTATGCAAGGGATGAGTGGGATATTATTATCCGCTCTCCAAGTTGTTAAGGCAGTTCGGAAGGGTGCGGAGTTGTTCTTCACACTCATAGAGGCGGTGGCGCCGAAGGCTAGTGTGAGTGAAGTGCCGATTGTGTCGGAATATGCGGATGTGTTTCCAAAGGACCTTCCGGGGTTACCTCCCCAAAGGGAAATCGACTTCGCTATCGAGCTGGTGCCGGGTGCGAAACCCGTGGCCCGTTCGCCGTATCGGGCAGCGCCAAAAGAAATGGCCGAACTGAAAGTTCAGTTGCAAGAGTTATTGGAGCAGGGATACATACGCCCAAGTATGTCACCTTGGAGCGCGCCTGTTCTTTTTGTAAAAAAGAAAGACGGTGGTTTGCGATTATGTATTGATTATTGCGAACTGAACAAGCTGACGGAGAAAAACAAGTATCCAATTCCACGGATCGATGACTTGTTCGATCAGCTAGCAGGCTCAACCGTCTATTCGAAGATGGATTTGAAGTCCGGGTATTACCAGTTGCGGATTAGGGAAGGTGACATTCCCAAGACAGCGTTTGGCACACGCTATGGTCATTATGAGTTCACAGTGATGCCGTTCGGCTTATGTAATTCGCCCTCGGTATTCATGGATCTCATGCATCGAACGTTCCATGAATACCTGGATCTGTTTGTGATTGTGTTTATTGATGATATCCTTGTATATTCACAATCGGAGGAAGATCATGCAAACCACTTGGGATTAGTATTGCATACCTTGCGAAGGAATAAGCTATATGCCAAGTTCTCTAAGTGTGAGTTCTGGCTCTCGTCGGTGGCTTTTCTAGGCCATGTGGTAAGTGGAGAGGGCACAGCGGTGGATCCGGCTAAGATAAGTGCCATTCGTGATTGGCCAGTGTTGTCTTCGGTGGCCGAAGTCAGGAGTTTCCTTGGACTGGCGGGCTACTATAGACGGTTCGTGGAGAACTTCTCCCGGATTGCTTAGCCTCTGACTACGTTGACGAGAAAGGACCAGAAGTTCGTTTGGACGCCGGAGTGCGCACGAGCTTTTGATGAGCTGAAGAATCGTTTGACCACAGCGCCCGTTTTGACGTCGCCATGTGGTACAGATGGATTTGAAATATACAGCGATGCGTCAGGAAGCGGCTTAGGCTGCGTTCTCCTGCAGTTTGGCAAGGTGATCGCTTATGGCTCACGTCAATTGAAAGTGCATGAGCGTAATTACCCCGTCCATGACTTGGAGTTGGCGGCGGTGATCTTTGCGCTAAAGTTGTGGCGGCATTATCTTTATGGCGTGAAAGTGGATATTTATACAGATCATAAAAGCTTAAAGTATCTGCTTGATCAAAAAGATTTGAATATGCGACAAAGGAGGTGGATGGAATTCCTTGGGGATTATACCTTCGACATTCACTATGTTCCCGGAAAGAGAAATGTGGTCGCTGATGCCTTGAGTCGGTTGACTCCGGTACGGGCAAATTGGTTGCGGATACATGATGAGCGGTTAATCCAGGAGTTGGAAGCTTTGGAGATATCTTGTGTAGAAAGAGATTCCTCGACTGTTGCATGCGTGAACTGGTTGGAGGTTCAATATGACCTTGCTGACAGGGTTCGGCGGGCAACGGAGTTGGATGAAAGTCTCTAACGCTATGCAAAGGAGGGGTCTGGTGATCAATTCTCCTGGGATGACGGATTATTACGGAAAGATGGCCGATTGTGCGTCCTTAGTGCGGGTAAATTGCGAGAAGGATTGCTATATGAAGCACACTTTACAAAGTATTCAATTCACCCTGGGAGCACAAAAATGTACAAGGACATGAATAAACTGTTCTGGTGGCCTGGTTTAAAGAAGTACATAGCCGCGTATGTGGCTAGATGTCGCACTTGTGCTTTGGTAAAGGCAGAATGTCAACGGCCGAGTGGTTTCCTGAAGTCATTGCCGGTTCCACAATGGAAGTTTGAGGATATTTCTATGGATTTCGTGCACGGATTACCGAGATCTCAGCGTGGCCATGACTCAATCTGGGTGATTGTAGACCGGTTGACAATGGTGGCTCACTTTATCCCGAACAAGCGGGACGATTCAGTGGAAACGTTGGCAAAGCTCTATGTGGAGCAGATTGTTCGATTGCATGGTGTTCCCCAGAGCATCGTAAGTGACCGAGATGGGTGCTTTACCTCGAAAGATTGGAGATTAGTTCATCAAATGTTGGGCACGAAGTTAGCATTCAGTACGGCCTTTCACCCGCAAACGGATGGCCAATCTGAACGAACCAACAGAACGATGGAGGATATGCTCCGTATGTGCGCCCTGGACTTTGGTAAGAATTGGGAAGAGCATCTTGTTATGGTGGAGTTTGCCTATAATAATAGCCATCAAGCGAGTATAGGCATGGCCCCGTTTGAAGCGATGTATGGTCGGAAGTGTCGTACACTGCTAGCTTGGGCAGAAACTGGCGAGACTAAACTTTTAGGCAAAAAGGAAGTCGAGGATGCTACCTCAACAATACGCTCTATTCGAGAGAGGCTCCTAATAGCCCACGATCGGCAAGCCAAATATTACAATGCGAAGCACCGGAACGTGGAGTTCGCGATGGGTGACTGGGTTTATTTAAAGATTAAGACCTTCAAAGGCGTATCTCGGATTCGGCGGTTGAAAAAGCTAAGTCCGCGATACCTTGGTCCATTTGAGGTGGTGGAGCTAGTTGGGGAAGCCGCCTATCGGCTAGCTCTTTCATCGGAAATGAATGGATTGCATGATGTGTTTCACATCTCGGTGCTACGCAAAGCAATCAAGGATCCAGCTCAAGTTATTAACAACGGTCGAGTGCCGGTAGAGTATGGGTTAACAACAAAGCTGAAGCCTATACGGATCGAGGATCGAGCCGAGAAATAGTTGCGGAACAAAGTGATCGGGATGGTCAAAGTCCGATGGGACAATTGTGGCCGAGAAGAGCTAACATGGGAGCGCGAGCAGACCATGCAAGCCGAGTTTCCCGAGTTATTTTCGTAACTTGTTTGCTCGTTATATATGTAATAGAAACATATAACTGTTTTGTTATTTTTCTCCTTATTGTCTGCAAATTTCGGGACGAAATTTTATTAAGGAGGGGAGGGTTGTAACACCCCAAAAAGACTCAAAATTAGAATTGAGGTGCAGGTTGCTTAACACGGCCTGGGACACGAGCGTGTCCCAGGGCGTGTCGGGGTACACGGCCTGGGACACGGGCATGTCCCTGGGCGTGTTCAGGTTAGTCGACGATCGGAGGTCGACGATAGTCGAGCTTGGGACACGGCCTTCGACACGGGCGTGTCCCAGGGCGTGTCACTCAATAAAATGCTGTATCTAGTCAGAAATGTTCACGACCCGGAACCAAGGCTTGAACACGGCCGTGTCAGTTTTGACTCGGGCGTGTCAGAGGGCGTGTGCCTACCCGTGTACTGCTCTGACTGGATTTAGCGCTCGTTGAGTACCGTGTAACAGGTATGACACGGGCGTATCACATGACCGACACGGGCGTGTCAGGTTCGACACGGGCGTGTCCATACCCGTGTTCTGGTAATTTGTAGTCTGTGCGAGCGGCGCGTGTGCCGCTTAAGGGTACACGGCCTGTGACACGGGCGTGTCACAGGCTGTGTCGGCCAAAAAGTTCAATATTTTGGGGCAGATCTTGGCCGTTCATTTTCCTTAAAGAGGATCCTGTGGCTGGGGATCATTCCTGGGCTGATAAGGCCGGGAAAGAAGGAGGAAAGGCTCATTTTGAGTTTCATCTTCTCTTTCTAACTTTTAAGAGAGAGTTGAGAGCAAGGTGAGGAAGAAGAAGTGGAGTCCGGCTGCCGGTGGAGCTACGGTGGTTCAAATCGCGAGCCGAGTTCGGATTTGCGAAGGCAACGCTGCTGCGAAGGCTTTCATCCGTCTCAAATTTCTCTCCATGGCTCCGAAGCGAACTCCTAGGGTAACGATTTCCTACTTGGACATGTGAAGTCCTTAATTCCTGCATTGCATAGGGAAAACCCTTCCCCGCGAGTGTGCAGTGGGTTGTGGCATCCCTTGGGGTAGATATGTGAAGTCCCCCTTGTTAGAGTCCGGAATTGGAGTACGGATCTAGGCATGCTGTGTGAAGCCCATCTGGACATGGTCTGGATTGGTGATGCTTGTTTGCATATCGGAGAAGACTCCGTGATTCTTGCTTGTAGGCATGATGGATAAAGTACTGGAGGAAGTCCAGGAAATATTGAGAGTTGGACTCTCTTGTAGCCGTGAGTTGCTACTTTGTATGAGGTTGAGCCGTGGGGCTGCAACTAGGAAATGGTGGAACGGGCAAGGTGAAGCTGTACCCGCGTCAGTCCAGGCGTGAGTCTGACGACTTGAGCAACGGGAAAGGTGGATCTGTACCCGCGTTATGGTTGTCTAACCTTGGGTGCTTAAGACCCTATTAGGATCACATAGCAAGAGTCGACGGCCGGTGAGCCGATCAGACTAGAATGCTCATATTAAACCGTTATGTCTGGGACCTCTAAACGGTGGTGTGGCCGTGGAAATACGGAACACCGATAATGTGCCCTGAGTGCACGGAGCGTCGGGCCGTTGTGCCGGCGTTTGTGATATGTGACTGTGCGGGCCTGCACGTCTTGCTTGAATTGCTATATATCATATTGGAAGATTGCTATGCAGGGATGGAATTCCGCTACCCCGTGCCAGGGGCAGGGTCGTTATAATTGGTTAGTTGAATGCTGACCGTTGCCCTGTTTGCCACCGCTTGGTGGATTGGTTCTTACAGGTACTGGAGGTGCTAGTCCGAGCGGGACTTAGCGGGCTGAAGCCCAAAGCTGTGCTGCTGCCCTCGAAGGCATTGTTTTGTTTCTTTTGTTCATGTGTGGCCGGCCTGCGTGCCGATGTCTGTAATCCACACTCTTGTTAAGAGAAACTGTTGTAAGGCCTTAAGGCCAAACTCTTGTGATGTTTACATTCCTATGTTTTAGTGGACAATGTTCATTATCTTGAGTTCAATTATTCAACCGTGAAACTTCCGCTAGAATGCTCTGTGTTAGGATGCGTGGTTTTGATATTATTTCGTAGCGTCTCCGCCTGTTTGTGGAATATGGTGTGCGGCCCCGGCCGGACCCTCTATTATATTCTTCTTGATGGGTAGAGATGTTACAACATAACCTTTGGCTCAGCCTCAGATATTTTCTCAAGTACCACTATATCTGGCTTAAGGATTACATTAAAACTGGCTTTAATAGTAGCTATCATCTCTGAGCTAACAAGAGCTACATAAAAAACAATATTTGTACAATACTGATTGGAAACAGATGAAATAACATTTATGTACATGAGGTCAAAAGAACTCAAAACAGAAAGAAGATCAACATCTGGAGAGATGAAACAGTCTCTAGAGTAAATGTCAAGATCTATATAAGATGTCTCAGAATCTATATCAAAAAATTCAGGAAGTTCTGCATATAGTTCTGCATCAGGTAATTCTGTATCAACAATATCTTCACCTACTACTGTTATTTCTACTGCTGGAGCTGCTTCTTCATTGAGTATCTCCCCCTGCCTACTTTCAGTAGGCATTGGAATAAGGCCCCTGATAAAAGAAGGAGGGACAGGGAGGGCAAAAAGCTGAGCAGCAAGAGTAGAGATGGAGAAAGCAAGAGGTGAAATGGCCTCCGGTATGAGTTATTTTAGAAGGGGTGTTATGGATTCTAATATGGAAGAGATGGAGGGTGAAGGGAATTCTAAGATTTCTGGAAGGGTTTGGGTAGAGACAGATGGATTTAAGGAAGAAGTTGAGGGATGATAGTTTGTTATGAGTTCATCTGGAGGAGATAAAGAATGGCTTGAAGATGAAAGAAGATTGAATAATGGTAAGGATGATAACTTTTTATTTGGAGGTAAATCTTCAAGATGAGAAGGAAGGGGGGACAAAAGAGGAGTGGCAGAATTTGGAGAGAAAGCTTGCTGTAGATGTTGAGCTGGAGAAGAATTTGAGGTTTGCTGAGTTGTAGATTGATGAACTGGTGAAGAAGGTGGATGGGGGAAGCAGGATGTGTAAGTGTATGTTGATGTGATAGAGCTAAGGAGATTTGTTGGATGGATGTTGAAGGAGTTTGGATAGGAGGAGGAGGAGGAATAAAATTGTCCTCTATAGGGTAGGGAGTGGCTGTAACTGCCCTAGTACTCTCTGAAGTCTTTAAGGAGGAAGCCCGTGAAGTCTTTGGGATGTTCCTCTCCCACATGCCAAACAAGGCGCAGGATAGCCTCATGGAGGCATTGATGAATACTGTCGGGGTGACAAGTAAATCATTAGCCTTGGCCTTCAAAAATAGGACTAGAATCCTGGCGAAACAGACTTCTTTCTTTGAATTCTTAATCCTAATCAAATCGAACAACACTTGCCACCAATTAAATTCCTTTTTGTTAACCAAGACGCACAATACAAGGAATTGGTGCCTTGTAATATAGTCGTGGGCAGTGTGTTTCCCAAAAAATACCTTACCCACAACATTATCCTGAAACTTGTACGCCGCCGACAAGTTCTTCTTCAGCAATTTTTTAGGGTTTCCTTCTGAGTGACCCATCACAACCAGCATGTTCTCAAATTCACCATGCTCTAACTCTATATCATACGAGACATTAACAAAACAAAAAAACTTCAGAAAGAATTGTAGGGGTTAGAGTAACCTGAGTTCCAGCAATAGAGCCGATCATTTCTTCATCAGAGGAGGACGAGTAGACCCACTCGCAAATTTCTGCAGCCGACAACTTTAACCTTTCAGACATCAAATGCTTCAGATTCTGGTCCTCAAACAACTAGAGAATGTCGTGGAAGATTTGGTTTGAATGCTTGAATGAATCAAAGTCTATATCAAAGTCGGTGTCGAACTTCATTCCAGCAAGAGTAGATCCTGACGAGGCTATCGTTCTAAGAGAATCGCCTGAATAAGAAAAAGCAATCAAGAGCAAATGGAATTGAAAGCGCAGGATAAAGCTCAAATAAGAAAGGCTCATAAAGATTTTCAGAATATGAATCGATAAGCTCAGCCCGGCGAAGAAGAAAATTCTTTGATCTCAGGTCGACAAAAATTTCCTGAAGAGGTAAATTCGTCGATCTCAGAAATGAAGAGATGGAACAATTTCGTCGTCCTAAGAAATGTTTCCTGAAACAAAATCGTCGATCTCTGGTCGACGAACCTGACTTCACACAGAGATTTCATCGATCTCCGGTCGACGAACTTTCAACGAAATGATTTCAAATCGTCGATTTCAGGTCGACGAATTATTATCAAATCGATTACCAAAGGACAGATAAAAAATTAAGCCTTGCCATTTATAATTCCAAGCTGATTCATAAAGAACAGATGTTTTGTTTCATCCAAGGGTTTGGTGAAGATATCTGCCCTTTGTAAATCAGTGGAGACAAACTCAATTTTAATTTTCTGCTTGTCCACACAGTCTCTTATAAAATGATGTCTTATATCTATATGTTTTGTACTAGAATGATGCACTGGATTATGTGATATAGATATAGCACTGGTACTATCACTAAATATTGTTGAATTTTTTAGATTGAAACCATTATCAAGTAGTTGGTTTTGTATCCAAAAAATCTGTGAACAGCAACTACCAGCTGCCATGTACTCAGCCTTTACAGTTAATGTAGATATAGAAGTTTGCTTTTTGCAAAACAAGGACACAAGTCTATCACCCAGGAACTGGCATGTTCCTGAAGTGCTCTTTTTATCCACTATACATCCAGAATAGTCAGCATCAGAAAATCCAGTAAGCTCAAATGCTGACTCTATTGAATACCAGAGTCCTAGATTAGGACAACCCTTTATATATCTTAAAATTCTTTTAATAAAAATATGATGAGATTATTTAGGGTTCACTTAGAACCTAGCACATAGACATGTAGAAAACATGATATCTAGTCTGCTTGTTGTGAGATATAGTAGGGATCCAACAATAGCCATATACTTGGTCTTATCAATAGTTTTTCCATGTTCATCAGAATCTATTACATCATTGGCAGCCATGGGAGTCTTCATAGAAGAGGCATCAGCCATCCCAAATTTCTTAATAAGCTCATTTGCATATTTAGACTAGGAAATAAAAATGCCATCAGGAGATTGCTTCACTTGAAGTGTAACACCCCAAAAAGGCCCAAAAAGACTCAACTTGAAGTTTGAGTAGCAGGTCAGGTTACACGGCCTGGGACACGGGCGTGTCCCAGGGCGTGTCGGGTGTACACGGCCTGGGACACGGGCGTGTCCCAGGGCGTGTTCGATTTATTTTGCGAAATTGGCCTATTCAAGTCAGAGCCGGACACGGCCTTGAACACGGCCGGGAACACGGGCGTGTCAGGCTGGACACGGGCGTGTCCGCTGCCGTGTTCTGACCCGTGTACTGGTTGCAGCTCGATGGAGCAGGAGACACGGGCGTGTCTCAGGTTTGACACGGGTGTGTCAGGTCCGACACGGGCGTGTCGATGACCCGTGTTGTGCAGTCGGTTCAAACTGTGTGTACCGCTTAAGGGGTACACGGCCTGTGACACGGGCGTGTCACAGGCCGTGTCGGCCAAAAAGTGAAGTTTTGGGAAAATCTTGGCCGTTCAGTTTCCTCTCTTTTGATCCAAAGGCTCAGGTGGTTTCTTGGCTGGGTTATTACGAGAAGTAAGGATGAAGAGTCATTCTTCATTTGTCCTTACGAAAGAGAGAAAGAGAGAGGAAGAGAGGAAGAAGGAGGAGGAGAGCAAGCCACCGGCGGAGCTCCCGTGGTTCGATTCGTGATCCGAAGCCGGCGTTGTGAAGGCAAGGCTGCTGCGGTTCTTTCTCACCGGCTAGTTTTCGATGGCACCGAAGAGATCGACAAGGGTAATGATCTCCCTCCTTGGACATGTGAAGTCCTTCTTTTCTGCATTGCATAGGGAAAACCCTTCCCCGCGAGTGTGCGGTGGGTTGTGGTGTCCCTTGGGGTAGATATGTGAAGTCCCCCTTGTTAGAGGCCGGAATTGGAGTACGGCTCTAGGCATGCTGTGTGAAGCCCATCTGGATGTAATCTGGATTGGTGATCCTTGTTTGCATATCGGAGAAGGCTCCGTGATAATGGCTTGTGATGCCTATGGCTTGTGATGCCTTGTTCCTACCTGTTGCTTGGTGCGGCAGGAAGTACTGGACGATGTCCAGGAAATGAAGAGGGTTGGCGGCAACTCTTGTGGCCGTGCGTTGCCACTTTGTGAGTAGTTGAGCCGTTGGGCTGCAACTCGATGAAAAGGCAGATTGCCGAACAGGAAAGGTGAAACCGACCCGCGCCTATAAAATGCCATGGATACTTCCGTATTCGAGGTGGCTCGGCGACTTGAGCAACGGGGGGTGGCTGATCCGTACCTGCGTTAGGTCCGTCCGACTTGGAAGCCTGGTTTAGGTTTTGTTGGAGCGCCTAATGAGAGTCTTAGGCCCGCGCGCCGGAAAGACTAGAAATGCTCAAATACCGTGTAGACGGTGGTGTTGACCCTGGTATTCCGGTACACCGAAAATGTGCCCTGAGTGCACGGACCGTCGGGCCGGGTGGCCGATGGTTGTGATGGCTTGAATGTGCCTGCGCGCACATAATTGCTATTTGATGATGCCATGCTTGTAGGGAAAGAATGCTCATGCCCCGAGAAAGGGGTAGGATTGTTATAATTGGGTCAGCTGAATGCTGACCGTTGCATTGTTTGCCACCGGTTGGGTGGTTTGTTCCCGTGCAGGTGCTGGAGATCCAAGTGGTAAGTGATGGGCTGAAGCCCTACTGCTGTTGCTGCTGTTGCTGCGGCTAGCCCTGGGAGGCTAAGCGAACGGCGTTGTTTTGTTTTCTCTTTTTACTCATGTATGGCCGGCCTGCGCGCCGAGGTTTGTAAGACATGATGTATGTTCAGAGGAACTGTAAGGCCTTAAGGCCAAACTCTTGTGGTTGTGTACATTCCGTGATATTTATATATAAAGGTGGTTTTATATATATTGGACATTCCGGTTGAGAGTTCAAAGTACTACTTAAAGCTTCCGCTAGAATGCTCTGAGTTAGGATTCGTATTTGGTTTGGTATTATCCTGTGACCTCACCGTCTGTTTGTGGCATATAGTGTGGGGCCCCGGCCGGACCTTCTACTATACGTCATCTAACGGATGGGGTCGTTACATTTTGGTACCAGCCTTTCTCGGTCTTCCTCTTTCGAATTCGTGGTCGAATTCTTTTGTGGGGTGGCGAGCACGTGTTTGTGCGACCTGCTGTAACGCTAATGAACTCTGGAATGTCCATTAAGGAATGTATAAAATCTTGTTTGAGGAATCTGCGCGTTCCTTTTTGTGTTGTTTTGCTTGCATACGTTCGCTAATGTGTGTCTTGTCCACCTATAGGTGACACGTAGTGGTGCTGGGCAGTCTGAGCCCCAGCGTTCTGATGAGAGTGCGGCACCAGCTGAGGTGCCAACACCTCCTCCATCTGCGGAAACTGTTCGCTTAGTGGCTGAGGCGCTATTTGCCATGATTCAGCCGACCGGGCAAGCGCAGCCGGCGGTAGTGCCAGTTCGTGTTGATGTAAGACCCGAGCCGGTTGAGGCTGTAGATCCACGAGCAGCTGACCAACAGTTGAAGCAATTCATGAGCTTCAGTCCTCCTACGTTTGCGGGAATGGGATCCCCAACGCAGGCGGAAGATTGGTTATCGCGTGTCAAGAGGATAATGACAGCGATCAGGGCGGAGGAAACTCTCAAGGTCACCTTAGCCACCTTCATGCTTGAAGGGGAGGCGCGGTTGTGGTGGGACGAGGTTGAGCTACACCATTTGGCGGGCAGGCAACTAACACAAGTGTCGATTGAGGAGTTCTCTCGGATATTTCTGGCGAAACATGTCCCAGCGGCGCAACGTATTGCTATGGAAAATGAGTTCCAACGGTTAAAGCAAGGGGAAGATAGTGTGGATATCTACTTGCACGAGTTTACCAGGTTGGGACGATATGCGGGAACAATTTTCGCGGATGACCAAAGGAAAACGAATCGGTTCTATGAAGGATTGCGGGATGAGTTATGATTCCTGCTTTCGAGTTCTGTGAGCCAAGGGTTTCAGGCGTTGGTTGATACTGCGTGCGCGTTGGAGAAGGACATGAGGCGAGTGCAAGGTAGTAAGGGCTTGGTGGTGTCTAAGCCAGAGTTTTAAGCACCTCGCCCAGGCAAGTCGTTTTACCAGAAGAAAGGGGGCTAGAGGTCCAAGCCATCTGGGCAAGTGACTACGACCGTTGTGTCGGGAGCGACATCAAGGCCGGATGCTCGTACGTGCTATAACTGTGGCCGGGTGGGGCATATTGCTCGTGACTGTCGGGTTGTGCAGCCCAAAGGGGAAAAGAAGACGGGTGCGTCGTATGCTGAGAAGGGCAAAGCGGTGGTGGATTCCTCTGCTTCCCAGGCGCAGCCCCGAATCTATCAACTTGGCCAACAGGAAGCGATTAAGCAAAGTGACGTCTTCACAGGTACGAGTTGATTTAGTTTACTTGCTGTGCTTTTGGTTTTGGGTTTTGTTTAGCTTGTGCATGATGTGTGCGTGTTGCAGGCTTTGTCCTGATTCGGAATAATTTAGCGAGAGCCCTGTTTGATACGGGTGCTTCGCATTCTTTTCTGTCTGAGGATTTCGTATCTCGCATTGGAGTACCAAGTCATGTGACGGTGGATAGTACAAGGGTGCTATTGCCGAATGGCTGTGTGATGCTTGCGGATAGGGCTTGCGATGTGGATGTGCAAATAGGAAGTCGGGATTTCGGTTTGAGTGCAGCTGTGCTACCGTTGTCGGAGTTTGATGTGATCTTTGGTATGGACTGGCTCTCGGAGCAGCGTGCCTTTATTGATTGCAACTCCAAAGAGATTACACTGGGCCAGAATACCGGGCTTGTGACGAAGTTCGCTGGTATGCGAGGAGTTGGCGGGACTCTGTTGTCTGCACTCCAAGTCGTCAATGCTGTTCGGAAGGGCGCGGAGTTATTCTTCACGCTCATTCAGGCTGTTGAGCCAAAGGCCAGTGTCGGTGAAGTGCCAGTTGTGTCAGAATTTGCCGATGTGTTTCCTAAAGATCTTCCTGGGTTACCACCCCAGCGGGAGATTGACTTCTCTATTGAGTTGGTGCCAGGTGCGAAACCTGTGGCCCGCTCTCCATATCGCGTCGCGCCAAAAGAGATGGCTGAGTTGAAAGTCCAACTGCAAGAGTTGTTGGAGCAGGGATATATACGCCCAAGTATGTCACCTTGGAGCGCGCCTGTTCTCTTTGTGAAAAAGAAAGACGGTAGCTTACGGTTGTGTATTGACTACCGCGAGTTGAATAAGCTGACGGAGAAAAACAAGTATCCGATCCCACGGATTGATGACCTCTTTGATCAGCTGGCAGGATCAACGGTCTATTCCAAGTTGGATTTGAAATCGGGATATTATCAGCTAAGGATTCGGGAAGGTGACATTCCCAAGACAGCGTTTGGAACACGCTACGGTCATTATGAGTTCACGGTAATGCCGTTTGGCCTATGTAATGCGCCTTCGGTATTTATGGACCTAATGCATCGAACGTTCCGAGAGTATTTGGATTTGTTTGTTATTGTGTTTATCGATGACATCTTGGTATACTCTCAGTCGGAAGAGGATCACGCAAACCATTTGCGGTTGGTCTTGCATACCCTGCGGAGGAACAAACTTTTTGCCAAGTTCTCAAAGTGTGAATTCTGGCTCTCTTCAGTAGCCTTTTTAGGCCATGTGGTAAGCGGAGAGGGTATCGCGGTGGATCCGTTGAAGATAAGTGCCATCCGAGATTGGCCAGTGATGTCTTCAGTGGCCGAGGTCAGGAGCTTCCTTGGACTTGCGGGCTACTATAGACGGTTTGTGGAAAACTTCTCACGGATTTCTTTACCTCTCACCACGCTGACGAGAAAAGATCAAAAGTTCATATGGACGCCGGAGTGCGGGCGAGCTTTTGAAGACTTGAAGAGTCGTTTGACCACGGTGCCTGTGTTGACATCGCCATGTGGTACCGATGGGTATGAGATCTATAGTGATGCATCAGGGAGCGGCTTAGGCTGCGTTCTTCTGCAGTTTGGGAAAGTGATTGCTTATGGCTCGCGTCAGTTGAAAGTGCATGAGCGGAATTACCCCGTCCATGATTTGGAGTTGGCGGTGGTAATCTTTGCGCTCAAGTTGTGGCGGCATTATCTCTATGGCGTGAAAGTGGATATCTATACAGATCACAAGAGCCTAAAGTATTTGTTGGATCAGAAGGATCTGAATATGCGACAACGAAGATGGATGGAGTTCCTCGGGGACTACACCTTCGAGATTCACTATACTCCCGGGAAGGGAAATGTGGTCGCTGATGCTTTGAGTCGGAAGACTCCGGTACGGGCAAGCTGGTTGCAGAGGCATGATCAGCGGTTGATCCAAGAATTGGAAGCATTGGAGATATCTTATGTTGACAAGGGTGCGTCAACCGATGCATGTTTGAACTGGACGGAGGTGCAGTATGACCTTACGGACAGAGTTCGGCGAGCAACGGAGCTTGATGAAAGTCTCCAGCGCTATGCTAAAGATGGGCCGGATGATCAATTTTCTTGGGATAACGGGTTGTTACGGAGAAATGGTCGAGTGTGCGTCCCAAGTGTCGGTAAATTGAGGGAAGAGTTGATGTACGAAGCGCACTTTGCAAAGTACTCAGTTCACCCAGGGAGCACAAAGATGTACAGGGACATGAAAAAGTTGTTCTGGTGGCCCGGACTAAAGAAAGATGTGGCTCGTTATGTGGCTAAATGCAACACCTGTGCGTTGGTGAAAGCAGAATGCCAGAAGCCTGGCGGGTTTCTGAAGTCGTTACCTATTCCGGAGTGGAAGTTCGATGATATTTCGATGGATTTCGTGCACGGGTTGCCGAGATCTCAACGCGGTCATGATTCAATCTGGGTGATTGTGGACCGGTTGACGAAAGTGGCGCACTTCCTTCCAAACAGAAGAGACGATTCAGTGGAAACCTTGGCCAAGCTTTATGTGGAGCAAGTTGTTCGACTGCACGGTGTTCCTCGGAGCATCGTTAGTGACCGTGATGGGCGGTTCACATCGAATGATTGGCGGCTCGTTCATCAAATGTTGGGTACAAAATTAGCGTTTAGTACGGCCTTTCATCCCCAAACGGATGGCCAGACTGAACGAACCAACAGGACGATGGAAGACATGCTCCGCATGTGCGCCCTAGACTTTGGTAAACGATGGGAAGATTATATATTTCTCGTCGAATTTGCCTATAATAATAGCTACCAAGCGAGTATTGGTATGGCACCATTTGAAGCATTGTATGGTCGGAAATGCCGTACACCCTTAGCTTGGGCAGAAGCAGGCGAATCGAAGCTGAGTGGGAAAAAGGAAGTCGAAGAAGCTACGTCGCTCATACGCTCTATTCGGGAGAGGCTATTGATAGCCCAAGATCGTCAAGCAAAGTACTATAATGCCAAGCACCGGAACGTGGAGTTCGCGGTGGGTGATCGAGTACCGGTCGAGTATGGGCTAACGACGAGGGTTAGACCCATTCGGATCGAGGATCGAGCCGAGAAACAGTTGCGGAACAAAGTGATCGGGATGGTCAAGGTCCGATGGGACAATTGTGGCCGTGAAGAGCTAACATGGGAGCGAGAGCAGACCATGCGAGCTGAGTTTTCCGAGTTATTTGTATAAACTGTAGACCGTGTATTTTTGTTATAATAGAGTTATAGCATTGCTGGTTTTGTTTCCTTACCGTGCAAATTTCGGGACGAAATTTTGTTAAGGGGGAGAGGGTTGTAACACCCCAAAAAGGCCCAAAAAGACTCAACTTGAAGTTTGAGTAGCAGGTCAGGTTACACGGCCTGGGACACGGGCGTGTCCCAGGGCGTGTCGGGTGTACACGGCCTGGGACACGGGCGTGTCCCAGGGCGTGTTCGATTTATTTTGCGAAATTGGCCTATTCAAGTCAGAGCCGGACACGGCCTTGAACACGGCCGGGAACACGGGCGTGTCAGGCTGGACACGGGCGTGTCCGCTGCCGTGTTCTGACCCGTGTACTGGTTGCAGCTCGATGGAGCAGGAGACACGGGCGTGTCTCAGGTTTGACACGGGCGTGTCAGGTCCGACACGGGCGTGTCGATGACCCGTGTTGTGCAGTCGGTTCAAACTGTGTGTACCGCTTAAGGGGTACACGGCCTGTGACACGGGCGTGTCACAGGCCGTGTCGGCCAAAAAGTGAAGTTTTGGGAAAATCTTGGCCGTTCAGTTTCCTCTCTTTTGATCCAAAGGCTCAGGTGGTTTCCTGGCTGGGTTATTACGAGAAGTAAGGATGAAGAGTCATTCTTCATTTGTCCTTAAGAAAGAGAGAAAGAGAGAGGAAGAGAGGAAGAAGGAGGAGGAGAGCAAGCCACCGGCGGAGCTCCCGTGGTTCGATTCGTGATCCGAAGCCGGCGTTGTGAAGGCAAGGCTGCTGCGGTTCTTTCTCACCGGCTAGTTTTCGATGGCACTGAAGAGATCGACAAGGGTAACGATCTCCCTCCTTGGACATGTGAAGTCCTTCTTTTCTGCATTGCATAGGGAAAACCCTTCCCCGCGAGTGTGCGGTGGGTTGTGGTGTCCCTTGGGGTAGATATGTGAAGTCCCCCTTGTTAGAGGCCGGAATTGGAGTACGGCTCTAGGCATGCTGTGTGAAGCCCATCTGGATGTAATCTGGATTGGTGATGCTTGTTTGCATATCGGAGAAGGCTCCGTGATAATGGCTTGTGATGCCTATGGCTTGTGATGCCTTGTTCCTACCTGTTGCTTGGTGCGGCAGGAAGTACTGGACGATGTCCAGGAAATGAAGAGGGTTGGCGGCAACTCTTGTGGCCGTGCGTTGCCACTTTGTGAGTAGTTGAGCCGTTGGGCTGCAACTCGATGAAAAGGCAGATTGCCGAACAGGAAAGGTGAAACCGACCCGCGCCTATAAAATGCCATGGATACTTCCGTATTCGAGGTGGCTCGACGACTTGAGCAACGGGGGGTGGCTGATCCGTACCTGCGTTAGGTCCGTCCGACTTGGAAGCCTGGTTTAGGTTTTGTTGGAGCGCCTAATGAGAGTCTTAGGCCCGCGCGCCGGAAAGACTAGAAATGCTCAAATACCGTGTAGACGGTGGTGTTGACCCTGGTATTCCGGTACACCGAAAATGTGCCCTGAGTGCACGGACCGTCGGGCCGGGTGGCCGATGGTTGTGATGGCTTGAATGTGCCTGCGCGCACATAATTGCTATTTGATGATGCCATGCTTGCAGGGAAAGAATGCTCATGCCCCGAGAAAGGGGTAGGATTGTTATAATTGGGTCAGCTGAATGCTGACCGTTGCATTGTTTGCCACCGGTTGGGTGGTTTGTTCCCGTGCAGGTGCTGGAGAGCCAAGTGGTAAGTGATGGGCTGAAGCCCTACTGCTGTTGCTGCTGCTGCTGCGGCTAGCCCTGGGAGGCTAAGCGAATGGCGTTGTTTTGTTTTCTCTTTTTACTCATGTATGGCCGGCCTGCGCGTCGAGGTTTGTAAGACATGATGTATGTTCAGAGGAACTGTAAGGCCTTAAGGCCAAACTCTTGTGGTTGTGTACATTCCGTGATATTTATATATAAAGGTGGTTTTATATATATTGGACATTCCGGTTGAGAGTTCAAAGTACTACTTAAAGCTTCCGCTAGAATGCTCTGAGTTAGGATTCGTATTTGGTTTGGTATTATCCTGTGACCTCACCGTCTGTTTGTGGCATATAGTGTGGGGCCCCGGCCGGACCTTCTACTATACGTCATCTAACGGATGGGGTCGTTACATGAAGACCTAGGAAATATGATAGCTCTCCCATGCTACTCATCTCAAACTTTGAATGCATTAAATCAAAAAATCTTTTTCAAAGTTTTGGATTAGTAGAACCAAATATTTTATCATCTACATATATTTGTACTACTAGGATTTTATCATGATGCAATTTAGTAAAAAGAGTCTTATCTACCATGCCTCTAGAGAACTTGTGTTCCAAGAGAAAGTTGGCTAAGGTTTTATACCAAGCTCTTGGAGCCTGCTTTAGACCATAGAGAGCCTTATGCAATTTGAAAACATATGAAGGATGAGTTGGAAAAATAGAACCTTGAGGTTATTCAACATAAACCTCTTCATTTAGCTCTCCATTCAAGAATGCACTCTTGATATCCATCTGGTAGACCTTGAACTTTTAAAATGCTACATAATAAAGAAAAATCATGATAGCTTCTAGCCTTGCAACAGGAGCAAAAGTTTGATCATAATCAATGCCTTCCTCTTGCCTATAGCCTTGAGAAATAAGCCTAGCCTTGTTCCTCACAATCACACCTTAAGCATCAAGCTTGTTCCTTATAACCCACTTGGTCCTAACTACTGGATAGTCTTTTGTCCTTGGAACCAAGTCCCAAACTCTACATCCCTGAAACTGATTAAGCTCCTCTTGCATTGCAATAATCTAGTGGGGATCTTTCTCTGCATCAGTTATGGATTGAGGCTCAACTTGAGAGAGAAAACAGGCATGCATCACATCATGGTTGAGTTGATGCCTTGTCTTTACACCTACTGACATGTCTCCATCACTTGAGATCTAGGGTGATCCCTTAGTGTGACAAAATCAGATTGTGGAGTTGGTTCAGTAATAACAGTTAGAATGAATTCCTCTTGTCGAATTATATCTGTTGTTGGAGGAAGTTCGATCAACTGCTTCTACAGTTTCTTCTTCACTTTCTTCATCACATTGTGGAGGAGGATGTGATATAACCTTTGGTGTAAGGTTTAGTTAATCCATGTTCTCACACAGGTGAGGTACCTGCAATAGCTCTTTGGTAGAAATTTCTTTCTCCTTGCAAAACATATTAGCTTCATCAAAAGTTACATGCACAGATTCCTCAATTTTTAATGTTGATTTATTAAACACCCTATAAGCTTTGCTGACTTGGGAATATCCTATAAAAATTCCCATTGCAGCCTTTGCTTCAAATTTTCTTATATATTTCTTGTCATTATTATGAATATAGCATATACAACAAAATACTTTAAAATATGTGACTTTAGGTTTGTTTCCTTCCAATAGCTCATAAGGAGTATTATTCTTAAGTTTGTGTATAAGACTTCTATTCATCACACAATTTGCTATGCTTACAGCCTTTGCCCAAAAGGATAGGGGCAAATAAGCATCTGCAAGTAATGTGCATGCACATTCAATTACTATTCTATTCTTCCTTTTAGAAACCCTATTCTGTTGAGGTGTTCTAGGAGCTGAGAAGCAATGTCTGATACCTTCCTTCCTACAGAACTCTTGCATAAGAAGAGACTGAAACTCAGTACCATGATCACTTCTGATCAATGCAACTAGAGTAGAGTACTCAATCTGTATGTTCTTGAGAAAATCTGTAAGAACCTTAAAAGTATCTGACTTAGATCTCATAAAGAATACCCAAGTGAATCTAGAGAAGTCATCTACAATCACTAAAGTATAAGATTTTGCTCCTTGGCTTTGTACTGTTATAGGGCCAAAAAGGTCCATATGTAGTAAGTACAATATCCTAGGTGATTCACTTTTGTTTAATGATTTAAAACTAGATTTTGTTTGCTTGCCTAACTGAGAAGCTCTGCAGAGGCTTTCCTTCTTATAGGGGTAAGAAGGCAATCCTATAACATTGTTGTCTTTAGAAAGCCTAGCAATGTTTCTCAAATTTACATGACTTAATCTTTTATGCCACAAATAATTTTGATTACTAACAATAAATAAACAAATTTCTGAACTAGCATATTTAAAGTTTACTAAGTATATGTTACCTTATCTAATTCAAGTTAAAACAGTTTGATTGTTTGTAGAAATAATACATTGAGATTCAGAAAAGCAAACCTGATAACCTGAATCACATAACTGACTTATGGATATGAGGTTATGCTTGAGACCATTAACATATGCCACCTTTTTGAATGTGACATCTCCACTGTTGAAGTCTCCATAGCCTTCAGTCTGTCCAAAGCTTGAATCTCCAATGATTACTCTTGGACCAAGCTTGGCCTTGAAGTTGATGAGGCTGTCCTTGCATCCAGTCATGTTCTTAGAGCACCCACTATCCACATACAACTTATTTTGAGTGATAGGATAGGTCTTTACCTGCAATGAAACAAATTAAAAGTTCTTGACCCAAGTAACCTTGGGTATTTGTTTCTTCTCAAATGAAAAACTTGATATAAATAAACATTCAGGTTGGCTCTTATAACCTAAGGGGTGAAATCTTCTAGGAGGAATTTTTCATTGGGTGAATGGGTTGATGTTCTCCCTATTTTGATTAGGTTTATTATTACAGTTTTTGTTAGAATTTAAGTTTCTATAATTTTGATCTGGGATCGATGAATTCTGGTGAGTTCGTCGACCTAAGCTCGATGAATTGGAATAAGATCTACGATCTCCTCTCAAAGAATGAAAGTATTCCTTCTCAGGGCACCAATATCATAGATCTTTAGTCGACGAACCGTACTGGTTTCCTCGATCGTAGATCGAATAATACTTATTATTATGGTTTGTGTTCAGAGTTCGTCGTTCTGAGGTCGATGAACTATTCACGTTTCGTCGAGCTGAGTTCGACGAAAACTATTGAACATTGCTATATCTATTATTTTTCTTGTTCTTAGATTTTAGTTTTATTTCCATTTGCTTTAAAACTTTATTAACTTTATTAACCTGTTCAGTGTTCTTCTTTCCTTTATAAAAAATGAAATTTACAGGTTTTGATAGATTGTTCTTCTGGATTAAAGGTGGTTTGCTAGATGAGGCACCTAATCCTAGTTTACTATTATTTGTCCTCGAATTTAAGGTACTAGTTATATCTAGAAATTTCATGCTCCTACCATTTAGATATTCCTCTAGTTTCTTGGCCTTACTTAGTTCATTTTTCAGAGAAACTATTTGTTCATTAGCTGAATTGAGTTTACTTGACAATTTAGCATTTTCAGCAAGATATTTATCTTGAGAAGTTAATTTCTCTCTATGAAGTTTGATTTCCTTCTCAGAGCCTATTAAGTGTAAGCAAAGATTTTTAAATTCATATTTAAAATCTTCTGATTCAAAATCATAAGAAGCAATTACCTGGTCTTCAGCAGACATTGATTCTTCATTATCTGACTCTTCAGCATCTGATTTGCTGCTGCAGGCATCAATTTCCATTAGGCAAACTTCCTTTGCATTTTCCTCTTCTTCATCATCACTAGATCTTGAAGAGGATGACTCTTTTTCTATATCACTCATAGTCTCAGCAACAAAACCCTTTTCCTTCCTCTTGTGCTTGCTTGAGGTGGGTTTGCTGTGATGAGTTCTTCTTGACTCTTTTTCTCCTCTCCTATCTTTCTTTTGAGCTTCTGGACAATCATAGATGTAGTGTCCTGGCTTCCTACAACCAAAACAGACAATTTCTTTAGAAGGTGTTTTGTCATACCTTGGTTTGTCATCTTGTCTAGAAGACTTCCTTCTGAAGTCCTTCTTTGCCATTTTGAAAAATCTCTTGGCAAATAGACTCATCAGTTCTTCATTATCTGGAGTACCTTTAGAATCCTGAGCATCCATGAAAGCAATGTTGTGCTCCTTCCTGGTAGGTGTTGGAGTCTTTACTTCAGCTGCTACTTCTCTAGTCTTCATCAGTTGCTCATATGATTTGAGCTTTCCAAGGAGAGGCTCAGTTGAGATTTCAGTCATGCTTCTGGCTTCTTTGATAGGACAGATCCTTTAATCCTATGTACTGGGGAAGCACATAAGGATCTTGTCATTTACTTCAGTCAGAGTAATTTACTTATCTAAGTTCCTTAGCTCAATGATGATTGAGCTTAGTCGGTTGTACATGTCACTAATTGACTCAACTTCTTCCTTCTTGAAGTTCTCATAATGAGAAAGTAGATTGGATCTCTTGTCCTTTCTCTAATCTGCAGATCCAACCACCATCTAGTTTAGGGAATCCTAAATGGATTTGGCTAAAGTGCACTCAGCCACTTTCTGAAAAATGTCATCAGACATAGTCTGAGCTAAAATGTTCATGGCTTTTGCATCTGCAATCTTTGCTTTTCTTTGTGCATCAATCCAATCAGGAGGTGTAACTGCACTCAAGTTTTTTGAAGTAGAAGGAGTAGAGGCTACTATAGTTGGTGGTCCTGTCAAGATAGAGTTGAAAATATCTTCATCAATAGAGTTCATATAAAGTATGATTCTTGCCTTCCAAATGGCAAACTTAGAAAGATTGCACACTAGAGGCATGGTGCAGGCATAGTCCTTGTTTTGAGCCATGGTATCAGTAAATAAAAAAGAAAAAGATTTATTCAGAGATTATCTAAGGGTCTTGGTTAGTCTAGGTGTAAGCCTGTATAAAATTGACTAACCTCCCTCTTATACAAATTGAAAGAAAAGGGGAGAGATAATATCTGAATAACTCTAGAGGGCGGGGGGTGCGGTGAATAGAGTTTATAAAAAACCTTTTATCTTTTTACAAATATTATGTTAAGTGACAAAGTATGCGATTATATATATATATATGTAAGAAATGATATCAGAGATAAAGTAAAAAAATATACTATGCTAACCACAGCAAAAGCACAAAATAAATAGTAATCACAACCCAGACAACACGAGAACTTTATAGTGGTTCCCTAACTGGGTACATCCACTCTTCTACCACCCTTGGTAGAAATCCACTACAGGTTTTGATCAGGTGACTGCCACCAATATATCTATATTTAGGGAGATATAACAACCCTTTGATATTTTGACCAGGTGCCCAAAACCACCCTCAAGTCTTTTGGAAGGAGACTTGTAAACAAGTCTAACTTTTGAAGGGAGTTAAAACCCTGTACAGAGGTGGAAGGAAAAGTTGATGAGAGTCTTCTCTTTTCTCAATTAGCAAACTGAGAAGACTTTGTGGATTTAGAATGTTGTCGAAGCTCCCCCTAAGATGTTGATGGTTCAGGATGAGAAGCTTTGCTAAGGGTGAGGTAGGCCTTCAACATTGTAAAACCAGATATAGGAACTCTAGGCAGATGGAGATTTGTTGTCTCTGTAAGATCCTGGAAAAGAAGAATAAGAAGACTCTGGATATATTATTGTTGTTCTTCTTCCTTCTTCTTCTTTAGAGTACTGTAAGAATAGATATTGAGAGCAGCTCTGAAACAATGAACCCGAGAACACTTTTCTTTTTCCTGCACTATACTGTTAGAAAACTATGTTGTGCTTCTTTTTTGTAAAAACTCTTGTGTCTCAAATATCTCTTTATTTGTTTTTTGTGTTGCTGAATGATTCTTTCTAACATTGTATATCAAAAACGAACATCAAAAACTCCTTTGCGAATTCAAATCATGCAATAAATGTGCTGCTAGAAAACTAGTATGGAAAATGGCAAGCATGCCTTTTCAATATTCATTTCCTCATCTGTCCCGAGATATATGTCAAGTAAATTCTCTGATGAATACCATAATCAATGCTGGCATAAACGACTATATTCATAGGAAATATAAGCTTTGATTACTGAGTGAAATTATGACTTAATATAATAAAGGAATGGATATGGAAAGAATAGGGAACAAAACATCTTACAGTTTTCGTTGACCAGGGAATAGATTTCGTCGAGCTGCAATCGGAGATCGTCGAACTGAGAAATCCTGTTCTACGACCTGAGATCTGTGAACTAAATACTGAATAAACTAAACTGAAACTGTGCTCCAAGTTCGTCGACCTAAGAGTCCGCTCTGTACTGAAAGATTGTCGACAAAAGAACTTGAATCACCAGAATTAGTCGTACTGAGAAATAGAGTGAGAGAAAACGTCGACCACAGAATAACTTATTCTGAAGGATATCGTCGACCAGAGTTCTATGATCGTCATGCTCAACTTAGAAAAGGATCTCCAAGTTCTTCGAGCTGAGATTGACGAACGTCGAACTAATTTCTCAGACTGCATAGAATCTTCTAAGGCTTAAATTTGAGGTACTCTTTAGGCAGGTCCATGGAGATAAACTTTGGAGGACTGGCCTAAGACTTAGAAAGCAAAACACTGACCCTAACGATACAACATGGGGTCAATAAGCCTATGAAGTAAACCTAGCCCAAATCAAAACAGTGGTTCCAACAAGGCCTTAAGGCAAAACACTTTTGTGTACTTCTGTATCCATTCCGGTGATATATATAAATGTGGTTGTTTATATATAGTGGACATTCATGATTGTTGAATTCAGTAATAACCCCTTAAGCTTTCGCTAGAATGATCTGAGTTAGGATTCGAGTAGTTCTTTGATATTAATATGTAACGTCGCCGACTGTCTACAAAATATATTATGGGGCCCCGGCCTGACCCTCCGTTATATTTCATGTGATGGATGGAGGTGTTACACAGTTCTTCCTCTCAGCCACTCCATTATGCTGTAGAGTGTAGGGTGTAGTAAGCTGCCTCTTGATCCCTGCATTGTCACAGAACTGAACAAACTCCTGGAATAAGTACTCACCTCCCCTATCTGTCCTCTAACAATGAATCCTCTTGCCTGTCTCCATCTCAACCAACCTTTTGAACTGTTTGAAATACTCAAATGCCTTACTCTTCTGCCTGATGGGATACACCCAACACTTCCTGCTGAAATCATCAATGAAGGTTAGTAAGTACCTATTGCCACCTGCAGAAAAAGGTGTGATTGGCCCACAGATGTCTGAATGAACCAATTGCAAGATTCTCTTTTCTCTCCACTAACTTTCCTTTGGGAATGGAAGCTTGGCCAACTTGCCTAGTACACATGCCTCACACATGTGGGTTGCCTCCTCCAGCCGTCTAGGTACACAATGGACTCCAGCTTCCCTTGTCTGCATTTTCAAACAATAAAAACCAAGATGTCCATATCTCATGTGCTAGAGTCATGCCTCATCCTTCACTGTGGCTTTTAAACATGAGATCGTTTCCATGTCAAGGTTCAGCATGAATATCCTGTTCTTCTTCATCTCTACCTGTGCCACATCCATCCTGTCAGCTGCAATAAGTGTCATCACTTTCCCCTTCATGGTTATCTCATAGACTCTCTCCATGAGCTATCCCAAACTAAGGATGTTTGAAGTGATCCCAGGTACAACGTAGACATTCTCGATCATGTCCATGCCACTGTGCTTTCCATTGATAGGAATTCTTCCCTTTCCTTTCACCTTGATGGTATAAGCATTTCCAAAGGCTACCTCAGTGCTCACATCCTCATAGAGCTCGATGAACAACTCCTTCCTTCCGATTATGTGGTTGGAAGACCCGCTATCCAAGTACCACAAGTTTCTTCTACTTTCATCATCAATGACTGCATCATCAGCACCCAATATGCAATTTGACTCAACATGCTCAACCATTTCCATGTTCGCCTCATCACTACTCCGTGGTTTCTGTGTCAACTGGGGTGGTGCGGGTCTATAAGTAAACTTCTCTAAATTTATCTAGCACTGTGTAGAAATGTGCCCAAACTTTGAACATGTATAGCACTGGACTTGGTTTCCATTACCAGAACTTCTTCCATTTCGACCTCTCCCGATCCTTTCATGCCCTCGGGCTTGCCACTGTCCTCCACTTTTATTAGCTGGCTGTTCTATAAGAGGTACAAGTGCTCTTCCTATAGTATCAACTCTTCCTCCTCTGCTTCTACCTCTGAATGTGCCTTTCCCACTAGGTGTGTAGTTACACTTAGAAGGTTTGCTTTTGGTGTAATTTAACACCTTAGTAGTAGTACCTCCTGCACTGGTCTCCTTTCTTCTGTTCATGACCTGCTAATGAACTTATAATTATCTCCTAATCTCTTCCACTGAAAGCTTGGACAAATCCTTGGATTCCTCAGTAGCAGGAACAACATGATCAAACCTCTGTGGTAATGACCTCAGGAATTTCTGCACTGTCCTGAGCTCATTTACCTCCTCACCATTTACCTTCATCTCGTTGCTCACCTTCAAAACTTTATGGAAATACTCCTCAATGGACTCTTGGTCCTTCATGTGAAACGGCTCAAACTCACCTCACAACACCTGTAACTTCATCTCTTTAACTCTACCTCCTCCTTAGTACGAGTTCTTAAGTATCTCCCATAAAGTATGGCTATTGGCTGCTCCAATAACCTTCTCCACATCTCCATCCTCCAAGGTCCTTGATATGATTGATGTAGAGGTGTAGTCTTTTATAATACTAGCTTCATATGCCATCTTCCTGCCATTAGCCAACTATGCTCTTCCCTCTTCTAACACCACTTCAGGTGGATGTTCAACACTATCCCACACTCCATGCATCCTGAGTGTGTTCTCGACTTCCCATCTCCTTCTCTCGAAATTTTCCCTCTTTTGTTTGATAGTCAATGGTGCAACTCCAAGTACCCTATCCATGATCGGGAATCTTTACAGCGGACTGCACAATGGAAAAGGGACGTTCCTGGCCTCTGATACAACTTTTGTCGCCCCGATACACACCATAAACTAGAAAAACCGAAACTTGAAAAAGAAAACAAGAAATCGAGAGATTAAGGAGATGATAAACAGATAGATCCAACTTTAGATAACCACCAATAGAGTCTCACTTGCAGCCTTATCCAAAACTGAAACAAAAACTTTAATACAACTAAAAGATGTGGGGAAGAGGCATAGTAGCACACACACAAGCTACATGCCAAATAACTTCTATCTATTTTAGAAACTACAAAACTCTAATAATATACTTGCTGAGCATGTACTTACCTGCCCAGACAACACCGCCCCTTGATACCTAAAAACAGCAACAAAATCAAACTACAACCGAAAAATTAGTTCGACGAAAAAACCGTGAAAAACCATTCACCATTCGTCGTTTGTCGAACACCAGACGACAAAAGTTGAACACCGCTCAACAAAAATGGAACAAAATCCGTTCGACGAAAGTCGAACACCGGTCAATTAAAGTCGTTCGACGAAAAAAGTGTTCGTCGAACCGAGAAGTCAATTTTGGGGGATTTTACATAAGTACACTTAATTAACTAGCTAAGCAGGACTAGAAGATAAAGACCTAGGAGCTAACTTGTTTAATAACAGTGCGGCTCAACACGTGCACGGCTTGTTCGGCATGGTTGGCCTTCCTCACGCATCCTTGGTCCGAGCTTTTCCGATTTGATCTAGAAATTATAGGGGGAACCCCATCAAATATATTTTAAATATAATTCATTGAACTTCTTGAATGAATTTTATGATGCAGTAACATTGGCTTTCTTTATGTTTATGGACATTATTTTTTCAATTTCATCGAATATTATTCAAATTTTTTTTAAAATTAATAATAATTATATTAAATAAAAATAATATGTAAACAATATTTATTAAAATAGAAAAACAAAGTAAAATACAAGTAAAATAAATGAATAATTGCAAATTAGAGAGAAAAATAACATGGCACAGGATCACCGCAAAAACATTAAGCACTTAACTTAGAACAGGGAAATTGGATGTTAATGATGTAGAAAACTTTCTTATTGAGTAGGAAATTTTTTTCATACGTGCAATATTGGAAGCCATCATTTGTAAATAAATAGGACCCCATTTCTTTTTTCGTGCTACTTCCCCTTTTTCGCTCTTCTGGCCTAGCTTTTTGGCTGAAATCTCCGAAAGGAGACCCTATCTCCTATATTCTGTCAAATAACGTTGGTTTTTTACTCGATCTGTCACTCGCTAGCGTCTCCCTCGCTCACCCGCCGACAACTACAGATTCTCGGCCCTCCTTTATAGCTTTATATTGCATTATACATTTTTTATTCTCTCCATTCTCCTACCGACAGCTTAATATTTCCCCTTTTATACTTCCTCTTCCTACTCATTACATGCCCTTAACTTGCCATTGATCTACCATATATGTATAATTTATTTGACAAAGCCCCAAAAGAAATAAGATGTGATTCCTTCATGGCTTCGGAAACAACTGTGAATCATCATCTCCTGCTAAATTTTCTCAATAATATAATTGTGAGGTTCTATACGACTGTCTGTTGGACTATAAATCTTCATTTCTTTATGGGTTAAATATGTGCGTGGTAGTAAAACAAATGTAAATTCCATTTCACGGTTTTGTTGACACAAAATCATGGTAACCTCGTTAACTGTAAAAGGCAAGTAGTAATTTCCTAGTGAAGTGTCTGTTTATCCCTATTAAAAGCCCCTAAAAGAACAAAAAAGTAGAGGAATATTTTGAGGCAAATTGGACATTTAAAAAAAATCTGATGAACAACAACTTCTGTAAAAATTGTCTTGGATTCCTCCTCCAAAACGTCCAACAAAGGTCAGGCATTCAATTTAAATGTGGACATTGCACATCTAGACTTGATATAGTTACTCCCAGTCACTACAAAAACAATTATAAATTAGCATATATAAATATAAACAAAACAACAAGTATTCTTAATTAATCTTACTTGTAGTTCCCGGACCAAAAGAGAACTTAAAAAATTCAGAAACATGGTTGGTATATCACCTATGGGAAAAATATATTGCAAAACAAAATCATAAGAAATAGAGAAGCATAAGAAACACAGAACTTACAACTTTAATTTTTATTTGAAAAGTAAAAAATTTCTTGTTGAAATTTGACCTATATTTATACTTTAAATTTTAATTGTTAAAAGCTAGACTAACAAAAGAGAGGAAAATGTCACATGAATTTTGAACTGTAATTACATATATCACTGTAATTTAAAAGTTGCAATGTGAACTGTAATTATATTTACAACTGTAAATTTATCAAAAAATAGCTATAATTACGACTGTAATTATACCTAGCAGTAATTACAATGGTAATTATACCTGAAAATTTACTGTAAGAAGATAAAATTTAGCAACCACAAGCCCGTTGTAAGAACTTAAAAAAGTGGTTGGAACTAACATTTACAACCCACAAGGACTTAAAAAAGAGCAAAAACTTTATTTGGATCTCACCTATGAGAAAAATATATTACAAAACCAAAAGAAACAGAGAACCATAAAAAACAAAGAACTTACAACTAGATTAGTGAATTGAAAAGTAAAAAAAATTACTAGTTAAAATTTGAACTGTATTTATACTTTAAATTTTAACTGTAAAAAACTAGATTAACAAACCACAGAAAAGCTTCATACAAATTTTGAATTGTAGTTACAACTATAACTATATCTAAAACTGTAATTTTTCAATTTATAATTACAATTCTAATTATATTAACTACTATAATAATAGTTGAATACTATCTAAAAATACTGTAATTACCACTATAAATATACCTAAAACCCCAACTATAAGAGCAACTACAAATGAGAAACAACAAGCAAAATGCAACAACTAAAAAAATAAAGGTTAGAAACAACAATTACAATCGACTTATAACTACAAAAATAAGCTTTAATGATACTATAAGCATACAATGTACAAAAGAGAACCATAAAAAATAGAGAACTTATAACTGGAATAAAAAAATAATATACAAAAAAAATTGAATCGTAAGTAATAAACTATATATTACCCATAAATCTTAGCACTGTAAAATAAGGTCATAACATAACTATAATCATCTACATAGACAATAGGAAATGCAACCACCAAAAATTTCTCATTTGACAACAATTTTTAAGGTTTCATGCAAGGATCGCATTATCGGGTTAAAGAGTTCATACACCGGTAAATTACCTTATAAAATAAGAAAAATTACCTATGTGAAAGGGCATCAAATGTATTCTACGGCTGGACAAGAATCACTAAAGGAGGTGCAAGAGTCGCGAGGTTGAAGAAGTTGTCGACGGACACAAATTGTTGAACCCTGATTGAAGATGGAGCGGCAAGAATTTAAGGATGGGATACGATTAATGTCGTCGAGAGAACAATCAATTTGTTTTATTGCAAGGGAGGAACCGACTAGGTTTTTTGCCGGGACAAGGAGTGTTGGGCTGGAGCGTTTCTTCAGAAGCTCAAAAAAGTGGAAGAAGCGTGAAAAAAGAAATGGGGGTCCTATTTATTTATGAATTATGGCTTCCAACGCTGCACACACAAAAATTTTTTCCCATTAAGCATGAGCCCGACGACTCCCAAACAACGATAAGAATTCGACATCGCGGCGCCGCTTGATGCGTCAGAGTTTTCGGAGGGAGATTATGTTATTCTGTCATTCTAATTCATGGTTCTTTTATATGGTACCAAAACTCCCTCTAGTACTGATCGATGTAAGAAACCCTAAAATTATTAATCTCATAAATTGATAGGGAGTTCGTCACCTGCTCTTCTACCCTCACCGCACATGGTTTGACCTCACAGTAGCTCCTATGAGATCGACAGGGTGGCTATTAAGAGAGATAATAGAGTCCTCCACAAAAGGCATTTGCTCGAGGAAGGCGCACATGCACCTGCTATCGCCACTCTAGCCCGACCATTCATCGCCCAGGTTAGCTTCTAATTTTTTCACTTGGACTATATATTTGCATGTATATGACCTAAACATAACTAGACTATATCTATTTCACACATGAAACCCTTAATTTAGTTGCACTCTCGGGGGTTTTCAGCTTTGAATTGTCCCCACTGAAATGAATATTTAGTTTTCTTTTTAATTAGGTTGATTGCATGGGCGGGGCTGTCGGCGTGCGGGTACGGCCGTGCACGCGGGCTAGCTTGCACTCGTTCTCGGGGGTTATTTTCCTGGTCGGTCCACCATGCTCGTTGATCCTTTTTCTTTGGCTCGCTTTGGTGCTAATGCTCGTTCCTTTTGCATGTGTCAAAAGGTGGGTTTCTGCAGAGATTGATTTGCCTTCCATCATCCTTGACCTCTACTTATGTGGGCAGTTGGAGGATGTGCTTTAGGATTTTGGAGGACGTCAAGATCGTAATCCCGTCCCTATTGGAGTGCGTTCAGACCCCTTTTACGGGCCACTTTGCGATTACGAAGGTGTGATTGAAGGTGGGTTTTCATATCCCTCCCACGAAGGATGCAATCATCGTACTTAAGTTCTATTATGTTTTGGTGACACCATTTTCTCTAGTGGGGCTGATGAGGATCATGAGACTGCTTAACTTCATTCGGGAGCACGTTTCTTTAATGTCAGTCTGTCTCTTTCATGAATCATGCGAGGTATGCCCCAGCCCAGGCGATCGGGTCAAAGTACGAAGTAATAAGAGGTGGCTATCATTCGAGGACAAGACTATCGCCATGGAGGGACGTTGTATAGGTTCGTCAAGAACCATTGGGAGTTGCATGAGACTTGGTGGAACACTCCTGACTGCTTTCTCCATCTTATTGTGAAGGAGCATGACTTCACTCTGTTGTTGGGCTTTGAGAATCCGCGCGAGCTGGGGGTTGTTCTTTATAAGATCAACGCCTTTGTTGTCATGAAGCGGCTTATTCTTGCTAAAATTTTGACAGATGTGGAGCGAAGATGTGCCATTGATGGTTAAAATGCTGGGTTTCTTTTTATTTTATTTAAAGATGAGTGGGATATTATTTTATAAAGAAAAAGAAGAGCGTTTTTATTTTTTTAGAAACTGAGTTTTAACGAGAGGGAGGCAAGTGCACCTATCGTGTGTAGTACAAGATATTCCCGTATGGAGGAATATCGGGGTCATATTGTTCTCAGGGCAGGCTTAGCTATTTCTACTCTTTCCCTGAAAGCCTATTATTCTACCAATAATATTTTAGGTGGATTATATATAAAAAAGGGAATGGCGAACATAAAAATAAATACAATGCAGAAAATGAAAGCAGGAAATAAAATGCAGAAAGCCGATGAAGGACTCGGCACGACTATATCAAAAAGAGAATTTGAACTAAAATAACTTTTAATAGAAAGAGATCCTAAATTTCAAATTAATTAAGGCGGAGACTCGGCCGTGGAGGTTCCAAAGGAATGAGCTCACTTATTTCTAGGACTATCGCTCACCTGAACACTAAGACTATTCGACCGATCGCTAGACCGACGAAGGATTCCTCTTAACGCCCGCATTACGCTAAGAACCCCGCTATTGGGTGGGGAACCCAATCCGGTAGAGTCACGCGCCTCCTCTCTCGAGGGTTAGCGCGGAGCTCTCTTTACCCAAGGGTGATCGGTCCATACGTGCGGCCTCTCGGCGTTGTGTATGGATAACGGAAATAGTGCCCGCACATCGATATGCGGTCCTACGCGTCGTTAACCCGGGGCAAACCTTAAGAAATTTAATTAAATAGAAAACAGGACCTTTAATTATTTAAAGCCATTTTATCTGTCCCAATGCTCTTCGATATCGAGGGCTAAGGGCGGTTAGCCACTCATCAGAATGGGGACACTTACGCTAGAAAGCGATAAAGAAAGTTGTAAAGAAAGCAGGAAATAAAGCAGAAAATTGCAAGTCCTACTCAAACGAGTAGGACTGAAGAAAGCAGTAAATGCGAATCCCGGCTCAAATGAGTGGGCGGGGGTAAATTAATCTCATACACGCACACACTCTACGGAAATTAAAATCACACACACGCACTCTACAGAAAAGTAAACACACGCACGCACTCTAAGTTTTCCTACTCAAGTGAGTAGGAAGAAAATGAAAGCATTAAAATGACGAGTCCTCTTCAAACGAGTAGGCGGGAAATGAAAGCAGAGCGCGATTTAACTCTTAACGAGTAGGCGGAAATAAATGCATACACACACACTCTATAGAAATTGAAATAAAGCAATAAAATCTAACTCATACACGCACGCACACTTGCGAAAATAAGGAAAACAAAGTTGCTGAAATATTAAAACAACTGCATTTCTACCGCTAAAATGCGGTAGAAATGCATAAAAAGACAAAATAAAAATTAACCGGACAAAAAGTTTTGCAAATAAATGCAAAATGGAAGTGAGCGAAAAATTAAAACAACTTCATTTCTACTGCTAGAATGCGGTAGAAATGCATAAAAAGTGCAAATAAAAATTAAAGGGACTAAAAAGTTTTGAAATTAAAAAGCTAAAACGAACTTGACGAAAATTTATAACAATGACTTTTTCATTCTTAAGTTTTTATAAAAGCTCCTAAAAAGTGAAAATAAAACTAAAAAAGACGAAAAGGTTTACAATCCTAAAGAGCCTAAGTTAAATAAAATCAAAATGAACACTTTTTAGGTGTTTTTATAAACCCTTAAGAATGAAAATAGTGAAAAGAAGAGAAAGCTAAAGCTAAACGGGTGCGGAAAATGAAAATAAAATGGGCATTACAACGGCTAGAAAGTGCGATAAAATCCTAAACTAAAATAAGTTATGAAGCTTTAAAAGATAAAACATGAAAAGATCGAAAAAGGGAACGAAAAATTACTTAAGTTAAGGCGCTTAATTGAATTCCAAGCCATGCGAAGAGAGAAAAACTAACATTTTATAAATAAAAAGGCTATTACAAAGTAAAATAAAGCAAACATCCTAACACAAACTAAGAGAGTGGGGGGATAAAATTCCCTTACATAAGCATGGAATCCAAATGGGCAGCACCTCCCCTAAGCAATTTGGCCAAAAAAGGAGACAAGAAAGGCTTCCTGGAAGCTTGTATTTATAGGCAAAATTTCGGGTGTGACACGCCCTAGGTCACGGGCGTGACAGGGGGGCGTGTCACTACTATTCATGGGCTGATCGGGTAATTTGACTGGAGCTTTGACTTCGGCCGAAAACATGGCGGTCACGCCCCAGGTCACGGGCGTGACAACTGTCAGTCACGGGCGTGACTAGGGCGTGGCGGGGAGCTGGATCTGGGGATTTGACGCGAGCTTTGACTTCGGGGCGGTCCACGTGGCGGTCACGGGCGTGACCGCAAATGTCACGGGCGAGACAGGGGGGCGTGACCCGGACAGCTGGCATCCTGATGTTGGCAGTGTTGACTGTTTGACTAAGCGTTGTGTGTCAGCCTCGACACGGGCGTGACATGCTTTGACACGGGCATGACTAGTCAAATTTTGACTTTTTCTGAAAAATTTTAGAAAACAAAAATAAATTAAGTTAGTATAAAATTTACAAAAAAGAAGCATTTTATTAAAGAAAATAAACTAAAAAAGACAAAAATAAAGTAAAATGACATAATTAAAATACAAAAATATAGGTATATTTACAACTCATCAAATACCACCATACTTAAGCTTTTGCTATTCCAGAGCAAAAGTTGGAGATGAACCTATAAGGAATTAAAAAGAATCCTAAATTTAACTACCGCTTGATTTAATTGTACGAAAGATCGAAGTAAATTTCTGGGGTTTCGGAATTAAATCCTAAATTATGAAAATGTTATAAATAGAGGAACTATTTCAAAAAATACTTCTTAACGAGAAAAATAGAAAGCGAAAATTATTTTGTTAGTTTAACACAAATTGATTTGAATTATCGAAAAAACTTTAGCTAAAAAGAAATTGATAGGAAATAATTCAGTTTAAAAATTATGCTCTCAAAAAGTTTTAGATTAATTCTAGAATCATGAAAAATGGATAAGTGGATTGGCGGTTATGAGGAGGGCTTTGATTTTGAGGCGAGGTAATTTTTTTTTCGAACCTCAACATTTTTTTCTTTTTAGATTATTAGGAAAATGAAATCTTATTTTCCTAATATTTTTCTTTCTTTCTTCATAAATATAAATAAACCCAATGTATATGTATAGGAGTAATGAATTTTATCCTCTTACTTCGTAGCATATAATCTTTTTAATTATTGGGTGCCTATGTTTACGGGACGAAATCTTATCCCCATTGACATAAGATCTTTTAAGGGTGAGTGGAGAATCATACCAAGTAAGGCATGAAAAAAAATGGATGGTTTAGTTTCTAAAAGAAAGCTAGAGTTTAATAAAAAAATTTTAGAGCAACCTCTTTAATTTGGACGTTCCTATGTTTCTAAAAGCGTAAGTAGAAATAATGTGAAATCCATAAATGTTATTTTCTAACATAAAAATGTGCTTTATTTCAAAAATTAAGAAGTGAAATGAGAAACATAAGTTCCCTATAATAAGAAAATGACATAGAAAATTTTTTAAAATCTTAACCCCAGAAATTTAAGTCTATCGAGCTACAATTAAAAAACGAATAGTAAATAAAGAATCAATTAAAATTCGCTTATAAATAAACTCGAAACGATCATTTTGGAGAGCAAAGGGGTTAAGAAATGAGGTTTTCGAATTATTTATTACAAAATAATTTTTTTTTTTATTTTCATGAGTTTTTCTAATTTCTAATTTTGATATTTTGGGGTTATTATCATTTTTTTGGAATTTTTTAAAGGTTATGCAAATTTTTTTGAGTTTTTTGAGTTATACAGATTTTTTGGATTTACAGAAATATTTACAAGAAAAGAGAGAGATTTTTTTACAAGATAGGAAAGAGAAGTGGAAAATAGACAAGAATATTTACAAAATATTTACAAAGTAGAAAAAGGATCTCCCGCGAACAGACTCTTATTTGTGGTTGGTTCGATGAGTCGAACGTCGCGGAGCGATGTTTCATTTTTTGAAATTTTATTATTATTATTATTATTATTATTAAGGCATGAAAATATTTTTTGAAGTTTTTAATTTTTTTTTGCAAATTTTTTTTTTTTTGAATTTTTTTTTATTATTAAGTGCATGAAATAAAAAGACAGAAAATAGGAAACACCCCCATACTTAAGTCCAACATTGTCCCCAATGTTGCACTAAGTATAAGGAACGAGATATATAAAAACAGATATGTACAAAAAGTAAAAACAAGGGTTTAGAAATCTGCCCTAAACCGCGTTCGGGGAAGCCCGTTAAGTTTGACCCTGCAAAAGTTAAAGTAAAAACAAGAAAAAAATAAAACTGAAAAATGGAAAAGATAAGTTCGGCGAAAAGTGTGCGGGTGATAGGGGGCGCGAGGGGTAAGTGAGTGTGATAAATGTGCGACGGATACGCGATCCCCTAGCGCTCACGATTGTGAACCGCGCCGAAACGACAAAATAAATACCTAATTTAATTTTTTGTTATATAAAAATTTTTCTTAGTTTTTTGAATTTTTAGATTTTTTTTTAAGTTTATGTTTTTATTTTTTGAAAATAAAAATAAAAAGAAAAAAGAAAATAGGTTAGAGGCAAAATAAAAATGAAAGATATTTATTTTTTTGAATTTTAAATTTTTGGATGAAAATAAAGATAAAAAAAAATTTTCATCATTTTTTAAGTTTTTTAAGTTTTTTTTTTTTAGTTTTAAAGTTTTTAAGTTTTTTATGTTTTTAAGTTTTTGATTTTTTTTTTTAAGTTTTGAATTTTTCTGATTTTTTTGTTTTAAAGTATTCAATTTTTTTTTATTTTTTGATTTTTTTGTTTAAGTATTTATTATTAATATTAATAATGATATTATTATTATTATTAATATAAAATATTTTGTTTGATCAATTTTTTTTTTATATATATATATTAGTAGAAATAAAGGGTAAAATTAATAGGTTTCAGGAATTCAAAATAGTAACTCGAGATTTTCCCCGGCAACGGCGCCAAAAACTTGATGGTTAAAACGCCGGGTTTCTTTTTATTTTATTTTAAGATGAGTGGGATATTATTTTATAAAGAAAAAGAAAAGCGTTTTTATTTTTTTTAGAAACCGAGTTTTAACGAGAGGGAGGCAAGTGCACCTATCGCGTGTAGTACAGGATATTCCTGTGTGGAGGAATATCGGGGTCGTATTGTTCTCGGGGCCGGCTTAGCTATTTCTACTCTTTCCCTGAAAGCCTATTATTCTACCGATAATATTTTAGGTGGATTATATATAAAAAAGGGAATGGCGAATATAAAAATAAATACAATGCAGAAAATGAAAGCAGAAAATAAAATGCAGAAAGCAGATGAAGGACTCGGCACGACTATATCAAAAAGAGAATTTGAACTAAAATAACTTTTAATAAAAAGAGATCCTAAATTTCAAATTAATTAAGGCGGAGACTCGGCCGTGGAGGTTCCAAAGGAATAAGCTCACTTATTTCTAGGACTATCGCTCACCTGAACGCTAAGACTATTCGACCGATCGCTAGACCGACGAAGGATTCCTCTTAACGCCCGCATTACGCTAAGAACCCCGCTATTGGGTGGGGAACCCAATCCGGTAGAGTCACGCACCTCCTCTCTCGAGGGTTAGCGCGGAGCTCTCTTTACCCAAGGGTGATCGGTCCATACGTGCGGCCTCTCGGCGTTGCGTATGGATAACGGAAATAGTGTCCGCACATCGATATGCGGTCCTACGCGTCGTTAACCCGGGGCAAACCTTAAGAAATTTAATTAAATAGAAAACAGGACCTTTAATTATTTAAAGCCATTTTATCTGTCCCAATGCTCTTCGATATCGAGGGCTAAGGGTGGTTAGCCACTCATCGGAATAGGGACACTTACGCTAGAAAGCGATAAAGAAAGCTGTAAAGAAAGCAGAAAATAAAGCAGAAAATTGCAAGTCCTACTCAAACGAGTAGGACTGAAGAAAGCAGTAAATGCGAATCCCGGCTCAAATGAGTGGGCGGGGGTAAATTAATCTCATTCACGCACACACTCTACGGAAATTAAAATCACACACACGCACTCTACAGAAAAGTAAACACACGCACGCACTCTAAGTTTTCCTACTCAAGTGAGTAGGAAGAAAATGAAAGCATTAAAATGACGAGTCCTACTCAAACGAGTAGGCGGGAAATGAAAGCAGAGCGCGATTTAACTCTTAACGAGTAGGCGGAAATAAATGCATATGCACACAATCTATAGAAATTAAAATAAAGCAATAAAATCTAACTCATACACGCACGCACACTTGTGAAAATAAGGAAAACAAAGTTGCTGAAAAATTAAAACAAC
This sequence comes from Platanthera zijinensis, assembly GCA_039513925.1. NCBI lineage: Eukaryota > Viridiplantae > Streptophyta > Magnoliopsida > Asparagales > Orchidaceae > Platanthera > Platanthera zijinensis. Next base: position 109,079,748 of record CM077083.1, read on the forward strand.
TGCATTTCTACCGCTAAAATGCGGTAGAAATGCATAAAAATACAAAATAAAAATTAACCGGACAAAAAGTTTTGCAAATAAACGCAAAATGGAAGTGAGCGAAAAATTAAAACAACTGCATTTCTACCGCTAGAATGCGGTAGAAATGCATAAAAAGTGCAAATAAAAATTAAAGGGACTAAAAAGTTTTGAAATTAAAAAGCTAAAACGAAGTTGACGAAAAATTATAACAACGACTTTTTCATTCTTAAGTTTTTATAAATGCTCCTAAAAAGTGAAAATAAAACTAAAAAAGACGAAAAGGTTTACAATCCTAAAGAGCCTAAGTTAAATAAAATCAAAATGAACACTTTTTAGGTGTTTTTATAAACCCTTAAGAATGAAAATAGTGAAAAGAAGAGAAAGCTAAAGCTAAACGGGTGCGGAAAATGAAAATAAAATGGGCATTACAACGGCTAGAAAGTGCGATAAAATCCTAAACTAAACTAAGTTATGAAGCTTTAAAAGATAAAACATGAAAAGATCGAAAAAGGGAATGAAAAATTACTTAAGTTAGGGCGCTTAATTGAATTCCAAGCCATGCGAAGAGAGAAAAACTAACATTTTATAAATAAAAAGGCTATTACAAAGTAAAATAAAGCAAACATCCTAATACAAACTAAGAGAGAGGGGGGATAAAATTCCCTTACATAAGCATGGAATCCAAATGGGCAGCACCTCCCCTAAGCAATTTGGCCAAAAAAGGAGATAAGAAAGGCTTCCTGGAAGCTTGTATTTATAGGCAAAATTTCGGGTGTGACACGCCCTAGGTCACGGGCGTGACAGGGGGGCGTGTCACTACTATTCATGGGCTGATCGGGTAATTTGACTGGAGCTTTGACTTCGGCCGAAAACATGGCGGTCACGCCCCAGGTCACGGGCGTGACAGGTGTCAGTCACGGGCGTGACTAGGGCGTGGCGGGGAGCTGGATCTGGGGATTTGACGCGAGCTTTGACTTCGGGGCGGTCCACGTGGCGGTCACGGGCGTGATACAAATGTCACGGGCGTGACAGGGGGGCGTGACCCGGACAGCTGGCATCCTGATGTCGGCAGCGTTGACTGTTTGACTAAGCGTTGCTTGTCGGCCTCGACACGGGCGTGACAAGCTTTGACACGGGCGTGACTAGTCCAATTTTGACTTTTTCTGAAAAATTTCAGAAAATAAAAATAAATTAAGTTAGTATAAAATTTATAAAAAAGAAGCATTTTATTAAAGAAAATAAACTAAAAAAGACAAAAATAAAGTAAAATGACATAATTAAAATACAAAAATATAGGTATATTTACAACTCATCAGCCATGCCACTAGAGTGTGGCAAAAAGAGGAAGCTGGACTTTTTATAGTGGCAGGGAGAAGGTTGGTTGTCCTCTACTGCTCCTGAGGATGTCATTGACATTGCTTACTATTATCTAGATGAATTAGTTGCTGACCCACCTGTTGGGTTTTACTATACGACACAACAGTTGTGTGCAGTAGAAAAGGAACAAGAAAACCAAAAAAAATACGGATCTAATGCTGAAATTGATCAAGAAGTAACTTACCTGTAAAAAATTTAATCTTTGAGCAATTGAGTCAATACTCAATCAAGTTGCTAGGAAGAAGTCCAACAAACGCTAACTGCTGGAGTTACGAGTGTAGAATAATGTCCATACCTCTATGGATATCCATACGAGCACGGAGAACCCTTGGAATCTTGTTAAAAAAGATCTAGGTTGGAAGAATGGATGCCCTCAACGACCAACGGTTTACTTAAACCGTTAAGGGAGGGGCATCAACTACGAAGATGAAGCCTTAGGAAACACTTTACGGAGGCAACGGTAGATCGACAAATGGTCAGCGGTGAGAAGCAGCAATCGCACCCTAGACGGAACATTTCCATCGGGAAGAAAATACCGACTTGCTCAATTTTTTCAGAATAAAAAAATTTCGTCTCTTATACCACTCAGTTTACTATACATATCATATATATGCATGGTACCGAACTAGTCGATACCCGCAAACCAGACCGAACAGGACTCAAAGGAGTTAAACTGGAGGAAACAGAAATCATCGTGTATATAAGTCGATATTCGACGAATCAAAACTATTCGTCAAAATAGCATGAACATACTCGACGAATTGAGGCAGAGAAAACCATCCAAGTATTAACGCGATATTCGACGAATCAACGATAATCGACGAATCGAAGACATTATTCGAAAATGTCATTACGATACTCGACAAACCTAAGACAGATTCGTTGAGTCTATTATGACGATACTCAATGAATTCCAACCCATTTATTGAAACCTTATGAGATACTCGACGAATTTCCCTTAGAGTCTTCCGACCACTTACCAAATGACTCATATTCATAATATAGGTCCCAGAATGAAATCCTTCACATCCATAACATCATAGGCTTGGTCCATCACTCATATCACATATGAGCATGGCCAACACATACCTTTAAACTTCTCCAACACTCTTATTTGCGACCCCATAGGCTCATATTGTGTTGGCAGTGAGACTGCATGCTTGATCACTTCCTGATCACCATAGTAACACCAACACCACCTCCTGCGGAGATTGAGGATATACCAGAGATTCCTATGATAATGTCGGCCTCTTAAGCATTCCTCGAGCAACCATTGGAGTTGAGGAGGGGAAATGAGATGGATGCTCTATTTAACAGGCGCTTCTCCGGAAGGTATGTTGGTGGCCCCTTGTATTTTCCTTGTTTCACCTTGCGTTGTGCATGGGAATAGTTTGCTTTTCATGCTTGTAGCATGATAAGGCTCACGATATTGCGCGCTCGTTGAAACTATGTGAGCACAAAGGATGATTTTCTTTCTCTGTAGGATAATATGGATGCATCTGAGGACTCGCTGGCAGAGGCCCGGAGGAAGATGAAAGAGGTCACTTCATGGCTAGTTATTGTGGAGTCCCAACTATCTTCTTCTCAGTCCAAGGTGGATTCTATTCATACCAGGCTGAGTGTCGCAGACTCCAAGATCGGGGATTTTTAAGGGAGGATGGCTTCTACTGAGGTGACTCTTGTGGAAGTGGTCCACCATACTGAGTCAGTTGATGTTGCATTGTGCTAGTAGGAGGGGGGGGGGGGGTCGAGCAGTTGAAGGAATAAAATGTTGGGCTGATTTCTGAGAGGGAGGAGGATGAGGCCTTCCGTACAGCTGTAGTGGCTAAGTACAGAACTTCCCATAATTTTGAGGTGGAGTAGTCTTATATCATGGAGGAGGATCACTCCGAGATGATAACGACGAAGGTTGATCCATTTATAGAGGATGTTCATAAAGTTACGTACTTGGGATTTGGCAAGGGATTTCTAGTGGTGTGGAGGTTTCTAGAGCGTGATACCTTGGGCGGGGAGGATGCCTTGGATGATACAATTGATACTATTGTGGAGGTATGATCCTTGCAAATTCTTTGTCCCAAGTTTGTTTTGATTTACCTATTTTTGTGTTGTAGGCAAGCTTTTGCACCGTTGTATACTTTTGCTTCTTATGTTGATGTAGCCCAATAATCACCTTTTATTTTAGTGGAGACCCTTTTTGCTTTTAGATCTGTCAGTTTTTAATTTTTTGGCACTTGCATTCTTTTTGACATAGTTGCACTTTGCTAGAACATTGCTTGTTCACTCACATTTTTGTGACAGCCATGGACCACTAAGGTTTTGGAGGTGATGTACCCCCGCTTGCTCGTACCTTGAGCGGGGATGGAGGGGAACCTTTGTTCGTGCCTTTAGGAGAACTATAGTTTTTCTTTGTAGAGGTGGAGAAGAACCTCTGTTCGTTTGTGCCTTAGGAGGACTAGAGTCTGTCCAGGTCGAAGTGGCGATGAACCTTTTTTGTTTGCGCCTTTGGATCATCAGGATCCGTCTGCGTGGAGGTGGAGAAGAACCTTTATTTGTTTGTACTTCGAGAGGACCAGGGTTCGCCCGTGTGGAGGTGGCAAAAAACCTTTGTTTACTCATGCCTTTGGAGGACCGGGGTCCGTCCGAGTGGAGGTTACGAAGAACCTTTGTTCTTTTGTGCCTTTGGAGAATCAGGGTTTTTTTAAGGGAAGGTGTAGATAAACCTTTGTCAATCTCGCATGGGAGGTATAGACATTCCTTTATCTGTCTCTCCTATGGTACCGAAGGGCTTTCATAAATCTCTCCTGAGGTACAGAAACGCTTTTATCATACTCTCTCGGAAGGTACAAAAAGCATTTCTCCAATCTCTCCTAGGTGGTGCGGAAAGGATTTCGTTAATCTCATCTTGTGATGACCCGTTTGTGGTGGATGGGAATACATACATTGCATTGCTTAAAATAAAGATACTTGTGCTCGCGAGTCTACCTTCGCGACTTTTTGATAGCGATGATGCAGATCTGGCTGTTGATCCCCATCATTGAGAGTTCGTGGATTGGGATGATCGTTCTAGCAAGCTCGAGGATGGGGTTCTACCACGATGCCCTTCACCATCGCCGCTACATTTTTTGCACGATGTCTGCCGCCATTATATAGAAATATATAATTATAAATTAAATAATCATAATTATACATTTTTAGCAATTTTATTTTTAAGCAATTTTATTTTTTTATTTCATGTATTTTTATTTCATGTATTATGATGGGTGCATATAACCATCATGTTGTATTATATTTATTTCATGTAATGATGGGTGCATATAACCTGTTGGAACCCCTAGGTGATTTGGGCTAGGTTGTCTTCTTAGGTTGTGACCCATGTTATATAGAAGGGTCAAATTTTATTTGTTTCTTAAGTCTAGGCCATGTTCTTAGAGTCAACAGATCAAAAGACCAACCTACAACACTGCCAAAGACTCAAGACTTAGAGAAATCAAGATTTAGAGAAAGAGATCTACATTCGTCGATCTCAGGTCAACGATAGTCGTGCTCAGCTCGACTAACTCAGAGCAAAAATTTCTTAGCTGAGCTCGACAAACTCCGTCCTCAAATCGACTAACTCTTTGACACTCAGCGCCATAATTTACTCAAAGCCAAGGCTGACTCAGAGATAAAGAACACTCGATGTCAGATGTGTTATTCACTCAACACCAAACAGATTGACCAATTTCTTAAGTCGACTAACTTAACTGTCTCAGGTCGACGAACATAGAGCGCAAAATTAATCAGTTTATGCACAGCAGTTTATTCACAGAGCTCAGGTCGACGAAAGTTGATCTCAGTTCGACGAAAGCTGATCAGAGGTCGACGAAATCTCAGGTCGACAAAAGCATATTAGAGGTCGACGAAAGTTGATTAGAGGTCGACGAAAGCTGATCTCAGGTCGATGAAAACTATAAGACATTTTGTTATTTATTCTTTCTCTTTCTGTCTCATCATTTTAACTATTATAGGCTATTAATTCCCTTGTAAATCAATGAACTTATATTCTTTGAATAGAGCCGTTACTGGCAGCATTGATTACTAACATCCTCCATGAAATTAATTGCTTATATCTCGGGACAGATATATAATAGAATAATTGACAGCATTCTTGCCATTTTCTCGTTCCCAAGATTCCGGCTAAACATTTATTGTAGAATTTCTTTTTAATTCGACCAAGTTGCAGTGATCTAATACAGATCTCCATGCCAAGAAAACTAGATTATACAGAAGAGCAGATATTGATCATCACTTTGAGTGACAGAAAAGAAAACGTCCAGAAGTGCAGTGAAAAAAAACTCTCAGAAAAATCAACTGCTCCCAAGAGAAGAAGAAAAAATAACCATCAAGAGTTTTTCTTTCTTTCTCTCCCTCTTTATTTTCAGGGATCTCAAGTGATAGAAACTTTCTAATCAGTCAAGGATCTCTGAAAAGCTGAAGGCCTACACCCTTGAAAAAAGTTTCCACTCCTGAACCATTCAAGATCTCAGGGGGAGCTTTGACAACAAATAATAATCCACACAGTCTTCTCATTTTGATTTGAGAAAAGAAGACTTACATAACTCTCTCATTCCCACCTCTGTACAGAGTTTTAATTCCCTTCAAAATTATTCTTGTTGCAAGTCTCCTTCCAAAAGACTTGAGGTTTGGTTTTTGAGCACCTGATAAAAAGATTATTGGTGACAGTCACCTGATCAAAACCTGCAGTGGATTCCTACCAAGGGTGGTAGAAGAGTGGATGTACCCAGTTTGGGGAACCACTATAAATTTCTTGTGTTGTCTGGTTGCTCTTTCTTTTCTGTTCTTGTTGTGGCTGTGTTAGTTAGATATTCTGTGATCTTTGATTTACTTTAATCTGTGTTAGTTAGATATAGTTGTTAAAGGTAAAGATAGTACACTATTAGAACAAAGAAAATTATAAAAACACACAGACATACTCTATTCACCCCCCTCTAGAGTATATAAGATCTAACCCTAACTTTCAATTGGTATCAGAGAAGGTTCTTTTGGTTGTACAAGCTAACACTTGAACCACAGATCCCAAGTTAGATCTGTTCTCTTACATCTTCTAGATCTATACAGCATGACACAGAACAAAGAGTATGCAGGCACCATACCTCCAGTGTATAACTTGTCCAAGTTCACACTTTAGAAGGCAAGAATAAGACTCTACATGAATTCTATTGATGAGGATATATTTAATTCCTTCTTAACTGGACCACCAACTCCAGTGGCTTCAACCCCATCAACTTCAACAGACATGAGTGTAGTTCCACCCCTTGGATGGACAGATGTATAGAGAAAGGCAAAGATAGCTGATGCTACAGCCATGAACATATTAGCTCAAACAATGTAAGATGAGATATTTCAAAAGGTTACTGAGTGCTAATCAGCCAAGGCCATTTGGGACTCCCAGAACCAGATGGTGGCTGGATCAGAAGATGAAAGGAAGGATAGAAGATCCAACCTCATCACTCAATATGAAAACTTCAAAAAGGATGAAGCTAAAATAGTGGAAGTGATGTACAACAGACTCAGCTCCATTATCAGTGAGCTAAGGACTCTAGATAAGGAAATCACTTTGACTGAAGTGAATGACAAGATCCTCATGTGCTTCCCCAGCACATGGGAATCAAGAATCTGGCCCATCATAGAATCCAGAAGCACAACAGAGATCTCAACTGAAGCTCTACTAGGAAAGCTAAAGTCCTATGAGCAGCTCATAAAATCAAGGGAAGTAGTAGCTGAAGTCAAGACTCCTACACCAACTAGGAAAGAGCATAACATAGCTTTCAAAGCTGCAGGAGACTCTGAAGTCATTCCTGTGAATGAAGAATAGATGAGTCTCTTCGCCAAGAGATTCTTTAAGATGGCTAGAAAAGATTTCAGAAGGGAACCATCTAAGTATGAAGACAAGCCAAGGTATGACAAAACACACCCTAAAGAAGTAGTGTGTTTTGGCTGCAGGAAACCTGGGCATTTCATCTCTGAGTGCCCAGAAGTTCAGAAGAAGGATAGATGAAAGGAGGGTGACTCAAGGAAGGGTCACTACAATAAGCCTTCCTCAAGCAAGCACAAGAGGAAGGACAAGGGCTTTGTTGCTGATTCATGGAGTGACACTGAAGAAGAGTCAACCTCCTCCAGCTCCAGTGAGGATGAAGAAGAGCAGAAGGCCAAAGATGTTTGCCTCATGGCTATTGAGGCAGGTTGTAGCAGATCAGATGCTGATGAGTCTGAAGATGAAGAGCTCTTATCAGCTGAGGATCAGGTATTAGCCGCTTATGATTTTGAATCAGAGGAATTCAAATCTGAATTTAAACTATTATGTTTAGACCTTATAGGATCTGAGAAGGAAATAAAACTTCTCAGGGAAAAACTATTAGAACAAGAAAGAGTCATTGCTGATAATGAAAAATTAACTGAAGAATTAGACCTAGCTAATCAACAAATAATCTTCCTAAAATCTGAATTAAGTAAGGCTAAGGAACTAGAAGAAATCTTAAATTGTAGAAGTTTACAACTGATAGACAAAACCAACACAGTCAATACAAGATCCAGTAATAACAAACTAGGATTAGGAGCCTCATCTAGTGAACCAATCCTTATTCAGAAAAATCAACTATCAAAACCCATAAGTTTTATTTCTGAAAGTGGCAAGAAGAATACTTAACAAGTGGAGAAAGTCAATGAAGTGCTTAAACTTCTAGACCATAATAAAACGAGTTAGAAAAAGAAAAACAAACAATATAACTATGTTCAGAAAAAAATTTCGAACTCAGAACGAAGAAATGGGTATTATTCGTCGAACTTAGAACGACGAACTCTGAACGCAAATGATAATATAATCTATTCTTCGAACTGGGATCGACGAAACAAGTATGGTTCATCGACCAGAGATCAATGTTTTTGGGGCTCTGAGAATGGATACTTCCATTCTTCGAGCAGAGATCGAAGAACTCAATCCCGATCGTCGAGCTCAAGTCGACGAACATACCCAAATTTGTCAGATCTAGTTCATAACAAGAGTAATCTAAAAACTAATAAATCCTTTAATCCCTTTAGTCAGTGGGTCATACCTCCCAGAAGGTATCATCCTTTAGGCTATAGAGATCAACCTGAATGCTCATATATTTCCAGTTATTCCTATGTAAATCAACAAGGACCCAAGGTCACTTGGGTAAAGAACAACTGTAAGAAACGAACTAGAAACAAGCCGGAACGGGTATAACTGAAATTTTATTATCAGAAAAAGGTATGTATTACAAAGGTATGGCCTCCCTTATATAGAATGGAGGAGATGGGAGAGAATACAAATACCCAATGTGGGACTAAAAATACAAAAGACAACATCTACAAAGTTAACCGCCAAACCGCCAAGCAGACCGCCAAACCGTGCGGTTAGTAGGAACTAACCGCCCGGTCACTACCAGAGAACACTCAGCCGACCATCAAGATCCCAGAGACTAGCCGGCAGACCGCCTGGCTACCAAACCGCCAGACCGCCAGACTGCCCGGCTACCAAACCGCCAGATTAGCCGGGCTGACCGCTCGGCTACCAGACCGCCAGTTCTAGCCGCCTGTCCGCCCAGGTCTATACAGCAACACTCCCCCTCAAGCTGGAGCATAGATGTCAATCATGCCTAGCTTGCTGCAAATGTGGAAGAAGGAGGCGGACACAGGTTTTGTGAATATATCTGCCAGCTCTTTCTCCGAGGTAACAAACGGAGTGCAAATCTGGTTCTTCAACACTTCTTCCGAATGAAGTGACAATCAACCTCTATGTGCTTTGTTCGCTCATGGAATACCGGATTTTTGGAAATGTAGATCGCGGCCTTGTTGTCACAGAACATGGAAGAGGATAGTTATAGACCTCTCCTAGATCCAGCATGAGAGCCCGCAACCATTTTAACTCACACGTGGTTGATGCCATGCTACGATATTCTGCTTCCGCACTAGACCTGGAGACGACTGACTGCTTCTTGCTCTTCCAGCTAACCAAGTTTCCTCCAACAAACGTGCAAAATCCGGAAGTCGACTTGCGATCCCCTTTGTCGTCCGCATAGCTAGCGTCAAAGTACGCTTCGACTCTTAGGTGACCGTTTTTCTGAAAGAGAAGACCTTTCCCAGGTGCGGACTTCACATACTCCAATATCCTTAGAGCAGATTGAAGATGACATTCCCTAGGCGACTGCATAAACTGGCTGACCTTTCCCACTGCATAGGAGATGTCTGGTCTGGTCACCGTAAGGTAGATGATTTGCCAACCAGACGCCGATACCTCGTAGTATCCAATAGAGGAGGTGATTCGTCTGTCCACGTCTTGTCTTCTCCAGGAGCCATGGGACACCGGGCAGGTTTAGCACCCGTCAATCCTGCCTCTTTCAACAAATCAAGAGCATACTTCCGTTGGGAGAGAACCAAGGAACACGTTTCCGAGAGATTTCAATTCCCAAGAAGTATTTTGGAGAACCCATATCCTTCGTGACTAGGTGTTGGCGGAGATGGACCTTCGTCAAGGCTACACCAGCTTGATCGTCGCCAGTAAGAAGAATATCGTCCACATAAACAGCTAGCACAACCAGACCCGAAGATGTCTTGCGAATGAACAAGGAGTGATCAGCCGAACTCCTGGTGAAACCAATAGCCCCAACGATGCTACTGAACTTATCGAACCACGCCCTGGGACTTTGCTTTAGGCCATAGATGGCCTTCTTCAACCGGCATACTTGAGTCTCCCCCTGAGCAACATACCCAGGAGGTTGCTCCATGTAGACGTCCTCGTGAAGGTCACCATAGAGGAAGGCATTCTTGACGTCCAACTGCGAAATAGGCCAATCCTTGTTGACCGCCACCGATAAAAGGACCCGAATGGTGCTGAGGCGAGCAACTGGCGAGAACGTGTCAAAGTAATCAACACCATAGGTCTGAGTAAACCCTTTTGCAACAAGACGGGCTTTGTATCGGTCCACACTGCCATCAGGACGGAACTTGAAGACAAACACCCAGCGACAACCAACCACATCTGTGCCAAAAGGAGGAGGCACAAGGGTCCAAGTGCCCCGGTCAGAGAGAGTAGCAATCTCGTCATCCATGGCATCCTTCCAGTGAGGAATATCAAGGGCTTCCTGGTAGGTGCGAGGGGTGGTAGTCGCGGAGATGGCTAGGGCGAAGTCCCTGCGAGAAGGTGTTAGCCGATCATAAGAAATAACAGCTGCCAGCGAGTGCTGGGTGCACGTCCGAACCCCTTTGCGAAGGGCAATGGGCAGCTCCAGAACCTCGAGTTCCTCAGTCGCCGGTGCATCCGTGGCGGAGATCGCTGGCCCGGGAGGAGAGAGAGATGGCCGAGGGGACGAGGGAGAAGGATCATGATCAAGAGAAGGAGCGGCTGGTGGAGGTGGGGATGGAGGAAGCTCAAGAGGAGTGGATGTGGTGGAGAGAATGGGAGGAGAGGTCGAGTCGGTAGGAAGAAGAGGGAGGTTCGATCCATCGACCTGTGGGAGATCAGAAGAGAAGTAGGCGGCATTCTCAAAGAATGTCACATCCGCCGAGACGAACTGCCTGCGATGAACAGGGTCAAAGCAGCAGTAACCTTTTTGAGTTGTGGAGTAACCCAAAAAGATACACTTCGTAGCACGAGGGGACAACTTGTCGCGAGTTGCGGCAGGGCTATGAACAAAGGCAGTGCACCCAAAAATGCGGAGAGGTAAGGGAAAGGGGTCCTTGGAGGGATAGAGGATGGAAAAAGGGGTTTTGCCTTTGAGGACGGTAGAGGGAATGCGATTGATGAGGTAGCAGGAGATGAGGACCGCGTAGCCCCAATAGCTACGAGGAACCTGCATCTGCGTCATGAGAGTGCGAGCTACATCGAGGAGATGACGGTTCTTACGTTCCGCCACCCCATTTTGCTGGGAGGTATAGACGCAGCTAGTCTGATGAATGATGCCATGTTGCGTACAGAAAGAAGCAAAATCACTACTCAGATATTCTTTTGCATTATCAGAGCGAAAAAGTTTGACAGAGGCATCAAATTGATTTTTAATCATATAATAAAATGAAGTCCATACAGAAAAAAGTTCGGAGCGATCCTTTAATAGATACACCCACGTACAGCGAGAATAATCATCAATAAAGGTTACAAAATAGGAACTTCCACGCCCGATGGTGAGGGTAGGGGAAGGTCCCCAAACATCCGAGTGAATAAGGTCGAAGGGCTTGGAAGAGCCACGACCTTGCTTAGGAGGAAAGGGGGAACGGTGATGCTTGCCCAGTTGACAAGCATCACAGTTGAGAGGAGAGTCCTGCTGAGGGAGGTGAGGAAATAGCTGGTGGATGAGACGCGAGGGAGGATGCCCAGGCGAAGGTGCCACTGAAAAAGATCTGTAGAAGCGGGAGAGAAGACGGTAAGAGCAGATACTTCATCAAGGAAGTAGAGACCACCCCTCTCAGTCCCAGTAGCAAACGTCCGCTTGGAGTCCGGGTCCTGAAACGAACAAGAAGAAGGAGTAAATGTTACCGAACACTGAAGTTGCTTGCAAAGAGAAGTAACCGACAATAAATTGCACGGAAACTTGGGCACATAAAGAGTATCCTCCAGGCGAAGGGATGGAGTAACTTGAACCATGCCTGTTCCATGCACCGGAGAGGGAGAACCATCCGCAACGAGAACAGGGGCAACCGATCATGTGTTTCTAGGAGAGAAAAGCACTGAGGATTGCCCGTCATATGATTAGTGGCGCCAGAGTCGATTAGCCATTTACCTTGGGTAACTACGTGGGCACTACCTGAAGTCGTGGCCACGGAGGCAGATGGCTTGGAAGAAGGAGGAGTATCACCAGCGGGACGAAGATGCGGATGCTTTGTCCAGCAGCGGTCAACCAAGTGTCTTGGGCGGCCATAATGAGTACAGAGGTAGCGAGAGGGGCCACGCCCGCCAGAGTGGTTACCACGACCACTAAATCCACCACGATGAGCCTGGTGGGCATAGGAATCCGGAGCCGGAGGAGCGGCAAGCAAGGGGCGTTGGAGAAGAGAGGTAACAGCAGCAATGCGGGCAGCAGTAGCATCGAGGGTAGGAGACTCAGCCTCTCCAAGAATTTGCTGCCGGATCATATCGTATGAGTCCGGAAGCCGCAGAAGGTAACAGACCACTAGGAGTTCCTGGAAGTGCTTCAGCTGAGTGGCCACATCTGCCGAGAGAGGACGATTTTGTAGAATCTCAGCTCCAAGCGCTTGGACTTGTTGGTAAGCTGCAGGAGGGGACATGGACTGGCGAGCAAAGAGATCCGCATAGAGAGTATAGATGCGAGACGTTTGTCCCCCTTTTGAGTAGAGAGCGGCCAAGTGATTCCAAGCTTGTTTTACTGTCTCATCGTGACGGATGACAGGAAGACATTCATCAGACAGGCTGTTCGCCAGCCAAGTACGAACCAGCGCATCATTCGCATCCCAGTCAGAAAACTGGGCAGAGTCCGCAGGCGGAGGGTCATCGGTAAGATGATGACGCTTGCGTTGAGAGCGGAGAAGAAAAGTGAATGAGACACTCCAGTCGGGATAATTGGGCCCCAAAAGCTTAGAGACGGTGCCAAGATTCCTGAAGCAGGAGGAGGAGGAGGCGGCGGTGGGACAACGATAGTAGACGAGGTGGAGCCATCAGAATTGGTCATCCTGAAGAGAGGTCGCGCGGTTTAAGAAGGGAAACCGGGCGGGAAGAAAAAGAAGCCGCGCGGATAGAGAGAGCGAGAAGACCGCGCGAACAAAAAGCAAACCGCGGCGGGCAGAGAGGCCTCCTAAACAAGGCAGAACTCGCGCGAACAGAGAGAAATCGCGCGGATAGGAAGAAAAAGATCTGCAGCGGTCACGATGTCAGACACCAGCGGCCAGAGAAGCCACGACCAAGCCGCAGAACCAAACAGAGGGAGAGAAGTCGGGCGGCTAGCAGACAGACCGCGCGAACAGAAGAGGAGGATAGAAGAATTCACTGGAGAGGAGAGCTCGCGCGAGCTGAAAGACAGACCGCGGGTAGGGGGCAGAGGTCGCACAGACAGAAGAGAACACAATCAGGAGGACTAGATCGGGTCCTCTGATACCATGTAAGAAACGAACTAGAAACAAGCCGGAACGGGTATAACTGAAATTTTATTATCAGAAAAAGGTATGTATTACAAAGGTATGGCCTCCCTTATATAGAATGGAGGAGATGGGAGAGAATACAAATACCCAATGTGGGACTAAAAATACAAAAGACAACATCTACAAAGTTAACCGCCAAACCACCAAGCAGACCGCCAAACCGTGCGGTTAGTAGGAACTAACCGCCCGGTCACTACCAGAGAACACTCAGCCGACCATCAAGATCCCAGAGACTAGCCGGCAGACCGCCTGGCTACCAAACCGCCAGACCGCCAGACTGCCCGGCTACCAAACCGCCAGATTAGCCGGGCTGACCGCCCGGCTACCAGACCGCCAGTTCTAGCCGCCTGTCCGCCCAGGTCTATACAGCAACAACAACTAAGTGTTATACTTGCAGATGAAGACCTATCCAACATATAATCAACACTGGTATCTGGATAGTGGTTGCTCCAAGCACATGACAGGCAGCAAGGACAACTTAATTGACTATAAGTCCAAGTTGGGACCAAAGGTCATCTTTGGTGATTCAAATTGTGTCCAAACAGAGGGCTATGTCAAAATCAGGATTGGAGCAGTAACTTTCAAGAAAGTTCCATATGTCAGTGGACTGAAGCACAATCTCATATCCATAAGCAAACTCTGTGATGAAGGTTATCAGGTATCATTCAACTCTGAATCCTATACCATTACCTCAAGAGAAAAAAAACCAGTTTTAATTGGTAGTAGACAAGGAAATATACAGTTAGTTAATTTCCAGTCCATTACTTCAGATATATGTCTGCTTAACTTAGTTAGTAGTCAAAATGACTTATAGCATAAGAGATTAGGACATGTAAATCTAAAAAACATTGCTAGGTTATCTAAGGACAACCTTGTGAGAGGCTTACCTTCTGGACCCTACAAGAAGGAAGGTCTCTGCAGGGCTGTTCAACTAGGCAAGCAAACAAAATTTAGTTTTAAATCCATTAATAATAGTGATTCACCTAGGATTTTGTACTTACTACATATGGACCTTTTTGGACCTATTGATGTATAAAGCCTAGGAGGGAAGTCTTATACCTTAGTGGTTGTAGATGACTTCTCCAGATTCACTTGGGTTTTCTTTTTGAGAGTAAAGTCAGATACTTTTCAAGTTCTTATAGATTTTCTCAAGAACATACAGATTGAGTATTCTACTCAAGTTACATTGATCAAAAGTGATCAAGGCACTGAGTTTGAGTCTCTTCTTATGCTAGAGTTCTGTAGGAAAGAAGGTATAAGACACTGCTTCTCAGCTCCTAGAACTCCTCAACAAAATGGGGTAGCTGAAAGGAAAAATAGAGCACTCATTGAAGCTGCAGGCACATTACTTGTAGATGTTTACATGCCCCTATCCTACTGGGTAGAGGCAGTGAGCACATCAAACTATGTACTGAACAGAAGCTTGATACACAAACTAAAACATAAGACCCCCTATGAATTGCTCAATGGGAAGAAACCAATAATTAACTATTTTAAAGTTTTTGGTTGTGTATGCTATATACATAATAATGACAAAAAGCACATTAGAAAGTTTGAAGCAAAGGCTGCAGTGGGAATTTTTCTAGGATATTCCCAAGTCAGCAAAGCTTATAGGGTTTTTAATAAATCCACATTGAAAATAGAAGAATCCATTCATGTTATATTTGATGAGACTAACATGTTTTACAAGGAGAAAGAAATTTCTACCAGAAACCTCCTGCAGGTAAACAACTTGTGTGAGAAATTGGATGAATTGAAATTTACATCCCAGCCTTCTCAACAAGCCAATGAAGAAAGTGATGAAGAAAATCTGGATGCAGTTGAACCCTCCACAACAGCAGAAGTAATTCCACAAGAGGAATCCTTCCAAAATGTTATTGTTGAACCAACTCCACCCACTGATCTTGTCACACTGAGGGATCATCCAAGATCCCAAGTGATTGGAGACATAACAGTAGGTGTACATACAAGGCATCAACTTAACCAGGACTTGATGCATGCCTGTTTCCTCTCTCAAATTGAGCCTCAATCCATATCTGATGCAGAGCAAAATCCCCACTGGATCATCGCAATGCAAGAAGAGCTCAATCAATTTGATAGATGAAGGGTTTGGGATTTGGTTCCAAGACCAAAAGAGTACCCAGTCATTGGAACAAACATGGGTATTCAGAAATAAGCTTGATACCGAAGGTGTGATTGTGAGGAACAAGGCTAGGCTTGTTGCTCAAGGATATAGACAAGAGGAGGGGATTGACTATGATCAAACCTTTTCTCTAGTTGCCAGGCTAGAAGCAATTAGGATATTTCTGGCCTATACTTCATTCAAAAAGTTTAAAGTCTATCAAATGGATATGAAGAGTGCCTTCTTGAATGGGGAACTTAAAGAAGAGGTTTATGTTGAACAGCCTCCAGGTTTTATTTCTCCAACTCATCCCTCTTTTGTGTTTAAGTTGCACAAGGCTCTCTATGGTTTAAAGCAAGCTCAAAGAGCTTGGTATGAGACCCTAGCCAGCTTTCTATTAGAGCATGGTTTTTTAAGAGGCATAGTTGATAGGACTTTATTTACCAAATTGCATCATGATAAAATACTGTTAGTACAAATATATGTAGATGATATAATATTTGGCTCTACTAATCCCAAATTATGCAAGAGATTTTCTTATCTAATGCATAAAGATTTGAGATGAGTAGCATGAGTGAGCTTTCCTACTTACTTGGTCTCCAAGTGAAGCAGCTCCCTGATAGCATCTTCATTTCCCAGGCTAAATATGCCAAAGAGCTCATAAAGAAGTTTGGGATGGCTGAAGCCTCTGCAAAGAAAACACCCATGCCTACAAATATTGTACTAGACTCTGATGCACATGAGAAACCTATGGATCAGAAACTATATTGGGGCATTGTTGGATCCCTACTTTACCTTACAGCAAGCAGACCTAATATTATGTTTGCTACATGCCTTTGTGCTAGGTTCCAGGTGAACCCTAAAGAATCTCTTCTAGTTTTTCTAAAAAGAATTTTTAGATATATAAAGGGTTGTCCTAGTCTAGGTCTCTGGTATCCTACTAAGTCAGAGTTTGAGTTAACTTGATACTCAGATGCTGACTTTGCTGGATGCTGAGTGGACAGAAAAAGTACTTCAGGAACTTGTCAGTTCCTTGGTATGAGATTAGTGTCTTGGTTTTGCAAGAAGTAGTCATCTGTGTCTACTTCTACTGTTGAAGCAGAATATATTGCAGTTGGAAGTTGCTGTTCCCAAATGCTGTGGATTCAAAACCAACTACTGGACTATGGTCTCAACTTAAATAATTCAACACTACTATGTGATAACATAAGTGCTATAGCCATAACACAAAATCCAGTTCATCACAGCAGAACTAAGAATATAGAAATTAGGCATCATTTCATTAGAGAGTGTGTAGACAAAAATAAAATTAACCTTGTTCATATCTACACTGATTTACAAAGAGCAGTTATCTTCACCAAACCTCTGGATGAAAGAAATCATGTGTTCTTCATAAATCAGTTTGGAATGATATATGGAGAAGAATTAGTTTAATTTTTGTCTGCACTCGACAAATTTTTCAAAGTTCGTCGAACGGAGATCGATAAACTGGGGGAAGTTTGTGAGATAATCATCGAACGAAGATCGACGAACTCTCTATGTGTGAAGTTAGTTTTGTCGAACTGAATTCGACGAACCTACTTAAGAAAACGTTCGTCGAACGAAGATCGACGAAATGTTTTCAACCCTTCAGACTGAGATCGACGAATCATTTAAGTCCAAATTATTTCGTCGCCCTAAGATCGAAGATCTATTTATTTCTCATGGAACAGATTCGGTCGGTTCATATTCAGGAAAACACTATATTTAGGTTTTCTTTGACCTCCATCCCGCGCTTTATGTTCTCTTGCACTTAATCTTCGACTTTTCTTGCAGGTATTCTCATGGCGATTCCCGCAGGCTCTCTTGCAGCGATGAAGTTTGATACAGGATTCGATCTGGATTTCGAATCTTTCCAATACCCTGACCCTGTGTTCGTGAACATTCTGCAAATTCTAGAAGACCAACATCTCAATACTCAGCTATCTACACACATCAAAATCTGTGGAATAGAGATCAAGGAATGGGTCTATACATCTACCTCAGAGGAGAACGTTATGACAAGGACTATCACTGGTAATGCCATCTCCCTCACTCCCGCAGTTTTAACTGAAATATTTGGATTGCATAATGGTGAGGAGGACTTAGAAATTGAAACTGAAGAGTTTGATATAATGCTGAGCCTCATGGGTTATTCAGGAGAAACCCCAAAGAAACTACTTAAAAAGCATTTATCTGCTGAATATAAGTTCCTTGTAGATATTATAGGGAAAGTACTCCTAGGAAAGCACTGTGCACATGATTACATTAACAGGCATCAATTTCTGGTTATGTATGCAAAAGTAAACAAGAAATCCATTAACTGGGCTCAAGTTTTATTTGATCTTATCAAAAAG
Organism: Platanthera zijinensis; assembly: GCA_039513925.1. Lineage (NCBI taxonomy): Eukaryota > Viridiplantae > Streptophyta > Magnoliopsida > Asparagales > Orchidaceae > Platanthera > Platanthera zijinensis. Next base: position 109,097,808 of record CM077083.1, read on the forward strand.
AAGAACAGTAAAAAGGAGGTATGTTTTGGAAGGATCCTAGGGATCTTCCTCAAAGAAAATGCTGTCGGATCCTTGGTCTCTCCGACCATATCCATAAATGCCTCAAAGAGACTTATATGTGATCTTTTTGCCAAGTGGGAGAGGACCATTACAAAGCAAACCAAGGCTCCTTCCTCTTCTACCAGAACTTCTAAAAGTATAAGGGCTATACAAGCCACTACCCACCCCTCTGCAGAGATTCCATCCACCACTCCACCTCCTCCTGATTCTCAAGTTCCATCTCAGCCTCAAGTTCAACAAACCCCAGCCTCCACTTCTATTCTCATACATACCCCCATACCACCAGCTTCTCCAATCCCTCTTCCCCTACACATATTCCATCCAATTCTCCCTCTCCTAGGATTGATACTGTAAGACCCCCTTTTTTTTTCTTTTTAAACCCCCGGGGTCTTAGCCCAGAACTGCCGCTTTGCGGTGGCACCGACTCACGGGAAGGCCGCCACTACAAAACGCCAATTCTGCCAGCCCTTTTCGATCGCAGAACAGTAGCATAATGAAGTAAAAGCAAGTCCACAAAACCACATGTATATAAATAAACCTCCAAAAGGGAGTGTCCACAATAATAATATATCAGAGTACAAAAGGAGGGCTTATGCCCGGTACATCATATCCTCACTATAAGTCACTCGCGGAAGCAAAACTAAAACTAAGCATCACCGTAACTGTCACTGAACCGAGAGCACCCAAGCTAGACTGGCCCATCTCCACCGACTCCGTGCTATACTGGTGCTGCATCTCTGGGTGCTTCTTCCTTTTTGGCCTGCTATCGCCGCCTCGCAATCCACGTCTGCTTCTACATCTTCGGCCTCCTTGCTGCTGAGCTGGTGGGATCCCACCCATCAAGGGACATTTAACCCGTGTATGTCCCGGCTGGTGACTATGGTAACATGGTGGAGGGGTCAACTCTGTCAGAAACTGCAACACCCGGGACCCATCCATATGTTACACCTAAAATGTTCTGGTTTGAAAACCGTTAGTCATAAAGACTAAGCCATATCATCCCCTACCCCTTCCCCCATGGATCCTTGGTACCGAGCGGAGAGGAAGAAAGGGAAGGACATGATGGTAGAGATTAGATCAAAGAAACAGGTGACAGCGGACCTATGCTAGCAATTTTCATAGTAAATATGATAGAAGCAGAAAGTAGGAAGTGTAACCTTAACTTATGCGCGGAAGCGCATAAGCCAAAGGATCTTTTGCAGTGCTCCCATCGTATAAAGTGTCCCATACCACTTATACGTTGGGGTGTCGGTTGTCAAACAGTTAAGAGTAGCAAGTAAGTGAAAGTACAAGAAATATAACCATTGATTTATAGGGATTACCCCTATAGACTAAGGGGTCGTTTTGCAGGGCCTATCGTATAAAACGTCCCATACCATATTATACGATAGGTGGCAATGTTTATGCTATGACATGCAAATATGCTATGAAATGCACAAGGAAGTGCAACACACCCACCGACTCTATGCGCACAGACCTTTAGTTCCCCATGTTCGGGCGCCTAGCTTCATCCCCAGGAACCTCCGTTGTGGCAAACGGAGACAGTGAGTCGCCCCCCCCCCCACTCTTAGGCGGGTAACCACACTACCAAGCCTAGCCCTTCTGTACGCCCTAGAAGAACACCACCTAGAGTATCCACATACTTGTGCTTGCTGTACCCACCAGGCTTTCCTTGGCTAAGTGTCCCACACCGCCGAGTCAACGTACTGCTGTCGGTGTGATCGATCGCCTAGTACCGATGACCCACCACTTTTATGTACATGCAATCATGACAATTATATTTGTACAAGTTCTCCTGTTACCGAGCCTCTAGCTCTCTAGGCTACCAAGCATATACCAAGTCACCGAGCATCCCGCTCCCTGGACTTCCCAATTACAAACCAACCACCATCAATACTAGTAGGCTATTAGACCACGGACCTACTCTACCCATTCCATGCCATTTCTTCTTCCTAAGTGTACAAGTGTAGGTGTGAGGTAGAACTATTAATAGGGTTACTCTTGATCATTTTATTCCTAAGAGTTAAGGTTAACCTTGGACTTCCCGAGGTTTACCCGGTGAAGGGCTCGCAGCGGTACTAGGAGCTATGATGGGGTGAATCCCAAAACTCCCTTTCTAAGGCACTTATTATAATTGATTGGTTCCCTTAACCCATTCCCTTTTCATATTACAGTGGGCTAATCCTAGGGTGACTTTGACTCTTCCTCTTCTCGGGGAGGACGGTCTTTCGTCGAACCCGAACACTACTTATCGCTAGTCAATCTCACACCCTACCCATCCTGACTTCCAATAATGAACTTGATTTAACTCACACTATCCAAACCAGCAATCTACCAAAATTCCATCTCCCCAAGCTCATTACCCACTCTAGTTCGGCTTTTGCAGTTTTTACTAAACGCAAACCATCCTAAGCTTTATGAGGTATACAAGGGGTGGTACTCCCATCTGTCTTCCGATTCCCATATAATATTTACTGAAGGTCTACCATGACCTAATTAGTCTAAATCCAGAAAATAATGATTTTCCTATTTATCGGGCATTTAATTTATTTATTCTAAGATTCCAAATGCCCTAGTATGAACATGAAGTGCACTAATGAGCCAACAATAAATCATCATAAAATCAGTAAAAATCATATAAGGCATTTAAACAGTAATTCCAAATTTTGAGAAATTCCAGAGGTGTTTAGGCCTATATTCCCTAATTTACCATTTTAGGCCACTTTTAGTATATTATGAAGGAAGTACTGAAAATATATATCCAAAAATCCCAAGAAAATTATAGAAGCTATGTAGTGACTTAAACCCCTCATAAACCAAGTACCATAATTTTTCTCCATCAATTGAACTCTGAATTTATTTTAACTCAAGATACTAATTTTCCTAACTTAATGAAGGAGGTACCGTTTTTATCCATCTAAAATTCCAGAGAAAACTACAGCGTGTCTACAATTGTATGAAGCACCCACTGACTAAATTTCATAATTTTCCAATTAATAATTGGGCACTATTTGTATTTTTGACTATATATCACAATTAGTACATTAAAGAATAAAGTACCCAAAATAATCAGATAAAATTTCCAAGAAAATTTCAGAAATTATATCATATTATAAGATTCCTTAATCCAAGATTTCATAATATTCCAGTGAAGAGAAAATTCCATAATCATCAAAATAAATATCCAGGGCACAATTAGAGTTGTAAATAAAGTACTGTATAAATTAAACCAAAAATCTCAAAAAAATTATATTATGTCTACTTGGATCATAAAATCACTTTACCCAAATTTTACTAGATTTGTAGTTCAGTTGATAGCTTAATAATTCAAATAATGGTTGGTGACCTAAACTAGGGTTAGGGTTTGAGGTGGGCAAAATGTCTCCAAATATCATAATATTTTCACCAGAGGACTTAAATAGCTCTATGGTCCTCTCTAACAAATTTCAAGTCAGTCCAAGGTCATTTGACCCCATGACCTTCACAACCCTACAAATCCCCATTAAGGTACCTACCCTAGGGTTCTAGGGCTACCCTACACCAAACCGCTCCAAACTCCCTTGGAGGGTGTGTCATGCCCAAAAAAGTCAGTGACCAAAATATCAGCCCCTGTTGAGGCGATATGGCCACTCAAATACAAAGGGGGTGTTTGATCCTAAATTATCCTATAAGGATCATCCTAGGGTTGGACACAACCCTATTCAGAACATCTCCAAATGAGATGAAATTTTTACCAGAACCCTATGATACACCCAGGGACCACTCATCAAAATTTGGGAGAGTTTGGAAGTCATTTAGCCATCTAATTAAATTATGCTAGGATTATTAAATTTTCCTAAAAACTATATAAACATATTCTCCAAAAATTCTAATTTTTGGATAACACCTAGATATAGGTAAGATTAGGCCACACCCCAAATTTCAAGTCATTTTGATGAGTGGATTGGAGTGGGGAATTTTTCTAAGGTCAAGACAGCCCTATGGATAGACCTCACCAAAAATGGTGCTGTGGTCTAACCAAAACTCCAAATCGAGTGAAATCAATTTTGAATTAAACTAGACTTCAAGGGCTACATTTTCTATGTTGACCACTTTTTATGTTTCAGCACCTAAGGGCTATAATTTTCAGTTTACATCTAGTGCACAGTAAATGGAATTAATTCCTAATTATACAATATATAATATAATAAAATAACACTGTTCATCTTCTTCTTTACCCGAACCAGCAATTAAAATGGCTTAAAACCTGTAGCTTTTACAAAGCTATTTCTCGGCCACCCAGCCATCTCCCTAGTCAGCCACCATTTATTTTTTGAAAAACATTGAAAAACTCACTCAATCTTGCTCCTTTGAGCTCGACATCTCTCCTAAGTAATTTCTAAGATCTATCCATAGAATAAAGAGTAGAGGAGGACCTTATTCATGGTTTGACGGCGAGATGAACGACGGTTGGCATGGCGTGGTGGTGGCGTTGCTGAACTTCTCCTACAACAAGGTACAAGGCTTCAATCCATTGGTCAAGAGAGTAAACCTCTCATCCTGCTCTAATGGGGCTTTTATAGATCATCAAGTGGGGAGGGTAAAGGGTAAAGCCTTAATGGACATGAATGTTCTCCCCTTAATGGTGTTTCGATTATGGTAGGGGAAGTTGAAACGCTGAAAAACGAAGAGGTGTTTGCCAGGTGGTGATTTCCTATTGGACCAACACTTCCTCCTTTTATTATATAATTACAGAAGGAAAACGACCCATAATTACTCCTGGTGTAACTTCCCACACCAGCATTTATTACCACGCGTGTTAGAATAATTTCGGGCCTGAACCGTCGTTTCGGTCAATGTCACAGGCATGACACATAGGTCACGGGCGTGACAGGCCCGGGTGGCCAATTATGGGTTCGACGACCGTCGAACTGAGGTCGACGATCTTCGAAGGGTGGTCATGCCCTAGGTCACGGGTGTGCCACATGGGTCATAGGCATGACAGGGTCATGAGGCAAATTCCGCGCTCGGCGATCGTCACGCTGAGATCGACGATCGCCGAAGGGGGTCACGCACTTGGTCACGGGCGTGACACCTGGGTCACGGGCGTGACAGAGCCGGGTTGAAAATTCTGCGCCCGATGATCGTCTCCCTGAGATCGACGATCGTCGAAGGAGTCACGCCCTAGGTCATGGGTGTGACGGGTCGGTCACGGGCGTGACCAACCCGTGACCTGAAATCTTGGTCGATTTAATTCAATTTTTGGGCTTCCTAGGGTTCTGTCACAACCAACCGACTCCTAGGGGTCTAGCCGGAAAGGGGATGTTACAAATCCCAATAAACAAAACAAAGATTTCGTCCCCGAAATCAAGGTTAAGCCTACGGTACTCTAATCTGGAAAAGAAGCTTGTAACATCCCATGAGAATTGAAAGATTACTTCTCTACGTTAAGTTTGCTGTGTGCAGTTTTGATTCCAAAACCAGTTCGTCCAATTGATATGGTGTATATCCCAATAAACAAAGGATTAGCCCCTATTCTTGAAATTTCAGTCTTATTAGTTTAAAATAGGAACGAAAATTGATTGTCCAGAGGGGTTGTGAGGTATACCTGACTGAAAAGTCCCGGTTATTTTTGCCGCATCACGTCCTGTGGCTCCCATGTATGCTCCTCCTGCCCATGATTGTTCCACAGAACCTTGAATAGTGGAACCTTCTTCCGTTGCAAGACCCGCACTGCCATGTCTTCGATCCCGATCGGCTCCAAATGAACTGACCAGTCAGAAGCTACCGTTCCATCGGTGGTAAAAATCTGCTGCTCCGGGCGCAGTAGAGCCCTCCTAAGCGAAGAAACGTGGAATATGCCGTGCAGAGATGCCAGCTCTGGTGGCAACTCCAGCCTATAAGCTAGGGCACCGATCTGCTCCTGGATCCTGTAAGGGCCCATATACCTAGGGCTAAGCTTCCTCCTCCGACCATGCACCTGTGAAACTCCATGCATGGGCCGGATCATCAAAACACTCGGTCCCCCACCTGATATCCACCTGATGATGTCGGGTGTCATAATACTTAGTCTGTCTGCTCTGCGCTTCTAACATCCTGTCTCCGATTGGTCTCATCTGAGCCTCGGCGTCTTCGACAAAATCCGATCCCAATGCCTTCGGATCCTCGTCTTGAATCCAAGAGAGCGGGGTCCTTCATCTCCTTCCATACGAGGCTTCGTAAGGCACCATCCTGATCCGGGACTGGTAGTTGTTGTTATAGGAGAAGTTGATCAAGGGTAGGAGCTTCTCCCATGGTTCCCCGTGGCCCAAAATGCATAGCCTCAGAAGGTCTTCCAGCATCCGATCGGGGAAGTCCATGAATAAAATCCATCGCGATGTCCTTAAATTTCCACTCCGGGGGTACATCATCCTTCTGATGATACAACCTAGCGATTAAATCTTTACCTTCTCAGATATCCCGAATCTTGTTACCCATCACCTAATTTCACGTGATAACAGTTAATTCTCGTAATTATTCCGTCTTATTACCATGTCATTGTCTTGGTAACGCTACGGGTAATCATTCCAACCATGTTTGTTACGCCACTTTGCCAAACTAGGTCCAAGGGAACCCAAGCCAATACTAGTTTGCCCAATAAACAAAAGTTTAGCCCCCAATAAACAAAAGATCAGCCCCTACCTATCTTGGGCTAAGTATCTTTGATATTATCCTGTTACATTTGTCCTAGCTGGGTGCACAATCCCTAGGGCATCAATCTTCGACTTGGGGTTCCATCCTGAAACTCGTTAATATACTCCATACTTTAAACTCTCTGAGTCACATCTACGACAATCTTATCCGGGTCAAAATGTTCCCAATCCCAAATGGGTATCTTCCGAACTCGAATTCCTATCCGACCCTCAGTGTCTGTCTCGGTGGTTGCCTCTAGGTAATTTTATTACCTGTATTGAGGGTTAAGACTACTTGTCTTTTACCATTCTGCTAATGTATTGTTGGTCTCAATTCTCCTTAAAGTAGTCTACCGCTTTGAGTAATCCTTGATTGGGATAGTAGGGACACCTGAGTTTACGTCTTAGGTAGTCATCCTCGTGCTAAACTCCTCCTTTATTCTCATTGGGTATCTCTGCACCTTAACCAAGTTCATACCCATGGTCTATTTTGAACTAGGGCATACAATAAATTATCATGGTTAGTCACGAGTCCTAGTTGGTTGAGTCTAAGTCATTGGTTAGAGGATGATAAGACGAGATCTTCGCAGCCGGAGATGTTCCCTGCTGGGGGCAGGGTAGGTCACAGACTATAAAGAAGGATTCCAATTAATGATGAAGTGGACTTTTACATGTGATTTCCCTTATGGGCACACCACTGCTTCCGCTGCTTATTTTGTCCCCAAACTAAACTCGAGCGGGGGTGACCCAGGGTTAGTGGACTGCTACTTTTCCGATCGAGGTTTCCTCTGATACCACTTGTAAGACCCCCTTTTTTTCTTTTTAAACCCCCGGGGTCTTAGCCCAGAACTGCCGCTTTGCGGTGGCACCGACTCACGGGAAGGCCGCCACTACAAAATGCCAATTCTGCCGGCCCTTTTCGATCGCAAAACAGTAGCATAATGAAGTAAAAGCAAGTCCACAAAACAACATGTATATAAATAAACCTCCAAAAGGGAGTGTCCACAATAATAATATATCATAGTACAAAAGGAGGGCTTATGCCCGGTACATCATATCCTCACTACAAGTCACTCGCGGAAGCAAAACTAAAACTATGTGTCACCGTAACTGTCACTGAACCGAGAGCACCCAAGCTAGATTAGCCCATCTCCACCGACTCCGTGCTCTGCTGGTGCTGCATCTCTGGGTGCTTCTTCCTTTTTGGCCTGCCGTCGACGCCTCACAATCCATGTCTGCGTCTATGTCTTCGGCCTCCTAGCTGCTGAGCTGGTGGGATCCCACCCATCAAGGGGCATTTAACCCGTGTATGTCTCGGCTAGTGACAATGGTAGCACGGTCGCGGGGTCAACTCTGTCAGAAACTGCAATACCCGGGACCCTTCCATATGGTACACCTAAAATGTTGTAGTTCGAAAACCGTTAGTCATAAAGACTAAGCCCTATCATCCCCTACCCCTTCCCCCATGGCTCCTAGGTACCGAGCGGAGAGGAAGAAAGGGAAGGGCATGATGGTGGAGATTAGATCAAAGAAACAGGTGACAGCGGATCTATGCTAGCAATTTCCATAGTAAATATGATAGAAGCAGAAAGTAGGAAGTATAACCTTAACTTATGCGCGGAAGCGCATAAGCCAAAGGATCTTTTGCAGGGCTCCCATCGTATAAAGTGTCCCATACCACTTATACGTTGGGGTGTCGGTTGTCAAATAGTTAAGAGTAGCAAGTAAGTGAAAGTACAAGAAATATAACCATTGATTTATAGGGATTACCCCTATAGACCAAGGGGTCATATTGCATGGCCTATCGTATAAAACGTCCCATACCATCTTATACGATAGGTGGCAATGTTTATGCTATGACATGCAAATATGCTATGAAATGCACAAGCAAGTGTAACACACCCACCGACTCTATGCGCACAGACCTTTAGTTCCCCATGTTCGGGCGGCTAGCTTCACCCCCAGGAACCTCCGTTGTGGCAAACGGAGACAGTGAGTCGGGCCCCCCACTCCTAGGCGGGTAACCACACTACCAGGACTAGCCCTTCCGTACGCCCCTAGAAGAACACCACCTAGAGTATTCACGTACTTGTGTTGGTTGTACCCACCAGGCTTTCCTTGGGTAAGTGTCCCATACCGCCGAGTCAACGTACTGCTGTCGGTGTGATCGATCGCCTAGTACCGATGACCCACCACTTTTATGCACATGCAATCATGACAATTATATTTGTACAAGTTCTCCTGTTACCGAGCCTCCAGCTCTCTAGGCTACCAAGCATATACCAAGTCCCCGAGCATCCCGCTCCCTGGACTTCCCAATTACAAACCAACCACCATCAATACTAGTAGGCCCTTAGACCACGGACCTACTCTACCCATTCCATGCCATTTCTTCTTCCTAAGTGTACAAGTGTAGGTGTGAGGTAGAACTATTAATAGGGTTACTCTTGATCATTTTATTCCTAAGAGTCTAAGGTTAACCTTGGACTTCCCGAGGTTTACCCGGTGAAGAGCTCGCAGCGGTACTAGGAGCTATGATTGGGTGAATCCCAAAACTCCCTTTCCAAGGCACTTATTATAATTGATTGGTTCCCTTAACCCATTCCCTTTTCATATTACAGTGGGCTAATCCTAGGGTGACTTTGACTCTTCCTCTTCTCGGGGAGGATGGTCTTCCGTCGAACCCGAACACTACTTATCGCTAGTCAATCTCACACCCTACCCATCCTGACTTCCAATAATGAACTTGATTTAACTCACACTATCCAAACCAGCAATCTACCAAAATTCCATCTCCCCAAGCTCATTACCCACTCTAGTTCGGCTTCTGCAGTTTTTACTAAACGCAGACAATCCTAAGCTTTATGAGGTATGCAAGGGGTGGTACTCCCATCTATCTTCTGATTCCCATATAATATTTACTGAAAGTCTACCATGACCTAATTAGTCTAAATCCAGAAAATAATGATTTTCCTACTTATCAGGCATTTAATTTATTTATTCTAAGATTCCAAATGCCCTAGTATGAACATGAAGTGCACTAATGAGCCAACAATAAATCATCATAAAATCTGTAAAAATCATATAAGGCATTTAAACAGTAATTCCAAATTTTGAGAAATTCTAGAGGTGTTTAGGCCTATATTCCCTAATTTACCATTTGAGGCCACTTTTTGTATATTATGAAGGAAGTACTGAAAATATATATCCAAAAATCCCAAGAAAATTATAGAAGCTATGTAGTGACCTAAAACCATCATAAACCAAGTACCATAATTTTTCTCAATCAATTAAACTCTGAATTTATTTTAACTCAAGATACTAATTTTCCTAACTTAATGAAGGAGGTACTGTTTTTAGCCATCTAAAATTCCAGAGAAAATTACAGGGTGTCTATCATAGTATGAAACACCCACTGACCAATTTTCATAATTTTCCAATTAATAATTGGGCACTATTTGTATTTTTGACTATATATCACAATTAGTACATAAAAGAATAAAGTACCCAAAATAATCAGATAAAATTTCCAAGAAAATTACAGAAATTATATCATGCTATAAGATCCCCTAATCCAAGATTTCATAATATTCCAAAAAATTTCATAATGATCAAAATAAATATTCAGGGCACAATTAGAGTTGTAAATAAAGTAATGTATAAATTAAACCAAAAATCTCAACAAAATTATATTATGTCTACTTGGACCATAAAATCACTCTACCCAAATTTTACTAGATTTGTAGTTCAGTTGATAGCTTAATAATTCAAATAAAGGTTGGTGTCCTAAACTAGGGTTAGGGTTTGAGGTGGGCTAAATGTCTCCAAATACCATAATATTTTCACCAGAGGACTCAAATAGCTCTATGGTCCTCTCCACCAAATTTCAAGTCAGTCCAAGGTCATTTGACCTCATGACCTTCACAACCCTACAAATCCCCATTAAGGTACCTACCCTAGGGTTCTAGGGCTACCCTACACCAAACCACTCCAAACTCCCTTGGAGGGTGTGTCATGCCCAAAAACATCAGTGACCAAAATATCAGCCCCTATTGAGGCGATATGGCCACTCAAATACCAAGGGGGTGTTTGATCCTAAATTATCCTATAAGGATCATCCTAGGGTTGGACACAACCCTATTCAGAACATCTTCAAATGAGATGAAATTTTTACCAGAACCCTATGTTACACCCAGGGACCACTCACCAAAATTTGGGAGGGTTTGGAAGTCATTTAGCCATCTAATTAAATTATACTAGGATTATTAAATTTTCCTAAAAACTATAGAAAAACATTCTCCAAAAATTCTCATTTTTGGATAGCACCTAGATATAGGTAAGATTAGGCCACACACTAAATTTCAAGTCATTTTGATGACTGGATTGGAGTGGGGAATTTTTCTAAGGTCAAGACAGCCCTATGGATAGACCTCACCAAAAAGGGTGTTGTGGTCTAACCAAAACTCCAAATCGAGTGATAATAATTTTGACGTAAACTAGACTTCAAGGGCTACATTTTCTATGTTAACCACTTTTATGTTTCAGCACCTACGGGCTATAATTTTCAGTTTACATCTAGTGCACAGTAAATGGAATTAATTCCTAATTATACAATATATAATATAATAAAAAAACACTGTTCATCTTCTTCTTTACCCGATCCAGCAATTAAAATGGCTTAAAACCAGTAGCATTTCCAAAGCTATTTCCCGGCCACCCAGCCATCTCCCTGGTCGGCCACCACCACCACCACCTCTGTTGAGGTGAGGGCTACCGTCGGGCGGCGGCACGGCCGCCGGAGAGGCGGTTTCCGGCGAACCCGACCACCATTTATTTTTTGAAAAACATGGAAAAACTCACTCAATCTTGCTCCTTTGAGCTCGACATTTCTCCTAAGTAATTTCTAAGATCTATCCATAGAAGAAAGAGTAGAGGAGGACCTTATTCAAGGTTTGACGGCGAGATGAACGACGGTTGACATGGCGCGGTGGTGGCGTTGCTGAACTTCTCCTACAGCAAGGTACAAAGCTTCAATCCGTTGGTCAAGAGAGTAAACCTCTCATCCTGCTCTAATGGGGCTTTTATAGATCATCAAGTGAGGAGGGTAAAGGGTAAAGCCTTAATGGCCATGAATGTTGTCCCCTTAATGGTGTTTCGGTTATGGTAGGGGCAGTTGAAACGCTGGAAAACGAAGAGGTGTTTGCTAGGTGGTGATTTCCTATTGGACCAACACTTCCTCCTTTTATTATATAATTACAGAAGGAAAACATCCCATAATTACTCCTGGTGTAACTTCCCACACCAGCATTTATTACCATGCGTGTTAGAATAATTTCGGGCCTGAACCATCGTTTCGGTCAATGTCACGGGCGTGACACATAGGTCACGGGCGTGACAGGCCCGGGTGGCCAATTATGGGTTCGACGACCGTCGAACTGAGGTCGACGATCGTTGAAGGGTGGTCACGCCCTAGGTCACGGGCGTGACACATGGGTTACGCGCGTGACAGGGTCATGAGGCAAATTCCGCGCTCGACGATCGTCGTGCTGAGATTGACGATCGCCGAAGGGGGTCACGCCCTTGGTCACGGGCGTGACACCTGGGTCACGGGCGTGACAGGGCCGGGTTGAAAATTCTGCGCCCGACGATCGTCTCCCTGAGATCGACGATCGTCGAAGGAGTCACGCCCTAGGTCACAGGCATGACGGGTCGGTCACGGGCGTGACCAACCCGTGACCCGAAATCTTGGTCGATTTATTTCAATTTTTGGGCTTCCTAGGGTTCTATCACAACCAAACGACTCCTAGGGGTCTAGCCGGAAATGGGATGTTACAGATACACCCATCCCTACTCCTTCCCAATCTCCTTTTGCATCTCATCTTTCCTATATCCCCCTCTCCACTCTCTCTTCAATCCCATCCTTCAATCTACTGTCATCTCCTCTGAACACTCCTTCTCCTTAACAATCCACTAAACAGGACCCCCTTCCAGAAACCTCCAATCAACCATCTCCTCCAGCAACTATCTTCACTACCTCTATCCCTTCTTAGCCACCTCCTGCCCAAACATCTGGCTCCACATCTTTGAATCCCTCTATCATTCAACCTCTTCTTTAGCTACTCAAGCCCATCCTCAAAACCATCATTGTAGAGGCTATTTCACCTCTGTTTATCTCCATATCCTCTCTTTCTGCTCAAATCTCTACCCTCACCTCTACCCTCTCTTCATCTGGGGCCTGGCTTCAGTACATATTGAAACCAGGCAGGGGGAGATAATTAATAATGAAGTAGCAACGGTAGCACTAACAACAGCAGCAGGAACAAATGGTGATATTATACTTAGTGATGTAGTAGCAACAACAGCAACAACAACAGCAGCAGGACCAAATGTTTATATGGAACCATGTTTTTCTACAGTTTCTTGATACTGATATGGAATCAGCTAATATAGAGATAACTGATTCAGGAGCAGATGTAGATAATCAGTGTACAGATATTATAGTATCCAATGCTCAAGAGACCAGCTTGCAAGAAGTTCTTCCTGGAAGGGTGTACTTCATTAAATCTAAAGTAAATCTACATAATCTGGTGAAAATTTTTGGATCCTATATTCAGTTCTGCCTCTCCTCTCCCACTCAATCATCTAGATCAATAGTATGATACACCTCCCCTGCAAATTTAGAAGTGTTAGCCAGTATAAAGGAAAGTCTGATAGCTCCTCCGGCAGTATTATATGAACAAAGATCTAGCCCTCCTGGGCCAACTTATATCATAGATGATAGTCCTATTCCTAGTTTGGATGATCTAATTAATCAGGATATTGCTGTGGAAGCTAAAGCAGCTGAAGCTGAAGTTGTTCTTACTCCAGTCAGCAAAGAAATTCCCAAGGATCTGCTCAGTCAGATTGATGAAATGTATGACAATCCTCAACAATAATCTGATGATGATGATGATGATGATGATTCTGATGATGCTCCTAAGAGGAAGCAAGCCTCAAAGAAAAGGAAAGCTCCACCTCCACTTGCTCCCAAACTTGGAAATACCAATGATACACCATATTACATCCTATAAAACATAACTCCATACAAGGGTATGCCAGCATAGATGTGGCTATCTAAAAATGAACAGAAAGCAAGGAAGAAAAGTAGGAGTTATTCTCCTTCTCTACAAAGGTTCAGAAGAGATCCTCCTCCTCCTCCTCCTCTAGCTACAGGTGCCTAAGGAATATTATCCCAGAGCTCAGAAGGATTCACTAAACCAACTCTCACTAAAACTTATCAGAGACAGGGAAGACCTTCTCATTCTTATGGAGACAGTCAGCATAAACAGAGACATCAATCTTATTCAAGACATCAGTCAGCTCAACCGAGTATTTCTAAGCCAACATTTTCCCCTCCTCCATCTCCTGACAAAGCTAATAGTTTTGAAGTACCTCCAATTCCAGCTTATGATCTTAAAACTAGTCCAATTACAAGAATGCCTAGATTCAAGGAATCTGTGGCTCTCTCTAAAATCAGGCAAGCCAAAGAAAAAGGTCAAGACTCTTCACAGTTCTCTACTAAGTCTAGCTACAGGAAGAAAGAATTTGAAAGATATAAAGTAGGAAAATTATTCAATGCTTATGAATACATGTGTCTACATCCTGAAGTAGTGGTTCCAAGAACTACCTCACAAGTGACTATTGGTGATGCTGATATGACCATGACTATGATGCAAGCTCATGATCCAAACAGGATAATCTAATTTGCTAAGCCTTCTGACTCTCAATAGAACATTTAAATTGTTTATTTTTTGTGCTTACTGTGAACAATCTGGGAAAATAGCCTTATAAAGATACTGATAGCTTATTTATTCTATCAGTTATCTCTATTTTCATGCGATGTTTACTTCTTTTTGTTTTGTGATTCTTCTTTGTTTATTTGAAGTAACCTCACCAAAATAGGGGGAGATTGTTGGAACCCCTAGGTGATTTGGGCTAGGTTTTCTTCTTAGGTTGTGACCCATGTTGTATAGAAGGGTCAAATTTTATGTGTTTCTTAAGTCTAGGCCATGTTCTTAGAGTCAACATATCAAAAGACCAACCTATAACACTACCAAAGACTCAAGACTTATAGAAATCAAGATTTAGAGAAAGAGATCTACATTCGTCGATAGTCATACTCAGCTCGACGAACTCAAACCAAAAACATCTGAGCTAAGCTCGACGGACTCCGTTCTTAGATCGACTAACTCTTTGACACTTAGCGCCATAATTCACTCAAAGCTAAGGCTGACGCAGAGAAAAAAACACTCGGCGCCAGATGTGTTATTCACTCAACACAAAATAGATTGACCAAGTTCTTAGGTCGACTAACTTCACAGTCTCAGGTTGATGAACATAGAGCGCGGAATTAGTCAGTTTATGCACAGCAGTTGATTCACAGAGCTCAGGTCAACGAAAGCTGATCTCAGTTCGATGAATGCTGATCAGAGGTCGACGAAATCTCAGGTCGACGAAAGCTGATTAGAGGTCGACGAAAGCTGATCTCAGGTCGACGAAAACTTTAAGACATTTTGTTATTTATTCTTTCTCTTTCTGTCTCATCATTTTAATTTTTATAGGCTATTAATTCTCTTGTAAATCAATGCACTTATATTCTCTGAATAGAGCCATTACTGGCAGCATTGATTGCTAACATCCACCATGGAATTAATTGCTTATATCTCGGGACAGATATAGAATAAAATAATTGACAGCATTCTTGCCATTTTCTCGTTCCAAAGATTTCGGTTGAACATTTTTTGTAGAATTTCTTTTGAATTCGACCAAGTTGAGTGATCTAATACACATCTCCCTGCCAATAAAACTAGATTACACAGAAGAGCATAGATTGATCATCACTTTGAGTCACAGCAAAGAAAATGTCCAGAAGTGCAGTGAAAAACAACTCTTAGAAAAATCAACTACTCTCAAGAGAAGAAGAAAGAACAATCATAACCATTAAGAGTCTTTCTTTCTTTCTCTCCCTCTTTGTTTTAAGGGATCTCAAGTGACAGAAACTTTCTAATCAGTCAAGGATCTCTGAAAAGCTGAAGGCCTATACCCTTGAACAAAGTTTCCACTCCTGAACCATTAAAGATCTCAGGGAGAGCTTTGACAACAAATAAGAATCCACACAGACTTCTCATTTTGATTTGAGAAAAGAAGACTTACATCACTCTCTCATTCCAACCTCTGTACAGGGTTTTAATTCCCTTAAAAATTATTCCTGTTGCAAGTCTCCTTCCAAAAGAGTTGTGGTTTGGTTTTTTAGCACCTGATCAACAGCTCATTGGTGACAGTCACCTGATAAAAACCTGTAGTGGATTCCTACAAAGGGTGGTAGAAGAGTGGATGTACCCAGTTTGGGGAACAACTATAAATTTCTTGTGTTGTCTGGTTGCTCTTTCTTTTCTGCTCTTGTTGTGGCTGTGTTAGTTAGATATTCTATGATCTTTAATTTACTTTAATCTATGTTAGTTAGATATAGTTGTTAAAGGTAAAGATAGTACACTGTTAGAACAAAGAAAATTATAAAAACACACAGACATACTTTATTCCCCCCCCCCCCCTCTATAGTATATCAGATCTAAGCCTAACTTTCATAACCATCATAGTTTCAGTTTGAATTTTGAATGGAGGAGATGGAGTGGTGTAGACTATATATAGTCATGGTTATGAAGGATATTATAATGTTGATGAAAAATTGAAACTTGAATTCAAAATTTGAATTCCCCCCTTACCTCTCTCTTCCCCCTTAGGCAAATTCGGCCCTCCTCTTTCTCCTTCCCTCTCTTGGCTGTCGACCTCCTACTATCCGCCTCTTGGTGGTTCGACCAACCTCTCCTTCCCCTCCTCCTCCTCCTCTTCGTGAGAATCACCACCTCTACCTCTCCTTCCTTCTACTCCAAGAATTTCGACCAACCTCCTATCCACCACCCTCTCTTTTCCCTTCCAAAATTTCGTCCACCAAGTTTCCCTCTCTCCAAGTGTTTTGCAAAAGGAAGAAGAATGGCTCGCGTATTCATCGTCCAGTGCAGAGATTGATTTAACCACCGTCATGAGCGCTTCCTCCACTCATCTTGTGGACAGATTTTTCTTTGGATTTGGGTAATGAATTCTAAACCAACTCTTTGTGTGCTTCTTCTATATATTTGTGAGAATTGGTGGAATTAGAAGGCTAGTAAGTTGTCCTGATTTATATTGAAATTTGTGCTTAATTAAATCTGATTTTTAAGCGTGTTTTCTTTTGAATATTTTCGAATAAATAGGATCGGTAGATCTCATGAACGCTTGTAGAAATCAGTTTCCTTAATTTTGATTTTTTTTTGTGTTCAAGTGATTTGGCAACCCTCGTATTAAATTAATTTGGGATTGAATTTTGGACTTTTTTAAATCGCTATTTTAGTCTCGATCATCGCGTGTTTATTTTGTGAACACGTGCAGATAATTTTTAATTTGAATTGCTAATTGTCCGGATCGAGTAGGTCATTTTCACTTGAGCGAACAATGGCATATAGCTCTTGTTCAATTTGTATAAGGGGTAGCGACCCTTTGTGTTGTTTGATATGAAAACTGTGACATTAATTGCTTGAGTAATCGATAGTGTTAATTAGAGAAACCACTCGCTACGATTTAATTTAATTACCGAACCTTAGAATGCGTAGTAAAATCCGTCGAAACCATTAGCCTGCATCGAATTGGAATCAGAGGAAGGTTCACGTCAATTTCCTAATTGGCACCCTCCCCCCTTTTTTGCTTAGTATGCCATCACGCACTTGCATGTTTCTTTTGCCAAAATAATAAAACAATTTTTTTTTGTCTGCAAATAACGGCCTATATTTTTATTTTTCTACAAAAAAAATAAAAAAAAAATTATTTAATAATCTATATAATATTTCCAGCAAGAAAGTAAAAATACTTTATTTATTACCCTAGTTGCAAAGCGGGAACAATTTCGTCTTTCCTAGAGTTTAGTGGGACAGGTTCATTTTTCATTGTTTGTGCACAAAGTCCGGGTAGATTTTCCACAAGTTCTCACTTATATGACCTATGACGTTAATGTTTCCCGATTAAAATCTTCTGATTCCATGTCGAACATTAGTAAACAAGTTTATTCACCCATAGTGGATGAGATTTTGGACTTGATTAGGCAACTAATGCCCCCTATCCTTGCCATCCTACCCTAGGAATTCCAACCGTCCCCACACTATTCCTCGCACAAAGAGTGAGATACCCACATTTGATGGTTATCCGAATTCTCAAAATTTTAGGGACTGGCTTAAGTGGGTAGAACTTTATTTTTGATGTCTTAAATTTCAAGGTAGCTAACAACCTAGGGGGTGAATAGGTCTGCTTAGGTCTTTTGAGAGTTTTTTTAAATCACTTGATTGTTTATTTAAGCTTTCAGCTTCTAGTAATCTAGATCTTGTCCTTAACACCTATAATTAAGAAAACAAAGGCAAACACAAAAATGCACACAAGTATTTTATAGTGGTTCCTCAAAATTATGGGTACATCAACTCTCCTCTCATCTTACTAACTTCCTGTTTGTCAAGGCACTTCTCAAAACCAATGCTCCAAGGAGCTTACACCAAAGATCCCTCAGGATCTCTCAGTCTCCTCCAATACTTACATCTCAGCCACAAACGCCTCCACTAAGTAATACAAGTATCACCTACCTCAGGCACTTAAGCCCTACCACTCAGGCAATGGTGGATAGCCCAACCTCAGAGCAAGTTTGCTCCTACAGCTCAGAGAGTTACACTCTCCTATCGTTCAGGCAATACTGCCCAACTTCTCAGTGAGAAACACTCACCTACATTAGAGGGATTCACTCTCATACAGCTCAGGCAAATTTTCCCTACCTCAGACCCAAAGGTCCTATAACTCAGATCCAAAAGGATCCTACAAAGAGAAATAGTTTAATTAACTTTGACACATAGAAATTTCTCTGTGTTAACCACTTGAACAGAAAACTTTTTGCTCCTACTCTCCTCACAGTAGGGAAAGAATTTGCTGGAGGAACTCAGAAGAAAATTTCTGAACTAGCTATTGAAGGCTAAAGATCTTTTGATCTTGAGTCTCAAACAGCCCACTGAACCTGCCAAAAGATGAAGGTTCTTCTTTCTTCAGAATAGATTCTGAATCTGTTGTGGAAGTTGGAGACTTGCACAACCAACTTAACTTTTCATGCTAGAGAGCTTTAAGCTTTTTCACTAGCAGCAATGGAGAGGAAGATGAAGACGACTTAACTCCTTTTTGAATAAAGTATGCCCTAAATTTTTTTTTGTCCTGCCCCTATCTCTTCCGTTTGTAGTTCGATGATAAACGGCTTTTAGAGATCGGTTGGCCCCATCTACAGCTTCAAGCCGCGCCTTGCTTTAACGGAAGAAGACGTATAGTAGCTTCACGATAAGTTTTGTCATGTAGTGTAGCTTCCCCGTGGCTAATTTGACCTTAGTTGACTTTGTCAATTTTGCTGACATCAGCACCTGTGGACTTTGCCAAAATAAAGCATCAGAGAATATGCGTTGAGTGAGTAAGCATCACTCAACGCCAAAACACTTAGACAGATTCACTTTATCTTTGCGTTGAGTGAGTCACCTTCACTCAACGCAAAACTACTTAGAATATTAAGACTGATTCTAGGCATTGAGTGATTCAGCTCCACTCAACACCAATCTTGCTTTATCAGCTTTCAGCTGCATGGCGTTGAGTGAGTACGTGTCACTCAACACCAAACCCCTTGGATAAAATTGTATCTATACTAGGCATTGACAGCGTTATGTCAGTAACCTCCACTCAACGCTTTATTGCCTTAACCAAATTTCTCCTTATTCAGCAATATAAGCGTTGAGAGTGTTGATTGAACAAGCCTCACCCAACGATTTCTGCCTTAGCCAATTTTTTGTATTTAGTAGCATGGCATTAAGTGAGTTGGATTCACTCAACGTCTGTGGACTTAGCCATATTTTAGCTCATTCCAACTTCAGGCTTTTACTACTGTAGCTTATCTCACAGCCTTTTGCTGTATGGCGTTGAGTGAGTTGACTTCACTCAACGCCCGTGGACTTGGCCATTTTCTCAGCTTGCCACTGCCATGGCTTTAACAGTATAGGCTTCACTCAGTGCTATAAGCCATCTTGCATTGAGTGACTGATCTTCAATCAATGCGTGTGGGCATGGATAGTTTTTTGTCATCCCACACCATAGGTAAGTGTTTACTTGAGATAGCCACTTAGGCTACCTGACCTATCATAGTCATCTACAAACATGTGTTTGTCATTAATAATATTGTCTTTACTCAAATCCAGGACATTGTATGCAATGGCCCCAACAATCTCCCCTTATTTGAGGAAGTGAAAAACTCTTAAAGAAAAGACAATGACATACACAGCACCATGCAGCACAAGAAATAATAAAAGAACCCTTAATAATTAAGAAGTGATCTATAGTTACCACACTTCCCTGCTTGCAGAATACATTACTGCATTTGCCATCAGCTTCTCCTGAATTACTGCTTCCTTGCGGCTGTCTTGCTTATCTGATCATTTTTTCCTCTCCCCCTTTTTGACTGCAGCAAATAGCAGGAAGGATGCACTTGATAAACTGATTATGTTATTACCTGCTCCCCCTCAATTGGGCAGCATTGCTTGACTTGCTCCCCCTTAATATTAGAATATCCATTTCTTTAAAGGATCATCTTATCTGCATAAAGCCAAATAGTGTGCAACTATAGGTGAGGAGCAACTGAAGCTATACTAAGTTTAACATACCCAACTAAAATTTAAAGGTGTTAAACTTCGCTTTATCTAGTGGCTTAGTGAAGATGTCAGCAACTTGCTTGTCTGTTGGGACAAACTCAAGGGTGATTTCTTCACATTCAACATGCTCCCTAATGAAATTATATCTAATCTCTATGTGTTTAGTCATGTTATGGGAGACAGGATTCCAAGAATTAGAGATTGCACTTGTAGTATAACAGAATAAAGGAGTTAAACTTATCTACAGGTTGTAGTCTTGAAGCTAGTGTTGGATCCACAATAACTTAGCACAACAGCTTCCTACTGAGATGTACTCTGACTCTGCAGTTGATATTACAACACTGGTTTGTTTCTTGCTACTCCAAGATACCAGTCTCCCTCCCAAGAACTGACAGGTTCCAAATGTGCTCTTCCTATCCTCTTTGTAGCCTGCAAAATCTGCATCTGAATAGCCAGTTAGTTCAAAGTCCCCATTCCTAGCGTACCAAAGGCCAAGATCTGGAGTGCCCTTAAGATACCTCAAGATTCTCTTAGTTGTAGAGTAGTGAAATTCTTTAGGGCAATCCTGATACCTAGGATAAACACATGTAGCATACATGATGTCTGGCCTATTTGGAGTCAAATATATAAGGGAGCCAATTATCCCTCTATTCAAAGTTTCATCAACAGGTTTCCCTGCTTCATCTTTGCCTATAGGCATACTTGACCCCATGGGAGTTCTCATGGTTGAGGAGTTCTCCATGCAAAATTTCTTGATTAACTCCCTAGTGAACTTTGACTGGGATATGGACAAGCCATCATCAGTCTGTCTTACTTAGTGGCCCAAGAAGAAATTAAGTTCACCCATACTTCTCATCTCAAACTTCCCATGCATGAGTTTAGCAAACTTTTTTCAGAGGTTTTCATCAGTAGATGCAAAGATGATGTCATCTACATAGATCTGGACTAGGATGATCTTACCCTTAGATTCTCTTAGGAATTGGGTCTTGTCTATTTTCCCCTTGAGAATTTGTTCTCAATGAGGAAACTAGACAATGTCTTATACCATGCTCTAGGGGTTTACTTCAGCCTATATAGAGCTTTCCTAAGTCTATAAATAAAATCAGGTGAGTTAGGAACTACAAAACCTAGAGATTGCTCAACATAAACTTCTTCTTTTAAGTCACCATTAAGGAAGGCTAACTTCACATCCATTTGGTTGACCTTGAATCCCTTGTGGGCTACATATGAAAGGAATAACATGATGGCCTCCAATCTTGATACAGTGGCAAAGGTTTGATCAAAATCAATCCCTTCTTCTTGTATGTACCCCTTAGCTACTAGTTTGGCCTTGTTCTTAATTATAATGCAATTTTCATCAAACTTGTTTCTATATGTCCACTTGAATCCAATGACATTATGACCATGAGGTCTGGGAACCAGCTTCCAGACCCTGCACCTCTTGAACAAGTTCAGTTCATCCTGAATTTCTCCAATCCCATGCTGGTCTATGTTCGCCTATTCAAACTTCTTGGGATCCACTTGGGATAGAAAGCTTGAATATATGGTTGTGTTCTGACTTCTGCTCCTTATCATTACTCCATGACTTGCCTCACCAATGATCTGGTGTGCTTAATGATCTCTCATATGTCTGACTGTAGGTTGCAATCTTCTTTCAGCAGCAAGAGAATCTTCTTGTTGATTTTCATCCTCTCCCAGTGTGCCCAGTAGATCTTCTGGAGAATCAATATTATCATGGATGACTGGTGATGCTTTCTTGATGGTCAGCTTATCCATCATCTATTCTGTACCTACAGTACTATAAGAGGAACTAGGAAGTCCATTGTTAATCATGGTAGACGCATCAAAGACTACATGAACTGATTCTTTTATAACTTAGCTTTTCTAGTTTTAGATCCTATAGTCTTTACTATGATTGTTGTACACAACAAATATTTTCTCACAGGATTTAGAAGCAAACTTAGGCACATAGGACTTGCCATTGTGAAGCATAAAGGATTTACTACCAAAGATTCTGGGATAGACCAGATTTGGTTTCCTGCCCTTCAAGATCTCATAGGGAGTCTTCTTGTGGACTTTGGTGATAGAGGCTCTATTGAGGATATGACATGTAATATTTACTTCCTCAGCCAAGAAATATTCTGGGAAAGATGTATCACTCAATAGTTTTCTACCAGCTTCTATGAGAGTCCTATTTTTCTTCTCAGCTATCCAATTATGCTTGGGTGTTTTAGGATAGGAGAATTCTTGATGAATCCCATGTTCTTCACAGAACTTTGTCATGCTATCAGATTGGAACTCTGTCTCATGTTCACATCTTATTTTTACTACATAGCAGCCAAGCTCATTCTGAATTTGCTTGACAAACCTCATGAAGACATCAAGGGTTTCATCCTTCTTCTTACGAAAGAACACCCAAGTAAACTTGGAATAGTCATCAACTACCACAAGGGTGTAGACTTTCTTACCAAGACTTTGAATTGGCATTGGACCAATTAGGTCTAAGTGCAAGAGATATTAACACTTCACAGAGTCTTTGGTCCCAATACCCTTGAAGGAAACTTTTGTCTGCTTACCATTTTTGCAAGCAGAATAAATGCCCTCATTAGAGCACTTCACATTGGGGCCATTCCTAACTAGCCCTTGACTGAAGAGCTGACCAATAGACTTATAATTCAAATAGGCTAGTCTCTTGTGCCACTGGATACAGTAGGAGACTTTCTCATTTGACACCAAACAGATAGGAGAATATGCGTCTACATAAAGAAAGTTCAAGCAATAAACATTTCAACTCCTAGTGCCTTTCAAGATGACCTCTTGGTCACATGACCTCCTAATTAGGCATTCATCCTTGTGGAAGACAATTACATAGCCAAGATAAGAAAGCTGGCTTATGCTTATAAGGTTGTGCTGCAACCCTTCAACATAAGCGACCTTTTTGATGGTGACTATGCCATTGGTGATCTTTCCATACCCTCTAGTTACACCTCTATCTGAACCTCCAAAGATGACTTTGGGTCCATCTTTTACTGGAGTAAACTCCTTCAAGTTGGTCCTTGTTCCAGTCATGTGCCTAGAAAAGCCACTGTCCAAGTACCATATAGGGGTATGGTACCTTGAACTATCCTGCAATATACAAATTACTTAACCTTATGACCCTAATATCTGTTGGGTCCTAGGTGCAAGTTAGCATGAAACTGAACATGTCCACCAGCAGAATTTCTTACTGGTGGACTGACCCTAGCTCTGGCCACATTGGGATTATACCAGCAGTCAATGGCAAAGTGCCCTATCTTACCACAACACCAACACTCAAGTATGTTATATCTTCATTTCTGTGAAGGCCCTGCGACTTGATGAGCTACAACCTTGACAGGAGGAAAATGTGCTGCAGCCTTTTTCTTATTTCTTTCAGCCAGAATTTGACTGAAGGTAAGTCTTATAGCTGGCTGATTTGGTCTGCCCTGAGTGCCAGTAGCAGCTAGCTTATTTTTAGAAAGCATGCTTCTGATGGCTTCAGATATGACCAGATCAGCTTGATTCTTAGTCTTGCCCTTAGTAAGAACCTTTGCTGTCAGATTCTGAGCCTTGGCTGCATCAAGATTCTTGAGAGTTGGTTCAGAAGCACCAAAGACAAATAGTCTAGATTGGGCCATTTGAAATTTCTCATTGGCATCCTTGATTGCACTCACCCTGCCAAAACTTTCATCATGACAGTGAACATCTTTGTTCAATCTAGGTGAACAACCCCTCTCCCAGTGACCATAAGAGATTTCTTGGTCATACCTGTTAGAATGTATCAAAACTTTTCTTAAAAGAATGCGAGGCTTAGAAGAAATAAGCTAAGGTGGAACTGGAGCTTTGCCCTTCCTTTTGGAAGGAGCAACTCTTGTGCTTCCCTTGAATCCCAACCCCTTCTTGCCCTTTTCAGAGGAGAAGGAGTCTATCAAGGGGAGGATAGTACTTGGCTTAGAATAGCTAGCCACTATTCTTTTCTCCTTCTTAAGCTTATCTTCAAGCTCCCTGATGAGACAGTTCTTGTGCTTGATGGAGGCAACCTGAATGTCCAAGAGGGACTTCAGTTGGCTAATTTCCCTAGCTTTCTGGTCCAACAGATTTATTATTACAGTCTGCTGGGCAACTACAAGCTTCGGAGCTGAGATCTCTTTAGCTTGTTTCTTAGATAACTTCTTGACCTTCTTAAAGGCATTCACAAGTTCTCCATACTTCTCAATCAGTTGATTGACATTATAACACCCCTATTCGTCGCATAGCAGATAGCAGTAGGTCCGGCCGGGGCTAGACGCCATATACTACAGACAGACAGAAGGGTTACTAAATGAAACCATCCATCCAAATACACATGTCCTACACAAAGTACATTCTAGCGGAAGCATTTTAAATGTTCTAAAGAAAAGAACCCAAGCCACAACATGAATGTCCACTAAAAACCCCAAAGCAGGAATGAACGTACAAATACAAAATGTACTTGGCCTTATGGTCTTACATGGGTTTACTTTAAATAAATAGTGTCTTCCAAACATCGACACGTAGGCCAGTCACACATGAGAATAAAAGTAAAATTCACATTGGCCTTCGAGGGCTGGCTAGGCAACAAGGGCTTTAACCCGTTATTTTCCACTAGGTTCCGCAGCACCTATAATCAACATTCCACCGCAACGGTGGAAAACAAAAGCAATGGTAAGCTAAGCTGACCAAATTACAATGACCCCACCCTTGATTTGGGGTGGCGGTGCTCCTTCCCTACATTTTAGTGGCATAGCCAAACAATATAGTTAAAGTACAATAACAACACACTTCACCACAAGTGTAGGCACGGATGGCCTCACACCCTGTGCTTTCAAGGCACTTACTCGGTGAACCCGGTCCGTTCCGCAGTCCACCACCGCCCCCAGGACGACAAACAACGTGAGCATTAAATTCCTTTCAGCCGAATCCTAAACTCGCTCTCCAAGCCAACTTTCACTGAACCACTTGTAGTGGGTAAGGTTCCACCAACCTGTTTCTCACCACGCCACATCCCTTTAGTCATTGATGAGGGACAAGCTTCACCAAATCCCAATGTATCGATCATTCAATAGTACATAGTCCGGCTATGTACAAGGCTGGCTCCCAGGCCACCAAAACGGCATAACTTCGCTTCTGCCCAGATTTTCGGGTGCACCTTGGAGTTAATCCCCAAGACTCCCTGTTGCAATCTACCGCGTAGAAAACTCGAAAAGCAAATGACGCAGAGTCTTCCCCGGCACTACAAGCAGAATGAAAACATCACCGATCCAGACTAACTTGTCCGGGTAGGCTTCACACACCATGCCTATGTTCGTACTTTGATTCCAGACTCTATATGCAAAACAACGGGGACTATTCTTGTCCACCCGAAGGAATACCTCGCACTCACTGCTCAGTCGCGAGAGGGAGTTTCCTATGCAAAATGGAAGAGGACTTTACATGTCTAAAAAGAGGATCGTTACCCTTGTAGTTCGCTTTGGCGCCATGGAGATGTAGATGGATGAAAACACCGCAATGGCGTCGCCTCCACATATTTGGACTCGGCTCGCGATTTGGGGCTCCAAAGCTCCTCCGGCGGCCGGATTTCTCCTTCTCCTTCTTCCTTGTCTCCCCTCTCTCTAACACTTTAGAAAGAGAAATCTTAAAGGGAAATGAGGGTTTCACCCCCATTCCCGACCTTATCTCAGCAAGGATCGAACTGGACCATTGGATCCCAATTGAAGGAAACAAACGTCCACGATTCGCACTTAACACCGCTTTACTGGGCTGAACACGACTTGTCACATGCCCGTGTCATAGTACGTGTTCCACACTCGCCAAAATCCAAAAAATACAGAACAGGACATGACTTATGACACGGTTTGGGACACGCCCATGTCAACCATGGACACGCCCGTGTAATAGGCCGTGTACCCCAAGCGACGTTGAAACCATCGCATCCCAAACAGGACATGACCATGTGACCCGCCCGTGTCACAGGCCGTGTGCCAGACACGTCTTTGGACACGCTCGTGTCCCAGGCCGTGTAACTTACTCGACACAGCTCGACTAACATCCCGAGAAGGAAACGACCCTATACACGCCCGTATCTCAGGCCGTGTTCCCGAACTCCAAGGATCGTCGACTGTATTTCGTCGACCACGCGAAAAATCGTCAATCTCGTAGTAGGACACGGCCATGGACACGCCTGTGTCCCGGGCCGTGTGACCATTAATAGGACCCAGTTTGGCCCTAAAATACTACCAGATAATTTCTGAGTTTTGGGGCGTTACAATTCTCCCCCCCCCACCCTTAAATGAATTTCGTCTCGAAATTATGGAATAAAAGTACTCAAACTTAAACTGTACCTGAGAAGAAGAACTCGAGATATTCCTCAAGCATGGTCATCTCTCTCTCCCACGAAAGCTCCTTATGATTGCATTTGTCCCAACAGACTTTTACCATCTTAATGTCTTTGTTACGAAGTCGCTTGACTTCAGAGTTCTCGTGCGAATGGGCTTGAACTTCGTCGTCAACCAATTTTCATTTGGCACCTGATCGACCGCAATCACTTGTGAAGGCTCTTCCACCCCTTCTGCAAGACCGATATGTGGAATACGTCGTGTAGACCACTCAGTTCCACTGATAGCTTCAGTCGATAAACTGCTTCAACAATTCGCTCTAGAATCTCAAACGGTCCAAGGTACCTCGGCCTCAGCTTCTTCAAGCGTCGTACCTGTGAAACACCCTTGAACGGTTTAATCTTCAAATATACCCAGTCACCAACATCGAACTCAACGTTTTGATGCTTGGCATTATAGTATTTAGCCTTCCTTTCCTGAACAATCATTAATCGTTCTCGAATTGTATGTACCAACGAAGTGGCGCCTTCCACTTCTTGTTGTTTGTACAGCTTTGACTCACCCGTCTCAGACCAAGACAATGGCGTGCGGCATTTTCTACCATAAAGGGACTCGCAGGACGACATTTGAATACTCGCTTGTTAGCTATTGTTATAAGAAAACTCCACCATGTATAGCTGATCTTCCCACCACTTCCCAAAATCCAAGACGCACATGCGAAGCATGTCCTCCATCGTCATGTTGACCCTCTCGGTCTGACCATACATCTGCAGAGGAAAGGCCGTGCTGGAACTCAGATTGGTTCCCAACATTTATTGCAGCAACCTCCAGTCATTGGACGTGAACCGCCCATCTCGGTCACTCACGATGCTGCGGGGCACACCATGCAGTCGAACTATGCTATCTATATAGTTTGTTAGCTTATCCAATGAATCATCCTTCCTTTTCAGAATGAAGTGCGACACTTTCGTCATTCGATCTACGATCACAAAGATGGCATAATTTCCCTTCTGTGACCTTGGCAACCCATGCACAAAATCCATTGAAATATCGTCGAACTTCCACTCCGGGATTGGTAAGGACTTCAAGAAACATCCGGGCTTTTGTGACTCTTCCTTCACCAAGGCGCACGTTTGACAATTCACCACATAAAGTGCTACGTCCATCTTAAGTCCAGGCCACAAGAACAACTTTTTCATATCACGATACATTTCCGTGCTATTAGGGTGAATCGAGTACTTGGTATAATGAACCTCGTACATAAATTCCTCCCATAGATTACCCACACTTGGGACGCATAGATGACTGTCTCTCCATAACTGACCATCTTAAAAATAAAATTAGGAATTTGACCCATCCAAAGACTGATCCATAAACTGCTTCATGTTGTTATCCCCATCCAGAGCTTGTCGAATCCTATCAGCAAGGTCATACTGCACCCTTGCCAAGTTCAGCTGTGATCGACACTAGTCTGCTTGTCCACACAAGAGATCTCCAATGCCTCAAAATCATGAACCAAACGCTCATCATGTATCGACAACCAGTTGGCCTGCGCGGGAGCCCTACGACTCAACACATCAGCAACCGCATTGCCTTTACCAGGTACATAATTTATCTTGAAGGTGTAGTGACCCAAGAACTCCATCCACCTCCGCTTCCGCATGTTTAGGTCCTTTTGGTCAAACAAGTACTTCAGGCTCTTGTGATCGGTATAGATATCGACCTTCACATCGTACAGAAAATGCCTCTACAGATTTAGGGAAAATATCACGTCCGCTAACTCCAAATCATGGACAAGATATTTCCTCTCGTGTACCTTTAGCTGACGCGAGCCATAAGCTATCACATTCCCATTCTACAGTAGAACGCAACCCAAACTACTGCCCGAAGCATCACTGTAAATCTCAAATCCTTCGTTCCCACTCGACAAACATAGAAAAGGCGTCGTGGTCAACCATCTTTTCAGTTCTTCAAAATCTTGCGGGCACTTCGGCGACCACACAAACTTTTGATCTTTCCTTGTCAAAGTCGTGAGGGGTAACATTATCCGTTAGAAGTTCTCTACGAAGCGCCTGTAATAGCCGGCAAGCCCTAGAAAACTCCGGACTTCCGTTATCGTAGACAACACAGGCCACTCCCGTATAACAACTATCTTTGCCGGATCCACCGCAATTCCCTGTCCACTAATAATGTGACCAAGGAACGCTACCGAGGACAACCAAAACTCGCATTTGAAGAACTTGGGGTACAGTTTGCTCCTCCAGAGTGTCTCCAACACAAAATATAAATGCTTAAAGTGATCCTCCTCACACTGCGAGTACACCAATATATCCTCGATAAAGACTATCACGAAGTTTTCCAGGTACACTCTGAATGTTCTGTTAATCAGATCCATAAACACGAATGGCACATTCGTCAGCCAAAATGGCATGACGGTGAACTCATAATGCCCATACCGTGTGCTGAAAGCTATCTTGGGGATGTCACTTTCTCTTATCCTCAACTGATAATCTCCTGATTTAAGATCCAATTTTTAGTACACCGATGACCTAACTAACTGATCGAACAGATCATCAATCCTTGGGATCGAATACTTATTCTTCTCCATTAACTTGTTCAGCTCTCGATAATCCATACAAAGTTGCTAACTTCCGTCCTTTTTCTTAACAAAGAGGACTGGTGCGCTCCAAGGTGATGAACTTTGACGCACATAACCGTGTTCCAACAGCTCTTGAAGTTGAACTTTTAGTTCCGCCATCTCCTTAGGCCATAACTGATACGGAGAGCGTGACACAGGTTGTGCACCTGGCACTAGCTCAATAGTGTGTCAATCTATCGGTGCGGTGGGGCTCCAGGGAGATCGTCAGGGAACACGTCAGGATACTCGAATATAACCAAGAAACTATCCAAACTAGGCTTAGGCTTCAAATCTTCCACTAGTGTGAAGAACAGCTCTGCGCCAGCACGAGATGCCTTAACCACCTGAAGAGCAGAAATCAATGTCTTGCTCGCCCCTTTCAAGCACGCAAATATCGTCTCACGACCAGTTCCCAATTTGACCTCCTTGCAGTTGCAATCAATGTATGGCTACTTCTCTGAGAGCAAGTCCATACCAAATATCACGTCGAACTCCACTAGCAGAAGTAACTACACTTGCAAGTCGAAATCTTGACTCCCAATCCGTATCTTTACGCAACAGACTCTATCCGCGCGCATTGAACACCCATTTGGCAACAACACATCCAATTTGTCCTTTTCTATTGAAGAAGGTACTCCGATGCACGATACAAATCCTTCAGACAAAAAGGAGTGCGAAGCTCCCGTATCAAAAGGTGCTCTCGCCGGATTATCAAAAATCAAAAGAAAGCCTATACAAGTAGTAATAAGTGAAAATGCACAAGGTAACAAGTATTTTAAGTTGAATTTCCATAATTTTAAACCGTACATCTCACCACATCATATTGCTTTATGGCCTCCTGCTGGCCAAGGTTGTAAACTCTCGGCTGAGCTGGAGCATAATGTGATGCAGTTGACTCCACCTCCTTGCCCATCTCCTCATAAGTTGCTCAAGGCTTCCTTTTAGACTTTGGGCGTCCGCTCCAGCAATCTCGAGCAAAGTGTCCCGGCTTTCCATAATTATAGAATGCGGCCAGGGTTCGGCCTTTTGTCGCCCCAGATGCACCAGAAAATGGGGCTGGACCCGAAGTCCTATCCTTTTTATTAAAGTTACGGAAACCGGGCTTCTAGGAGGTCGGCAACTTGAACTCCGTCCCCTTTGCACTAGAGTCTTTCTTCGTTTGAACATTCCTCAAATCTTTCTCCAACAATTGGGCCGTATTGACAAGGGTCAAGAAGCCCTGCGTAATAGGCCCTGAGAGCAGTAGCCTTAGGTCATCCCGCAGACCCTCATAGAACCGATTTGTCTTACGCTTTTCATCCGCGAACGTAGAGCTTGCATACCGACCCAACTGTATAATTCGTTGAGGTACTCATCCGCGCTACTCTCTCCTTGAGTCAACCTCTGGAACTCATTCTCCATCATGATCCTTTGAGCCGAGGGAAGTTACCTTGCCATGAATAATCTAGAAAATTCCTCCATCAAGACGTCTGTGAGTTGCCTTCCCCCCAAGTGATGTAGCTCTAAACCTTCCCACCACAACCTTGCCTCTCCATCCAAAAGGAAAGTGGCTATGGTGGCCTTCTGCCACTCCTCCATTTTCGTAGCTGTCAAGACTCTCTTTACTCGGGAGAGCCAATCCTCAGCTTGGGATGGGTTTCCAGTCCCCGAGAACACCGGAGTATTAAAGCCCATAACATGTTTGAAATGCTTTTCGGTCTCCCTTCTAGGTATCAACGGTTCCACCAACACTTGTTCAACCCTTCTCGGTTCTGCCGCTTGAAGCAGTACCTGCTCCCATGCAGGGGTAGGCTGCTGCATTTCCTTCCTGGCAGGGCATTTATCATTGCAAACACTGCTTCAACCACCAATCTTATGGTTTCTTCCGAAGGAGGGGTTGTAGGCACATCATTCGGTGCATTACTTGTCTCAGAATGCGGGTTTTCTGAAGGCTCTGCACCACTCCTAGTCGCCTATAGACGTACAAAACACCATTAAATGACCAAACAATATTGCAAAAAGCAATTATAGGAGCACGCAAGTTCCTCAAACATATGTATTTTCATTCCTAAGTGAACATTCATGGGTTCTTCTTATGTTATAACGGTGATGCACATACATGTGCTCACCACCCCTTAAAATAATTAGTCCACGAATTCATTTAAGTATGACCAAAACCGGTTGTCTAATAGCAAATTGTAACACCCCTATCCGTCCTATAGCATATAACTGAAGGTCCTGCTGGGGCCCGATGCCATATACCACAAATAGACCTAAGGGTTACTAAATGAAACCATCCTTACAAATACACACGTCCTACACAGAGCACATTCTCGTGGAAGCATTTTAAATGTTGCAAAGAAAATAACACAAGCCACAGCATGAATGTCTTCTAAAAACCCCAATGCAGGAATGAGCGTACAAATACATAAACTACATTGACTTATGGCCTTACATGGGTTTACTTTAAACAAAGAGTGTCTTCCAAACATCGTCAAGCAGGACGGTCACACATGCGAATAAAAGTAAACATTCGCATTGGTCTTCGAGGGCCAGCTCAGCAACAAGGGCTTCAGCCCGCTATTTGAACCTAGGCTCCACAACACCTGCAATCAACATTCCACCGCAACGATGTCAAACAAAAGAAACGGTCAGCAAAGCTGACCAAATTATAATGATCCCACCCAAGATTTGGGGTGGCGGTGCTCCTTCCCTGCATTTTAGTGGCATAGCCAAACAATATAGTGAAAATACAACAACAGCACACTTCACCACAAGTGTAGGAAAGGACGGCCTCACACCCCGTGCTCTTAGGGAACTTACTCGACGAACCCAGTCCAAACCCGGTCCGTTCCGTAGTCCACCACCGCCCCAAGGACGGCAAACAACGTGATCATTAATGTCCTTTCAGCTGAATACTAGAATCGCTCTCCAAGCCAAATTTCACTGAACCACTTGGAGTGGGTAAGGTTCCACCAGCCCGTTGCTCACCTCAACACATCCCTTTAGTCATCGGCACGGGAAAAGCTTCACCAAATCCCAATGTAACAATCATACAATAGTACATAGTCCGGCTATGTACAAGGCTAGCTCCCAGGCCACCAAAACGGCAGAACTTCTCTTCTGCCCAGATTTCCGGGTGCACCTTGGAGTTAATCCCCAAGACTACATGTTGCAATCTACCGCGTAGAAAACCCGAAAAGCAAACGACACGGAGTCTTCTCCGGAACTACAAGCACAATGAAAACATCACCGATCCATGAAAAACTTGTCCGGGTAGGCTTCACACACCATACCTATGTCCGTACTTCGATTTCAGACTCTACATGCAAAACAATGGGGACTATTCATATCCACCCGATGGAATACCTCGCACTCACCTCTCACTCGCAAGAGGGAGTTTCCTATGCAAAATGGAAGAGGACTTCACATGTCCAAGAAGAGAATCGTTACTATTGCGGATCTCTTTAGTGCCATGGAGATCTAAACAGATGAAAAGCACTATAACGGCCTCTCCTACACAGATCTCGACTCGGCTCGCGATTTGGGGATCCGAAGCACCTCCGGTGGCCGGATTTCTCCTTCTCCTTTTTCCTTGCTCTCCCCTGTCTCTAACACTTTATAAAGAGAAAACTTAAAGGGAAATGAGGGTTTCACACCTAAAACCGGCCTTATCTCATCAAGTACCAAACAAGACCATTGGTTCCTAATTGAAGGAAACGAATGACCACAATTCGCACTTAAAACAACTTTCCTGGGCCGAACACGGCTTGTGACACACTCGTGTCATAAGACATGTTCCACACTCGTCGTAATAAAGAAAATACAGAACAGGACACATCCTCTGACACAGCTTGGGACACGCCCGTGTCAACCATGGACACGCCCATGCCATAGGCTGTGTGCCCCAAGCGACGTTGAAACTGTTGCATCCCGAACATGAAATGGCCATGTGACCCACTCATATCACAGGTCGTGTACCATGCATGCCTTTGTACATTCCCATATCCCAGGTCGTATAACTCACTCAACACAACACTGCTAACAGTTCGAGTAGGACACGGCCCTGGACACGCCCGTTTCTCAGGTCGTGTTCCCAACCTCTAAGGATCATCGACAGCATATTGTTGACCACGCGGAAAATCTTTGAACTCATTGCAGGACACATCCATGGACACGCCCATGTCCCACACAGTGTGACCCTTAATTGGACCCAGATTGGCCCTAAAATGCTACAAGATCAATTCTGAGTTGGTTGGCAATACAGACATCTCCTTTAGATCAAGAATCTTCTTCACCATAGGGTGAAGAGGCTTTTGAGCAAGTACTAGTCTCAAACTCAGATAGATAAACAGAGTCAGGTGATAGATGTACCTTGCTCTAACAGGGCTGATCCTGGTTGCTTTCTTCATCAGTCATTTCCATCATCCATCTATAGCTATAGACATCTTCATCCACCTCTGACTCACTGTCTGACAGTGTCAGAGGGGCCCTGATTCTAATCCTCTATGGAGGATTAACTTCTCCTGCTACAATAGCTTTATCTGTAATAGCAGCAGAAACTAGCCCAATATAGGCTTCCTCTTCTTCAGACTCAGAAGATGATGAGTCTATCCAACTCTTTTCCTTCTTGTCCATGAAGGACTTTTCCTTCTTTCCTTTGTACTGGTGCTGCTTCTTCTCCTCCGTCTCTTTCCTTTTCTCTTGGCAGTTAGCTATCACATGCCCAAGCTTGCTGCATTAGTAGCAAATTACTCTAGAGGAGTTATATTTATTATGTTTAGAACTCTACTTGTAAGTCTTGGACTGGTTCTTCCTGTGATGGGTGGAATTTGAATGCATTTTATTCCAATGCTTATTCTTCATCAACCTCTGGAGTTGTCTGGAAAAGGCTACAAAATCTTCATCATACATTCTGCTGTATGATGCCTTTGAGTCAGAGCTATCTGACTCAGCTGGTCTCCTTGGTGGAGAAGAAATCCTTTCCTTACCTTTCCTTGAGCTTTCAGCTTTGAAGGCTAAGGACTTTTCTTTGGCCAGTGATTAGTTGGAGGCATCCTCCTCCTTCCTAGCAACCAGCTATATCTCATAGGAGAGCAGCTTCCCAAAAACTATTTGGGGAGGAGTGTCAGCAAGCTTGGCCATCTCACTTGTTGTATCCCTAGTAGGATTTGGGCTAGGTTCAATAAGTTAGGCTGAGTGTAACCCCATTGTATAGCCAGGTCATGTCTAGTAGTCCTAGTGATGTAGACTAAGTCCTTTTAGCTGTACCATCTTGGACCAGCCAGCAAAGGACCTCAGGGACTCAGACTTAGCAGTTTTCAGAAGATAGTGATCAGTTCGTCATTCTTCGAACTCAGCTCGACGATCGTCGATCCCTGATTGATGAACTCAGAGTGAATTCTCTGTGCTGAGCTCGATGATATTCGAGCTCAGGTCGACGTTTAGTTTTCTTCAGATAGATTCTCAACTCGACGAACTCAGAGTGTAGAATTGGAAAGTATTTCTGAGTTAGCAGTTCGCAGAGCTCAGGTCGACGAAGTGGAATTCTTTGGTCGACGATCTTGGATCTCAGGTCGACGAATTCTGTTCAGCATTCGACATTTTCTGTTCTATTCCAGAATGAGTTTTTTCCTTCTTCTGTTCCTTAATTTCTTTATTTATTAGCAGTATTATTCTGAGTATTTAATGCAAATATTCTTCAAAATATAGCCATTATTAGCTGCATTAAATATGGCATTCATCAGAATAATTATTTGCTTATTCTATAGGATAGTTCGGGAAACTCCTTAATGCTTCTATTCCAACCGTTTTCAAATCTCCAGGTCAGCCATCATTTATGGAAAAAATTCAAAATTCAAAGTGAATTTTTAATTAGCAGTAGAATAAAAGTGATCCTCTCTTTTTCGAGACACAGAGTTACAAAGAGAGAGAGAATAAATCAGAAGCACTGACAAAGAAATTTCATCAAGCAGTCGACTCTTTCATTCTCTCTCAATGCTTTTCTTACTCTGCCAATACTCAAGACTAATGAAGAACAAAACATCAAAATCAAGAGTCTTCTTCAACCTCTGTTCCAGAAATCTATAGACATCTTTTTCAACATCAGTCATTGGATTTCTTGGACCTTGGCAGATCAAGCTGAAGACCTACTAACCCTTAAGAAAAGGTAATTCTCCCTGAAGCATTCAACTTCTCAGAAGAAGTTTTGACAACACAAGAATCCACATAGTCTTCTTAAGTTGTATTAAGAAAAGATAAGACTTCCATCAAACTCTTTCCACCCAATTGTACAGTGTTTTAACTCCCTTCAAAAGTTAGTCTGGTTGACAAGTCTCCCTCCAAAAGACTTGAAGTTTGTTTTTGGGAACCTGATCAAAAACCTAAAGGGTTTCTTGATCTACCTCAATCAGATCTTGTGGTGGAAGTCACCAAATAAAAACCTGCTAGTGGATTCCTACCAAGGGTGGTAGAAGAGTGGATGTACCCAAGTTTAGGGGAACCACTATAAACTTCTTGTGTCGTCTGGTTGCTCCTTTTCTATTTGTTTTGCTTTTTGTTGTGTTTGTGATTGCTGGAATATTTAGCCTAGTTTCTTGTTCTTAACTATTATATGGTATCACTATTTTACTCTGATATAAACATTAAAAAGAACTAAAGTTTTTAATACTCTATTCACCTCCCCCCCCCCTCTAGAGTAATCTGATTTAACACCTCCTTTCAATTGGTATCATAGGGTGTGTTTGTTTGGTTATACAAGTTAACACTTGAACCAAGATCGAGTTAGATCAGATTTTCCACTTCCCAACTATTCTTAATCACAATGGCACAAAATAAGGATTATGCAAGCACCAAACCTCCAATATGAAACCTAAATAGGTTTGCCATCTGGAAGGCAAGAATTAAGTTCTATATGAACTCTATTAATGAGGATATATTTAATTCTATCTTGGCAGGACCTCCTACTGTAGTAACAGCTTCAACTTCAATCTCAAACACTCATGTTGTTCCACCACCTGAGTGGACAGATGCCCAGAAGAAAGCCATGATTGTAGATGATAAAGCCATAAACATATTGGCTCAAACTATGTCTGATTACATTTTTCAAAAGGTGGTTGAATGCACCTCTGCAAAAGTAATCTGGGATTCTCTCAACCAGATGGTTACTGGCTCACAGATGAGAGAAAGGACAGCAGATCAACTCTCATCTCACAGTATGAGAACTTCAAGAAAGATGAAGCTGAATCTGTTAGTGATATGTACAACATACTAAGCTCTATCATCAGTGAGCTGAAGACACTGGACAAAAACATCTCTCTCATCGAGGTGAATGACAAGATCAAAATGTGCTTCCAAAGCTCATGGGACTCCAGGATCTGGCCAATCAAAGAGGCAAGAAGCTTGAATGAGATTTCAGCTAAATTTCTCCTAGGAAAGCTCAAATCTGATGAGCAGTTTATAAAATCCAGAGAAGCTGTTGAGCAAAGAACTCCTTCTCCAGCAAGAAAAGAACAAAACATTGCATTCAAAGCAGCTGAAGAGACTGAAGCTCCAAATGAAGAGTTGATGAGTCTCCTTGCAAAGAGATTTTATAAAATGGAAAGAAAGGACTTCAGGAGAAAGTACACCAGAAATGATAGCAAACCCATGTATGACAAAACTACCACGAAAGAAGTAGTGTGTTTTGGATGCAGTAAACCATGACACTTCATGTCTGAATGTCCTGAGAATCAAAAGAACAGAGGAGAAGAGAAAAGGAATCCAGAAGCAAGCATTAGAGCAAGCCCTCTTCCAGCAAGCACAAAAAGAAGGAAAAGGGATTTGTGGTTGAAACATGGAGTGACACAAAATATGAATCCACATCTTCTAGCTCTAGTGAAGAAGAAGAAGAAGAGGCAAAGGCAAAGGAAATATGCCTCATGGCTATCAATGCCTCTTGCAACCCTTCAGATGCCTAAAATGAGTCTGAAAACAAAGAAGTATCAGAATCAGAAGCTGATCAGGAAAAAGACTTATCTATCATCGAATAACAGTGGTATTTGGACAGTGGCTGTTCTAAGCATATGATAGGAAATAAGGCCAACCTAACTAACGTCAAGGCAAAGCTAGGACCAAAAGTGATATTTGGTGACTACAATTGTGGCAAGACTGAGGGCTATGGAAAAGTTAAAGTTAGAGCTGTCACCTTCAGGAGTATAGCTTATATAAGTGGACTGAAGCACAACCTCATCTCCAAAAAAATAGTTATGTGATGTAAGATTTTAGGTATCATTTACTAAAACCTCATGTTTTATCACTTCTTTAGACAATAGTGTAGTATTGACTTGCACTAGGGTAGAAACATTTACCTAGTTAATTTCAAATCAGCTAAATCAAAAATCTATTTATTTAACTCAACTAGTAATAATAATAACCTTTGGCATAGGAGATTAGGGCATGTCAACCTAAAAAATATTGTAAGGTTATCCAAAGATAACCTTATTATAGGATTGCCTTCTTACAACAATAACAAGGAAAACCTTTGACAGGCTTGTCAGTAAGGCAAGCAAACTAAAAGTAGCTTTAAATAATTAACTAAAAGTAACTCACCTAGAATTCTATACTTACTACTTATGGACCTTTTTGTCCCTATAGCAGTACAAAGTCTAGGAGGGAAATCTTATAATTTAGTAATTATAGATGACTTCTCTATATTCACTTGGGTTTTCATTATGAGATCAAAGTCTGATAACTTTAAGATTCTTACAGACTTTCTCAAGAACATACAGATTGAGTACTCTACTCCAGTTGCATTGATCAAAAGTGATCATGGTATTGAGTTTGAGTCTCTTCTTATTCAAGAGTCTTGTAGGAAGGAAGGCATCAGAAAATGCTTCTCAGCTCCTAGAACACCTCAACAAAATGGGGTTGCTAAAAGGAAGAATAGAACACTTATTGAATCAGCAGGCACATTACTTGCATATACCTATTTGCCCCTATCCTTTTGGGCAGAGGCTATAAGAATAACAAATTATGTACTAAATAGAAGTCTTATACACAAGCTTAAGAATAAGACTCCTTATGAGCTACTTAAAAGGAAGAAACCTATAGTAGATTACTTTAAAAATTTTTGTTGCTTATGTTACATTCACAAAAACATTAAGAAATACATTAGAAAGTTTGAAGCCAAGTCTGAAATGGGAATTTTTCTTGGATACTCCCAAGTAAGCAAGGCTTATAGGGTTTATAATAAATCAACCTTAAAAATAGAATAATCCATTCATGTTTCTTTTGATGAGACTAACATGTTTAACAAGGAGAAGCAAGCTTCTACCAATAATTTTTTGCAGTTTCCCTACATATGTGAAAAGCTGAATGAGTTGACCCTCACAGATGAGGCTATTACTAACTCTCCTCCACATGATGCTGAAGAAAGTGATGATGAAGAAGCTGATATTTATGTTGAACCAACAACAGCTTATCTAATTCCACCAGAGGAATTAACTCCCCAGGTTGTTGCTCAATAAACTCCACTAATTGAACTTGTCACACTTAGAGATCACCACACATCTCAAGTGATTGGAGACATATCAGCTGGTGTGCAGACAAGGCATCAACTCCACCAGGATATGATGCATGCCTGGTTCATATCTCAAATTGAGCCCCAATCAATCAATGATGCAGATACACATCCACACTTGAATATTGCCATGCAAGAGGAGCTCAATCAGTTTGAAAGATGCAGAGATTGGGACTTAGTTCCAAGACCGAAAGACTACCCAGTCATTGGAACTAAGTGGGTTTTCAGGAATAAGCTTGATGCTCAAGGCTATAGGGAAGAGGAAGGCATTAATTATGATCAAACCTTTGCTCTTGTTGCAAGGCAAGAAGCAATCAGAATCTTCCTTGCTTATGCTGCTTTCAAGAAATTCAAAGTATACCAGATGGATGTTAAGAGTGCTTTTCTGAATGGAGAACTAAAAAAGAGGTTTATGTTGAACAACCTGCGGGTTTTATATCTTCATCTCATCCCTCTTATGTTTATAGATTGCATAAAGATCTCTATGGTCTAAAGCAAGCTCTAAGAGCTTGTATGAAACCTAAGCAAGCTTTCTTTTAGAGCATAAGTTTTCTAGAGGCATGGTAGATAGGACTTTACTTTTCAAGCATCATAATGATAAAATTCTTTTAGTACAAATATATGTAGATGACATTATATTTGGCTCTATAGATCCCAAACTATGCAAAAGGTTCTCCAACCTTATGCATTCCAAGTTTTAGATGAGTAGCATGGGTGAGCTCTCCTACTTCCTTGGTATCCAAGTGAAGCAGACACCTAAAGGCATTTTCTTATCCCAATCCAAATATGCTAAAGAGCTGATTAAAATGTTTGGGATGGCTGATGCGTCAGCTAAGAAAACACCTATGGCTACAAATGTTGTCGTTGATTCTGATGAATAAGGGAAACCTGTTGATAAGAAATTGTATCGGGTAATTGTTGGGTCCCTTCTAAATCTCACAGCAAGTAGGCCTGATATAATGTTTGCTACTTGTCTTTGTTCTAGGTTCCAATTCAACCCTAAAGGATCTCATCTAGTTTTATTAAAAAGAATTTTAAGATATATTAAGAGTTGCCCAAATCTAGGACTCTGAAATCCAACAAAGTCAGAATTTGAGTTAACTAGATACTCAGATGCTGATTTTGCTGGATGTAGAGTGGACAGGAAAAGCACATCAGGAACATGTCAGTTCCTTGGTACTAAACATGTCTCATGGTTTTGTAAAAAGAAGACATCGGTGTTAACATCAACAGTAGAAGCTGAATATATAGCAGTAGGAAGTTGCTGTTCACAGATGCTATGGATACAAAATCAACTTCTAGATTATGGTTACAACTTAAATAATTCAATTCTATTTTTTGATAGTACCAATGATATATCTTTAGTATAGAATCCAGTACATCATTCTAGGACCAAGCATATAGATGTTAGACACCATTTCATTAGAGAGTTTGTGGACAAGAAAAAATTAATATTACCTTCATCCCCACCTATTTGCAAAGGAAAGATATCTTCACCAAATCCTTGGATGAGAACAAACATCTATCCTTTATGAACCACCTAGGAATGAAGAATGGTAATACCTTAATTTAATTCTCTGTCTGTGGTCGAAGAATTTGCAAAATTTCGTCGAACGGAACTCGGCAAACTAAGGGAAGTTCTTGAGATTTTTCGTCAACCTGAGATAGACGATCTATCTGTAGAAGTAATATTTCGTCGACCTGAGATTGACGATTAGGATTCAAAAAAAATTTCGTTGACCTGAGAACGACGAAAAGTTTTTCCCTTTTTTTGACTGAGATCAACGAACTCTTTTGACAGTAAAATATTTCGTCGACCTCAGATCTAAGATTTCTCTTGTTTCGCACGACGGAGTTTGTTGTTTCATATTCTAACAAAACCTTATATCTAGGTTTTCTTGGACCTCCATCCTGCACTTTTTGTTCCCTTGCACTTGATCTTTCTGCTTTCTTATTGCAGGCAACTAATGGAGATTCCCGCAGGCGCTCTTTCTGTAATGAAATTCGACATGGGATTTGACATCGATTTCGATTCATTTCAACAATCAGACTAGATCTTCATAGATATTCTGCAGCTATTTGAAGACCTCAATTCAAAGAACCTAATGACTACCAGAATGAGGATTGCTGCTACTGAAATAAGAGAATGGGTTTATACTTCATCTACTCCAGATGCTGATACTATGGTTGGAACTATATCGGGTAACACCGTTCTTTTAACCCCAGCCATTCTTACTGAAATTTTTGGACTAGTAAATGGGGAAGAAGATATTGAACTTGAATCTTCTGAATATGTTGAAATGTTGACATTTATGGGTTATTGTGGAGACAACTCGAATAAATTGCTGAAGAAGCACCTATCTGCCGAGTATAAGTTTCTCGCAGATATAGTCGGTAAGGTGTTGCTGGGCAAGCATATAGCCCATGATCACATTGCAAGACAACAATTTTTTGTGATGTGTGTTGTGGTGAATAATAAAGCCGTTAATTGGGCTATTATTTTGTTCAATCTGATTAGGAAGAAGAACAACAAGAAGGAAGTTTGTTTTGGATGAATTATTGGAATCTTCCTTCATGCCAAGACAGCTGAATCCCTGGTCGCCCCGACCATATTCATCAACGGCTCTAAGAGGCTGACCTGCGCCTTATTTGGCAGGTGGGAGAGGAGCATCCCAAAGTCTTCTAAGGCTTCCTCCTAAAAAATTTTTGAGAGTACTAGGGAAGTTACAACCAATCCCCACCCTGTATAGGACAGTTCAATTCCTCCTCCTCCTCCCACGTTCCAAATCCTTCCTCATCCATCCAACAACCTTCTCCACCTCCAGAACATCAACCTTCACCTACACCTCCTGCTAGCCCCCATCCACCATTCTTCACTAATACATCGTCCAACACCTCCTCAATCCCATATTTCATCCCCAATTCAACAACAATATCAACAACATCAACAACAACTTCTAGAACAACCTTTATCTCAAAATTCTTCTACTCCACCTCTTTCCACCCTTCCATCTCAACTTGCAGACATACCTCCACTCCAAAATATAATTTCACTACCTTCTTTCAATCTTATTTCCTCTCCAAGAAATTCTTTATCACCTTCATATGAACCAATGACAGATAATCATCCCTCATCATCTTCCATCATCAATCCATCTGTCTCTACCCAAACCCCACCAGAATTCTTAGTATTCCGTTCACCTTCCATCACTTCCATCTTGTAATCCATCACACCACTTCAGAAACAGCTGATAGCAGAGGCCAATTCACCTCTTGCTTCCTCTATCTCAACCTTTGCTGCTCAACTTGCTTTCTTCCCCATCCCATCTTTTTCTATCAGGGGCCTGGCTCTAGTAGCCACTGAAACCAGGCAGGGGGAGATACTCAGTAAAGTAGTTGCCCCAGCAGGTCTAGCAGCAGAAGCTCTAGTAGCAGCAACAGTTGAAGATTTTGCGCAGAAGTTTCAGATGTCGATATTGATATTCTTGATACAGAAATTACAGATGCAGATCTTGTTGAGTTCTTGGAAACTGATTTTGAAACTCCTGAAGAACCCTTGGAAATTCTTTATGGTGATTGCTTCATTGCTCCAGACTTTGACCTGACATCAGTTCTAAATCATTTTGATCTTTTTTTAGAGACTGTCTTCCATTTGTTTGTTTTCAATTATGTACATATATTGTTTGATATTCTGCCCCCATCACTTCAGAGACCTTGCAGCAGATTCAAAAGAGTTTTGAAGCTCCTGAGCCTGAACTCAATTTAGTTCCAGAAACTGAGCTTATCCAAGTGGCTGAGGATGATCTCTCTGAGCCCAAGGGTCTTTCTCCACCCACTTTTGTCTTCTCTACATCACCTTTGCCTGACTTTGATAAAATCCTTGTTGAGGACATATATCAGGAAACAGAAGTTCCTACTAAAGATATTCCTCCTCCAATTATCCCTCCTCCACCTTAAAAGGAAATTCCAAAAGATGTTATTGCTG
This sequence comes from Platanthera zijinensis, assembly GCA_039513925.1. NCBI lineage: Eukaryota > Viridiplantae > Streptophyta > Magnoliopsida > Asparagales > Orchidaceae > Platanthera > Platanthera zijinensis. The sequence continues at coordinate 109,140,834 of CM077083.1, forward strand.
AGATTGATGTTATGTATGATAATCCTCAAGAATCTTCTTATGATGTTTGTTGATGCACGAAAAGCGACGGGGAAGACGAGCACCACCAGCTAACATTTCGAGCACTGGAGGAAGAAATGGGGAAAAGACTGTCGGCTAGTCGGTTACTAGCGGCTAGGAATGGCGGATAAAATCGGGCAGAGAAAAGAGAGAAAGGGCCGCTACCAGCGGCAACACCAGAGTTCGCCCGCCGCGGCCTGAATGCCTCTCCTGCGGCGGGCTTTCCTTTTATAAGAAAATAGGCGGTTACACTTAGCGAAGAAGAAAGAAAGGAGGAAGCCGGCCGGACAATAGACCGCAAAGGACTAGAATCGAGGCCGTAGCTCTTAACAAGCGAGCTCTTGGACTCGAGTCAGCGTGCTTTGGGTGTACTCCCGCCACCTATTTATAGGCTTGGGGGCCTGCCCAAACGGGAAGGGCTAAAATTACCGGCTGCCCGAGGTACAAGAGAGTCGGGCAGCGGTGACGGGAATCGAAAAGAAGAAGAAAAACCAAGAGACAGGCCGCGCGGACTGGCGATCTTCTTCTGCCGAGCTGCAGGACTCGGCCATTGGGCGGGCTGGTCTGGACCTCTTCTGACGAGGACCTGGGACATAGGTCGCGCCCCTTGGGCTAGGATAGGCCGACCCCTAGATGACGGCTGGACTGGAGCTGGAGGCTGTCCGATGCAGAGGCCGCCCGGCTTGTCTGACGATAAGCCGGCTAGCTGATAACGGCGGCTAGAATGCACAAGCCGCCCGGACTTGAAAACCTGGAGAACTAGTCGCGGATTCCAGGTTAACATAATCCCCGCACATTTTTAAGTTTTATAAAAAACTTCGAAAATGTAGAACTAAGCCGGAGACCGCGACTGCCATTAATGCTTCCGCGTCTATAAAATGCCGAGGGCCCTGCCATTTCTTCAAGATTTCTGCCAAGCCACGGGTCACTACTCGCCACTTGCGGTCAGAATCCTCCAAGCCGACAGAGACTTCTACAAGATGGACGTCATGTCCTCGATGCTAGATCGCGAAAAGAAGTCGTCTGGATCGAAAAAGAGGAGCAGAAAAGCGGACCGTTCCGACCAACCGCCTGAGAAGAAAACCGAGAAGCCGATCGCACCGGCGGCTTCTGATTCTGGAAAGAAACTGATGGAAGTCGTTGCGGAATCCTCGCAGGCCGCGACGAAAGTTGAAGCGGTTTCCAAATCTGCTCTCCCGGAAGCTGGTGCCACCAAATCCTTCGACATTACCTACTCGCCATCGGGTGAACCTCTTTTGAAGATCGCCGGTACGGAGGAGAAGAGTGTCGACTCTTCCAAGCCGCGCGAGTTGCCCACATCCGCTGACTTGATCATTATTGAAGAGGACGAGTCGAAGAAGCCACTGGAAGCCGAGCGGTCTCTGACGCAATGTTTCTGTGAAGACCGGAGCGGCTAGTGTGCAATTTAAGCCGCGGGAAAAAGACGTATCTGAGGGTCTGTCGAATCCGTCTTCCAAGTCGGACGAGCTAGAGAGTACGCCTCCGGCTAGCGAATCCCTGAGCGATATCCTGAAGGGCATGGACAAATTTCAGCAGCTGGACAAGTTACTGGCAACTCCGCCGGCTTCTGCGGAGGTCGCCGACACCGATATCGAAGTTACAGGAGAGAAGCTTGGCGAACCGGCTCCTGCGGTTTCAGAAGGAGCTGAAAAATTAAAACTCAGAGAGAAGATAGAGGAGATGAAAAAGTTAATCGCTGGGAAGCAGGTGGCGACTACATTTCCTGCCCTGCAAGGTAAACACGAAGAAGTTAAGCGTTTTGTAAAATTCTACAAGCCGCGGTCACGGAAGAAGGGAGCGGATACAATTTTCAATCCGCCGGCGAGCTTCTTCCTGACCACGGCTGAGCTGAAAAGCAAAGCTAAGGAGACCACGTGGCTATGGAAAGAAAAGCTAAAGCAAATAGATTCAGAAAGGTTTAGGCGACCAGCGGCTAGACTTGATACTGCGGCTTTCGAAGGAGAGATAACCACGAGCTGCGTTCTCGTTCTAACGAGATCTTCTACCAGGTGCCGGTCATGCCACTGAATCTAACCGCCTGTTTATTTGCTGCAGGTGCACATGAAACTGCCATAAAGCCGGGCAGTCTGTCGACATTCTTACCTCCACTGATGCCGCCGCTGCCTCCAAGTGTCCGCGACCAGAGGACAGCCGAATTCCAGGAGGAGGTCGTCGCCTTGCAGGCTAGGATAAGGGAGCATGCCGAGGCCCTTCGAGCCAAGGAAGAAGAGTGGCGGCTTCAAGAAGAAAATCAGCGGTCTATGCTGGAGGCCGCTGAAAAGAGAACTCAAGAAGTACTGGAGGACTTGGAGCAGGAGAGAGGAATGATGCGGTCTGAGTTGGAGGCCGCTGAAAAAAGGACGCAGGAAGCCTTGGTCAGCTTGGAGTTGGAGAGAGCGGCGATGCAGATTACGCAGGAGACCGCTAACAAAAGGGTGCAGGAGGCACTGGCCAGCGCGGAAATGGAGAAAACGGCGAAGCGGACTGCAGTGGAGGCCGTTGACAAAAGGATGCAGGAGTCCCTGGCCAGTTGGGAGGAGGAGAAGACAACGATGCGGACTGCACTTGAGGCCGCTGAACAAAGGACTCTGGAGGCGCTGGCCCACCTGGAGCAGGAGAAGAAAGAGAAACTAGATCTGCAGGCTTTAGTGCTGATGCTCGGCCGGATTGAAAGGGAAAGGGCGGACACCGCTCGACTTGACGAGGAAAGGGATAAGGATCGACCAGAGGAGGCCGGCAGAGGCTTGCGACCTGCTGGGACGACTGCTGAACAGCAGCAACAACCAAATCGCCCGGCTTCCGGAGAGACTTCGTACTCACCAGTAGTCGCGGCGGTTAGGCAGGTCGCTGCTTCTGGCGACCCGGGAGATCGCGCTCTGTCGCTGGTTCCATTTACCCGCGTAGAGCGTGATACCTCGCGAGTTCACCGGACTCTGCACAATATCCACAACCTCGTTAGTCAAGTGTATGTCCAGCTGGTACAGGCCGGCGACCAAGTCGCGCGGGTTGGGCGAGAGGCTCCAGAGAGTGGAGAGAGATAATTAAGAGAACTTTTATTTGGCTTTGTAATAAGCATCAACTCGTGATGCCGGACGGTTTGATTCCTGTGGACAATTGTTGTATGTTTGATTGTATATTACTCCGAATTGCATGCAGCTTTGTGCGGTTTGATTACTTCTAGTCGCTGTCTTTTCTTCTTTGGAAATTTTGCCAAGTACTGGAATTTTAATCGCTCGACCTGCCGAACTAGAATGCGGTTAGAATACTTTACCTTGCAGGTTGAGCCGTGCGGCCTGATATCTAACCGCGATTTGACAACCACTACTGTAGCTGCATAGGAAATCTATAAATTGAGATGATCCCGGAGACTTCGGCACAGGAGTTCAGAATGCGAGCTAAAGCAATTGCGATGCGGTCTGACAAAGCTCCAGCCGTTAGGACCGACGCGGCTTCTGCTTTCCATTCGGCAGATCATAAGGAAGGCCGGCTTACCCAAGCCGAGCTAGATAGCTTTGTGGAGAAGTACATGAAAGATAGCCTGCTGCTCGCGCGGCTTCCGCTTCCTCACGAGCGGATTAACTCCTCCACCGCCAACCAAATCGCAATCCCTGTCGACCACTTCGACTGCGGCTTCCGGTTCCCTGTACTGATGGAAGCCGTAGCGGTCTTCGACCACTACGGAGTAGTGCCGGGGTAGCTGCCCCCGAACTCGATAGCGGCGATTTACAGCTTCATCTCTTACCTGAGGTCGGAGCGAGTTCGGTTCTCGATAAGGCTGTTCAGAGAATGCTTCTCTGTGCGGTCTATCCCGGATTCGGGAACGAAGATCTTCAGAGGCCATCTTTACTTCGGCTGCCGCGGCCTGAAAGTTGTAAACCTGGCGAATAAAATCGCGAATTGGTCAGAAAGATACCTTATCTTCGAGGGTAACCTCGGACTCCTGCCGGTCCATCCGCAAGTTCGCGACGAAGCCGCTTTTAGCAGTAGCGGACTGGACGGCGTGGAGAAGGAGATCTTTAACTTCTTCAAGGGGGAGCGGCTCGACGTCACCCACTACCTCCCGCTGCTCCCGACTTTGGAGGACGTTCATGCGGAGGACAGTAAGTATCACTCGGCCGAACTGCTATGCTAGCCGCGCGGCTTACCAACTGACTTTTTAACTTCGCCTTGCAGCTGCTGTCGCGGTCCCGCTGAACAAGCCGCTCACTCCAGGCGGCCTAACCCTCACACAAAGGGAGAAAAGGGCGAAGAGGGCCAGGCCGGAGCGGGCTGCGGAGGAGGAAGAGTCGGACTCCTCCAGCGGCTTCATACTGCATGGTATGGGTAGCCGCTTGAAAGATCTCCACGGCAACCCCACCATGCAGTGGAGTGCCGACGGGGAGTCGGTAAAGGTTTCCACCGCCCTCCCGAACTGGGGGAAGGAAACTGTAAGCCGCCATGCCTCCGTGGCTGGCGCAGCTTTGTATGGCAGGCGCAACTTGAAAGCGTTGGAGAAGATTCCTGCAGAAGACTTCTCGCGGTTTGCCGCGCAGGTCGGCGCGAGAAGGTTTGTTGCCAACCACTATATGGGCCTAGCCCATAGGCGGTTAGTTACAATTGAAGGCGACCTGCAGCGGCAACTCGCCGAGAAAGATGAAGAAATCGCACGGCTGAAGGAGTCGCATGCGGTAAGACATTACCTGATTTTTGCGGCTTAATTCATCAAGCCGCCCGAACTAACCTTTTTCTTTACTTTACAGAAAGTGTACGATCCAGCGAACTCAGCCTTTCAAGACGCGGTCTTTCCCCAGCTTGTCCAGGGGATCGACGGAGCGCTGAAATGCCTTCGAGATCAGGGCGGCCTCGCCCCGGGATTCACCGACTTCACCTGCGCCGACCTATATCCACCCTTGAAGAAAAGGGTGGCTGCGGTTTATCGCGCGCTGAAAGGCAAGGAGAAGATTGGCGGAGAGGGCGAGGCAGAAGAGGAAGGGGAGGACAGCAGGAGCGAGAGTGCTTCTTCAAAGACCGGCGGTCAAGCGTCTGAGACCGCGCGGGTTGATGCCAGCTCGTCGGAGACCAGGGGCACTGGCAGTTCGCGTTCATCCTCGTCGGACAGCGGCGATTACTCGCCTTCTGAGATCGATATTGACGGTGAACCGGACTCCGGTACTCCTGCGTCCAAAAGATAGAGGCCGAATAGCTAGAATAGTTTACTTGTAAAAGTTTTTACATTTTTTGAGACCGCCGGTAAGATTTTGTAAACCGCGCGGTCTACCCCTTATACTTGACATTAGAAATGAAAACGTTTTACCTTTTGTGAGAATCTATTGTAATTTTACTTGCTTGTTTGAATATGCGGTTTAATCATTCTTATTCGTTTCCGCCTTTGAGAAATCTTATTTATGACTTCACCGAATAATAACTAACTTGCTGCGGTTAAACTTGAGTAGAATACCATTAACCAGATATACTAGTCTGCGAAATTATAATAATCCGATCATCCTTGAGCGTATATAGAGCAATAAGCCGGGCGGTTAGGAGACTGTTTGCCAAGAAGATAAGGCAGTTTAAATGGCGATCGACAAACCGCTCGGCTAAGGAGATAAACCGGATTGATATTGTAAAAACCAAGCCGAATGTGGCGGCCTGTCCGAGCTTTAATACGAAACTGGCTTCCAATAGGGAAAACTACTTAGCGATAGAGATAAACATATTGCGACTTCTTTACATTGCAAGCCGCGAATTGATTTGAATGAATACCATAAGCCGGCGGACTGAGCGGATAGGATAAATGGAAAAGTTGATATGCTATGATACTCCTTTGATCCGGCGGCATGATCTTTGTAAGCCGCGCGGATAATACATTTTGCAATTTCTGACAATACAAAAATGATACTGTTTGATTTTGCTGAATATGCTTTATTCGCTCTGTATTGCATTTCTATTCGATCGATTATAATAATATGCCATGAGATATCTGGACAATACACAAGCAGAATGGATGTGGAGATAAGAATAACTCGCGCGAATATATCTGATAAGTGATTTATGCATAACTCGCACGAATAATACTGATATCCGCTATAGTGAACTGAAGAAAACCAACAAGCTCGCATGATTAATAATGATGTCTGCTGTATTGAGCTGAAGATAGCCAAATAACTCGCCCGATTAATAACGATATCCGCGCGGTAAGAATAAATATTGGCAACTTCAAATATGAGACCAATTTAAGAAAACCAATTGGTCACAGAGATAACCGAGCGGTAAGAATAATAATATCCGCAACTTGCTGTTGGATAACTTCTATTCAGCCTTATAATATCAAATTACCCGGGCGGATACTCTCTTTAGCCAGGATATGATAACCGCGCGGTCTGAATTCTGACCGCCGACTAGGCTTCTGCTTGAAGAAAAGAATACACTGCTCTCTTGCTTGGAGTACAGTTCAAGTCGATCTTCCGGGCAGGTGCGGCCGGAGTCACATTGCTTTCCTCAGAGATCGACAAGACTGTGGGTCTCCTGCAGGCACTGCTTGAGAGTATCAAAGAGTATTCGAGGGTCGCATGCTAAGACGATCTGCGGGGCATGCGTGTATTGCTTCCCGCACAGACGCATCATAGTTGCAACGATATCCCTTACGTGGCATGGTAGAGCTGACCACCACTCCGCTCCTCCATAATGCAGAAGTGGGGTTAGGTACTAGCCGGGATCCGCAATCTAGAACTCCACCGCATCAAGGCCGGTAAGCTTCCACTACACGGTGCGAAATCTCCCCGCAACACGTGGTCCTCGTGGTGTTACGCTAATGACAACGGCTCTAAAGGGGGATGTAGCTAGACTCGGCGATATCTCTTGATTCAGTGATCTTTTAATTTTTTGGGTTGCAAACCCATAAGAATGATGACTTGCCAGGTGAGAGTACCGATATAGAATCTCTGAAACAAAATATAACAATGAGTCATAATCCTTCTTAATAGAGCATAATGAGAAGAAACAAAAGACAGAAAAACATATTGGGTTAAGGGATTGATTTAAGATCGCTTTTGTCGTTGATGTTGACGCGTCTGGCAGCCTATGAATGAGATGTCTTTTTTAGATCATGCTACGGGATTCCTTTGATTTCTGCATTTTCACAATTAATTTGAGAGCTCTACAATCTTCTGTTAGATGACCTCTTTCCTTGTGATATTCGCAGTATTGATCCATGCACCTGACTTGCCTGCGCGCTGCTCGAGCGGGTTTCTTGTGACTTGGCTCTTCCTCCCGTTGTTCGACCTGGGGGAGGTCTGACGAACTTTTTTGTCCTTTTTCCGAAATACGGGGCTTCTTCGAAACTGGAGGCCGAGTTGCCGAATACTCGGGCGGCCAGGCCGGGTAGGAGGTCGAATAGCTCGGCGAATAGCCCGGGAAGGTAGGCGAGTAGGCCGGCGGATCGACCTGCTTGCTATCCGCTGGGGTCTGGTTGGCTGGCGTAACCGGAATGATTGCGGTCTGCACGTCTAACCGCTTATTGATTGCGGCTAGATTATAATTGATCGCGGCGAGCTGCCGGATCATCTCTTGGCGGGTTTGATTTTCTTCCCGGCGGGACTGCAGAAGAGCTTCCAAGAGCAGAACTTCGTTGGGGCTGAGGTTGTTCTGAACAGGCTACCGGTCTGACATTATATGGCCGCTGAACTTCAGCGACTAACCGAGATCTGAAGGCCGTGTGTTAACTGTTGATGCACGAAAAGTGACGGGGAAGACGAGCACCACCAGCTAACCGTTCGAGCACTGGAGGAAGAAATGGGGAAAAGACTGTCGGCTAGTCGGTTACTAGCGGCTAGGAATGGCGGATAAAACCGGGCAGAGAAATGAGAAAAAGGGCCGCTACCAGCGGCAACACCAGAGTTCGCCCGCCGCGGCCTGAATGCCTCTCCTGCGGCGGGCTTTCCTTTTATAAGAAAATAGGCGGTTACACTTAGCGAAGAAGAAAGAAAGGAGGAAGCCGGCCGGACAATAGACCGCAAAGGACTAGAATCGATGCCGCAGCTCTTAACAAGCGAGCTCTTGGACTCGAGTCAGCGTGCTTTGGGTGTACTCCCGCCCCCTATTTATAGGCTTGGGGGCCTGCCCAAACGGGCAGGGCTAAAATTACCGGCTGCCCGAGGTACAAGAGAGTCGGGCAGCGGTGACGGGAATCGAAAAGAAGAAGAAAAACCAAGAGACAGGCCGCGCGGACTGGCGATCTTCTTCTGCCGAGCTGCAGGACTCGGCCACTGGGCGGGCTGGTCTGGACCTCTTCTGACGAGGACCTGGGACATAGGTCGAGCCCCTTGGGCTAGGATAGGCCGACCCCTAGATGACGGCTGGACTGGAGCTGGAGGCTGTCCGATGCAGAGGCCGCCCGGCTTGTCTGACGATAAGCCGGCTAGCTGATAACGGCGGCTAGAATGCACAAGCCGCCCGGACTTGAAAACCTGGAGAACTAGTCGCGGATTCCGGGTTAACAATGTTCATGATGATGACTCAGATTCTGATGACAGTAAAAAGAAAGAGTCTAAGAAAAGAAAAGCCCCACCTAAGGCTTTTTCAAAGCCTAATCCTCATAGTGAAACTCCACATTACATTTTGCAGAACATCACTCCCTGTCCTGGAATGCCGTAATGGATGTGGCTGTCAAAGAATGAGCAGACAGAAAGGAAGAAGAGGAGAAGGTACAGGTCTACTCCTAGACATTTCAGGAAAGACCTTCCTCCTCATCATCATCCTTCTTCAGGCTCCTCAGGCAACATCTCTCAGAATTCTGCTTCTGTTACCAGGACCTATCAAAGACAACCCAGGCAAAGCAGTCAACAACAATCTTCTACAAGCAATCCACCTCCAGATTCTTCTAAGAAAGTGCTTACTGAAGAACCAATGCAAGATTCCTGTCCAAAAAGGCCAGATTCTCCAACTACTCCTTTTGTTGATCCTAAATAGGAGACTTCTACCAAGATGGCCAGACTCAATGAACTTATAGGACTTTCTCAAATAAACAAAGCGAAAGCTAAAGGCAAATAAATATCTCAATATTCAACTATGTCAGCCTACAGAGAAGAAGAATTAAAAAGGTATACTAAGGCTAACAAGTTTTTCAATGTTTATGATTATATGAAACTACACTCAGAAGCGGTTGTACCCAGAACTTCATCCTAAACTGTGATTGGAGCATCTGATATGTACATGTAAAATAAAGAAGCTGCAAGTCCTAACATGGAAATCAAATTCAAACAACCTGCTGAAGTATCAGACAAAGATAAAGCCAAGCAGAGAAAATGAGTCTATTTTCTATAATTTTCTTAGTGACTTTTGAACTTTAATTTTTGTTTATGTCATGAAGCACAATCTTTTAAATATCTGCTGAATATTTTGTTCTGTCAGATATATTTTCCTTCTGCTTTATGATTGTTTGTTTTTGTTTTGTATTAGTAACCTCACCCAAATAGGGGGAGATTGTTGGATCCCTAGTTGGATTTGGGCTAGGTTCACTAAGTTAGGCTGAGTCTGACCCCATTATATAGCCAGGGTCATGTCTAGTAGTCCTATTGTTGTAGGCTAAGTCCTTTTAGCTGTACCATCTTGGACCAGCCAACAAAGGACCTCAAAGACTCAGACTTAGCAATTTTCAGAAGACAGTGATCAGTTCGAAATTCTTCGAACTCAGCTCGACGATCGTCGATCCCCAATCAACAAAGTCAGAGTTAATTCTCTGTGCTGAGCTCGACGATATTTGAGCTCAGGTCGACATTTAGTTTTCTTCAGAAAGATTCTCAACTCGACGAACACAGAGTACAGAATTGGAAAGTATTTCTCAGTTAGAAGTTCGCAGAGCTCAGGTCGACGAACTGGAATTCTTTGGTCAATGATCTTGGATCTCAGGTCGACGAATTCCATTCAGAATTCGACGTTTTCTTTTCTGTTCAAGAATGAGTTTTTCCTTCATCTTTTCCTTATTTTCTCTATTTATTAGCACTATTATTCTGAGTATTTAATGCAAATATTCTTCTGAATATAGCCGTTATTGGCTGCATTAAAAAATGTATTCATGAGAATAATTATTTGCTTATTTTATCAAGGACAGTTGGGGAAACTCCGTAATGCTTTTATTCCAGCCATTTTCAATTCTCCAGGTCAGCCAGCATTTATGGAAAGAATTAAAAATTCAAAGAGAATTTTTAATTGGTAGTATAATAATAGAGATCCTCTCTTTTTCGAGACACAGAATTATAAAGAGAGAGAGATCAGAGAAGAAATCAAAAGCACTGACGGAGAACTTTCATCAAGCAGTCGACTCTTTCTTTCTCTCTCAACGCTTTTCTTACACTGCCAATAATCAAGACTGAGGAAGAACAAAACATCAAAATCAAGAGTCTTCTTCAACCACTGTTTCAGAAATCTATAGACATCTTTTTCAACATTAGTCATTAGATTTCCTGGACCTTGGCAGATCAAGTTGAAGACATACTCACCCTTAAGCAAAGCTCATTCTCCCTAAAGCCTTCAACTTTTCAGAAGAAGCTTTGACAACACAAGAATCCACATAGTCTTCTTAAGTTGTATTGAGAAAACAGAAGACTTCCATCAAACTCTTTCCACTCTATTTTACAGGGTTTTAACTCCCTTCAAAAGTTAGTCTTGTTGACAAGTATCCCTCCAAAAGACTTGAATTTGGTTTTTGGGCACCTAATCAAAAGCCTAAAGGGTTTCCTTATGTACTTGAATCAGATCTTGTGGTGGCAGTCACCTTATCAAAACCAGCTAGTGGATTCCTACCAAGGGTGGTAGAAGAGTAAATGTACCCATGTTTAGGAGAACCACTATAAACTTCTTGTGTCATCTGGTTTCTCCATTTCTATTTGTTTTGCTTTTTGCTGTGTTTGTGATTGCTGGAATAGTTAGCCTAGTATTATATGGTATCACTATTTTACTCTAATATAAACATTATAAAGAACCAAAGTTTTTAATACTCTATTCATCCCCCTAGAGTAATCAGATCTAACCCCTCCTTTCATATGACACAGATCTTAGTATCCCAGTCTCTAGTGAGAGATCTGAGAAACTTATCATTAAATTCATAATTATTGAAGATCCTTCCATAGGTATTCAACTTATTTATGATCATGAAGAATCTTTCATAACAGGTAGTTATGTTCTCCTTCAGGATTTGCCTGAAAGCCTCATACTCTTAATTGAGTAGGGACTTCCTATAATCTCTTACCTCATCAGTACCCTCCACGTAGACCACAAGGGTGTCCCACATCTCCTTAGAGGTCTTGTAGTGAACCAAGTTCAGGAAGGTTGAGTCATCTACATCACTGGCTATGATATTTTGTGCTATCTTGTCCAGGCCATCTAGTATGACCTCATCTTTGGCCATTTCAGAGAGTGTCTTTGGTTTCTGGATGTTGGCATCCAGAATAGAGACCTTTATGGGAATGATAAGTCCCTCCCTAATAGTTAAAAAAATTCTTGGATCATAGGCTTTCATGAATAGCCTCACCCTCTCCTTACATATTCATAACTGCTCCTTTCCGCAGATAGGGAGTTTCATTGAGCTCAGCTCTATCTGGATCTCTCCTATGCCCATGATCACTTAGCAGCAGCTATCTTGGAGGATCACACAGATTGTTCAATTCTTTTTGAGTAACCTCCCTCTGATACCACTTGAAAGTCTTAAATCTCAAGGTAGCTAGCAACCTAGGGGGTGAATATGTTTGCTTAGGTCTTTTGAGTGTCTTTTTAAATCACTTGATTTTTTCTTTAAGCTTTCAACTTCTAGTGATCTAGAGCTTGTCCTTAGCACCTCTAATTAAGAAAGCGAAGGCAAACACAGAAAAGCACGCAAGTATTTTATAGTGGTTCTTCTTTCTTCAGAATAGATTCTAAATGTGTTATGGCAGTTGGAGACTTGCACAGCTAACTGAACTTTTCTTGCTAGAGAGCTTTAAGCTTTTCACTAGCAACAATGGCGAGGAAGAAGAAGACGGCTGCTCTCCTTATTGAATAAAGTATGCCATAATTTTTTTTTGTCCTGCCCCTCTCTTCCTTTTGTAGTGCACCGATCAACGGCTCTTAGAGATTGGTGGGCCCCACATGCAGCTTCCAACTGTGCCTTGCTTTAACGGAAGAAGACGTATTGTAGTTTCACGATAAGTTTTGTCGTGTAGTGTAGCTTCACTGTGTCTGATTTGATCTTAGTTGACTTTGTCGATTTTGCTGACGTCAGAACCTGTGGACTTAGCCAAAATCGAGCATCAGAGAATATGCGTTTAGTGAGTAAGCATCACTCAACGCAAAAACACTTAGACAGATTCACTATCTCTTGGCATTGAGTAAGTAACCTTCACTCAACGACAAAGTATTTTTAATATTAAGACTGATTCTAGGCGTTGAGTGATTCAGCTATACTCAACACCAATCTTGCTTTATTAGCTTTTAGCTTCTTGGCATTGAGTGAGTAAGCGTTACTCAACGCCAAACCCCTTAGCCAAAATTATATCTACACTAGGCATTGACATCGTTGAGTCAGTAACCTCCACTCAATGCTGTTTGCCTTAACAAAATTTCTGCTTATTCAGCAACATAAGCGTTGAGAGCACTGAGTGAACATGCCTCACCCAACGCTTTCTGCCTTAGCCAATTTTCTGTATTTATTAGTATGGCGTTGAGTGAGTTGACTTCACTCAATGCCTGCGGACTTAGCCATATTTTGGCTCATTCCAACTTCAGGCTTTTTCGGCTATAGCCTATCTCATAGCTTTTTTGCTATATGGCTTTGAGTGAGTTGACTTCACTCAATGCCTATGGACTTGGCCATTTTCTCAGCAGCCACTACCTTGGCTTTGACTATGTAGGCTTCACTCAGAGCTATAAGCTATCTGGCATTGTGTGATTGATCTTCACTCAATGCCTATGGAAATGGATAGTTTTATGTCATCCCACACCATAGGTATGTGTTTACCTGACATAGCCACTTAGGCTACATGACATATCATAATCATCTACAAACATGTGTATGTCATTGATAATATTGTTTTCACTCAAATCGAGGACATTGTGGGCAATGGACCTAACAATTTTGATTGTCACGAATGGGACAACCACCAAACGGTTAACATCGCCCGAGAGCATTCAATAGGTCAAGCCTAAGTATTTTGGTTAAACGAAGAGCGTCGTGTTGGTAGTTATAAACATACGTGGCGGGTAATGCGTAGCCTACTCTTGGATCAATTTGATTGCATGGGAAGAGACTCAAACTCAGTACCATGATCACTTCAGATCAATGTAATTGGAGTAGAGTACTCAACCCTTATGCTCTTAAGAATGTCTGTAAAAACCTTGAAGTTATCAGACTTGTTTCTCAAGAAGAACACTTAAGTGAACCTAGAGAAGTCATTAACTATCACTAAGATATAAGACTTCCCTCCTAGGCTCTGTATAGCAATGGGTCCAAAAAGATCCATATGAAGCAAATACAGAATCCTAGGTGAATCACTCTTATTAAGTGAATTAAAGCTATTTTTAGTTTGCGTGCCTAATTGGCAAGCCCTGCAAAGGATTTCCTTCTTGTAGGGGCAAGAGGGAAATTCTCTAAAAAGGTTGTCCCTAGAGAGTTTAACAATGTTTTTCAGATTACATGACCTAATCTCCTATGCCAAAGTTCATTATTATTACTAGTTTGATTAAACATGCATATTTCAGTTTTAGCAGACCTAAAGTTAACTACATAGATATTACCGACTCTAGTACTAGTTAACACTACTTGGCTATCTACAGAAGTAATAATATAGGAAGTTTTGTTAAATGATACTTGAAACCTTTCATCACATAACTGACTTATGGATATAAGGTTGTGCTTCAGTCCACTTACATAAGCTACCTTCCTGAAGGTGACTGCTCCAAATTTGACCTTTCCATATCCTTCAGTCTTGCCACAATTAGAGTAACCAAATATTACTTTGGGTCCTAGCTTTGACTTATAGTTGATTAAGTTGTCCTTGCTGCCAGTCATATGCTTTGTACAGCCGCTATCCAGATACCACTGTTGCTCTGTGGTGGGATAGTCTTTCACCTGCAATTAAATAGATTAGCTATTCTTGACGCAGGTCACCTTGGGTCCTTGTTTATTCATATAATTAAAACTGGAAATGTAAGAGTATTCAAGTTCATTTTTATAACCTAGGGGGTGGTATCTTCTAGGTGGAATTATCCTCTGGGTGAATGGTTTAATGTATTCTCTTGGTTGATTAACTGATCTATAAGAATTAAAGTTTTTGTCGATCTGAGGTCGACGAACGGGGATGAGTTCGTCGAAATCCACTCATAGAATGAAAATATTCATTTTCTGGGCCCCAATATCGTCGATCTCGGCTTGAAGATCCATATTGGTTTCGTCGATCACAGTTCATAGAATAATTATAATAAAAGTTTGCGTACGGAGTTCGTCGACTTGAGTTCGATGAACCGTACACATTTTGTCGATCTGAGTTTGACGAAATCTGCTGAACATTGTTATAGTTAGGCTTTTTCTTATTCTTTTTCTTTTTCTTATTATTCTATTTTAATTCTTCCTGGTTAACATTGTGATTATCTATCTTCTCCTTGCCTTTTTCAGAAACAAATTTAATTGGAGTTGTTAGAACATTTTTATGAATCAATGGGGGTTGGCTTGATGAAGCCCCTAAGCCCGGCTTATCATTAAGTATGACATTCACTGTTCTTGTGATGTCCATCAACTTGATACTTCTCCCATTTAGGGATTCTTCAAGTTTCCTAGCCTCAGTTAACTCAGTTTTTAATGTGATGATCTGTTCATTTGCTAAAGTTAATTCAACTTTTAATTTAATGTTTTCAGAAATGAAGTTATCTTGTTCTATTAGTTTTTATCTAAGTTGTTTAATTTCTTTTTCAGAATTAATTAAATAAATACATAGAGATTTAAATTCAATTCAAAAATTTTCTAAATTGAAATCAAAGGAAGACAGTACCTGATCCTCTTCAGATAGAGGTTCTTCACTGTTTGATTGCTCAGCTTCAGATAGGCTGCTAGATGAATCAATGGCCATCAAGCAAATTGCCATTGGTTTAGCATCTTCTTCATCTTCACTGGAGCTGGAGGATGAAGATTCATCTTTAGTTTCACTCCAGGTTTCAGCCAAAAATCCTTTCTCCTTTCTCTTATACTTACTGGAGGAGGGCTTGCTATAATGTTTCTTTCTGGGTTCTTTCTCTTTTATTCTCTCTTTCTTTTGGTTCTCTGAACACTCTGAGATGAAGTGTCCTGGCTTTCTACAAACAAAGCAAACAACTTCTTTAGTTTGGGTCTTGTCAAACCTTGGCTTGTCATCTTGCCTAGTGACTTCCTTCTGAAATCCTTCTTTCTCATCTTGAAGAATCTTTTGGCTAGGAGACTCAGAAATTCTTCACTAAGGGAGCTTCTGTTTCTTTAGATGCTTTGAATGCAATGCTTATCTCTTTTCTTCCTAGTGTGGAGGTCTTCTGATAAGCAGCTTCTCTGGTCTTAATCAGCTTCTCATAAGATTTGAGCTTTCATAATAGAAATTCAGTGTAAATATCATTCAGACTTCTAGCTTCCTTGATTGGCAAAATTATGGAATCCCATGAGCTGGGGAAGCACATGAGGATTTTATCATTAACCTCTGTGAGAGTTATTTCCTTGTCCAAAGTCTTCAACTCATTGATGATTGAGTTTAGTCTGTTGCACATTTAACTCACAGACTCTAACTCTTCATTCTTGAAGTTTTCATATTGGGAGATTATATTAGATCTCCTACCCTTTCTCTCATCTGCAGAACTAGCAACCATCTAGTTTAGGGAATCCCAGATTGCCTTAGCTGAGGTGCACTCTTCCATATTCTAGAAAATGTCATCAGACATTATCTGAGCCAGAATATTCATGGCCTTTGAATCAACTATTTTGCCCTTCTTTTGAGCATCTTTCCACTCAGGTGGTGGAACAACATGAGTACTGGAAGTTAAAGTAGATGCAGTCCCTTGAGTTGGTGGTCCTGTAAAAATGGAATTAAAACTATCCTCATCAATAAAGTTCATATATAAATTGATTCTTGCCTTCCAGATAGCAAACTTATTCAAATTGAAGACTAGAGGTCTGGTGCTTGCATAATCTTTGTTCTGTGCCATGATATAAAACAAAAAAACTAGGAAATTTAAATCCGAACTAACAAGGATCTTTTTGTTCAAGTGTTAACTTGTACAGCCAAAGCAACACCCCTCAGATACCAATTGAAAGAAAGGGGATAGACCTGATTTACTCTAGGGGGGGGGGGTGAATAGAGTAATTAAAACTTTTGGCTGTTTTAATTTTATATCAAAGAAAATAGGTGATACCAATAATAGTATAGAAAGAAATAGAAACAGGGAAGCTAATCTATCACAGCACAATAAAACAAAAGGAAATTTATTAAGCAGACAACATAAGAATTTTATAGTGGTTCCCCAAACTGGGTACAACCACTCTGGTAGGGATCCACTATCAAGTTTTTGATCAGGTGACTTCCACCACAAGATTTATTTACAGGGAGATCTCACAACCATTTATGATTTTGACCAGGTGCCCAAAAACCAACAATAAACTTTTGAAGGGAGTTAATAAACCCTTTTTACTGGAGGTTGAGAGAGGTGATGATGTCTTATATTTTCTCTAAACAAAAGAAAGACTTGTGGATTGATGTTGTCAAGAATCCTTCTGAATTGTAGAGATATTCAGGAAGCTTGGAGCTTTACTAAGGGTGCAGGTCTTCAGCCTGGTATTGAAAGATCCAGGAACTTGTAGATTGATTCAAAGTTGTTGTCCTTGAAGATTCCTGGAGTAGAAGTAGAAGAAGACTGTTGATATGAGATGTATATTCTTCTTTAGTCTTCAAAAAGATCAAGGGAAAACAGAATGTTTTCTGCATATAGAGAGAGAGTTCTTTATATTGTTATGTGTCTCTTCTCTGTATTGCTCTTGTGTTATCACAACTAGTCTTGTATGTGTATGCATGGATTGACGTCTGAAAAGAGAAAATCTCTTTTATATTCTGCAATCAAATTTCTCCTTTGAAATTTGAATTCCAAGCATTTATTGTCTGACTGATCTGGAGAATGAAATGGCTGGAATATTTTACTTAAATAAGTTTCCCCAACTGTCCTATTAAAATAAGAAAGTAATTTACCCTGATGAAGATCATAATTAATGCTGCCAAAAACGGCTATATTCTAGAGAATATAAGCATTAATTTCTCACAGAATTACTGCTAAATAATAAAATAAATAAGGATAAAAATAAGGAAAACTTCTCATTCTGTCTCGAGAAACAGAATTCGTTGACTGGAGTTCTAATTTCGTCGAGCTGAGAATTCATGTTCATCGACCTGAGCTCAGCGAACTTCAATCTGGAAATAACTTGCCAATTCTGCGCTCTAAGTTCGTCGAGAAGAGAAACTGTCTGAAGGAATAAATCGTCGACCTGAGCTCGAATATCGTCGAGCTCAACTCAGAGATTGAATCCTGAGTTCGTCAAGATGAGTTTGAAGAACTTCGACCTCATAATTTGAACTCTGAATTCTGCTAAGCTTGAGTCTACTGAAGTCCCTTGTTGGCTGGTCCATGAAGGTTGTACCTAAAGACTACCCTAAACTCTAGGACTAACAGACTTGACCCTAGCTATACAATGTGGGTCAAACACATCCTAATTAGTGAACCTAACCATAATCCAAACTATGGATCCAATAGTTTTTGCAACTATTCTAGGCAAAGCACCTGCCAGCAACACAACGCATCACCATTGAAAATGAGTTATAGCTTCTAACGCAAGAGAAAGTAGTTTCAATATTTACTTGCATGGGCTTACACGGTTGGGATGCTATGCGGGGTCTATCTTCGCTGATGAACAACGTAAAACTAATCGGTTCTATGAAGGATTGCGGGATAAGTTGAGATTTCTTCTCTCAAGTTCGGTGAACCAGGGGTTTCAAGCGTTGGTAGATACAACTTATGCATTGGAAAAGGGTATGAAGGGTGTGAAAGGAAATGGGGAAATAGATCCAAATCTTCTTGATAGGCACCTTCTACAGTTGCGTCGAGGGAAACTTTAAGGCAAGAGTCTCGTACCTCCTATACATGTGGTAGAGTTTGACATATAGCCCGTGACTGTCGGGTGGTCCGCCAATGGTGGAAAAGAAGACAGGAGGGTCATATGCTGATAAGGGAAAGGTAGTGGTGGAGTCCTCTACATCCCAAGCACAGCCCCGAGTATATAATCTTTGCCAGCAGGAGGCCATAAAGCAAAGTGACGTTGTCATAGGTACGATCTAAGATATTGATTGTTTACTTTTCATATTTCATACCTTGTGTATAGCTTATGTATGATGTATTTGTCTTAGGCTTTGTCCTGATTCGGAACAATCCTGCGAGAACACTATTTGATATGGGTGCTTCGCATTCATTTCTATCTATGGACTTCGTAGCAAGAATCGGAGTACCTAGTCATGTGATGACAGATAGTGTAAATATGTTGTTACCAAACGCATCTGTGCTTCCGATATCAGAATTTGATGTGATCTTTGGTATGGACTGGCTCTCGGAGCAGCGTGCCTTTATTGATTGCAATTCAAAGGAGATCACACTGGGTCAGAATACCAAGCTTGAGACTAAGTTTGCTGGTATGCAAGGAGTGAGTGGGATCTTGATGTCTACTCTCCAAGTCGTCAATGCTGTTCGGAAGGGTGCAGAGTTATTCTTCACGCTTATTCAGGCTGTTGAGCCAAAGGCCAGTGTGAATGACGTTCTGATTGTATCGGGGTTTGCTGATGTGTTTCCTAAAGATCTTCCTGGGTTACCACCCCAGCGGGAGATCGACTTCACTATTGAGTTGGTGCCAGGTGCGAAACCTGTGGCCCGTTCGCCATATCGGGTAGCGCCAAAAAAATGGCAGATTTTAAAGTTCAACTACAAGGGTTGTTGAAACAGGGATACATAGACCCAAGTATGTCCTCTTGAAGCGCACCTGTTTTTTTGTGTGAAAAAGAAGGTCTGTAGTCTACGGTTGTGTATTGATTATCGCAAATTGAATAAGATGACAGAGAAAAACAAGTATCTGATTCGATGGATAGATGACTTATTCGATCAGCTAGTGGGATCAACCGGTTATTCTAAACTGGACTTAAAATCTGGTTATTACCAGTTGTGGATCCGGGAAGGTGGCATTCCCAAGACAGCATTTGGAACACGCTACAGTTATTATAAGTTCAATGTAATGCCGTTTGGGTTATGTAATGCACCGTCGGTGTTCATGGACCTAATGCACCGAACATTCCGAGAGTACTTGGACCTATTTGTGATCGTCTTCATTGATGATATCTTGGTGTACTCTCAATCTGAAGATGACCATGCGAACCATTTACGGTTGGTGTTACATACCCTGCGGAGAAATAAGCTTATTCCAAATTCTCAAAGTGTGAGTTTTGGCTGTCATGAGTGGCTTTTCTTGGCCATGTGGTAAGTGGAGAGGGCATTGCAGTGGATCCGTCAAAGATAATAGCCATACGGGAGTGGCCAGTTTTGTCCTCTGTGGCCGAAATTAGGATTTTCCTTGGACTGGCAGGCTACTACAGACGTTTTGTAGAAAACTTCACACGGGTCACTTTGCCTCTTCCCATATTAACTAGAAAGGATCAGAAGTTCATTTGTATGCCGAAGTGCGCGCGAGCTTTTGAAGAGCTAAAGAGTTGTTTGTCCGCGACACAAGTTTTAACATCCCCATGTGGTACAGATAGCAATGAGATTTACAGTGATGCATCAGGGAGCAGCTTAGGCTGCGTTCTTCTTTTGTTTGGAAAGGTGATCGCTTATGGCTCACGCCAGTTGAAAGTGCACGAGCGAAACTATCTCGTGCACGACTTGGAGTTGGCGGCGGTGATTTTTGCACTTAAATTATTGTGTCACTATCTATATAGCGTCAAATTGGATATATTTACGGACCATAAGAGCTTAAAGTACCTATTGGATCAGAAGGATCTCAATATGCGACAACGAAGGTGGATGGAGTTCCTCGGGGACAACACCTTTGATATTCACTACACTCCCGGAAGGGGAAACGTGGTCGCTGATTCCTTGAGTCGTAGGACTCCGTCAAGGGAAAATTTATTGCAGATGCATGATGAGCATCTGATCCCGGAGTCTGAAGCATTCGAGATTTCTTGTGTTGACAATAATTCCACAATAAATGCATGCTTTAACTAGAAGGAGGTACAGTATGACCTTTCAGACAGAATTCGCTGAGCAACAGAACTTGATGAAAGTCTGCAATGCTATGCAGTAGATGGGTCATTTGTGCGTCCTAAGTATGGGTAAGTTAAGAGAAGAATTGATGTATGAGACACTTTATGAAATACTTAATTCACCCAGGGAGCACAAAGATGTACAAAGACATGAAAAAGCTATTCTGGTGGCCAGGGTTAAAGAAAAACATAGCACATTATGTGGCTAAATATCAAACATGTGCCTTGGTGAAAGCAGAATGCCAGAAGCCCGGAGGTTTCTTGAAGTCGCTCCCTATTCCGGAATGGAAGTTTGATGATATTTCAATGGATTTCGTGCACGGTTTGCCAAGATTTCAACACGGTAATGATTATGTTTGGGTGATCGTAGACCGGTTGACTAGAGTGGTTCACTTCCTTCCGAATAAGAGGGACGATTCAGTGGAAGTCTTGCCGAAACTTTATGTTGAGCAAATCGTACGATTGCATGGTGTTCCACGTAGCATCGTAACTGACGGTGTCGGGCGTTTCACATCGAATGATTGGAGTCTAATCCATCAGTTGTTGGGAACAAAGTTAACGTTCAGTATGGCCTTTCATCCCCAAACTGATGGCCAGACTGATAGGACCAACATAACGATGGAATATATACTCCGAATATGTGCCTTAGATTTTAGAAAGAGGTGAGAAGATCATCTATATATGGTAGAGTTTGCCTATAATAATAGCTACCAAGCTAGTATAAGTGTGGCACGGTTTGAAGCTTTATATGGTTGGAAATGTCATACACCATTAGCTTGGGCGGAAGAAGGCGAGTCTAAATTATATAAGCGCAAGGAAGTCGAAGAAGCTAATTCAATAATACGCTCTATACGAGAGAGGCTACTGATAGCCCAAGATAGACAGGCCTAGTATTATAATGCCAAGCACCAAAATATTGAGTTTGCGGTTGGCGATTGGGTATATTTGAAAATAAAGCCCTTCAAAGGTGTGTCAAGGATTCGTTGCTTGAAAAAGTTTAGTATGAGGTATCTTGGTCTGTTTGAAGTGGTGGAGCGAATTGGAGAAGCTGCCTATCGTCTAGCTCTTTCGGCAGAATTGAGTGGATTGCATGATGTGTTCCACATATCAGTTCTTTGAAAAGCTGTAAAAGATCCACTTCAAGGGATTGTAAACGATCGCATACCGGTCGAATCTGGGCTAATGACGAAGGTTAGGCCCATTCGGATCGAGGATTCTGAGGTCAAGCAATTGCGGAACAAAGCTATCAGGATGGTCAAAGTCCAATGGGACAAATGCAATCATGAGGAGTTTTCGTGGGAACGAGAGCAGACCACGCTTGAGGAGTACCAAGAACTTTTCTACTTAGGTACCATTTAAGTTTGTGTACTTTTCCATTTATAAATTTCGGGACGAAATTGTTTGAAGGGGGGAGAGTTGTAACTCCCCAAATCTCGATTATGAGTGGGCTATGTAGGCTGAGCAATACGGCCTCGGACACGGGCGTGTCCAAATCTGTGTCCGGCTCTGTATTAGAAACACGGCCGGGGACACGGGATGGTCCAAAGCCATTTCCTGCTCTGTGTAGGCAGGGTGGTGTCGAGTGTGGCACAGGGAGGTATCGAGTGTGGAGCATAGCTTGTAACACGCATGTGTCTAGGGCCGTGTCCTGCTATGAGTTCGATGTGTTTTCGTAAGGTCGACGAAATGCATTCGACCATCCTCGGAAGCAAGCCATGTTGGACACATGGCCTGTGACACGGGCGTGTCAAGGGCCATGTCCTTCTCAATGTTTGGCCGGTCTATGAGTACTGATGAACACGGGCTGGACACGAGCATGTCCGAAGCCGTGTCTAGCACACGACATGTGACACAGGCATGTCACAGGGCCGTTTCCTGGTCGGGTAAAGACTATTTCATTGCTGCTTAAGGCACAGGGCATGGGACACGGGCATGTCACAAGACGTGTTCGGACCAAGAAAGTGATTTTCAGGGCAATTCATGGTTGTTGAGTTCAATATTATCTTTAAAGATTCTGCTAGCATGCTCTGAGTTATGATACGAATATGTTTTGGTATTAACCTGTAACCTCAACGCCTGTTTGTGGCATATGGTGTAGGGCCCCGGCCGGACCTTCTATTATATGTTATTTAATGGATGGGGACGTTATACCCTACTGGATGAGACTGTCTATGAATGAGTAAAAAAGAAGAAAGAAGATGAAAAGATATAGTTCTCCTCCTAAGAAGTCTTGGAGAGGACCGCATCCTCCTCCTCCTGTAGTAGGATCAACAGGAAACATTTCTCCAGCTCAAAGGTCTGCTTCTTATTCTTATCAATCAAGACCAACTCATAGCGGCAAGGAAAGATCTTCAAGGTCAGAGTCTCAATCTAGCAGCCAATAGAGAAAACAACAGCAGAAATTTCAAGATGTTAAAAAAGAAGAATCAAGTCTAGAGATACCTCCCTCTCCTGCTTATGATCTAGAATTGGATCCAAACTATAGAATAGTCTGGTTCAATGAGCTGATATCTTTATCCCAGATAAGGAAGGACAATGAGGAAGCAAATGATTCCTATCAATTCTCTACTATTTCATCTTACAGGAAGAAAGAACCTGACAAATATCAGGTAAAAAATCTTTTTAAGGTAGATACCTATATGAATTTGCATCCAGAAGCTGTAGTGCCCAGAGCTCTAACTGTAAAGATTCTTGGGGCTCAAGACATGAATATGACCCAAATAGAAGCAGAAGACCCAAAAAGGATAATGGTTTTCACAAAATCTTCTTCAGATCCCACTACTGATGATTCAAAGAAAAACTCTTAATATTTTGATTTTGCATTTTAAACTTTATTGCTGTGTATTATATCCACAAGGCACATTTGTTCATATCTGCTGATTGATTTAAAATTCTGTTAGATATTTTTATTGCTTTGTGATTTTTTTTTGTATAGTGACCTCACCCAAATAGGGGTAGATTGTTGGAACCCCAGTTTGGATTTTGGCTAGGTTGACTTTTAGGTTTGTTGACCCAACATGTATAGCCTAGGGTCATTTATTAGTTCTAGGGTTAAGGTTAATATTATTAGGTTAGATTATTGAAACTTGCCTTCAAAAGACTTCAGAGACTCAAGACTTTAGAGACAAGACAGTTTAAAGATTGTAGAAAAAGTCGCTTGACGATAGCTGAACTCAGCTCGACGATTGTCAATCTCAGATCGACGAACTTAAAGTTCCTTCTCTTAGTTGAGCTCAACGAAAGTCTAGCTGAGATCGACGATCTCTGATCTCACATCATAACCTCAGCTCGACGAAAGAGAATTCTCAGATCGACGATCTTGGAGCTCAGCTCGACGAAAATATTTGCTGAGTTGGACTAATTTCTCCCGAGTTCAGTTTGACTAATTCCTTCATGATTTCAGTTCGAATAAGGTAGATGAGTTTCAAATTATATTATAATATGTCTGTAATGCACTGATAATTAATGCACAATATTCTTTTGAATATAACCATTCCATGGCAATATTAATTATGGTCTTCACAGTATTATTACTTGATATATTTTACTAGGAAAGTTGGGGAAACTAATTAAAGAAAAATTCTAACCGTTCAACTCCAAGAATTTCTGCAGTCAGTCAAGGAAAGGAATTAAAAATTAAATGGCTGAAATCTGTAAGGAATATATAAGGATTATTTTTTCAAGATAGCAGTAATTTAGTAAGCTGTGACACAAAAGAATAATATATAGAAAACTGAAAGAAGAACAGCTCTCATACAACTCAAGTTCTTCATCAGTTTTTGCTTCAGGCCTTTCATGAGAAAATCCATAAACATCTGTCTAAATGCTTTCTGAAGATAAACAAGCAATCAGAAGGCCTATACCCTGAGCAAAACTTCCATTCTCCTGAAATATTCTACATCTCAGAGGGAGTTTTGACAACATCAGCAATCCACTAGTCTTCTCAAAACATTGAGAAAGAGAAGACAATAACAAATTTCTTTTTACTCTACTTTAAAAGTGTTTTAACTCCCTTCAAAAGTTATCTTTTTGGTTGTTAAGTATCTTGATCAAAAGACTTAGTTTTGTTTTTGAGCACCTGGTCAAAAGCTCTAAGGTTTAATAGGTCTCCCTTGAAAATAGATCTTTTGGTGACAGGGCACCTGAGCAAAAACCTGTGGTGGCAGGGCACCTGATCAAAAACCTGTAGTGGATTCCTACTAGGGTGGTAGAAGAGTGAATTTACCCAAGTTTTAGGGGAACCACAGGAAAATCTTTGTGTCGTCTGGTTGCTCTATTAGTTATTTTTTGTGCTATGATTTTCTGTGCTTTATTTCTACCTATTTACATATAGATATCACTTATTTTAATCCTCTATAAAATTAATAAAAAGTTTTTTAATACTTTATTCACCCTCCCCCCTCTAGAGTTAGTGTTATCTATCCCTTCACTTTCAATAGTCGATTTCCATCTTTATGAAGGCGTAGACTAAGCTATCTTCACTCAACACTTTCTGCCTTTGCCACTACTCTTGATGAGGCGTTGAGTGAATTGCCTTAACTCAATGCTTCTATACTTAGCCGATTTCACTTGTTGAGTTAGCATTGAGTGAGCAAACCTCACTCAATTCTTCTTGACTTAAGGCAGATTTTCTATCTCCATCTTCTGAAGAATTGACTGCATGAGCTTTACTCGATGCTTCTTTCTCTGGCGTTGAGTGAGCTGTCCTCAATCAACGCGTCTGGACTTAACCAGAATTCTTCCCTACCAATACTGAAGCTTTGACTGACTGATCTTTACTTGACGCCTCTTGATATATGGCGTTGAGTGAACTGCATTCACTCAACGCCTATAGACTTAGAAAAAATCCTACTTTATCAACAGTCAGGCTTTGACTGTCCATGCTTTACTCAGCGCTTTTTGACATCTGGCGTTGAGTGAAATGGCTTCACTCAATGCCTGCGGACTTAAATAATTTTCTATCTTTCTAGCATCCTTCCTTGACAACTAACATTGAGTGAATTGGCTTCACTCAATGCATGTTGACTTAGAACACCAGTCTAAACTTGTTCCAAAGAACATCATGCACACATTGAACATGAACATACATCAAATACAATTATGCTCTTAGTATTGATGGTGATGTCTCTTCAAATCCAAATCCAGGGAGCATTGAAGGGGAATATGTTGGTGTTACCATTGTGATCTAAAAGTGGTCAAGTATATGCCTCACTGCCAACGCAGTTTGAGCCTATTAGGGTCGCAAATAAGAATGTTTGGAGAAATTGCGAGATTGGATGAGTATGGATTTACTCATATGATGAGTGGAAATTACTTAGCTCAGCCAGGCTTGGAATGCATCGAGTGCGTTGAGACCACTCAATGCTTTCGTCGAGTCAAGTGTTGACTTATCGAATAGTGGCGTTGACTGCGTTGAGTTTACTCAACGATTCGTCGAGTCAAAGTTTTGATTTGTCAAGTCAAATTTTTGATTTGTCGAGTATTGCACTTAAGCATTGAGTGATTTGAGTTCACTAAACGATTCATTGAGTTAAGGTGTTGATTCGACGAGTCTGGTTCTCAGGCATTGAGTGCGTTGAGTTCACTCAACGCCCTTGTTTAGTCAAATGTTGATTCGGCGAGTTTGGCGCTGATAACATGAGAGCATCGAGTTCACTGGATGCCTTTGTCGAGTCAAAGGTTGATTCGATAAGGATAGTACTGAGTTCGTCGTGTATCTTTTGGATAAACGACGATTTGTCGAGTATGTTATGTATACTCGACGATTCGTCGAATATATTATGGATACTCGACGATTCGTCGAGACATGTCTTATTTGGTCAAAATTCTATATTCCAAGTCTTGGGTCTGCAAATAGAGACGGGCTGTTATGTTTATTCCTTTAGGTTTAAATAGAAGATTTTAGTGATTCTCAAAAGAGACATGACTGTTCATTCAGTATAAGCACATGAGCCGTACTGTGCGAAAACCCGATACCTAAAAGGCCAACGGAAGTTGTACCGCCTTTGACGATCCCGTCGCCCTCGCTAAGCTCGATACCAGCGAGTGTCGTCGCCGCCTCTTCTCTAACAGACCTAGCAGTATGTGAAGACGAAGAGTGACCTCTACCGACATAGATCTTGTTTGATAAGAATATACGGGTTCTCCCGTTCGTGTTGATTTCCTGTAGATGTGCATGCACTATTCTACTCTAAGGACTCTAGCTGCTTAATGATCGGCAATCTTCTGGAGCACTTAGGTTGAGTATATACTCAATCCCACCAAGGTAATTTTATTCTACAGCACTTTCTTCTTGATACATATCCATTGCTAGATTCGAACTTCTTTTGCGTTTTCTTGTTCCTTTATTTTCGCAGCACGCACAAGTATTGTGCCATCTAGTAAAACCCAATAGTGGTATGAAAGCCAGGTTTTGGCAATGATCATGGTAATAGAAGTGTTAAATCCATGACGTATAGATCTTGAAATTAAGAAATGTTCTAAATGCCCAAATCTATTCTTGGGATCCCGCCAAGAACGCATGTGATTTTGCTGTGATATCATAGTTGATATCCTTGTTACTCCTTGACAGTATCCATCCCTCTTATTTGTTTGTGAACCAAGTATGTTTGATTTTGTATCGTATATAGAGAGATGAGCTTGTCTACTGTCTAAGTGGAGTTAGTGTTGCTCATGTCCAGTGCGTGTAGATCTGAAGAATTAGAAGAGTTCTAGACGTTCAGATTAATCCCAATTCATCAAGTGTTGATGATCTTTCATGTGCACATCTAGGATGCACTTGGATTATGAATGTTGTTATATTATTTTATGAAAAGTTCACATTGGTAAATTGTTGACCATGATTAAATGTTAATCAAGTATCTAAAATCCCTTAAGCAATATTAAGTATTCGGATGCCTTCCGATAGATGACACTCTTCCAGCCTCGATCTTTGAAGTGTGGGCTTGCCAAAGCAAGGTGAAATAATCTATCTTTGTAAGGGTGCAAGCGGAAAATTGTGATATCCCACTGTAGACATTGGGCCAAACATAACAGGCTTACTTATGCGTTGAATGGCATGTGTACTAGTCCACAAGTAATATAAAATCGGCAAATTCTCCCAAGTATCAATCTCGAGGGAACACAACAAAGTGGAGTTAATTTTGAGGAGGACTTGAGATTGAAGTCAAAGGGTCTAACCTACGAAAGGGGGGTTTTGGTATTTTGCAGATTAAGAAAACAAAATACTAACAACTACTCCTATGCAATGACGCTATGCGATGCTTCGCCAGGCGGGATTGAAAACTACACGGGCCGTTATGCACCGAATCACCGGGCGGATGGACGAGTAGGCTTACAGATGAAGTTGTGTGAATGGCAGAATGATGGTCTAAAGCACCTCTTTGATACACATGCCTCTAGCAATCGCAAGAGAGATAATGTGGATGTGGTGGCGGAAGGATATGTGGGCGCAACTTAAGAAACTAAAGCCTAAAACAATACAAGTTCATATTGACATGAATCACATAAAGTTTATTACTAAAGTGCACATCATCAAATTAATAGATTTAAACATATATATTCAGCAAGAAAGCAAGAATAATTCAATAGATCGACCGAATCCGTAGGATCGTCGAAGGGTCGCGGAATGAATCGCCGGGTTGTCAATCTGCATCCAAGCTCGGTCTTCGACTATGTCCGGGGTTGAGAAGGGCTGTGTCTAACTTCCAATGAACCCATCTTCTTCGTGTCACGATGCGGAAGAATATTGCACGCTTCCCTTTTGCTTGATGGATACAATGTCAAACCATTAAATGGTGCTCAAAAGATGAATGAGAAGGCCGAGAGTAAGCACCGGCAAGGTGTAGGCTTCGCGAGCATGGCTGGAGGTCCTCTCCTTTGTGGAAGATGAAGCGCGGAGGTGGAAGGGCGGAGCTTTTCCCTAAAATGCAGCTGGAATGGAAAGAATACGGATCCTCCTCAATGGTGAGAAATCTGCGCTTTAAATAGAAGCAAGTCAAAAAAATAGGCACGCACGTTTTGGCGCACGACCGTGCGGTAACCGTGCGTTATTAACTTCCAGGATAAGCTAGAGGATTAAGATGCATTGACCCGGGTGTTTTACTCCCGCAAAGGCGCTTCCGCCCGTGCGTGAAGGAAATCGCTCGGGTAAACACAGAGCGCATGAAATCAAAATGGTACAGGAGGACCATGTGTTTTACTCGCACACGACGCTTCCGCCCATGCGTGAATGAAAATGCACGATTAACCACACAAAGCAGAAACTCATAGAAAAATATGGAGACTGTGCGATACCTTCTCGTACGGTTTGGCAAAAACCGTGTGGGAACAAAACGCGCGTTTGCCACAGAAGTCCCCAGAATTGCTGTGTAAAACGCACAATTGCCAGGAGATCGTGCGAGAAGAAATTCGCACGACCATGCGTTTTACACAGAAACTATAAAATGAGTCTGGGACGTCCCGACTACATGTACAACAATGAAACCAACTAGAGCAACAGCTCCCAACAACAACTTGCAAAAATGAACAAAAAGAACCATGGGGAGCACCATGTGCTTACCCCCAACAAAAGAATGCGCAATTGCACACCCAAGGGATAAAATAATGCACTTTTGGTGAAGAGAAGATTTAAACAAAAATATTACTTTTTTGATTGAAAAAGTAGTGCACATGTAAGATAATAAGCCCAGATGAGTCCTAAAAACCCTATTTAAATCAGACTCATCACACCCGCAGACTTACCTATTTGCGCATCCCGAGCAAACACAATTTATGCAGATAGGGAAAATGACTTAGCTAACATAGAAATTTTTATATGGAGTACCATGTAAAGTCGCATGCTCGTACTTGTAAAATATTAATAGAGGAATTTTCTAAGTATGCAAAATAGTTTACACTTTTCACAATGCGTATCAAAATTTTATTACTACTCAAAAAGGGAATCACGGTGAATCTTCCAGTCACGTGTAGGAAGAAAGTAGGGAGGCTACTAAGGTGAGCTTTGCCAAAGACCGAGGCTCAGGATCACCTCCAAAGGAATCCACCAATTTCGGGGACCATACGCTTGCCCGTTCACACTCTCTCCACGGTACAAGATCGACTCAAGTGTGAATTCGTAGGACTTTAAGATAAAATATGGGGCTTGGGTTACAGTGAGGTAAACAAAGATAAACAGGAAGGATATGCACCGAACCCAAATGAGCTAGAATAGAAAAGAGAATCCATCAGCAAATCCAAAATACATGCGGCTACAGCACACCCCCAGACTTAGCTTTTAACATATGGGTGTGTGCACCGCCTACTCCAAATACAACCACATCAACAATAGGATTTTCAATCATACTTTTTTTTTACTTTTCATTTTCACATATATTTTTTACAAATCATTTTCTATTCTTTAAACTGTTTTAGCAAATAGAAGCTTTAGAGCACATCCATATATTCACAATGAATATCACCACATCACATCCCAAAGGAAAATTTAATACAATAAAGCTCGACTTGGGTATACGACTAGGATCGGCTATGAGGCTTTGGTGAGATAATGGTGGAGCTAAATCAAAAGAAGGGGTACGCACAATGGGGCTTAGTGAGGATAAGTCGTTAGGAACGGTACAAAGCTCAATCGGGCCAAAATGATGGCCTACATCACACTCACGCTTGAGTAACCATGCACCAATGCTTTGAGGGTAGCTTGGGGCAAGTTCTTCGCCACCAAGAAAGATGATCCTTCCTCCCGACTCGAGCAAAATGAGTCTAGTGACGGCTACACACATCCTTACACTACTGTTTGATTCACACCGGATTCACCAATTTTTTGGTAGATTAAAAAGTCTTTACGCAAATACAAAAAATATAAAACTATAATCTTACAAAAAAATCTAATCTACTCCAATTTCTACATGAGACGAGAGCACTCAACTAGGAGCACTGCTGGAGTCAATATTTTACTCCGTCTCACAATCTAATGTGAACACAATAATTTTCCCAAATCATACAAAAGAAATGAGTTTAACTCATAGCAAGCTAACATCTAAGCACGCTCTCATGTCAGTGTAGTGGTGTGCGATGCAATTAACTAATCAAAATAAAACAATAAAAGCATCTAGTATGCACATGAAATATGCGCGTGCAAAAGGTAATATATACTTGCTCTCCCCCAGACTTAAACTAAGCTACACAACAAACAATATTGAAATTAAAATCAGATAGAGACGAGGGAAGCGGTTACCCAATGCTCTGCCAGTGAGCATACCAGAAGACGCATGAACAACACAAGCAAGTCCACCATATGAAGAATCATAACCCCGCCAATACGAAGTTATCATTATTACCTGCAGAGGTGAGCTCCACAAAAACAAAAGAAAAATATACAAAAAGAAATGATAAAACTAAAATAGACATGAAAATAAAAAATGTAGGAAATGTAAGATAACTACTGGGGTTATTGTAATCCCAGTATGACTTATTAAATTTTATACATTTCTAGCTAATAGGCCTATGAAAAGAAAAATGCATAGGTAACTGTTCCGGTGTCCGTTGCGGTAGCGAGTACCGATACAGAGATAAAGTAGTTACCCCTCTACCTAAGTAATAACACCTGCCCAACACATGTAAAGGAAATAGGATGTAAGAAGAGGAGGAGCGATGGTCCTAACTCATCTCACCACAAAATAAATCCTTAACTAGCAAGCCATCATCCACCACAGATTTGCAAGAAGCGATGACGACGGCATAGGCACCAGGCTCATCGTCATCCCAATGTACCCGTGGAGACTCAACCTGCACAGGCTCAGATAAAGAAGGGGGATTAAGAAATAAAGAAGATGATGAACTAAAATATTTAAAATTAGGGGGAGTGGTCCTGGTCTCATTCCCTACAGGATCCAAGCAGCAATCATAGTCGGTATCATATGAGTCATATTGGGGGGAATCCGAGAACTCGAGGTCCGCGGTGGTAAGAGAAACCCCCTCGTCCAATAAAGAGGTGCAAACCTTCGCATCGGAAGGGAATATTCCTCATCCTACCGGGGTGCGTCATAGTGCTCTGAAGATCCACATTCTCTGTTGGAGATAGTAGAGTCATCATCCCACTTCGGCGCAACCTAGGGCACCAAATCATCCTCGAATACGACATCATTAGCCGACTCATAAGAAAGAGGAATAGCGCAATCCTACAAAAATTGCGGAGGGGCAAGGCTGCTCTCAAAATCAAGCATTGAAGTAGCAGGCCCGATCACAAAATCATTCGCTGAAGCCACCCCGTCGATAGGAACAATCTATGTGTCCTATACAGGAGCGCCCATGCGTTCCCGATCCTCTTTTGGCTAGCTAACACCAGAGTGATCATCATTACTTAAGGGAAGCTCGTAAAAAAGGACTGAGGGACCCATGAAGGATCTGTATGCAGAGAGAGATTCTTAGGTAATCTTAACGGGTAAAGAACGAGATAGATGAGCGATGTCAATGTATGGGCAAGGAAACACCCTGGTTGGCCTGTACACAACAGTCTTCCGTGAACGGGAGGTTATTGCGCACACGCCCTCAAAGGGGGAAGGCTCGCACAAACGAGGACAATCCTTCACCATGTGGCTTATACCTTGATATAACAAACATCGAATGCAATGCTCGACATTTATAACAGCAATGGCATCGATGTGTCTGCAAAAAGTGTCAAGCAGACGACACTTAGCTACAGAATATATCGCGAACAAAAATATTTAACAAAAGAAGTGCTACACAACTAGAATAAAAATAACACGGATCTGCTATTTAAACAAAAAATCAGAAAATGAACAAAGAAAGAAAAATAAGCAACAAATTCTAAAAATTAAAGCAAAATATAAACTTGATAAAAATAAATGGAAAAGGGCTTGTATCTCCTATCTCCCTCTCCAAAAACTCACATGACTATGTTTCCCGGCAATGACTCTAAAAACATGATGTGTTGAACGACAAGTGTATCGGTCGCACAAGTAATATAAAATTGGCAAATTTTCCCAAGTATCGATCTCAAGGGAACCCAGCAAGGTGGAGTTAATTTTGAGGGGGACTTGAGATTGAAGTCCAAGGGTCTAACCTACCAAAGGGGTGTTTTGGTATTTTGCATATTAAGAAAAAAAATACTAAAAACTACTCCTAAGCAACGCGGCTATACGATGCTTCGCCAGGCAGGATGGAAGAGTACACGGGTTGTTATGCACCGAATCGCTGGGCGGATGGATGAGTAGGCTTATAGATGAAGTGGTGAGAACGGCGGAATGAGGGTCGAAAGCACCTCTTTTCTACGCACGCCTCTAGCAATCGCTAGAGCGGCAATGTGGATGTGGTGGTGGATGGATATGCGGGCTCAACTCAAGCAACTAAAGTGTAAAACAATACAAGTTCACATAGACATTGATCATATAAAGTTTATAACTAAAGTGCACATCATCAAATAAACAGTTTTAAACAAATATATTCAACAAGAAAGCAAGCACAAGTCAAGAGATCGACCGAATCCAAAGGATCGTTGAAGGGTCACGAAAGGAATCGCCGGGTTATCAATCCACATCCAAGCTCGGTCCTCGACTACGTCCGGGGTATAGAAGGGCTATCACTACCTTCCAATGGACCCGTCTTCTTCGTGTCACGATGTAGAAGAAAGTTTCAAGCTTCCCTTTTGCTTGATGGATACAACGTCAAACCAGGAAATGGAGCACAAAAGATGAAGGAGAAGGCCGAGAGTAAGCACCAGCAAGGTGTAGGCTTCACGAGCATGGCTAGAGCTCCTCTCCTTTGTGGAAGATGATGGGCGGAGGTGGAAGGGCGGAGCTTTGACCTAAAAGACGGCTGCAATGGCAAGAATACAGATCCTTCTCAATGGTGGGAAATCTGCGCTTTAAATAGAAGTAGGTCAGAAAAATAGGCACGCATGGTTTGGCAGACGACCGTGCGGTAACCGTGCGTTATTAACTTCAAGGATAAGCTTGCGGATTAAGATGCGTTGACCCGTGTGTTTTACTCCCGCTCGGGCACGTCCACCCGTATGAAGGAAATCGCACGGGTAAACACAAGGCGCACAAAATCAAAATAGTACAGGAGAACAACGTGTTTTACTCGCACACGGGCGCTTCTGCCCGTACGTGAAGGAAAACACACGATTAATCACAGAAAGCAAAAACTCAGAGAAAAATATGTAGACCGTGCAATACCTTCTCGTACGGTTTGGACGAAACTGTGCGGCAACAAAACGCACGGGTAGCCACAGAAGTCCCCAGAATTGCTATGTAAAACACATGATTGCCAATAGACCGTGCGAGAAGAAATTCGCACGACCGTATGCTTTACACAGAAACTAGAAAATAAGTCTGGGACGTCCCGGCTACCTACACAGCAATGAATCAAACAGGAGCACCAGCACCCAGCAAAAACATTAAAAAATGAACAAAAAGAACCATGGGGAGCACCATGTGCTTACCCCCAACAAAAGAATGCACAATTGCACACCTAAGGGCTAAAACAATGCACTTTTGGTGAAGTGAAGATCTAAACAAAAATATAACTTTTCCGACTGAAACAGTAGTGCACATGCAAGATAATAGGCCCAGATATGTCCTAAAAACCCTATATAAATCGGACTCATCAGTTACCTCAAAGGTTGACTGCTTAGAGACATCGGGTTTGCATACACCATATGCTAGTTGCGAATAAAGAGTTATTCAACAGCCATACAGGAGTTGTATTGTGATGCAGTCGGTAAGAGTTGCCTACCTAAATAGCTGCATTGTTAGAGAAAAGCCAAAGCTGATTCATAGTGTTGGTGAAATACGGATCTTGTCTACTAAGAGATTTACTGGCATAAACTCTTCGAATTGATATCGAGGGTTATCAGTTTGATAAAAATAGTGGGAGTTTTTTTATTAAAGTACTTATCGAAAGAAGAAAAATTTATTATTAAATGTAGTACTGATTTTACTTTGCGTTGATCCTTGTAGAATTTCCATGGAAAGTTGTTCGCACTCTACCTTGTCCTTCAGAGCCATCCTTGAAAAAGAAAAGCTGAGTGGGACTAATTATTTAGACTGGTACAGGAGCTTGAGAATTATTCTCAGGAAAGAGCCCAAGCTCTATGTTTTGGAAGATGAATCCCCTGAAGAGCCTGCAAGGAATTTGTCCTATTCTGATAAGGATGCTTATAAGAAGAATCTTGACGACTCCTCAGATTTAGAATGCCTCATGCTGGAAACCATGAACTCTGAGCTCCAAAAGAAACATGAGAACATGGGTTGTAAGTAAATTGACGAGCATCTAGAAACAATGTTTCAAGGCCAAGCTCGTCAAGAAAGGTTTGACACCACTAAGGCGTTCCTCTAGTCTAAGATGGGAGCTCAGTACCTAGAAGGGACTCACGTACTCAAGATGATTGGATAAATAGAAAGCCTTGAGAGACTAGGCTTCCATCTAGGCCAAGAGGTAGCCATAGAGCTGATCCCGCAATCCTTGCAAGACAGTTATGAGCAGTTCATCTTTAACTATAACATGAATGAAATAGACAAGAAACTACCTTAGATCGTATGCATGTTGAGAACAACCGAGATCAATATGAAGAAGGGCAAGCTTGCTAGCCCCATACTGTCATAACCCGCATTTTCTCCGAATTAAGGATTATCAGAGTAGGAGGAAACACGCGTCATGATGCCACGTCGAGCAGGGGATAACTACCGATGCTCAGGCAAACCACTAACAACTATACTTTATGTAAATTAGTAAGTTATATGATTAGAAAATCAGATATATTTTTAAAGGCCATATCCCTCGGCGCGGTGGATCAACTAGTCACCAGTTTAAAAACTATACTTATACGCTGCGGAAAATACTTCACTCAGGTTAGACATCCTAAAAGAGAGCATAAGTGCCCCTAGAGGAACTCTTATACTATACAAGACCCTACATTTAATTTATATTATATATAAGAAAGCGATCCTTTTACGTTGTTTGAAAAATAGTGACGAGTTTTATAAAACATTCTGATCATGAGATATACTTATAATAGTGTTTTTAGGTTTAAAAGTAACTAGCAACCTAGCATAAATCATCCCTAGAGCAAGTAGACAATCTCCAAAAAAAGGTAGCAGCAAAAAGTAACACATCTAGTATCAAGGTAAAACTACCAGTGGGCGCCAACAAACTGACACGAAACCACTGACAAGTATGTATGTCTGTAAGAAAAACAACGCCAAAACTACCTCACAAAAACAAGGAACTAATCTCTGTAGCACCAGATACCACCAGAAACTGCACAGCACCACTAGCCGTCAGAGCGAATACTATCAAGAACCTGAGGCATTCAAAGAAGAAAGAATACCTCAGCAAGAAAAACAAGAAAACTGCTCGAAAGTGTAAATCAGAAGATAAGTAAAAGAGGAAAACAAAGCAGTAACAGTCACAACTGCCCAAGGCAAGGCAAAAAGAAAGTGCACTAAGTGCGAGGACACAACAGTAAATCTGCCCAAATGCTACAGAGTCTACAAGGCTACCATGAGCCCAAATACTGCAATCTACCAAGGAAGAAATGTCTAACACCCTAAGCTGTGAGAGATGGTAGTAGCAAAAACGTCGCGGATCCGGGTTGGAGGCAAACTCAGTCCCCCAACCACTATTTCCAAGAAACCAAGCTCAGGGGTCTACATGTGAAAGCACTAGGGACCTCCCACCCCCTTGCTCAGCCCGTACCTAGAGAAAGAAAAAGGGTGGCCTTGCCTAAATTACATAACACCTCCCCAATTAAGAGCTTCAAACCACCACTACTAACCACAACCCACGATTCGGCCTTTTGGAAAGAAAACTTAGCCGACAAGGAACCTCAAAATCAAGTAATTCACTCAGGGAAGAAAATCAAGGTAAGGGAATAGCGTTTAGATGACTCATTACGGCTTGGCGTTGGGTGAGCCCCACTCACTCGACGCCTAACAAGACCTTGGCGTTGAGTGAGTTAGCCTTACTCAGCGCTAGAAACAACCATGGCGTTGAGTGAGGTTCACTCACTCAACGCCCTCCACAAGAACAGCTCTAGCGTTGAGTGAGCTAACCTCACTCAACGCCAAAACAACTATGGCGTTGAGTGAGGTCCACTCCCTCAGTGCCTTCAGCAAAACAGGCAGTGGCGTTGAGAGAGCTAACCTCACTCAACGCCAAAACAGCTACGGCGTTGATTGAGGTACACTCACTCAATGCCTTAGCACATAACCGCAAAACCCAACGGTGGCGTTGAGTGAGTCCACCTCTCTCAACGCCAAAACAGCTTTGGCGTTGAGTGAGGTCAACTTACTCTACGCCAAAGTACTTACCCGCAGGAAAACCCTAAACCAACGCCACTCGGAAGAGGTCGGTGGGAATGCCGATCGATTCTCGCCGAATTAGCGAGAAAGCAAATCGATTCTCGCCGAATCGGTGGGAATGCCGATCGATTCTTGCCGAATCGGCGGGAATGTCGATTGATTCTCGCCGAATCGGCGGGAATCACTAACGATACTCGTTGAAGTCGGCGAGAATCACTTAGTGATTCCCGTTGATTTCGACTTAGACGAAATTTCTCACTCAATCGCCTAACTACTTAGCCACAAAGGAAAAGACCAAACTATGGCTTTGAGTGTGTGCACCACACTCAATGCCATGCCCGGGAGGCTTTTGGCTTTGAGTGTGTGCACCACACTCAACACCAAATCCCGAGAGCCTACCAAGAATGGTTCTAACAAGAGAACTACCACAGAAACCTCCCTCTCTCTCTCTCTCGGCTCCACCCGCAAAAGCACCAAATCAGAAATAAAAATCTTGAGTCTAAATGGTGAAAACAACCAGCTGGTTGAGCAAAAATAGCACAAGGAGGGGGGCTCATAAAGGGAAACTGAAGTACAGAGTTTTAGAAAGCAAAAAGAGAAAAACTTGGCTTCTAACCTAGGGCTAAATGGGTAGTTAAGAGGGGGAAAAATCAAAACAGCAAGTGCAAGAACCACTTGCCTCGGTTTTTCAGCGAAGCTTCACTCGAGCCTTTCCTCTCCCTCGGCACCACCAGCAGCAACACCTAGCCAGCACATCCCGAGCTTTTATGGCGGAAAGGGCAAAAACCGAAAATACAAATCCCCTAAAAACTCCACGAAAATCAAATCTCTTACCGTAGAAACGTAGATCTAAGAGAGAGCAATCCAAATCCTCTTTCGAAATCGAAATCCGTCAACAAACGCTCCCGGAATCGTCGTCCGAAGGGGTAGCAGGTCCGGCGGATTTCCTCTGTTTTCCGCGAACAGGAGCAGGCGACAGTTTTCTGGAAGAAGAAGATTGGGCCCGCTAATTTGGCTATGGCTTTTAAATAAATCTAATCACGCCTAATCAGCCTTAACCACCTCCTAAGCCGCTGGTTCATTACCAAAGCTTTTGACCGCAGAAATCATCTAAATAGCTTTAAATATACACATTTGCTTTTATTATTAGCACACCCAAAATGACGCGAAAACCAAACTACCTCGGAATTCGACGAAACTCGCACCGTAGCTAAATACCCATGCTACGAACGCAATGGAGAAGTCGAAATTAACTTTCAAAGAGCAGAACTCGAGTTATACCCACCCGAATCCAAAACACAAGCATCCCCCGAGAGGCCACACCGGGTCACCCAAAACGACTTGGCTTGCTATGGAGATCTTGCCAATAGGCTACAAAATAGGCCACTCAGTTCTAAGGAGTTAATACCACACTCCACAGATTACATAAGCCAAGAAAATGCGTCGACGTAACGCCAAACGAGAATTAAATAATGGCAGAAAAATCAGAGGCGTTACAGTCACTCCCCCTAAAAGAAAGTTTTGTCTCGAAACTTTATGCACAACGCCTCCCTAAAGAAGGAAAAGTAACAAGCCAAACACTACAAGAAGAAAACAAACCAAACTAATCAGGGAAATAGTTGAGGGTAAGCCTCCCTCATAGCCGACCCTAACTCTCAAGTCGTGCTTTCCAAACCCTGATTCTTCTATAGAACTTTTACCATCGGGATGGACTTTCTTCGAAGCACCCGATCTTGAGTATCCAAAATGTGGATCGGCACTTCAATAAAAGAGAGATTAGGCTCCAACTGTGGCACAACATCCAAGACTTGCCCACTACTGCGCACACACTTCCACAATTGGCTTACGTGAAATACATTATGAACACCTGGGAAGTTTGCTGGCAAATCCAACCTATAAGCTGACACGCCAATCCGTTCAACAATCTTAAACGGGCCCACATACCTCGGGTCCAATTTATGATTCTCACCGAACCTCTTAACTCCAACCATCGGGAAAACCTTAAGAAACACAAGGTCCCCAACAAGAAAACTCCAAGTCAGACCTACGTCGATCGGCGTTCTTCTCGTATCTCTCCTGAGCTATACAAAGCTTTTCTCGGATAAGCTTCACTGCGGCTTCCATCACTTCGAGCGCATCCGGACCCAACAAGGGTCTCTCACCTGCCTCAGCCCAAAATAGGGGAGTTCTACAATGCCTCCCATACAACGCTTCAAACGGAGGCATTTGCAAACTTTCTTGATAACTGTTATTGTATGCAAACTCCATAAGTCGCAACCGCTCATCCCACGCTCCAGCGTGGTCTAGAATGTAGCATCTGATCATATCCTCAACTATCTGGTTCACCCGCTCCGTCTGCCCATTGGTCTGTGGGTGGTAAGCAGTTGAATACCTCAGATCGGTACCCAAACCCTCCTACAGACTCTGCAAAAAGTGAGAAGTAAACCGGGAATCTCGATCGGAAATGATGCTAACAGGCACACCGTGCAATCTGATGACCTCATTCAAGTACACCACTGCCATCTTCTTAATCGGGTAGTCAATCTTATACGGCACGAAGTGAGCATACTTCGTCAGTCTATCCACTATAACCAAAATAGAATCAAATCCCCTTAGAGATTTCGGTAAGCCCGTGATGAAGTCCATAGAAATACTTTCCCACTTCCAAGTCGGGATCTCTAACGGAGTCAACTTGCCACCAGGCCTTCCGTGATCGGCCTTCACATGCAGGCAAGTGTGGCACTCAGTAACAAATCAGGCTATATTACTTTTCATGCCATACCACCAGGCAATTTGTTTCAAATCACGATACATCTTTGTAGATCCTGGATGGTAGGCAACACTAGATCCATGAGCCTCTCTGCATATCACACCCCTGATGTCTCCAACAGCAGGGATGCAAAATCAGCCGCGATACTTCAAAGTTCCCGTATCATCGATGGAAAAATCCGGCAACTCCCCTCTCCCAGTCCCGAGGTATAAGTGCAGAAGGTTCGGATCATCCTTCTGGTGCAACCTAGTAAGGGAAATGCAAGACGGCTCTTCCACTGCCAAACTACTCTGCATGTCGCAGCATCACACCAAGATATCCATAAGGAGGAGTTCTTCCACTAAACGGTCGGCGGAGAGATTAAATATATTCCCCGTCTTCCGACTCAGGGCGTCGGCCACCACATTGGCCTTGCGTGGATGGTACTGGATCTCTACATCATAATCGGCCACATACTCTAGCCACCGACGTTGGCGTAGATTTAACTCCTTCTGCATGAACACATACTTCAGGCTCTTGTGATCAGTGAAGATCTTGCACTAAGCCCCATAAAGTAGATTCCTCCACAGCTTCAATGCATAAATCACCGCTGCAAATTCAAGGTCATGCGTATGGTAATTTCTCTCGTGAGTCTTTAATTGCCTTGACCCATACGCAATCACTTTTCCAACTTGCATCAACACGCAACCTAAACCAACATGCGAAGGGTCCACATAAACATCATACTCCACACCCTCAGTAGGTAGGGTAAGAACGGGAGAAGTGCACAATATGTTCTTTAGCTCCAGGAAGGCTTCTTCGCACTTCTCGC
This sequence comes from Platanthera zijinensis, assembly GCA_039513925.1. Lineage (NCBI taxonomy): Eukaryota > Viridiplantae > Streptophyta > Magnoliopsida > Asparagales > Orchidaceae > Platanthera > Platanthera zijinensis. The sequence continues at coordinate 109,181,100 of CM077083.1, forward strand.
TCCAAATAAAGGCCACGTTCTTCTGAGTCAACCTGGTCAAAGGTGCAGCTAGGGTAGAGAAACCCTCCACGAACCTCCTGTCGTAGCTGACCAACCCTAGAAAGCTCCTGATCTCCTTGGGCGTGTCCTACCTACTCCAATTCATCACTGCTGCGATCTTTTCTGGTTCGACGGAGATCCCATCCTTGTTCACCACGTGGCCAAGAAACGAGACCTGAGGCAACCAAAATTCGCACTTACTCAACTTGGCGAATAACTTGTGATTCCTCAACATCGATAGAACCAAGCGCAGATGCAGCCCATGCTCCTTAGCATTGAGAGAATAGACCAGCACGTCATCGATGAAAACCACAATGAATTTGTCAAGGAAATCCTTGAACACCCGGTTCATCATATCCATGAAAGCTGATGGTGCGTTGGTCAGACCAAACGACATTACCAAGAACTCAAAATGTCTATGCCTCGATCTAAACGCAGTCCGTGGAATATCTGCCTCACGGATTCTGAGCTGATGATAGCCAGAATGAAGATCGATCTTGGAGAACACTGTGCTACCGCACAGCTGATCAAACAAGTCATCGATCCTCGGCAGAGGGTACCTGTTCTTAATAATGACTTTGTTCAACTCCCTGTAGTCGATGCAAAGCCGCATCGACCCATCCTTCTTCTTCACAAATAGAACAGGAGCACCCCAAGGAGACGAACTCTGCCTGATAAACCCTTTTTCCAACAACTCATCTAACTAGACTCGCAACTCCTCTAGCTCACGAGGGGCCATCTGGTACAACGCCTTAGCAATAGGACGCATACCCGGTTCCAAATCAATCATAAATTCGACATCCCGATCGGGAGGAAGACCAGGAAGGTTATCAGGAAACACATCGACGAAACCGCGAACAACGGGAATCTCTTCTAAGCGCAGTATACTAAAATCAGTCCTAACCATCGAGACTAAACAAGCAAAACAACTAGAAGGAAACAACTTTTGAGCACATACAGCCGAAAAGACACGAGAATCTTGGCACAGATCAGCATACATGCTTCCCGACTGACCATTGTCCTTGATGAAGTCCAAGCGCTTCCCTTTGCACTGAATGACCACATCTTACTTAGATAGCCAGTCCATACCCAGAATGTCATCGAAGCCCTCAAGATCAATCATATTCAAGTCTGCCCTCGCAAGAAAATCCCCTAACAAAACAGGGCAATCTAGAATGCCCAAATATGATAACACTGATTCACCAGAAGGGAACTTGACGGGGAATGTACCACGAACTCGATCTAGAGTAAACCGATGTGGCTCCACAAAGGCTCTAGCCACAAATGAGTGGGTAGCGCCGGAGTCGAACAAAATGTGCGCCCAACGGTTCTTCACCTTAAATTTCCCTATAGGAATATATACAACTAAGGATCTACCAAAACCCAACTGTAACAATTCTAGCAAATAAAACTTTCAAGCTTGAAAAAGAAACAACTAACCTGAGATGACCTGAGTCGAAGCTTGGGCCTCCTCGGAAGAGATCACATTCAGCTTTCCTTTACCCTTATCCACATGCTGAGGCAGAGGTAGTTCCTGAAGTGGAACTGCATGAAGAGCAGGCTAGACCTGAGGACACCTAGACTTGATGTGACCCTTCTGCCCACAATGATAGTAGACTTTATCCTTGGACCAGCACTGGGAAGCATCATGCCCGGGTCGCTTGCAAATAGAACAGGAAACATCCCTGCTAGGAGCACCTTGAATAGAATGAACTTGCTCCTTCTTATGAGTTGTTGTCTTCTTGAAACACTTCTCAACAGGGTGGCCCGACCGGCCACAGAAGCTACACACCACCTTGCTCTTCTTTCCAAAAGCAGAATCAGGTACCTAGGGTTTCTTCTCCTCAACAGACTTCCGCTTGTCCTTCCTCATTTGCTGGCCTCTGCTCTTTGCAGCCTCGATAGCCTCCACCTTCAGAGCAGCCTCCACTACCCCTGTATAGGTCTCCTATCCATAAGCACTGGTCAACTGCTGCACCTCGCTCCTCAAGCCACCAAGAAACTGCTTGACTCGATCAGGCTCAACACTCACCAACCCAGGAGCAAACTGGCTCAACTTGCTGAACTCTATCTCATACTCACCAACCGTGAGTTGCCTTTGCTTCAGGTGGAGGAAGTCATTCATAAGACGGTCATGCTAGACCGAAGGTAAGATCTTCCTCAGTAGCATCTCCTAAAAAACTTCCCAAGAGCATCCAACTACCAAGCTCTCCTTTTCTCTAAGCCACCAACTCTTAGCCAAACACTTAAGCTGATAAGCGGCTATCATCACCCTTTGATCATCTGCAATACCGGAGTACGATAACATCTTCTCCATGGAGATTAGCCAATCGTCTATGACCATGAAATCTGCCTTCCAATAATAAGTATGAGGGCAAAGTCTCTGAAACTGTGAGATGAATGCCATCTCCGCTGGCACCACCATTGGAGTTGTCAGGGGTGCAGGAGGAGGAGGAGCATCAATCTCCCCTGCAGGGCCTTGCACTCCCTGAGTATGTCCTCCCACAACTGCCACCAAATACTGGATCTGGGCTCGCACCTCCACCAACTGCCTGCTTAAGGAATAGCTACTCTGACGCAGGCTCTCGATTACCGCATCATTCTGCGCTCTCGAAGACTCACCCTCAGATAGGGGGGTCGATCTAGTCAAAGGGCGTCTAGCCAGCCTAAAATCATAGTAACCTTAGTCAGATCCTAGTACGACAGCTGCAACTAACTACAAGTACGGACAATACATACATAAATATGAGCTTAAAGCTGCTAAACTTACTCTGGGAGTTTATTTTTACAAGAATTGATGTTATGCCTTAACCTAGGATGGTTAACCACCACCACACAAACTCTTGTGCCTAGATCGGGAATGCAAGACTTTATATTATTTTTGACTCGAAAACTTAAGTGTGTACATATGTCATCCTGTCAGTCTTTAGCTTGGCACGTTGTGCTTCTGCAATGTTATGCTATGCATGTTCGTGCTATGCATTCTAAAAAGGCCCTAATGCATGTTATGAGCGGAGTACACATGAAAATGTTATGCATCCCATACTACATAACATCCTCATGCAACAAAAAAGACAACGAGCTAGTCGCAGCCATGTGGCGAGGTTATGCATCCCATACTACATAACCCTTACATGTTTCCCTTATGGTGGATCCATATACGAACACATATTATGCATCCCATACTACATAATATGCCCGTTATACTTCATGTTATGTTATGAGTGTAGTATTCGTGCTTTTTCCAAGACGTTCTGATGACATATCGGTGTGTGAATGACATGATATTGAACTACTAATGCAATCAAAAGGGAAGTGTTCCCGACTAGCCTGTCAAGCAACCTCCCTCTGATACCAACTGTCACAACCCGCATTTTCTTCGAATTAAGGATTATCAGAGAAGGAGGAAACACGCTTCATGATGCCACGTCGAGCAGGGGATAACTGTCGACGCTCAGGAAAATAAGTAAAAACTATAGTTTATGAAAATTCGTAAGTTATATGATTAGAAAATCAGATATAGTTTTAAAGGTCGTATCCCTCGGCGCGGTGGATCAACTAGTCCACAGTTTAAAAACTATACTTATACGCTGCGGAAAATACTTCATTCAGGTTAGACATCCTAAAAGAGAGCATAAGTGCCCCTAGAGGACAACTTATATTATGCAAGACCCTACATTTAATTTATACTATATATTAGAAAGCGATCCTTTTACATTGTTTGAAAAATAGTGACGAGTTTTATAAAACATGTTGATCAAGAGATATACTTACAATAGTGTTTTTAGGTTTAAAAGCAACTAGCAACCTAGCATAAATCATCCCCAGAGCAAGTAGACAATCTCCAAAAAAAGGTATCAACAAAAAGTAACACGTCTAGTATCAAGGTAAAACAACCAGTGGGCGCCAACAAACTGACACGAACCCACTGCAAGTATGTATGTTTGTAAGAAAAATAACACCAAAACTACCTCGCAAAAACAAGGAACTGATCTCTATAGCACCAGAGACCACCAGCAACTGCACAACACCACTAGCCATAAGAGCGACTACTTTCCAGAACCTGAGGCATTCAAAGAAGAACGAATACCTCAGCAAGCAAAAAAAGAAAACTGCACGAAAGTGTAAATCAGAAGATAAGTAAAAGAGGAAAACAAAGCAATAAAAGTCACAACTGCTCAAGGCAAGGCAAAAAGAAAGTGCACTAAGTGCGAGGACATAATAGTAACTCTTCCCAAATGCTGCAGAGTCTACAAGGCTACCATGAGCCCAAATGCTGCAATCTACCAAGGAAGAAACGTCTAACACCCTAAGCTATGAGAGATGGTAGTAGAAAAAACGTCGCGGATCTGGGTTGGAGGCAAACTCAGTCCCCCAATCATTATTTCCAAGAAACCAAGCTCAGGGGTCTACATGTGAAAGCACTAGGGACCTCCCACCACCTTGCCCAGCCCGTACCTAGAGCATGAAAAAGGGTGGCCTTGGGTAAATTACACAACACCTCCCCAATTAATTGCTTCAAACCACCACTACTAACCACGACCTACGATTCGGCCTTTTGGAAAGAAAACTTAGCCTACAAGGAATCTCAAAATCAAGGAATTCACTCGGGGGAGAAAATCAATGTAAGGGAAGAGCGTTGAGATGACTCAACACGGCTTGGCGTTGAGTGAGCCCCACTCACTCGATGCCTAACCAGACCTTGGCATTGAGTGAGTTAGCCTCACTCAGCGCCAGAAATAACCATGGCGTTGAGTGAGGTTCTCTCACTCAACACCCTCCACAAGAACAGCACTGGCGGTGAGTGAGCTAACCTCACTCAACTCCAAAACAACTATGGCATTGAGTGAGGTCCACTCCCTCAACGCCTTCAGCAAAACAGGCAGTGGCGTTGAGTGAGCTAACCACACTCAACGCCAAAACAGCTACGGCGTTGAGTGAGGTCCACTCACTCAATGCCTTAGCACTTAACCGCAAAACCCAACAATGGCGTTGAGTGAGTCCACCTCTCTCAATGCCAAAACAGCTTTGGAGTTGAGTAAGGTCAACTCACTCTACGCCAAAGTACTTACCCGCAAGAAAACCCTAAACCAACGCCCCTCGGAAGAGGTCGGCGGGAATGCCGATCGATTCTCGCCGAATCAGCAGGAAAGCAGATCGATTCTCGCCGAATCGGCGGGAATGCCGATCGATTCTCTCCGAATCGGCGGGAATGCCGATTGATTCTCGCCGAATCGGCGGGAATCACAAACGATACTCGTCGAAGTCGGCGAGAATCACTTAGTGATTCCCGTCGATTTCGACTTAGACGAAATTTCCCACTCAATCGCCTCACTACTTAGCCGCAAAGGAATAGACCAAACTATGGCTTTGAGTGTGTGCACCACACTCAACGCCAAGCCCGGGCGGCTTTTGGCTTTGAGTGTATGCACCACACTCAACACCAAATCCCGAGAGCCTACCAAGACTGGTTCTAACCAGAGCACTACCACAGAAACCTCCCTCTCTCTCTCTCTCTCTCGGCTCCACCCGCAAAAGCACCAAACCAGAAATAAAAATATGGAGTCTAAATGGTGAAAACAACCAGCGGGTTGATCAAAAACAGCACAAGGAGTGGGGCTCATTAAGGGAAACTGAAGCACTTGGTTTTAGCGAGCAAAAAGAGAAAACTTGGCTTCTAACCTAGGGCTAACCGGGTAGTTAAGAGGGGCAAAAATCAAAACAGCAAGTGCAAGAACCACTTGACTCGATTTTTCAGTGAAGCTTCACTCGAGCCTTTCCTCTCCCTCAGCACCAGCAGCAGCAACACCTAGCCAGCACATCCCGAGCTTTAATGGCGGAAAGGGCAAAAACTGAAAATCGAAATCCCCTAAAAACTCCACAAAAATCAAATCTCTTACCGTAAAAATGTAGATCTAAGAGAGAGCAATCCAAATCCGCTTTCGAAATCGAATTCCATCCACAATCGCTCCCGGAATCGCCGTCTAAAGGGGTAGCAGGTCCGGGGGATTTCCTTTGTTTTCCGCGAACAGGAGCAGGCGTCAGTTTTCGGGAAGAAGAAGAATGGTCCCGCTAATTTGGCTTAAGGATTTTAAATAAATCTAATCACGCCTAATCAGCCTTAACCGCCTCCTAAGCTGCCAGTTCATTACCAAAGCTTTTGACCGCAAAAATCATCTAAATAGCTTTAAATATACACATTTGCTTTTATTATTAGCACACCCAAAATAACGCAAAAACCAAACTACATCGGAATTCGGCTAAACTCGCACCCTAGCTAAATACCCATGCTACGAACGCAACGGCGAAGTCGAACTTAACTTTCGATGAAAAGAACTCGAGTTATACCCACCCGAAGCCAAAACACAAGCATCCCCCGAGAGGCCACACCAGGTCACCCAAAACGACTCGGCTTGCTAGGGAGATCTTGCCAATAGGCTACAAAATAGGCCACTCAGTTCTAAGGAGTTAAGACCACACACCACAGATGACACAAGCCAAGAAAATGCATCAACGTAACGCCAAGTGAGAATTAAATAATCGCAAAACAATCGGGGGCGTTACACATACTGATGGTGCATAAAGGTAAGGGCAAGGCCAAGGGCTTCAAGAAGACGAAAGTAGGACCTAAGTCTGCTCTGGAGCCCAAGTCTTCTGCACTGAAGAAGAAGGGCTTGGTGAATGATTGGAAATGCCACCATTGTGCCAAGGCTAGTCATTGGAGGAGGAATTTTCCTTTGTACATTGAGGGTCTACAAAAGATGAAGGGATGTATTTCTTCCACTTCAAGTATCTATATTATAGAGATAAACCTTTCTATTCCTTTATCCTCGGTTTTAGATACCGGATGTGGTTCTAACATTTGTATAAATATGCAGGAACTAGGAAGGAGAAGAATTCTGAGTAAAAGGGAGATGGACCTACGTGTTGGAAATGGAGCAAGAGTTGTTATTGTCTCCATAGGTGTTTACCGTCTTTCTTTCCAACTGGGCTTGTAATAAAACTAGATAATTATTATTATGTTCCTTCCATTACTAGAAACATTATATTTATTTCATGATTGGACATGATTGGATTTTCTTTTGTTATTAGTAACAATTGTTGTTCTATATTTAAGAATGATGCTTGTTATGTTATAGCCCAAATATTTAATGGTTTGTATGTTTTGAATTTAGACCATCATATCTATAATATAAAAAATACTAAAAGACTAAAACAAATGACTCGAACCCTACATACCATTAGCATTGTCATTTGGGCCATATAAATGTGAAACGCATATCAAAACTCCATAAAGATGGACTACTTGACTCATTTGATTATGAATCATTTGAGAGATGTGAATCTTATTTGTTAGGCAAGATGACGAAGGCCCTTTCACTAGATTCAATGAGAGGGCCGATGATCTCTTAGGTAAAGTATATAGTGATGTATGTGGACCCCATGAGTTTTATGGCGAGAGGTGGATATTTCTACTTTGTTACAGTTACTGTTGATTTCAATAGATACAGATACGTGTATCTTATGAATTGCAAATCCGAAACCTTTTAAAAGTTCAAAGTGTTTAAGAACGGATTATAGAACCAGCTGGGTAAGAAGGTTAAAGCACTCTGATCTGATCGAGGTGGCGAATACCTAAGTCATGAGTATCATGATCATCTGAAAGATTGTGGTATTGTATTACAACTCACTCCACCTAAAACACCACATTATAATGGTGTGTCTAAGTAGAGGAATCGTACTCTGTTAGACATGGTACGGTTGATGATAAGTCATGCAGATCCTTTTGTTTCATTTTGTGGTTTTTCTCTATGAACTGTTGCTTTTACACTAAATCGTGCTCCAATGAAAGCGGTTCTAAAGACATCATATGAGATATGGACTTGGAATTTTCATAGTATGTCATTCATTAAGATTTGGGGCTGTGAGGAATACGTAAGATGCCGAATTCCTGACAAGCTGGAACCCAAGTCAGATAAGTGTTATCTTTTGGGGTATCCTAATGTAACGCCCCCGAATTTTCGATGATTTATTTTAAAACCTTTTTCGGCGTTACGTTGACGTTTTCCGTCTCAAGCCGTTGTTAGAGTACCTCGTTAGGTGTTCTTAGAGGTTTAGCCTGTTTGCGGGTTTCCCAGCTAGCCGGTGTCCGTTTTGGAGACCCGGTTGAGCCTTTCAGGGAATTCTCGTGTTTGGCTTCGGGCGAGGTTAGCTCGAGTTTTGTTCGTCGGAAGTCGTTTTTGACTTCGCCGTTGTTCTCGTAGCCCGGTTTTTAGCTACGGTGCGATTTTGGTCGAAATCCGAGGACGTAGCGTTTTCGCGTCGTTTTGGCGGTAGTTATGTTTGCGAGTCGTCATTTTTCTATGTGACGGCACGTCTTTTGGCGCATGTGTCGCGTGGCGCGCGACTCGCGCGAGCCGGTGTGGGTTTTTGTTTGGTGTGCGTGTTGTACGTGTGAGGTTAATAATGTTTGCGTATGCGTGCGCGCGTGTGCGTGCGCGCGGGGTTGAGTAAATTTGCGCGTGCGTGTCGGCGTTTGTGTAGTATGTATATATATTTATATAAATGGTGTTAGTATGTAAATACTTTTGGGTGTTAGTGGGTTATTTGGTTAAGTTAGTTAGTAATTATATTAGTATAAGTTATATAATGTAGTTATTTAGTTAATTAAATTAGGGTTCATTTGTTATGTTAGATAATATTAGGTTTAAAATAGTTAGGTTTATAATAATCCCCTCCCCCTTAATAAAACCCGAACCCAGCCCCTATAAAATTAAAAGCAGCCGGCCCTCTCCCGTGAGATAGCAGCCGCCGCCCCCCTTTACCTTTTTAATTTCTGTTCTCCTGTGCGAGCCCGAGCCCGGCGACGACCTAGCCGCTCCTTCCACCGCCCGCCGCCGGCAGCCCCGGCCTCCCCTTTCCGATCCGAGCCGGATCCGGACTCCCTAGGCGCGATCTCCCTCCCGAGGTAATTTATTTTGAGTTTCACCGTAGATTTTTTCGTGATTTGGAATGGATGTGGTTTGTTTTTCGCTCCTTGTGTTGATAGAATGCAATCTTAGGTTGGTTGGAGTGATTGGAAGCTTTCCGGAATTTTTGGGCGTCCGCCATAGCGCCGTTGTGCTGGCGAAATTTTTGGTGATTTAGCGAGGCAAGTGCTTCTCTCCTTTTCGCCATTTGGCCTACTATTGTCTCTTAATTCCTTGTTAATTTTGTATATCGCATGTTAGATTTGTTGATGAATCGGAATCCTAACCCTAATCCCTTTGAATCGCGTTAGAAAATTAGGGTTATATCCCTCCCGCTAGTAGCCCCCGATTTAGGACGGCGTCGCGGTAGGTGTGTAGTGTGGATATGGGTTAGCGTCGGGTTGAGTTTATGTTAGGCCTAGGTGTAGGTCTAGGTTTTGGGATTTTTGCCTAGCTTGCCTATTTGAGGCGTTTAGGTGTGGTTGTGCACGCACGGCCTGTGGTCGTGCGTCTAGTAATCGTGCGACCCGATGTCGGTGCTCGTACGCTAGGCTTAGAATCGAGTGAGTGTACTCACTCGCAGCGGCGTTGCGTAATCGCAACGACTAATCCCTTAGCGTTGATTTCTCCCCGAGTGTTTTGCTCGTGTATCGAGAGTCCCTTGTCGGCTGTTACCTTTCGAAGGCCGAATCGTGGGTTGTGGTCAGTAGTGGTGGTGGATGGCTCTTTTAGGGGTTGTGTGGCGTGATGTAGCCTTGACCACGCTCTTTACCTTGACCCGAGTAGTTTCTGGGCAAGTGAGTGTTGGGTCTTTTGTGCCTTCACGTGTCAACCCTTGAGCAATTTGTTGACTTGGAATTAGTGGTTGGGCGTTTTGGAACGCTTTCAACCTGATGCCAAGTTTCTTGTTTTTGCTACTGCCGCCTCTCACAATTTAGGATGTTAGGCGTTTCTTCCGTAGGCGTTGCAGCATTTTTGGCATCATGGCCATGTTGACTCTGCAGGTTTTTAGGCAGAGTAGTTGCTGTTTTACCGCACTTGGTGCAGGTTTGCTTTCGCCCTTCCTTGGGCATTGTTGTTTTTACTCTACTTTGTACTCTCTTTACCTTACTTTACTTGCTTTTACCTTACTTTCCTTTTTAGCACTTGCATTCCTTGCTCTGAGGTGTTCTATTTTTCTTCTGAACGCCTCAGGATCTGGGCGGTAGCCAGTAGGTGGCTGTTGCTGTGGTGCTGTTGGAGGTTTCCTTTCTGTTGGCTGTTGAGACTCTCCTGAGTCATTGTGAGGTAGTTTTACTGTTTTCTTACAAACATACATACTTGCCAGTGGGTTCGTGTCAGCTGTTGGCGCCCCTGGTAGTTTTACCTTTTTGTACTAGATATGCTTTTCTTCTTACTGCTACCCTTTCTGGGAGATAGTCTATTTGCTCTGGGAAGTTTTATGCTAGGTTGCTAGTTACTTTAAAACTATAAAAGCAAAACTATATTATGTATATAAAGCATGATCAGCATGATTTCTAAAAGAACTCACTCAGCGTACTTTCTTAATTACGTATAACAAATGAATTTTTCCTATATATGTATAAATTAAAACTAGAGTTTTGGTTCAGCGTAAGGGTCCTTCGGGATCACTTATGCGCTCATTTAGGATGTTGTTATAAATGAAGTATTTTCCGCTACGCATAAAAAAAATCAGTTTTGAAACGTGGACTCTTTGGTCCACTAAGCCGAGGGATACGGCCAATAAATAAATCAAGTTTTTATAACCAATTAACTCATGATTTGAAGGATTTGGAGTGTCGCCTGAACGTCGGCAGTTATCCCCTGCTCGACGTGGCATCACAGCGCGTAGATTTTCTCTTACTCTGATTTAAAATATAGTGAGAAAAATGCGGGTTGTGACAGTTGGTATCAGAGGAGGTTGCTTGACAATTGGTCGGGCAACCTTCCTTTGTTTGTGTTAGATGTTTAGAGTCATATCATACACACACCGACATGTCATCGGCACGTTTTGGCTGAAGCACGAACACTGCACTACACGCATAAGCATAACATGAAGTATACGGGGCATATTATGTAGTATGGGATGCATAATATGTGTTCGTATATGGATCCACCATAGGGGCTACATGTGAGGGTTATGTAGTATGGGATGCATAACCTCACCACATGACTGCGACTAGCACGTTTTCTTTTTAGTCGCATGGGAATGTTATGTAGTATGGGATGCATAACATTTTCATGTGTACTCCGCCATGGCATGCACTAGGGCCTTTTTAGAATGCATAGCATAATCATGCATAGCATAACATCGCATAAGCACAACGCGCCAAGCTAAAGACGTGCAGGATGACATGTGTACACACATAATTTTTGAGTCAAAAATAATATAATTCATGCATTCCCGATCTAGGCACAAGAGTTAGTGTGATGGTGGTGAACCATCTTAGGCTAAGCATATCATTCCTTTTGTATTAAATAAAATAAAATCTCAGAGCAAATATAGCAGTAGAAGATCATATTTATGTATGTATTGTCTGTACCTTTTGTCTAATCCTAGGAGTTTAGCTAAGTTCTAATCGTTTGTTATGTTTTAATTTTCCTTATAGTATGCCGCCGAAGCGTAGAGTGACGAGGTCGACTCCCCAGTCTGAGGGTGAGTCCTCCGGTGCTCAAAGTGATGCGTTGGTGGAAAGCCTGAGGCAGAGTAACGAGGCCTTATCAAGGCAGGTGGTGGAGTTGCAGGCCCAGATGCAGTCCTTTTTATCCGGAGCGGCGGGTCAGACTCCGGGAGTTCAGGACCCCGCCGTGGGTACAGCTGTCCTAGCCCCTCCTGCCCCCCCTGCCCCTCTCGTGCCTCCAGTGGTGGTGCCCCCCGGGATGACTTTCATCTCCCAGTTCCAGAGGCTGAGCCCTCCCACGTACGATGGGAAGGCGGATTTCATGGTATTGGACGACTGGCTGATCACTATGGAGGAGATGCTTCACTATTCAGGTATCTCAGATGATCAGAAGGTGATGCTGGGCGTTTATCAGCTGAAGGGTTTGGCGAAGACCTGGTGGTTAAGAGAGAAGGAAGGCATGGTCGGAGAATGTTCCTGGAGTTCTTTCAAGGAGTTGCTGATGAGGAAGTTTCTACCGTCAGTAGAGCGAGACAGGCTGATGAATGACTTTCTTCATCTGAAGCAGCGTCAGCTCACCATCAACGAGTACGAGATTGAGTTTAGCAAACTCAGTCGATTTGCTCCGAGTTTGGTGGCTACTGAGGAGGCCAGAGCAAAGCGTTTTCTGGGTGGCCTCAGGAGCGATGTCCAGCAGCTTGCGGTTGCTCACGGCGCAGTTACTTATGCGGGAGCAGTTGAGGCCGCTTTGAAGGTAGAGGCTATCGAGAACGCGAAGCAGCGTGGGCAGCAGGCGAGAAGCGAGAAGAGGAGGTCAGTTGAGGAAAAGGGTCCCCAGGTTCTTGGTGCTGTTTCTGAGAAGAAGAGCAAGGTAGTGTGCAGTTTCTGTGGCCATCCGGGCCACCCAGCTGAGAGGTGCTTCAAGAGGGCAAGGGTCCAGAAGAAGGAGCATGTGCATGCTATCCAGGGTGCTCCTAGGAGGAATGTTCCTTGTCCTGTCTGCAAGCGACCCGGTCACGATGCTGCTCAGTGCTGGTCCAAGGATCGTGTTTGCTACCAGTGTGGCCAGAAGGGCCATATTAAGTCGGGGTGCCCTCAGGTTCAGTCCGCTCTACATGCCGTTCCGCTCCAGGCCTTACCTCCGCCTCAGCCGGTGGACAAGGGTAAAGGGAAGCTGAATGTGGTATCTTCAGCGGAGGCTGAGACTTCGACGCGGGTCATTTCAGGTAAACCCCCCCCCCTCGCTTGGCTTTCTCTTTTGTAGCAGTTTTAGTGTTGTTATTGTTTTGTTTATTGCTTGTGCGTTTATGGTTTTGTTTGTGTATAGGGAAATTTAAGGTAAGGAATCGCTGGGCCCGCGTTCTATTTGACTCAGGTGCTACCCACTCTTTTGTGGCTAGGGCCTTTGTCGAGCGGTGCCAGTGGGTTGTTGATCGTGTTGGTGGTGCCTTTAGCGTCAAGTTCCCCTCGGGTGAATCCGTGATATCAGATCAGGGCATTCTGGACTGCCCTATTTGGTTGGGGATTATCTGGCCAAGGCTGATCTGAAGGTGTTGGACTTAGAGGATTTCGATGTCATCCTGGGTATGGACTGGTTGTCCCGATATGATGCAGTGATTCAGTGCAGGGGAAAGCGCTTGGATTTCAGAAAGGACAGCGGTCAGCCCGGGAGTGTTTTCGGTGATTCGCGTCGGGACTCTCCGGCGATTTCTGCGGTATGTGCTCAGAGGGTTTTTCCTGCTGGTTGTTTTGCTTGTCTAGTCTCAGTGTTGGGGACTGTTAGCAGTGTGCCGCTTTTGGATGAGATTCCGGTTGTGCGAGAGTTTCCTGACGTGTTTCCTAGCGATCTTCCCGGTCTTCCTCCAGACAGGGATGTGGAGTTCGTGATTGATTTGGAGCCTGGTACGCGTCCGATTGCCAAGGCGCCGTATCGGATGGCCCCGCGAGAGCTGGAGGAGCTTCGTACTCAGCTTGATGAGTTATTGGAGAAGGGCTTCATAAGGCAAAGCTCGTCGCCCTGGGTGCTCCGGTTCTCTTCGTGAAGAAGAAGGATGGTTCGATGCGCCTTTGTATCGACTATAGAGAGTTGAACAAAGTCACCATCAAGAACAGGTATCCACTGCCCAGAATCGACGATTTATTTGATCAGTTGCGTGGCAGTTCAGTATTTTCGAAGATAGACCTCCGTTCGGGTTACCATCAGCTTAGGATCCGAGAGTCGGATGTTCCACGGACGGCTTTCCGATCGAGGCATGGTCATTTCGAGTTCCTGGTCATGTCTTTTGGGCTGACCAATGCGCCTTCAGCATTTATGGACATGATGAACCGGGTGTTCAAGGATTTTCTGGACAAGTTTGTCGTCGTGTTCATTGACGACGTTCTGATTTATTCTCGAAATGCGGCGGAGCATGATCAGCATTTGCGGTTGGTGTTATCCGCCTTGAGGGATCATCAGTTGTATGCCAAGCTGAGCAAATGCGAGTTCTGGTTGCCTCAGGTTTCCTTCCTGGGTCATGTGGTGAACAAAGATGGTATTTCAGTGGACCCGGAGAAGATCTCAGCAGTGATGGATTGGAGTAGGCCGAGCACACCCAAGGAGATCAGGAGCTTCTTGGGGTTGGCCGGCTATTATAGGAGATTCGTCGAGGGCTTTTCTACCTTGGCAGCGCCCTTGACAAAGCTGACGCAGAAGCATGCGGCGTTCGTTTGGAGCGATAAGTGCGAGGAGGCCTTTCTGGAGCTGAAGAGCCGGTTATGTTCTGCCCCTGTGTTGACCTTGCCGGCGGAGGGACAGGACTATGACGTTTATGTGGATGCCTCGCACGTTGGACTCGGTGGCGTGTTGATGCAGGAAGGGAAGGTGATCGCTTATGGGTCTCGGCAGTTGAAGACTCACGAGCGAAATTACCCTACGCACGACCTCGAGTTCGCAGCGGTGATTTTTGCCTTGAAGCTGTGGAGACACTTACTTTATGGGGCCCAGTGCAGGATCTTTACCGATCATAAGAGCCTGAAGTACGTGTTCACTCAGAAGGAGCTGAATTTGCGTCAGCGGCGGTGGCTTGAGTATGTTGCTGATTATGATGTTGAGATTCAGTACCATCCGGGCAAGGCCAATGTGGTGGCCGACGCCTTGAGCCGGAAGACGGGGAAAGTCTTCAATCTCACCGCGGATCGTTTGGTGGAGGAGTTTCTATTGATGGATATCACCGCAGGACGCTGTGAGTTGCAGAGCAGTTTGGTAGTGGCAGAGCCGTCATGGATTTCTCTCACCAGATTGCATCAGAAAGAGGATCCGGATTTGTTGCACTTGTACCTCAGAGCTGAGAGGGGAGAGTTGCCAGATTTCTCCATCGACGAGGCGGGTACTTTGAAGTACCGCGGCAGGTTTTGCATCCCCGCAGTTGGAGACATCAGAGTTATGGTATGCAAAGAGGCTCACGGATCCAGTGTTTCCTACCACCCGGGATCTACGAAGATGTACCATGATCTGAAGCAGATCGCCTGGTGGTATGGGATGAAGGGTGATATAGCTCGTTTTGTCTCGGAGTGTTGCACTTGCAGGCGGGTGAAGGCCGACCATGGGAGGCCTGGTGGCAAGTTGGCACCTTTGGAGATCCCGACTTGGAAGTGGGAAAGCATCTCGATGGATTTCATTACAGGCTTACCGAGATCTCCGAGAGGGTTTGATTCTGTTTGGGTGATCGTGGACCGATTGACGAAGTGTGCGCACTTCGTACCTTATAAGATCGATTACTCGATGAAGAAGATTGCTGAGTTGTACTTGGATGAGGTCGTCAGATTGCACGGCGTTCCAGTTAGCATCGTTTCAGATCGAGACTCTCGGTTCACATCGCGTTTCTGGAGGAGTTTGCAGGAGGGTTTGGGCACTGATTTGAGGTATTCCACAGCTTACCATCCGCAGACCAACGGGCAGACCGAGCGTGTGAATCAGATTGTGGAGGATATGATCCGGTGCTATATTCTCGATCATGGAGGTGCTTGGGATGAGCGTTTGCGGCTCATGGAATTTGCCTACAACAACAGCTACCAAGAGAGTCTACAGATGGCTCCCTTCGAGGCGTTGTATGGGAGGCGCTGCAGAACCCCTCTGTTTTGGGCCGAGGCCGGTGAGAGGCCTGTTTTGGTCCTGATGCACTCGAAGAAATGGAGGTTTCCGTGAAGCTCATTCGGGAGAAGCTTCGAGTTGCTCAGGAGAGGTATGAGAAGAACGCCAATCGGCGCAGGTCCGATTTGGAGTTTTCAGTGGATGATCTGGTCTTCTTGAAGGTATCTCCGATGGTAGGAGTGAAGAGGTTTGGCAAGAATCGGAAGTTGGATCCGAGATTTGTGGGCCCGTTCAGGATTTTGGAGCGTATTGGTGTGGCTGCTTATAGGCTGGATCTGCCAGCTAGCTTCCCGGGGTTCATAATGTCTTTCATGTGAGCCAATTGCGGAAGTGTGTGCGGAGCAGTGGGCAAGTCCTGGACGCGGTGCCCCAGTTGGAGCCTAATCTCTCGTATGTCGAGGTGCCGGTCCGCATCTTGGAAGCTCAAGCTCGAGTGTTGCGGACGAAGTCTATTCCTATGGTAAAGGTTCTTTGGAAGAATCAGGATTTGGAGAGCGCGACTTGGGAGCTAGAGTCGGCTATGAGGGAGGCTCACCCTCATTTGTTCCCCTGAGTTTTCGGGTATGTTCCCTCTCTAGTAGTTGGTTTCTTTCCTTCTGTTGTAGGAGTGGTATTCGCAAAGTTTCGGGACGAAACTTTTTGTTAGGGGGAGTGACTGTAACGCCCCCGAATTTTCGATGATTTATTTAAAACCTTTTTCGGCGTTACGTTGACGTTTTCCGTCTCAAGCCGTTGTTAGAGTACCTCGTTAGGTGTTCTTAGAGTTTAGCCTGTTTGCGGGTTTCCCCAGCTAGCCGTGTCCGTTTTGGAGACCCGGTTGAGCCTTTCAGGGAATTCTCGTGTTTGGCTTCGGGCGAGGTTAGCTCGAGTTTTGTTCGTCGGAAGTCGTTTTTGACTTCGCCGTTGTTCTCGTAGCCCGGGTTTTTAGCTACGGTGCGATTTTGGTCGAAATCCGAGGACGTCGCGTTTTCGCGTCGTTTTGGCGGTAGTTATGTTTGCGAGTCGTCATTTTTCTATGTGACGGCACGTCTTTTGGCGCATGTGTCGCGTGGCGCGCGACTCGCGCGAGCCGGTGTGGGTTTTTGTTTGGTGTGCGTGTTGTACGTGTGAGGTTAATAATGTTTGCGTATGCGTGCGCGCGTGTGCGTGCGCGCGGGGTTGAGTAAATTTGCGCGTGCGTGTCGGCGTTTGTGTAGTATGTATATATATTTATATAAATGGGTGTTAGTATGTAAATACTTATGGGTGTTAGTGGTTATTTGGTTAAGTTAGTTAGTAATTATATTAGTATAAGTTATATAATGTAGTTATTTAGTTAATTAAATTAGGGTTCATTTGTTATGTTAGATAATATTAGGTTTAAAATAGTTAGGTTTATAATAATCCCCTCCCCCTTAATAAAACCCGAACCCAGCCCCTATAAAATTAAAAGCAGCCGGCCCTCTCCCGTGAGATAGCAGCCGCCGCCCCCCTTTACCTTTTTAATTTCTGTTCTCCTGTGCGAGCCCGAGCCCGGCGACGACCTAGCCGCTCCTTCCACCGCCCGCCGCCGGCAGCCCCGGCCTCCCCTTTCCGATCCGAGGCCGGATCCGGACTCCCCTAGGCGCGATCTCCCTCCCGAGGTAATTTATTTTGAGTTTCACCGTAGATTTTTTCGTGATTTGGAATGGATGTGGTTTGTTTTTCGCTCCTTGTGTTGATAGAATGCAATCTTAGGTTGGTTGGAGTGATTGGAAGCTTTCCGGAATTTTTGGGCGTCCGCCATAGCGCCGTTGTGCTGGCGAAATTTTTGGTGATTTAGCGAGGCAAGTGCTTCTCTCCTTTTCGCCATTTGGCCTACTATTGTCTCTTAATTCCTTGTTAATTTTGTATATCGCATGTTAGATTTGTTGATGAATCGGAATCCTAACCCTAATCCCTTTTGAATCGCGTTAGAAAATTAGGGTTATATCCCTCCCGCTAGTAGCCCCCGATTTAGGACGGCGTCGCGGTAGGTGTGTAGTGTGGATATGGGTTAGCGTCGGGTTGAGTTTATGTTAGGCCTAGGTGTAGGTCTAGGTTTTGGGATTTTTGCCTAGCTTGCCTATTTGAGGCGTTTAGGTGTGGTTGTGCACGCACGGCCTGTGGTCGTGCGTCTAGTAATCGTGCGACCCGATGTCGGTGCTCGTACGCTAGGCTTAGAATCGAGTGAGTGTACTCACTCGCAGCGGCGTTGCGTAATCGCAACGACTAATCCCTTAGCGTTGATTTCTCCCCGAGTGTTTTGCTCGTGTATCGAGAGTCCCTTGTCGGCTGTTACCTTTCGAAGGCCGAATCGTGGGTTGTGGTCAGTAGTGGTGGTGGATGGCTCTTTTAGGGGTTGTGTGGCGTGATGTAGCCTTGACCACGCTCTTTACCTTGACCCGAGTAGTTTCTGGGCAAGTGAGTGTTGGGTCTTTTGTGCCTTCACGTGTCAACCCTTGAGCAATTTGTTGACTTGGAATTAGTGGTTGGGCGTTTTGGAACGCTTTCAACCTGATGCCAAGTTTCTTGTTTTTGCTACTGCCGCCTCTCACAATTTAGGATGTTAGGCGTTTCTTCCGTAGGCGTTGCAGCATTTTTGGCATCATGGCCATGTTGACTCTGCAGGTTTTTAGGCAGAGTAGTTGCTGTTTTCCCGCACTTGGTGCAGGTTTGCTTTCGCCCTTCCTTGGGCATTGTTGTTTTTACTCTACTTTGTACTCTCTTTACCTTACTTTACTTGCTTTTACCTTACTTTCCTTTTTAGCACTTGCATTCCTTGCTCTGAGGTGTTCTATTTTTCTTCTGAACGCCTCAGGATCTGGGCGGTAGCCAGTAGGTGGCTGTTGCTGTGGTGCTGTTGGAGGTTTCCTTTCTGTTGGCTGTTGAGACTCTCCTGAGTCATTGTGAGGTAGTTTTACTGTTTTCTTACAAACATACATACTTGCCAGTGGGTTCGTGTCAGCTGTTGGCGCCCCTGGTAGTTTTACCTTTTTGTACTAGATATGCTTTTCTTCTTACTGCTACCCTTTCTGGGAGATAGTCTATTTGCTCTGGAAGTTTTATGCTAGGTTGCTAGTTACTTTAAAACTATAAAAGCAAAACTATATTATGTATATAAAGCATGATCAGCATGATTTCTAAAAGAACTCACTCAGCGTACTTTCTTAATTACGTATAACAAATGAATTTTTCCTATATATGTATAAATTAAAACTAGAGTTTTGGTTCAGCGTAAGGGTCCTTCGGGATCACTTATGCGCTCATTTAGGATGTTGTCATAAATGAAGTATTTTCCGCTACGCATAAAAAAAATCAGTTTTGAAACCGTGGACTCTTTGGTCCACTAAGCCGAGGGATACGGCCAATAAATAAATCAAGTTTTTATAACCAATTAACTCATGATTTGAAGGATTTGGAGTGTCGCCTGAACGTCGGCAGTTATCCCCTGCTCGACGTGGCATCACAGCGCGTAGATTTTCTCTTACTCTGATTTAAAATATAGTGAGAAAAATGCGGGTTGTGACACCTAAGGACACTAAATGGTACTATTTCTACCTACCGTCCGAGGGCAAAGAGTTTGTCGCAAGGTCTAGTATCTTTCTTGATAAAGAATTATTAAGTAGAAAGACAACCAAGGTAGAATTTTAAGAAGTTCAAAGACCACAAACTGTGAATGAAATGGCATTAGAACCTGCGCTGGGACTACAAGTTGTTGTAGATTGAGAGCTTGCTCAAGAAACACATGTTCTACGTATATCAGGTAAACAAATGTTTGAGCTTGAGATATATGGATTTCTCATGTCTCAAAAAGGAAATGTGTTGCTTATGGATCATAGTGATGAGCCTGCAACCTACCAAGAGGCTATGAGTGGATTATAGTCCGAGAAGAGGCTTGAGGCCATGAAATCTGAAATGGACTCCATGTATGAAAACTAAGTTTGGACATTGGTGGAACCACCTGAAGGGGTACGACCTATAGGGTGCAAGTATGTCTTCAAGATGAAGACCAACCTTTATGGGAATGTACAGACATTCAAAGGTTGATTGGTGGCTAAGGGTTTCAAGAAAATTCAAGGTATTGACTATGATGAGACTTTTTACTTAGTTGTTATTATTAAGTCCATCAGAATTTTGTTTGCTATTGTTATGTATTATGACTACGAGATCTGGCATATAGATGTCAAAACGGATTTCTTAAATGGAAACCTCCTTGAGGAAGTGTATATGACACAACCTGAGGGTTTTGTATCTTCAGGTGAAGCCACTAAAATATGCAAGCTGTAGAGATCCATTTATGGATTAAAACAGGCTTCTCGAAGTTGGAATCTTCATTTCAATGAGAAGTTCAAAGGGTTTGGTTTTATCAAGAAAAAGCATGAACCGTGTTTTTATAAGAGGATTAGTGGGAGCGTTGTTGTCTTTTTGATATTGTCTGTTGATAACATACTATTGATCGGGAATGACAAACTAACCCTACAAGTTATTAAGAACAACCTAGGGAATTTCTTTCTATGTAGGACTTGGGTGAAGCTACTTATATACTTGGTATTAAGATATATTGAGATAGATCAAAGAAGTTGTTTGGTTTGACCCAAAGTATATACATGGATAAGATGTTGAAGCAGTTAAACATGCTTGAGTCCAAGAAAGGATTCTTAGCCATGTCTCTTGGTGTGAGTATCTCTAAGGACCAGTGTCCTAAATCTTATGAAGATAAGGAGCGCTTGAAGTTGATTCGATATTCTACGACAATTGGGTCAATCAGGTATGCAATGATATATACTCGACCAGATGTCTCTTATGCTTGAGCATGACTAGCAAGTTTCTGTCTGATCCCAATGATGGTCACTAAATAGTTGTCAAGAACATCCTAAAGTACTTGAGAAGGACTAAGGATATGTTCTTGGTATTTGGTGGAGAGGAAGAGCTCGTTGTAAGATGATACATGGATGCAAGCTTCTAAACTAATAGGGACGACTCAAAGTCTCAGTCAGGGTTCATATTTTTACTTAATGGAGGTGTTGTTCACTAGAAAAGTTCCAAACAGGAGACAGTTGCCAATTCTATAACTCAGACTTAGTATATCGCCGATGTAAATGCAGCGAAGGAGGCTCTATGGATTATGATATTCATCGGCTAGTTAGATGTAGTTCCTAGCATTGTTCGTCCTGTAGTTCTCTACTATGACCATAACGGTGCAATTGCGCTTGCTTTAGAACCTAGATCTCATCAACGCTCCAAGCACATCGTTTGGGGGTTCCATCTTATTCGTTAGATTGTAGATAGAGAAGATGTGGCCATTAGCAGAGCGCCGACTGAAGAGAATATTGCGAATCCACTGACAAAGCTTCTCGCACAGAGTAAGCATGATGGTCATGTTAGATCTATTGGTATATGATACCTTAATGATCAGCTCTAGTTGGAGTCTTGTTGATATAAATTTTGTTGGTTGTAATAATTCATTTGATGAATAGAGTACTGTATAAATTTCAATCATATATTTTGGCAAGTTGTTTTATTTGTAAATTAATTTCTATTGTGTTAGAGTAATTTAACATAATAAATGCCCATAGAATGTTTGCATCCATAGAAGTCAAGTGGTGACTTTAATGTGAGAGCCTTTATTATTAGAATCTTCATTCTTAAATGGTCCCTGGTCGAGTGTCATCTTAGAAGCTAAGGGCGATGGTGACACATTAAGAATAACAAGTGCATTGACTAATGATCGGTTCTCATAAGTCAAGATATTGTGTTATCAAGTCATCACATGGGTACTTGTTATTGAACAAGTTCTACTGGACAGACCCACCATGAGAATACTTTGTGGATTATTATATGAACGTGTCATAAGTATTCATCAAGTTGCAATGGTGTTTGTGGTTGAAAGAAAAGGGATAGATACTACTCTAGAGGGGGGATGAATAGAGTAATCAAAAATTACACTAGCAATGTTGACTGTCTACTCAACTCCCTTGGAGTTAATTGCGGAATGAAGGTTATAGATATGTGAGAAGTAACCCTAAAGCCTAACACAAGTGTTGTGCACAAAAGGCAGCCAACTGTAATTACAGTTAAGGCTTGGAATCCTAAACAGCAACTAGCAAACCTAGTTATAACTAATCACAGCCAACAGCATAAGTAATAAATCAAACAACCAGACGACACAAGGGAATTTATAGTGGTTCCCCAAACAACTTGGGTACGTCCACTCTTCTACCAACAAGGTAGGAATCCACTCAGGTTTTTGATCAGGTGCCCTGCCACCAACAAGATCTGCTTCAGGTAGATCCAGAAACACTTTAAACATTTGATCAGGTGTCTACGAACCAACACAGGTTTTTGATCAAGTGCCCTGCCACCAAGGTATACTTTTGAAGGGAGTAATAACCCTTTACAAGAGGGGGAAAGGAGGTTAAAATGTCTTCTCTATTTTAAATAGAATTAGAGAAGCTCAAGAACTTGCACTGAGCTAGAAGGCTCTAAAGAGTCAAGGCTCCCCCTGGCTTAAAGAATGTCCAGGTGAAGTCTTGCTTCAGTGCAGAAAACACTTCAGAAAATCTGAAGGAAAAAAGCTACAAGAAGATAATAAATATGAAATGAAAATTCTTCTTCAGGCAGCTATCTTCTTCTTCTTCTTCTTCAAAAAGCTCTGAGTGAAGATCTTCCTGGAGGCAGGAGAACTCAGGTTGAAGAAGAGTGAAGAACTAAAACTTCTTCTCAGTTGAATGTGAACGAGCTGAGAGCAGTTGTAAACTGTAAGTAGTAAGCTTGAATACTGCTGTTAGCTTTTGAACTCTTTTTCCTGAATGAACTGGTTTTTTTGCTATGAACTAGTTGATTTCTTTCTCAAAAGAATTCTTTATATAACAGCAGCAGCAACGGCTCTAAATTGAGTTTGAATCTTGTCTTCTACTGAACTCTGCAAGATAGGCTGCAAATAGCATAAAGCAGGAACAAAAACTGCAGACAGATATCCTATAAAAGGATAAAGCTTTCTAAGAAGCTGCAAGTAACTCTGATAAAATAATACTAGAGAAAGTCACATCAGAAGAGACTCTTTACGTCCAAGGAAGACTTTTTGAGTCTAACGGCTATAAAGGACAGCCTGGCAGATAAAGTAGAAAACATATTTCAACTAATAAGACAAACAACTTTCTCAAAAAAAGATTGGCTCATTCATAAGGAATGGAGCAGATATTGCATGGAAATAATATCATAAATTTATTCAAATAATCTTTTATAAAATATGCCAACTTAAATATGAAATAAATTACATCATATAAGATGACAAAATTAGTCAAGACATACAGCAAAACGTCGAACGACCCTCGAAGATCGTCGACCGAAGCACAGAGATCGTCGACCTATCAGACAGATAGTCGAACGATACAGATAGTCGAACTATCAAAGAAGATAGTCGAGCTACCACAGCATATAGTCGAGCTATCAGGACAGATAGTCGAGCTATCAGATAGTCGATCTATCAAGACAGATAGTCGAGCTACCAAAGAAAACAGATAGTCGACCTATCAAACAGATAGTCGAACTATCACAGAAAACATATAGTCGACCTATCAAACAGATAGTCGGACTATCAAAGAAAAAAGATAGTCGACCTATCAAACAGATAGTCGAACTATCAAAGAAAACAAATAGTCGACCTATCAACAGATAGTCGAACTATCAGATAGTTGAACTATCCAAGCAGATAGTCGAACTATCAAAGAAAACAGATAGTCGACCTATCAAACAGATAGTCAAACTATCAGATATTTGAACTATCCAAGCAGATAGTTGAACTATCAAGAAGAGCAGATAGTCGACCTATCAACAGATAGTCGAACTATCAAGGAAAACAGATAGTCGACCTATCAACAGATAGTCGAACTATCAAAGACAACAGATAGTCGACCTATCAAGCAGATTGTTGAGCTATCAGGAAAATGATCGTCGATCGGCTGATCGACGATAGTCGAGCGACATTCGACTATAGTCGAACCAGAAATTACTTAGCCAGATTTTCATCTGGACAGGCAATTCTACACAACTAGAGAATCTATCCTATCAACTAACCTTTGACCATAAATAAATCTTGGATCAAGAGACAGAAAGAGAAGACTGAACTCAAATCAAAACTAGGGTACCAACAATCTCCCCCTGTTTGAGTTAAGTCTCTCAACAACTAAACACAAAACTAATTACTGAAAATAAATAAAGTACATGAAGGGAAAATAACTAAGCAGATAACATCAATTAATATGATAAGCAAATAACTGTCAATCAATGAAATTTTAAGATGCTTCAGAGTTAGATTTAGGATCAGAAGAACTAGGAACAAAATTAATCTTTCTAGAAGGATCTAGAGCTTCTTTCCTTGACAACTTCAGGTCTTGTTCTCCAATGATTTTCGATTCTGACGCTCTTGGGACAACTGTTTCAGGATGCTTTTCCATGTATTTTGAAGGATCAAATACCTCAGGTCTAACCTGGAATTTATCGAGCTCCTTCATTCTGAATTTTGACATAGTGGTTAATCCTGCAGTGTCTTTGCCTTCAGCTTTAGCTTTCTTAATTTGGGCTGAACCAACAAGTTCAAGAAAACGAGCCATCCTGAAATCAGGATCAAGCTATTAGCTTTCATACACATTTTCAGAAGATGTATCAACAGGTTTCACAGCTTTAAACTTAATAGACAAGTCTAGCAGACTTTCAGCTGGCTCTTTATCCTGAATAACTATATAAGAAGGAGGAGAAAACTCAGCAAATTTCTTGCTAGATTTTTTAGAGAAAATAATTCGCTTACCTTTTGAAACAGCCTTCACAGCATGATCTGGCTTTGGAGAGGTTGAGCTCTTGAGTTCTTTGGAAGGAGGAGGAGAAAAAGTTTGTCTTTGATACACCACCTCCTTTACTTGTTCCTTAATATCAGTATCAAGTCTTTGATAGCTAGATTGTGTTTTACCTTGATATCCTTGAGATCTTTTCGTTTGTGATGACTGAGATGGGTTGAACCTGTTAGACTGAGCAGCAGGGTTTGCAGATAGGTTTCTAGAGGCTCCTGCACTGGGAGGTGGAGGAGGAGGACCTCTAGGAGTCCATCTTGGGACAGGACTGTCATACCTCTTTGACTTCTTCCTTTGCTTCTGCTGATTTTTAGAAAATGCCATCCAGTGTTGGAATTCTTTAGATTTTGGATCAATGCCTTTCAGGATATAGTAGGGAACATCATGGTCGGGATTTGGAGGAGGAGGAGCCACAACTTTCCTTTTCTTTTAAGCAGATCTCTTTCTTTTAGACTCATCAGATTCATCAGAATCAATTTCATCCTCAGAATTTGAAGAAATAGGAAGATCATACGGATCAATTGCCTCTTGCACAGCTCTTTCCTTCTCCTTTAGGGCAGCTTTTTCTAATTCTTTTCCATGACATCCTGTGCCAGAAGGTTATCTAAATCCAAACCCGTAGAGTCATCCCAGACGGTAGACTTTTCAATTTGAACATCTGAAGCCTTTTCTTGTTGATCAGAAACTGTCATGGGGACCAGTTCTACTTGCACTGCTAGCTGAGCTGGCTAAGCAGCCTCAGAAACTTGAACAACTGGTTCTGGTTGAACTTCTGGAGCTGGTTGGTGATCAAGCTCTTGAACATCTAATACTTCTTCTATATTATCTGTAGTAATATGAAAAAAAATTTGCTAAATGACATCGAATCATCCCTTCTAGGTATTCCCATACTAGCATATCAGTTATCAAGTCTAAAAAGTGAGTAAAAGGGATACCTTCAGAATTGTCCTTTGAGTGTCCTAACTCCCATAATTCATCTAGGAAGGAAGTGATAACTCCTTCTAGGTATAAGGCGACCAGAGGAGTGGAGCATTCTTCTAGGCAAACTTTGACAATGAATTCAGACTTCATTACATCATCAGAAATTTCTTTTTCAGATAATGGAGGAGGAGCTGAATCTTCTATCTCTTTCACTGCAACTGCAGGAGGATCTGCTGGAGGGGAGGCCAAGGGCAGCTCAGAGGCATCTTCATAAAGCATCTCCCCCTGCCTGATTTCAGTAGATACTGAAACCAGGCCCCTAGATGAAGAGGGCTCAGCAGATTTTGATAGGGCTTGAATGGAAGCAGTCAAAGAAGAGATGGAGGATGGAAGGGGAGCAATTGCCTTTTCAATCATGATTTTGATTGAGGGGGTAATTAACTCCAGGATGCTAGAAATGAATGCTGGAGTGATTTCAAAAGATGGAGGAATCTCAGTGGATGGATGATCAGCAGGAATGGTGTATTCTTGATGAACTGGAGAGTGAACTGGAGATGGATGAGTGGATGCAGGATGATCAATGTGATCTGAAGAAGCAATTGGAGAATGAGGAGGAGTAGAAATTTCAGAAACCAACAAATCAAAACTAGGATGAGATATCCTAGCAAGATGAGAGGGTAGAGGAGATGCAGGAGGTGATGCATGGAGAATTGTAGATGAATCAGGAAGATGAGAGGCAGAAGGTCGTACTTGAATTGAAGTTGATGGAACTTCAACTGAAGGAGAGGGTAATGCAGTTGAAGAAGATGGAAGGGGGAGATTTGCTGAGCCAGCTTCTTGTAAGAGAGGAGTGACAGAAGCAGTCCTGGTGCTCTCAGATGCAGCTGGAGCAACCCCTGCAGGAGCGGGCTTCAGAAAAGTCCTTTTCAACTTGGCAAACAAGGTTGGGTACATCTTCTTGCTGGCATTGATGGAAGTAGCAGCTGAAACTAAAAAATGGGGATATTTTTCCTTCAGAAAAATCCCAACCACCCTACCTAGGGTGACTTCTTTCTTGCTTTTCTTTTTCCTGATCAAATCAAACAATACTCCTGCCCAATTAATCTGTTTCTTATTCACAATTGCGCACATTAGGGCAAACTGTTGCCTTGTTATATTATCATGGGCGGAGTGCTTTCCTAGTAGCACTTTTCCGTCGAGTTCAGCAAGGAACTTAATCTTAAATGGAAAATTTACTTTAAGCAGCTTAGAGGGAATGCCTTCGGCATGTCCCAGCTCTGTCAGCATTCTCCCAAACTCTGGGGTATCTTGCTCGTAATCTTCTTCCCCATTTATCAATCCAAAAATTTCTGTTAAAATGACGGGAGTCAAAGTTACCTCTTCTCCGCCAATTGTTCCGGTCATAGAATCGTCATTTGAAGACGAAGTAAATGCCCATTCTTTAATCTCTTGAATGTTTATCTTTATCCTGGAGGACATGAGCTTTTCCAAACCTTGATCTTTGCATAAGTTGAGTATTTCCACAATTCCAGATTCGCAGCAGCTGAAGGAATCGAAATCCACACTAAAGCCTGCATCGAACTTCACTACTGTCAAGAGAGCTGGAGAAATTGCAATCGAAGAGGCTGGAGAAGATGAGGGAGACGGTGAAGGCGAAACGACAGAAATCGCGAGACAAAGAGCAAGCGGGAAGACGGAATGCGAGAAGACGCTCTCCGTCGACGATAAAAACAACGATCTCTTAACCTAGGTCGACCATCGGCTTTATATTAAAACAACGATCGTCGATCTATTTAAAAGATACTGGAGACGATGGTCGAACGGTCATTCGACGATCGTTCCTGAAGCAGAGTAGTCGATCCATCGTTCGACTATTTCTGTCTTCACAAACAACAAGCTGTCGTCAACCATAGATCGACGATGGGCTCGACCTGTTTGACTATCTTCGAACGCCGGTCGACGATCTTCAAGCAGATAAGCTATCATCAACCATAGGTCGATGATAGGCTTGATCCGATCGACTATCTTCGAACGTCGTTCGACGATCTTCAAATAAGTTTTAATAAGGCAGACGTCACACTTAGTCTCTTCCATTAATCATACCTAGTTGAACCAAAAAGAACAGATGCTTCTGTTCATCTAAGGGCTTGGTGAATATATCACCTCTCTGAAGGTCAGTGGATATGAACTCAAGGCTGATCTTGTTCTTTTCCACACAATCTCTCAGGAAATTGTGCCGGATCTCAATGTGTTTCATTCTAGAGTGGTGCACTAGATTTTGTGCAACAGAGATAGCACTGGTACTATCACACATGATTTTTGTGTTCTTGTGTGTGTACCCATAATCCAAAAGCTGGTTTTGTATCCACAGGATCTGTGAACAACAACTAGCAGCTGCTATATATTCAGCCTCTTCAGTTGAAGTAGAGACAGAAACCTGCTTCTTACAGAACCAAGAGACCAATCTCTCTCCCAGGAACTGACAAGTTCCTGAGGTACTTTTCCTGTCAACTCGACAACCAGCATAATCAGAATCAGAGTATCCAATTAATTCAAATTCTGATTCAGCTGGGTACCAAGGTCCTAGATTTGGACATCCCTTCAGGTATCTCAAGATTCTCTTGAGAAGAATCAGATGAGATTCCTTGGAGTTGACCTGGAATCTAGCACAAAGGCATGTAGCAAACATTATATCTGGCCTACTTGCAGTTAAATACAATAGGGAACCAACAATGGCCCTATAATTCTTTTGATCAACAGGATTTCCCTGATCATCAAAATCTATAACTACATTAGTAGCCATAGGTGTTTGCATTGCTGAAGCATCAGCCATCCCAAACTTCTTTACCTATTCCTTGGCATATTTGGATTGGGAGATGAAGATGCCATCCGCATCTTGCTTTACTTGGAGACCAAGAAAGTAAGACAGCTCACCCAGACTACTCATCTCAAACTTAGAATGCATCAAGTTAGAGAAATTTTTGCACAGTTTGGGATCAGTGGAACCAAATATAATGTCATCCACATACACTTGAACTAACAGGATTGTGTCCTTGTGGTGCTTGACGAAGAGGGTTCTATCAACTACTCCCCTAACAAAGTTGTGCTCTAACAAGAAACTAGCTAGAGTCTCATACCAAGCTCTTGGTGCTTGTTTGAGTCGATAAAGAGCTTTTTGCAACTTGAAAACATGTGAGGGCTGAGTTGAAGAAACAAACCCAGGTGGTTGTTCAACAAATACTCTTCCTTTAGCTCACCATTTAGAAAGGCACTTTTGACATCCATCTGAAAAACCTTAAACTTCATATAGGCTGCATAGGCTAGAAAGATCCTTATTGCCTCTAGCCTTGCAACAGGAGCAAAGGTTTGGTCATAATCTATACCTTCCTCCTATCTGTAGCCCTGAGCTACAAGCCTAGCTTTGTTCCTTACAATGATTCCATTTGCATCCAACTTGTTTCTATACACCCACTTGGTGCCTATGATTAGTTGGCCTTTAGGTCTTGGAACCAAAGTCCATACTTTACATCTTTCAAACTGATTGAGTTCCTCTTGCATAGCAATGATCCAGTGGGGATCTAGCTCAGCATCTTTAATGGTGAGGGGCTCAATCTGTGAAAGGAAACAAGCATGCATCACATCCTGTCTTAACTGATGTCTTGTTTGAACACCAGCTGATATGTCTCCAATCACTTGAGATGTAGGATGATCTCTAAGTGTGACAACATCAGCAGGTGGGATGTGATCTTCAGCAATAGTTGGGATTAATTCCTCAGGATGAATTTGATCTACTATTGGTGGAACAACAATAGCTTCTGCAAAGTCTTCATCACTGTCTGATTTAGTGATATGAAGAGTTGATAGATGGAGAATCTCTTGAGTGACATCTTTGCTAGATTCTTGTACCTGCAATGAACTTGAGGAAGTGGAAGTTTCCTTCTCCTTGTAAAACATTTGAGATTCATCAAAGGACACATGAACAGACTCTTCAATTTTAGAAGATGATTTATTAAAAACCCTATAAGCTTTGCTTACTTGGGAATATCCAAGAAAAATTCCCATTGAAGCTTTTGCTTCAAGTTTTCTAAGGTATTTTTTATTATTATTATGAATATAAACTACACAACCAAATACTCTAAAATAATTTATTTTAGGTTTCTTTCCTTTAAGCAACTCATAAGGAGTTTTAAACTTAAGCTTGTGTATCAGACTTCTATTCAAGACATAGTTGGCTGTACTAACAGCTTCTGCCCAATAGGAAAGAGGCATATTAGCATCTGCCAACAATGTGCCTGCAGCTTCAATCAGGGTTCTGTTTTTCCTTTCCACTACACCATTTTGTTGGGGAGTTCTAGGAGCTGAGAAGCTATGTTTGATACCTTCTCTCTCACAGAATTCTTGCATGAGAAGAGAGTCAAACTCAGTACCATGATCACTTCTGATCAAGGCCACATGAGTAGAGTACTCAGTCTGCACACATAATAGAAAATCTGTAAGGGCTTTGAAGTTATCAGCCTTAGTTCTCAAAAAGAACACCCAACTGAACCTAGATAAGTCATCTACAATGACTAGGGTGTAATACTTCCCTCCTAAACTCTGTACATTTATTGGGCCAAATAAGTCCAAATGTAATAAATACAGGATTCGAGGAGAATCACTTTTATTTACTGATTTAAATTAATTCTTGGTTTGCTTGCCTAATTGACAAGCCTTGCATAGGCTCTCCTTCTTGTAGGGGCAAGAAGGTAAACCTCTAACAAGGTTATGTTTAGATAACCTAGATATATTCTTGAGGTTAACATGGCTAAGCCTTTTATGCCATAAGGTATTGTTATTTGTTACTTCATTAAATAAGCAGATTTCAGAGTGAGTTGAGTTAAAATCTACTAAATAAATGTTACCTTGTCTAAAACCTACTAACACAACATTATTATTTAAAGTAATATTACAAAGAGAGTTAGAAAATGATACCTGGTATCCAGCATTACATAACTGACTTACTGAAATCAGATTATGCTTCAGTCCAGTTACATAAGCAACTCTCTTGAATGTTACAGCCCCAATTGTCATCCTGCCATAGCCTTCAGTTTGACCACAGCTTGAATCTCCAAAGATTACCTTTGGGCCAAGCTTGGCCTTGAACCTTGACAGATGTTCTTTATTTCCTGTCATATGCTTGGAGCAGCCACTATCCATAAACAACTTATTCTGAGTTATAGGATAGGTCTTTACCTGTAGAAAAATAAGTTAAACATTGTGGACCCAGGTAACCTTGGGTCCCTTGTTTTTCACATAAGAAAAACTGGAAATAAATGAATTAGCAGGTTGAGGGTGATAACCTAACGGGTAAGATCTCCTAGGTGGGATTCTCCATACAGATGATGGGTCAATGAACCTAGGGTTTCTATTTACATTCGGGTTTCTAAAGTTCTGGTTGAAGTTTTGAAATTCATGTTGAAAACGTCGATCGGCGTTCGACGATGGATGCACAGATCGTCGAGCTTCGTTCGAACACTAAGCATACGATCGTCGAACAGCGTTTGACGCTTTTTGTATTTCCTTAAATTTTTGTTTTCTTTTCTCTCTCTTAGCTTTATTTAAAGCTTTATTAACCTGATTAACTTGCTCAGTGTTCTTTATCCCATCAGCTGAGATAAAGTTCACTGGAGTTGAAAGATGATTTTTAAGAAGGATTGGGGGTTCACTAGAAGAAGCTCCTAAGACTAATTTATTATTGCCTAACCTAGTGTTAGACATGCTGGTTATTTCAAGCAAATTAATACTTCTACCATTCAGAGATTCTTCTAACCTTTTGGACTTAGCTAATTCATTCTTAAGGAATTTTTTTTCTTCACTAGAATTAGTGAGTTCTACTGTTAACGTAATGTTTTCAATAGAAATTAATTCAGATTCAGCTAGTTTATTTCTAAGCTCTTTTATTTCCTTTTCAGATCTAATTAAATCTAAACATAAAGATTTAAAATCTGATTTAAATTCAACAGATGTAAAATCGTAAGAAGACAATACCTCATCTTCTGTTGGCATTTCTTCATCAGAATCTGAACTCTCTGCAGCTGAGTGATTGCTGTAGGCATCAATTGCCATCAGGCAAACTTCCTTTGCCTTCTTTTCTTCCTCATCCTCACTGGAGCTTGAGGAGGAAGATTCCTCATCAGAATCGCTCCAGATTTCAGCAACGAAACCTCTCTCCTTCTTTTTGTTCTTGTAGGAGGATGGCTTGGAATGCTTCCTGTGCTGATCCTTGTCTTTCATTTTCTCTTTATTCTTTTCTTCTGGACAGTCTGGTAGAATATGTCCAGGCTTCTTGCAACCATAGCAAATTATTTCTTTAGTAGGAGTGCGATCATACCTTGGTTTTTCTTCATATTTTGAAGATTTCTTTCTGAATTCTTTCCTTCCCATCTTGAGAAACCTTTTGGCAAATAATGTCATCAGTTCCTCATTGGACTGGCTTCCTTCAGAAGCATTAGCAGCATTGAGAGCAAGGGTTTGCTCGTTTCTTGTGGGAGTTGGAGTCTTGCTTCAGCCTTAACTTCCCTGGACTTCAGCACTTGCTCAAAGGACTTGAGCTTGCCGAGGAGGGCTTCTGTTGAGATTTCTGTTTTGCTTCTGGCCTCCTTAATAAGCCAGATCCTCAGATCCCATATGCTAGGGAAGCACATAAGAATCTTATCATTGACCTCTATCAATGAAATATCTTTATCAAGAGTCCTCAGCTCATTGATGATTGAGCTGAGCCTTGTGTACATTGCTTCAACTGATTCAACATCAGTTTTCTTGAAATTTTCATACTGGGAGATAAGGTTGGACCTTCTGTCCTTACTTTCATCAGCTGAACCAGCTATTATCTGGTTCAGTGTATCCCATATTGCTTTTGCTGAGGAGCAGTCAGCAACCTTCTGGAATACTTCATCAGACATTGTCTGAGCCAGAATGTTCATTGCCTTAGCATCTGCTATCTTTGCCTTTTTTTTATTCATCATTGTAATCTAGAGGAGGCACTGCACTCATATCAGTTGATGATGAAGCAGTAGCTGCAGTAGGTGCTATTGGTGGTCCTGACAAAATAGAAGTAAAAATACTCTCATCAATAGAGTTCATATATAGTTTAATCCTTGCCTTCCAGATGCTGAACTTGGCTAAGTTGCATGCTGGAGGTCTTGTGCTAGAGTAATCCTTGAACTGGGCCATGATAGTGAAAGTGAATATCTATAATCCTTGGTATCTATCAGGATCTTGTGACTAGGTGTTAGCCTATACAGTCAGACAACCTCCCTCTGATACCAATTGAAAGAAAAGGGATAGATACTACTCTAGAGGGGAGGTGAATAGAGTAATCAAAAATTGCACTAGCAAAGTTGACTGTCTACTCAACTCCCTTGGAGTTAATTGCGGAATGAAGGTTATAGATATTTGAGAAGTAACACTAAAGCCTAACACAAGTGTTGTGCATAAAAGGCAGCCAACTATAATTACAGTTAAGGCTTGGAATCCTAAACAGCAACTAGCAAACCTAATTATAACTAATCACAGCCAACAACCCAAGTAATAAATCAAACAACCAGAAGATACAAGGGAATTTATAGTGGTTCCCCAAACAACTTGGGTACGTCCACTCTTCTACCAACAAGGTAGGAATCCACTCAGGTTTTTGATCAGGTGCCCTGCCACCAACAAGATCTGCTTCAGGTAGATCCAGAAACCCTTTAGACTTTTGATCAGGTGTCTACGAACCAACACAGGTTTTTGATCAGGTGCCCTACCACCAAGGTATACTTTTGAAGGGAGTAATAACCCTTTACAGGAGGGGGAAAGGAGGTTAAAATGTCTTCTGTATTTTAAATAGAATTAGAGAAGCTCAAGAACTTGCACTGAGCTAGAAGGCTCTAAAGAGTCAAGGCTCCCCCTGGCTAAAAGAATGTCCAGGTGAAGTCTTGCTTCAGTGCAGAAAACACTTCAGAAAATCTGAAGGAAAAAGCTACAAGAAGATTATAAATATGAAATGAAAATTCTTCTTCAGGCAGCTATCTTCTTCTTCTTCGTCGTCAAAAAGCTCTGAGTGAAGATCTTCCTGGAGGCAGGAGAACTCAGGTTGAAGAAGAGTGAAGAACTAAAACTTCTTCTCAGTTGAATGTGAAAGAGCTGAGAGTAGTTGTAAACTATAAGTAGTAAGCTTGAATGCTGCTGTTAGCTTTTGAACTCCTTTTCCTGAATGAACTGGTTTTTGGCTATAAACTAGTTGATTTCTTTCTCCAAAGAATTCTTTATATAGCAGCAGCAACAACAGCTCTAATTTGAGTTTGAATCTTGTCTTCTACTGTACTCTGCAAGCTGGGCTGCAAATAGCATAAAGCAGGATCAAAAACTGCAGACAGATATCCTATAAAAGGATAAAGCTTTCTAAGAAGCTACAAGTAACTCTGATAAAATAATACTAGAGAAAGTCACATCAGAATAGACTCTTTACGGCCAAGGAAGACTTTTTGAGTAGAGCTACCACAGCAGATAGTCGAGCTATCAGGACAGATAGTCGAGCTATCAGATAGTCGATCTATCAAGACAGATAGTCGAGCTACCAAAGAAAACAGATAGTCGACCTATCAAACAGCTAGTCGAACTATCACAGAAAACAGATAGTCGACCTATCAAACAGATAATCGGACTATCAAAGAAAACAGATAGTCGACCTATCAAAAAGATAGTCGTACTATCAAAGAAAACAGATAGTCGACCTATCAACAGATAGTCGAACTATCAGATAGTTGAACTATCCAAGCAGATAGTCGAACTATCAAAGAAAACAGATAGTCGACCTATCAAACAGATAGTCGAACTATCAGATAGTTGAACTATCCAAGCAGATAGTTGAACTATCAAGAAGAGCAGATAGTCGACTTATCAACAGATAGTCGAACTATCAAGGAAAACAGATAGTCGACCTATCAACAGATAGTCGAACTATCAAAGACAACAGATAGTTGACCTATCAAGCAGATAGTCGATCTATCAGGAAGACGATCGTCGATCGGCTGATCGACGATAGTGGAGCGACATTCGACTATAGTCGAACCAGAAATTACTTAGCCAGATTTTCATCTGGACAGGCAATTCTACACAACTAGAGAATCTATCCTATCAACTAACCTTTGACAATAGATAAATCTTGGGTCAAGAAACAGAAAGAGAAGACTGAACTCAAATCAAAACTAGGGTACCGACAGTGATCCTTTGACCTGAAGTCATAGTATTCATCTAGTGAGGAAGAGCGTGCTTTGTTGCTATCAAAAGTCCTGTTTTGAGAAAGTTGGATGCTAAAGGAGGTTATTGGGTACGTTATGAATAATTTGGGTGTTTGCGTGTGAGCAGATATGGGATATGCCCTCCTATATGAAAGGAGTTTCATCAAAGGGCCCCTTGATGGAATAGAACTGAGAAATGCATGGTCATGCTTGGTTGTGTCAATATATGACATTGGGCTCACCAATTTCTAGAAGTCTGGTGGTCGCTAAGGTTCGAAGAAAATAAAGCAACCGAACTAGCAATCCAATGAGTCAAGTATACTTATCAAACTGTAGCTAGGGGAAACAAGTGTCGTATTGAAATCAGGGAACTATTGAGTACACTTACTCTTACGAAGACTTTTATTTTATCGACGGAAAAACTTGGGTTTGAGAAAATAATTGCAATTAAAGAAATAAAGCTGTGCTAGAAAGAGAACAACTGTAGTTAATTAAATAGCATAAAGTTAGTTATTACAATGAAGGGCTGAAACTATGAAATGGAAATGCACTCGATCAAGAATCACGTCGGCTAAAGACGACTAAGAAAATGCGATAAGAAAAACCTAAGCTTAAAAGTGTAAAGGTCCTTGACCGTAGAGGTTCCTAAAGCTAAAACACGCTCTCTCGAAGTCGTGCCCAACTGAGTTTAGGAAGGTCCGACCGAATCTCGTCTAAATCGGAGGCCTAAAGCACGCTTTACGCAGTGAACCCCACTATTGGATTTTACACCAATCCGGGAGATAGGACGTCTGCCTCTCTCGAGGGGTGCGTATAACTCCATTTACTCTTGAGCGCTCACTTCAAACTATCGGCCTCTCGGTTAGCCAAGAATGAAAGAAAAGGTGGAGAATATACATCGATGATATATCTCCAACCATAAATAATTGAAGAGTAATTCAAGGTCTAAAACCCTAAAAAGAAAAGGTAGAATTAAAGCATCATAACTTTATCACTCGAACCTCGGATCATCGAGATTGAGTACAAGGAGGATTAGTTAATCATTATTGTGTGGAGTGTTGCGCGCTAGGGTTCGAAGAAAATAAACGCAACCGAACTAGCAGCCCGATGAGGCAAGTATACCTATCGAATTGTAGCAAGGGGACACAAGTGTCGTATTGAAATCCGGGAACTGTTGGCTAAGCTTACTCACACGAACGCTATTATCTTATCGACGGAAAAACTAGGGTTTTAGAAAATCTAAGTGCAAAGGAGAAAGTAAAGCTATACTAGAAAGAGAAACACCGCAATTAAGTAAAGCTATTCAGCAAAGAACTATGCTAGAAAGGAAACTACTACAGTTAATTAAAGAGCACAAGTTAGGCAATTACTACGAAAGGTAGAAAATATGAAATGGAAATGCACCCAATCAAGATTCACCTTGGCTAAAGACGATTAAGAAAAATGCGATAAAAATCTGAACTTAATAGGATAAAGGTCCTTGACCGTGGAGGTTCCTAAAGCTTGAACACGCTTCTCTCGAAGTCGTGCCCAACTGAGTTTAGGAAGGTCCGACCGACTCTCGTCTAAATCGGAGGCCTAAAACTCGCTTTATGCGGTGAACCCCACTATTGGATTTTACTCCAATCCGGGAGATTTGGACGTCTGCCTCTCTCGAGGGGTGCGTACAACTCCCTTTACTCTTGAATGCTCACTTCATTCTTTCGGCCTCTCGGCTAGCCCAGAATGAAAGCAAAGGCGGGGAGTATATATCGAAAATATACCTCCAACCCGTGATTAATCAAGAGTAATTCAAGGCCCTAACCTAAAAAGAAAAGATTAATTAAAACATCATAACATAATCGCTCTAACCTCGGATCAGCAAGATCGAGTACAAGGAGGATTAGTTAATCATAATGGAGTGGAGGGGGGGAGATGAGTAGAAAAGAATAAGAAGAACACAAGCTAAAGGAAGAACAATTTTATTAATGAAAAAGGGCAAGTTACACTAATGAAAATAAAATTACAAGTGCATGAAAATTAAATCCTATTCTAGCCCTACAAGTAGCACTAAGCAAGAGCAAAAATTACAAAGAAAAGCTAAGACAAACTACAATTAAGCTAGGGTTAAACAAAAATTATAAAGAGAGGGGGAGAGAGAGAGAGAGAAAGCATGAAAAAGGATCAAGAAACAAAGGGGCAGCACCTCCCCCACTCAACCAAAACTTGGTGAAATGGGGAGGGGGGCTCAATTTATAGAAAATTTTTCGGTTGGTCACGCCCTCCGACACGCCTAGGGGGGCGTGTCCGGGGGCGTGACAGGTACGGATTTGACCTCGGGCTCTGGATTCTGGCGGGAGGGATGATTGCTTCGGTACGTCGGTGGTCACGCCCTAGGTCACGCCCGTGACAGGGGGGCGTGACAGGCACGTCATGTCCAAATCATTGGTCGGAAATTCGTCAGTCACCGAAAAAGGAGGGTGTCACGCCCATGTCATGGGCGTGACATGGGGCGTGATATTACTGTTTGCGTGCTGAGGTGGAACGACATTTAATGCGGCGGCAGGCTTTGCGGCAGAGGGCGACACGCCCCTAGTCACGCCTGGTGACACGCCCAGGGAGGGCGTGTCAGGGGGCGTGACATCGGTTTTTGACCGTTTTCTGTCCCTTCCAGCAGGTGTCCTCAGGATCGGGGCGAGACGTTGTCCCAGGTTTTGTATAGGGTTTCAGAGTCTATTTGTCCGAAGGCAGAGATATCGTTCCTAAGTTTTGCAGTTTTAGCTGGCGGAAAATACTTCGCCAAAAATTTTTCAGTTAATTCATTCCAAGTGGTTATGCTATTTTTCGGAAGTGTGTTAAGCCACTGCTTAGCTTTAGTTCGTAGAGAGAAGGGGAAGAGTCTCAGCCTGATCGCATCATTTGTGACACCATTTATCTTGAAGGTGTCGCAAATTTCAAGAAAGCTAGCTATATGTGCGTTCAGATCTTCATCTTGAAGTCCGTCAAATTGCACATATTGCTGCACCATTAGAATTATTCTAGGCTTTAGTTCGAAGTTATTATTTGCTATAGCAGGTCGGACTATACTTGATTCTGTTCCCTCGAGGTTCGGTCGTGCATAATAGGACATAGTCCTTTGCATGGCCTCATCTACGTTGGGTTCTTCCATTCTTAAAGTAGCAAATGACTCGGAGTCCTCAACCGGCACTTGGATAGTAGGACCTTGAAATCGCGATCTTCTCCGAAGAGTACGCTCAATTTCGTGGTCCAAGTCCAAAATAACCGACGGACTCCCGCGGGTCATGCACTAAAAGAACAGAAAAGAAGAAGAGGAAGAGAAAAAGGATAAACTAGAAAAAAGATTAGAATTTTTTTTTTGAAATAGATTTTTTTTTTATAGATTAACTCCCGAACTTCCCAAGGACTACCCCGTGAAGGGTTCGCAAGGTACTAGACAAGACAGTGGCGCTTAAAGCCCTTTGCCCTTTTCGAGAGAATTAGGTGGCGTAGAAAAATTGTGAGGTTGGTTCCTATTAAGAGCGGTGATAGATTTTTTTTGATTTTTTTTAAAATTTTAAAGAAAGAGGATGAGAAAGAGAAGAGATAAAATTAATAGGTTCGTGTTTTCAAAATATCAATGGAAGTTGGTTCCCCGGCAACGGCGCCAAAAACTTGTTGCACGCTAGGGTTCGAAGAAAATAAACGCAACCGAACTAGCAACCCGATGAGGCAAGTATACCTATCGAATTGTAGCAAGGGGACACAAGTGTCGTATTGAAATCCGGGAACTGTTGGCTAAGCTTACTCACACGAACGCTATTATCTTATCGACGGAAAAACTAGGGTTTTAGAAAATCTAAGTGCAAGGGAGAAAGTAAAGCTATACTAGAAAGAGAAACACCGCAATTAAGTAAAGCTATTCAGCAAAGAACTATGCTAGAAAGGAAACTACTGTAGTTAATTAAAGAGCACAAGTTAGGCGATTACTACGAAAGGTAGAAAATATTAAATGGAAATGCACCCAATCAAGATTCACCTTGGTTAAAGACGATCAAGAAAAATGCGATAAAAATCTGAACTTAATAGGATAAATGTCCTTGACCGTGGAGGTTCCTAAAGCTTGAACACGCTTCTCTCGAAGTCGTGCCCAACTGAGTTTAGGAAGGTCCGACCGACTCTCGTCTAAATCGGAGGCCAAAAACTCGCTTTATGCGGTGAACCCCACTATTGGATTTTACTCCAATCCGGGAGATTTGGACGTCTGCCTCTCTCGAGGGGTGCGTACAACTCCCTTTACTCTTGAATGCTCACTTCATTCTTTCAGCCTCTCGGCTTGCCCAGAATGAAAGCAAAGGCGGGGAGTATATATCGAAAATATACCTCCAACCTATGATTAATCAAGAGTAATTCAAGGCCCTAACCTAAAAAGAAAAGATTAATTAAAACATCATAACATAATCGCTCTAACCTCGGATCAGCAAGATCGAGTACAAGGAGGATTAGTTAATCATAATGGAGTGGAGGGGGGAGATGAGTAGAAAAGCATAAGAAGAACACAAGCTAAAGGAAGAACAATTTTATTAATGAAAAAGGGCAAGTTACACTAATGAAAATAAAATTACAAGTGCATGAAAATTAAATCCTATTCTAGCCCTACAAGTAGCACTAAGCAAGAGCAAAAATTACAAAGAAAAGCTAAGACAAACTACAATTAAGCTAGGGTTAAACAAAAATTACAAAGAGAGGGGGAGAGAGAGAGAGAGAAAGCATGAAAAAGGATCAAGAAACAAAGGGGCAGCACCTCCCCCACTCAACCAAAACTTGCTGAAATGGGGAGGGGGGGCTCAATTTATAGAAAATTACTCGGGTTGGTCACGCCCTCTGACACGCCCTAGGGGGGGCGTGTCAGGCGGCGTGACAGGTACGGATTTGACCTCGGGCTCTGGATTCTGGCGGGAGGGATGATTGCTTCGGTACGTCGGTGGTCACGCCCTAGGTCACGCCCGTGACAGGGGGGCGTGACAGGCACGTCATGTCCAAATCATTGGTTGGAAATCCGTCAGTCACCGAAAAAGGAGGGTGTCACGCCCATGTCACGGGCGTGACATGGGGCGTGACAGTACTATTTGCATGCTGAGGTGGAACGGCATTTAATGCGTCGGCAGGCTTTGCGGCAGAGGGCGACACGCCCCTGGTCACGCCTGGTGACACGCCCAGGGAGGGCGTGTCAGGGGGCGTGACAGCGGTTTTTGGCCGTTTTCTGTCCCTTCCAGCAGGTGTCCTCGGGATCGGGTGACACGCCCTAGGTCACGCCCAGGGAGCGCGTGACAGGGGGGCATGACAGGTCATTTTGGCAATTTTTCTGGAAACCTGCAAAAAGACAGGAAAAAGTTAGTGGCAATAAAATTTACATAAAAAGGATAAAAATAAACTAATAATAGACATAATTTGTACAATATAAAATATAAAATACGATAATAGTTTAGACTACAAAACGTATTATCATGGAGGAGGGGGGATGAGTAGTAAAGCATTGTAAGAACACAAGTAATAAATGAGAGAAAACAACACTTTTATTAATACTAAAAGAGAGCTACAATTGCATAGAAATGAAAACTACACTTGCATATAATTAAAATCCTAATCTAGACCTACATTTATCAACTAGAATGATGATGCATATTTTAGCTTAATTTATTAGTGTAAAAATATGTTATTTTCGTTTTAAATCACTTTCTTTATGTTATTTTATGCTTATTTTTATGTAAATATTATAAATAATATTTATTTTCTGCTTTTGCAGGTTTCAACAAATTTCCAGAAAAAATCCCCTGACACGCCCCCCTGTCACGCCCTTCCCGGGCGTGTCACCTGCTCCCGATGTTGAAAGCCGCCAGATGAAGTTCCCGCCAAAAATCCCCTGTCACGCCCCACGGGCACGCCCACCCGGGCGTGTCCACGGGCGTGACACGGGGCGTGTCGCCCTCTGCCCGAAGTCTGCCGCCTTCTTTAATGCATTCTACAACGCTGCACGCAACAGTACTGTCACGCCCCATGTCACGGGCGTGACCTGGGCGTGACTACCCCGATTCCGACGTCTGATGGACCTGCGACTGCTGACTTTGACTTGACACGCCTGTCACGCCCCCCCTGTCACGGGTGTGACCTA
The DNA here is from genome assembly GCA_039513925.1 of Platanthera zijinensis. NCBI lineage: Eukaryota > Viridiplantae > Streptophyta > Magnoliopsida > Asparagales > Orchidaceae > Platanthera > Platanthera zijinensis. The sequence continues at coordinate 109,222,033 of CM077083.1, forward strand.
GGGCGTGGCCACCATCGTACCAAAATAATCATTATTCCCGCCAGAATTCAGCTCCCGAGGTCAACATAGTACTGTCACGCCCCCTAACACGCCCCCCCTAGGGCATGTCGCAGGGCGTGACCAACCTGTGGGAAAAATCTATAAATACAGGACCCCCCTTCCATTTCAGCAACTTTTGGGGAGAGGGGGAGGTGCTGCCCCTCTATTTCTTGGCCCCTCTTATGCTTTCTCTCTCTCTCCCTCTCTCTCTCTTATTTTGTAATTATTTTCTTAACCTAGCTTAGCGTTTTGCTTTTAGCTCTTGCATTTCTTCTGAGTAACTTGTTGTAGGGCTACAATAGGTTTTACTTTGATGCACCTGTAATTTCCATTTCGTAGCTGTAGCTCTCTTTTTCATTAATAAAAGTGCTCCTTTCTTATTCCTGTATTTTTATGCTCTACTACTCATCCCCCCCTCCTCCACTCCATTATGATTAACTAATCCTCCTTGTACTCGATCTTGATGATCCGAGGTTAGAGCGATTAAGTTATGATGTTTTAATTAACCTTTTCTTATTAGGTTCTGGACCTTGAATTATTTTTGATTAATCACGGGTTGGAGCTATATTATCAATATATACTCTCCACCTTTGATTTCATTCTGGGCTAGCCGAGAGGCCGATAGAATGAAGTGAGCATTCAAGAGTAAAGGGAGTTGTACGCACCCCTCGAGAGAGGCAGACGTCCAAATCTCCCGGATTGGAGTAAAATCCAATAGAGGGGTTCACCGCGTAAAGCGAGCTTTAGGCCTCCGATTTAGACGAGAGTCGGTCGGACCTTCTTAAACTCAGTTGAGCACGACTTCGAGAGAAGCGTGTTCAAGCTTTAGGAACCTCCACGGTCAAGGACTTTTACCCTATTAAGCTTTGGTTTATTTATCATCTTTTTAATCGTCTCCTGCTGAAGTGATTCTTGATCGAGTGCACCTCTTTATTATTAGCTCTAAATCTTTTTATCCTGCAAGTAATTAGTTCTCTTTTCTTTTAGCTTAGTAATTTAATTTCAGTTTTTAGTTTAGTAATTAAAAGAAATTTCAATTGATAAAATAATAGCAATCTCCTTTGAGTCGAAGTAGTCATTACGCCCCAGGGAAATACGACCTTGATACTAATCTTTAGTATCCTATACTATAACCGATAAGGTACGCTTGCCTTTATCGGTATAGAATCGGAGAATATTCTCAACCACCACATCCACTTTACCCTCTCTAACCCTCTCTCCGCAGTTGCGAAATTTCTGTATCAAGTTTTTGGCGCCGTTGCCGGGGACTGTTTTGATATTTTGAAAAAAGGATTGCTATTAATTTTATCGTTTTTGTTTTGTTTTTTTTCTCTCGTCTCTCTCACCCCACTCTCGCGGTTGATTAATTTTATTTTGAAATGTGTAATCTTTGTTTTAATTGTGGAGAGTTCGGTCACTCTCGCGAGGAGTGTTGGGTAAGGTATCCTTCATCCTCCCATTATTTTATCCCTTCCGGATCGAATCAATTTGGCCAAATTGATCCGTCCGAGAATTTTTTTTCATGGGGTTCCGATGGTTTTCAAACGCCTTCCAACCCTTCTCCTCCGAATTTTTCTAATTTTAATTTTTCCGGAAATTTCTTGAATGGACATTTTGATCCTAGCCCTACTTTGAACTACTCAGGGTGGCAACACCCTGATCATTCTTGGGGCCAAGGTGATCATCAATCCATTCCATCTCAAGATTTTTTCGCTTTTTCTCCGCAAGTTTGCGCGCCTCCCATTTTTGATTCTAGCGAAAATGAAGTCATTTTTGATTGTGTAGCATTTGATGCACGCATCAATGCTCACTTCAATGTGATTTTTGACGCTTTGGCTGCTGAGGCCGCATCTTTTTCTTCCCCTCCTCTTCCTATTTATCTTTCGAATGATGAATCTTCGAATATTCTGCAGTGCCTTCAATCACTTGTGGAAGACGATTATTCAGATATTCCATTGTGCCTTCAACCTCTCGAGGAGGAAATTTCCCCCGATATTCCGATTTTTTTTCAAGTTTCCGAGGAAGACGAACTTTCTTGTGTTCGATCTTCTGAAGAGATTGATTTTTCGGATATCCCGGTTTGCTCCCATCTACCGAAATGATTGCCATTCAGGTGGAGCAACCGGATTTTTCTATCCAACCATTCCCTTGTAATCAACCGCCGTCGCCTTCTTTTTCTTCTCTTCCCCCTCCTTGTGAAAATTCTGTTTTCTTTTCTTGTTTTATTTTTCCTTATAGTTTAGTTTCTACTTCTTCGCCCCCTTCTAATACTATAGTTTCTTTTTCTAGTTTTTTTTCTTTTTCTAAGTCTTCTTGTTTTTTATTTTATTTAAAAAATAAAAAACTACAAAAAATTATTTTTATTTACTTAAAAAATGTTTTGGCACTCGCGTCAAAACTCGTTTTGCGCGAGCTGCCATTATATTTCTCTTTTTATTTTCCTTTTAGCTAACAAAAAAATGTCGAGCTCAACGACGTTTTAAACAAAGAGCGCTCTTGGGAGGCACCCCTTGCTTATCTTTTTCTTTTTTTGTTTTCCGTTTTTTGTTTTGTGCAGGAATAAGCTCCCGCGTGTTTATGCAGCTTATCGCCTCGCAACTTGGACTGAAGCTGATCTTTAGCTCAAGTTTGGGGGACGCAATTTCAAACGTCTGGGCATCAAACGCTAGGGAAGCATCTTTTCCCTCTCTTTGTTTTTTTTCTCTTCTCTTTTCTCTCTCTTCTCACTCTCTTTATACTTAACTTTAAACATTAGGGACAATGTTAACTTTAAGTATGGGGGAGTGTTCCCTTAATATTTTTTTTTAAAAAAAAAATCCAAAAAAAAAATATATATATATATAAATATTTTTGAAAAAAAAAATCCCAAATTAAATTGAGTTAATTTTTGCCAAATCAATTAGTACCCCGCTACTTTGCTTTTTATTATTTTTTTTCAAGCTCATGTCTACTTTCTTAGTTAGAATAAATTTGATTAACTTTCTATTTAAATATGTTTAGCGAGTAGTATGTTGACTCATGCAGTGTTCCTATTTAGGGTAGTATGCTATTTTTGAAAAAAATTTGAATTTTTCTTTACTTTTCCATAGCCTTTCTTTTATTTCTTTTACTTTTATAAAACCCATCATCCCTTATTTTTCATTATTAAAATCTTTTTAAACGTTAATTTGTATTAAGTGTAGTAGACACAAACCGGTCTAGACGCTTATTATCATTATTTTCATGAAAGCAAATTCTCTATTTTTTATTTTTTGTGCTTATCCTCTTTTGAAATTTCAAAGCTTTACTTTGAGTAGATTTAGGAAGCATGAAAATGATTTAGGCATTTCTTTTGTAACGCTTGAGCCTTTGCACCTCGCCTAACAATAACCATTGCTAGCCATTTTTGTGCCTTTTCCTTTCCTTTTTGTAGCCCCACTTTTTTTTTTCACCACGGCCAAATAGCCTACCTACATGCACACTTTAAAATTATTTTTGAGCTTTAATTGCAAATGTGCATCTTTTTGAAAAAATTAGTGGAAAATCTTTGTGTTATCTTTTGCTACAAAAGTGAAAAGTTTTGAGTATAAAAAAATGAAAAAAAAATGATGAAAAATATTGAGAAAAAAAAGTAAAAGAAAAGAAATGAAAAGTATTTATTTTGGCTAGTTTTATTTTGGCAAAGCTCATTTTCTTTTTGTTTTAAGTGTGCAAATATCCCTCGTGTTTATCTTTTTGAATATCGCACCCTTAAAAACCTAAGCCTAATTATATGCCTAATTAAAGCCCTAATGATTCATGTTTTCTACGTTTACTTTTTAGTATAGTAGCGAGAAACTAGATTGAGTAAGTATTTTTGATAGAAATATTGAATTTTGTCTTGATTGACTATGATTTTAATTTGTCTCTTAGGCTTTAGTAGTGACTCAATACACTTTTTACTCGTTACTTTATTGAGTTTTTAATTCTGTAAAAATTTGGGATGATTTGTTTTTATATTTAGTAAAATTTATAAAATTCTGTGCTAAGTTAAAGTAGGACTTTTCGGTTCTTTTTCAAAAATTTCTCTACCTCTAAATTCCCGTCTTACTTGTTTATAGCATTTTTAAAATTTTCAATTAATCCTCTTTATTTTCTCTAACTCGTAGTCTTTACTTGAGGACAAGCAAAATAATAAGTATGGGGGAATTTGATGATGCATATTTTAGCTTAATTTATTAGGGTAAAAATATGTTATTTTCGTTTTAAATCTCTTTCTTTATGTTATTTTATGCTTATTTTTATGTAAATATTATAAATAATATTTATTTTCTGTTTTTGCAGGTTTCAACAAATTTCCAGAAAAAATCCCCTGACACGCCCCCCCTGTCACGCCCTTCTCGGGCATGACCAAGGGCGTGTCACCTGCTCCCGATGTTGAAAGCCGCCAGATGAAGTTCCCGCCAAAAATCCCCTGTCACGCCCCACGGACACGCCCACCCCGGGCGTGTCCACAGGCGTGACACGGGGCATGTCGCCCTCTGCCCGAAGGCTGCCGCCTTCTTCAATGCATTCTATAACGCTGCACGCAATTGTACTATCACGCCCCATGTCACGGGCGTGACCTGGGCGTGACTACCCCGATTCCGACGTCTGATGGACCTGCGACTGCTGACTTTGACTTGACACGCATATCATCCCCCCTGTCACGGGCTTGACCTAGGGCGTGGCCACCATCGTACCGAAATAATCATCATTCCCGCCAGAATTCAGCTCCCGAGGTCAACATAGTACTGTCACGCCCCCTGACACGCCCCCTAGGGCATGTCGCAGGGCGTGACCAACCCGTGGGAAAAATCTATAAATACAAGACCCCCCCTTCCATTTCAGCAACTTTTGGGGAGAGGGGGAGGTGCTGCCCCTCTATTTCATGGCCCCTCTTATGCTTTCTCTCTCTCTCCTTCTCTCTCTCTCTTATTTTGTAATTATTTTCTAAACCTACCTTAGCGTTTTGCTTTTAGCTCTTGCATTTCTTCTGAGTAGCTTGTTGTAGGGCTAGAATAGGTTTTACTTTGATGCACCTGTAATTTCCATTTCGTAGCTGTAGCTCTCTTTTTCATTAATAAAAGTGCTCCTTTCTTATTCCTGTATTTTTATGCTCTACTACTCATCCCCCCTCCTCCACTCCATTATGATTTACTAATCCTCCTTGTACTCGATCTTGAAGATCCGAGGTTAGAGCGATTAAGTTATGATGTTTTAATTAACCTTTTCTTTTTAGGTTCTGGACCTTGAATTATTTTTGATTAATCACGGGTTGGAGGTATATTATCGATATATACTCTCCACCTTTGCTTTCATTCTGGGCTAGCCGAGAGGCCGATAGAATGAAGTGAGCATTCAAGAGTAAAGGGAGTGGTACGCACCCCTCGAGAGAGGCAGACATCCAAATCTCCCGGATTGGAGTAAAATCCAATAGAGGGGTTCACCGTGTAAAGCGAGCTTTAGGCCTCCGATTTAGACGAGAGTCGGTCGGACCTTCTTAAACTCAGTTGAGCACGACTTCGAGAGAAGCGTGTTCAAGCTTTAGAAACCTCCACAGTCAAGGACTTTTACCCTATTAAGCTTAGGTTTATTTATCGTCTTTTTAATCGTCTCCTGCTGAAGTGATTCTTGATCGAGTGCACCTCTTTATTATTAGCTCTAAATATTTTTATCCTGCAAGTAATTAGTTCTCTTTTCTTTTAGCTTAGTAATTTAATTTCAGTTTTTAGTTTAGTAATTAAAAGAAATTTCAATTGATAAAATAATAGCAATCTCCTTTGAGTAGAAGTAGTCATTAGGCCCCAGGGAAATACGACCTTGATACTAATCTTTAGTATCCTATACTATAACCGATAAGGTACGCTTGCCTTTATCGGATATAGAATCGGAGAATATTCTCAACCACCACATCCACTTTCCCCTCTCTAACCCTCTCTCCGCAGTTGCGAAATTTCTGTATCATAGAACAAGTGCATAGACTATACTAAAAACTAATACAACAAAAGAAATAAGCAAGGGTTAACAAAAGATTACAAAAAGAGAAAGAGAGAGAGAGTGGGAAAAAATAAAAAAGACCAAGAAACATAGTGGGAGCACCACCCCCTCTAAAGAGAAGCTTGCTGAAAAGGAAGGGGGGTCTGAATTTATAGGAAAAGCTCACGTGTTGGTCACGCCCATCAACACGCCCTAGGGGGCGTGTTAGGGGGCGTGACATGTACGGGTTTGACCTTGGGCTCTGGATTCTAGGGGGAATGATGATTTCTTTTGTACGTTGGTTTACTCTCCCTGGGTAATGCCAATGTAGGGGGGGCGTGACATGCACAACGCGTCGAAATCATTGGTCGAGTATCTGTCAGTCATCGGAAAAGGAGGGGTCACGCCGTATATCACGCCCGTGACGGGGGTGTGACAGTACTGTTGGCGTGCTAAGTCGAAACGACATTTAATGTGGGGGTGGCTTCGGGTAGAGGGCGACATGCACAGTGTCACGCCCGGGGACACGCCCGTGGAGGGCGTGTTAGAGGGGCGTGACAGCCGTTTTTCCTGGTGTTTTCCTTTGGATCCTGGATTCCTCTGGAAAAGGTGACACGCCCTAGGTCACGCCCAAAGAGGGCATGACAGGGGGGCGTGTCAGGTCAATTTTGACCAATTTTCAGGAAAGTTGCACAAAGAGATGAAAAAGTTAGGGGCAATAAAATTTACATAAGAAAGATAAAAATAAAGCTTAAAATATAAGAATTGTACATTATAAACTAGAAAAATACGATAATAGTTAAGACTACAAAACGTATTATCAAATTCCCCCAAGCTTAATCTTTGCTTGCCCCCAAGCAAAAATATAATAACTAGATAAACATAAAATAGGACTAATTAGAAAGTTCTAATTATGCTAACACAAGTACTATGCAAAATTCTAAGTAGGGAAAAGGTGAAACGTAAATCTAATACAATTATTTAGGTATGGTATAACTTTTATAAACTTCACTTAACGAAAATAAATCATCCAAAATTTTGACGAAATTCTTTAAATAGATTTAAATAAAGCAACGAGCAACGAAAATGAAAAAATACATTGAGTTGTTACTACTTCCAAGCGACGCATTATATTTATATCAATTCAATTAACTAAAATCTAAGTTTAAATACAAAACTAAAACTGATTTACTTTTCTTAGTTATTAAATAAAATTCAAAAGGCGTGAATCAAAAGGACTTAAATAGGACAGAAACGTTTGGTTTAGGAATATGATTAGGAGTGGAATTAAAAGATAAACGTAAAGACTTATAATCACACTAAACCCAAACAAAGAATTTCAAAAAAATTCATTTAAAATAAAAAATATATATTTTTCTTTCTTTTTCTTTCGTTTCCAATTTTTTTCTTTTTCAAAAAAAGGCCATAAATACTTTTAATTTCATTTTGAATTGGGAAAACAAAAGCAAACAACTCTTTCGAGCACAACTTTTTTCAAAAACTTTTCCAAAATATCACTAAATATCCTATCATAATCATGAAAATATTTTATGAAACTCAAAAAGGCTAGTGTGATTAGATAGGTTGGAAATTTTGGCATTGGTGAAAATGATATGAAAAGAAGAGCTATCAAATTAATTTGGAAAAAGGCTCAAAAGCGGCTAACTAGTGTTGAAGGTTTTTAGGTTGGCAGGAAAGCTCAAACGAAAACAAAAACGGAATAAATCATTTTCACACTTTTAATTTAAAACAAAGATTTTAAAAATTTCAAAAAGTAAGTCCTAGATAATAAAAGAAGATTGATGAAATTATCTTGAAAATAGAAATAATAATTGACTTGGATCGTTCACATCTACTACGCAATTCAAAAGTTGACCACACAAAAATTATCCAAAAACGAAAAGGAAAATAGTGGATGATGAATTTTTGAGAAAGTAAAGAAAATAAGAAGGAAAAACCATAATAGAAATGTGAGTTTTAGAAAAATATTTCATCTTAACATGCTACCGTGAATTAAAAACACAACATGACAAATATTTTACTTGTGAAACATAATTAAAAAGGACGATTAGAAATATTATAATTAACTAAGTTGTTTATAGGAAATTTTTAGTAAAACAAAACAAAAACTAGGGGTATTATTGAGATACCAAAATGTCTAAACTATTAAAGTAAGAAAAAAAACAAATATTTTTTTAATTTTTGAAATATTCTCTTTTTTGCATTTTGGAAATATATTTTTTTTTTGGAATTTTAAGATATTCATTTTTTGGGTTTTTTGAAAAAAATATACACAAAAAGAAAAAAAATTTACACTAAGCAAAAAGAAGGAGGAAGTCCTCCCCCAAGCTTAAAATGGACATTGTCCTCAATGGCAAAAGAAGGAGATTTGAGAAGGAGAGAAAATTAAAGTACAGAATTAAAAGACAGAATTGAAAAATAGGTACTTTCCTAGATTTATTTGTCACAAAAGCTGAGTGATGTCGCTCCCCCAAATGTCTTCTTTGGACATCGTGATGGATTCAACAACGTTGGAGCAGGCGATCGCAAGAAGTCTCAGCTTGTCGGAGCTGTCCGGGGAAAAAATTGTAAAATAAAGAAAACAGAAAAAGATAACTTAGGTTGCCTCCCAAGAGCGCCCTTTGTTTAAAGCATTGTTTGAGCTTGACGCTTCAAAAAGAATATTGTCCAAAAATATTGTTGTCCAGAAATAAAATAGTTTTTAACAAAAAAATAAAAGTTTGAAGTTAGAGTTGGTGCAGTAGATACTTAACAATGTTTGGACTGACATCATCATCACCAGAGAAATAAAGTTTAAGACGCTTACCATTCACTTTGAAATTACCCTTATCAGGGTGAGAAATTAAAACAGTACCATAAGGAAAAACTTGTAGAACAGAAAATGGCCCAGACCAACGAGATTTTAATTTTCCAGGAAATAAATGCAATCGAGAATTATATAGAAGAACTTGGTCGCCTGGCTTAAAGGTTTTCGGATGCCTTAAGTGCTTATCGTGCAAACGTTTCGTCCGCTCTTTATAAAGTTTGTTATTTTCGTAAGCGTAAGAGCACCACTCGTCGAGTTCATTGAGTTGAAATTTTCTAAGGTCGCCGACTGAATGGGGATCGAATTTTAAAAATCTTAAGGCCCAAAAAGCGCGGTGTTCTAATTCTACGGGTAAATGGCATGATTTTCCATAGACTAGCCGATACGGTGTACATCCGAGGGCAGTTTTGTACGCAGTTCGGTAGGCCCATAGAGCATTGTCTAATTTGGCTGACCAGTCTTTCCTAGAAGTTGAAACAGTATTTTCTAATATTCTATTTATTTCTCTATTTACTACTTCGACTTGTCTGTTAGTTTCGGGGTGGTAGGCAGTTGATAGGTTATGTGTAATGCCATATTTGATAAGGATTTTTGAAAATTGTGCGTTACAGAAATGGGAACCCCTATCGCTAACGATGGCGTGTGGCGTATAAAATCTAGAAAATAATTTTTTCAAAAAGGTGACTACAACTCGGGAGTCATTCGCAGGAAGAGCTTGGGCTTCAGCCCATCATGAAACATAATCAACGACAACTAAAATATACTTGTTTCCGAAGCTAGAAGGAAGGGGGCCAACAAAATCGATTCGGCAGAGGTCGAAAATTTCGCACTCAAGGAAATAATTTTGCGGAATTTCATTTTTATTTGAAATGTTGCCCGACCGTTGTCAAATATCACACCTACACACAAAGGCTTGCGCATCTTTAAAAATGCTAGGCCAGTAAAAACCCGCGCAAAGCACCTTTTGAGCGGTGCAAGCAGCTTGATAGTGCCCACCTTTCGGATCTTCTTGTAAGTGTTTTAAAATATCAACTCCTTCTTCATAAGAAACACATCTCCTTATCACTTGGTTCGCACAGATTCTGAAAAGATGCAGGTCTTCCCAAAAATAGTTCTTCAGCTCAGAAAAGAATTTCTTCTTTTGCTGAGAGGAGATTTCTTTTGGGAGCACCCGAGCACTAAAAAGTTGGCGATTTGTGCGAACCAAAGAGAAGTAGATGTGTTAATTGAAAGCAGCTTCTCATCAGGAAAATAATCATTAAAAGATTTTTCTTTTAATTTTTCTATAAAGGGATTGTCTAATCTGGAGAGATGGTCGGTGGCTAAGTTCTCGGGTCCTCGCTTATCACGAATCTCTAAGTCAAACTCCTGGACGAGTAAGACCCATCGAATCAAGCGCGGCTTAGCATCCGTTTTGGTAAGAAGATATTTGAGGGCTGAATGGTCCAAAAAAAAATAATTTTCGAAAGTGTAATATAAGGACGGAATTTATCGAAAGTGAATACTACAGCTATGAGCTCCTTCTCAGTCGTGGTGTAATTTTCCTGTGCATATGTGAGCGTTTTACTAGCGTAAAAGATGGGGTGAAAGTTTTTAGATATGTGTTGACCTAATACGGCTCCTACCGTGAAACTACTCGCATCGCACATTATCTCAAATGGAAGGTCCCACACCGGAGCAATCATAATCAGTGCGTTAATTAACTTTTATTTAATTAATTCGAAGGCAGAAAGACAAGAGTCATCAAAAATGGATGGGGCGTCTTTTTCTAGAAGATGGGTAAGGGGCTTGGTGATCTTGGAGAAGTCCTTTATGAAGCGGAGGTAGAAACCATCATGACCTAAGAAACTTCTTATAGCTTTTATATTCGTAGGCGGCGGCAGCTTCTCGATAACTTCTATTTTCGCAATTTCTACCTCAATACCTCTCGCAGAAATTTTATGACCCAAAACTAACCCTTCCCTCACCATAAAATGGCAATTTTCCCAATTTACGGCAAGGTTAGTCTCTTCGCATCATTCTAAGACTATTTCGAGGTTTTTTAAACATCTATCAAACGAATCACTGAAGACGGAGAAATCGTCCATTAATACCTCCATAATGCTTCCTACGTACTTGTCAAAGATAGAAAGCATACATCGCTGGAAAGTTGCTGGCGTATTGCACAATCCCAATGGCATTTTTCGATAGGCAAAGGTGCCGAAGGGACAAGTAAACGTAGTTTTCTCTTGGTCCTCGGGAGAGATGGGGATTTGAAAATACCCCGAGAGGCGATCGAGAAAACAATAAAAGCTATGGCCTGATAATCGTTCTAAAATCTGGTCGATAAACGGCAAAGGAAAGTGGTCCTTGCCGGTGGCGTCATTCAGCTTCCTATAATCTATACACATACGCCAACCCATCACCATCCGTGTTTGGATTAATTCATTATTTTCATTACTAACTACCGTTATCCCTCCCTTCTTTGGTACTACCTGAATAGGGCTAACCCACTTACTATCTGATATAGGGTAGATAATTCTTGCGTCTAATAATTTCATAACCTCGCCCTTAACTACTTCTTTCATGTTCGGGTTTATACGGCACTGAGGTTGAATGGAGTTATGATAATACGTTTTGTAGCCTAAACTATTATCGTATTTTCTATCTTATATTGTGCAAATTATGTTTATTATTAGTTTATTTTTATCATTTTTATGTAAATATTATTGCCACTGACTTTTTCTTGTCTTTTTGCAGGTTTCCAGCAAATTGGCCAAAATGACCTGTCACGCCCCCCTGTCACGCCCTCCCTGGGCGTGACCTAGGGCATGTCACCCGATCCCGAGGACTCCTGCTGGAAGGGACAGAAAAACGGTCAAAACCGCTGTCACGCCCCCTGACACGCCCTCCCTGGGCGTATCACCAGGCGTGACCATGGGCGTGTCGCCCTCTGCCGCAAAGCCTGTCGCCGCATTAAATGTCGTTCCACCTCAGCACGCAAACAGTACCGTCACGCCCCCGTCACGGGCGTGACCTGGGGCGTGACATCAACTTTTCGATGACTAACGGATTTCCGACCAATGATTTGGACATAAGGTGCATGTCACGCCCCCCTGTCACGGGCATGACCTAGGGCGTGACCACCGACGTACCGAAGCAATCATCCCTCCCGCCAGAATCCAGAGCCCGAGGTCAACATAGTACTGTCACGCCCCCGGACACGCCCCCCCTAGGGCGTGTCGGAGGGCGTGACCAACCCGAGAAAATTTTCTATAAATTGAGCCCCCCCCTCTCCATTTCAGCAAGCTTTGGTTGAGTGGGGGAGGTGCTGCCCCTTTGGTTCTTGAGTTTTTTTATGCTTTTCTCTCTCTCTCTCTCTCTCTCTCTCTCTCTCTCTCTTCCTTTGTAATTTTTGCTTAATCATGGTTTAATATTTAGTTGCCCTAGCTTTCTTTGTAATCTTTAGTGTTGCTTAGTGCTTAATATAGGGCTAGAATAGGATTTCAATTTCATGCACTTGTAATTTTATTTTCAATAGTGTAGCTTGCCCCTTTGAATTAATAAAAGTGTTTTTTTTGTTTAGCTTGTGTTCCTCTTATGCTTTACTACTCATCCCCCTTCCTCCATTCCATAATGATTAACTAATCCTCCTTGTACTCGATCTTGATGATCCGAGGTTAGAGCGATTATGTCATGATGTTTTAATTAATCTTTTCTTTTTAGGTTAGGGCCTTGAATTACTCTTGATTAATCACAGGTTGGCGGTATATTTTTGATATATACTCTCCGCCTTTGCTTTCATTCTGGGCTAGCCGAGAGGCCGAAAGAATGAAGTGAGCATTCAAGAGTATAGGGAGTTGTACGCACCCCTCGAGAGAGAAAGACGTCAAAATCTCCCGGATTGGAGTAAAATCCAATAGTGGGGTTCACCGCGTAAAGCAAGTTTTAGGCCTCCGATTTAGACGAGAGTCGGTCGGACCTTCCTAAACTCAGTTGGGCACGACTTCGAGAGAAGCGTGTTCAAGCTTTAGGAACCTCCACGGTCAAGGACCTTTATCCTATTAAGTTCAGATTTTTATCGCATTTTCTTAATCGTCTTAAGCCGAGGTGAATCTTGATTGGATGCATTTCCATTACATATTTCTACCTTTCGTAGTAATCGCCTATCTTGTGCTCTTTAATTAACTGCAGTAGTTTCCATTCTAGCATAGTTCTTTGCTTAATAGCTTAACTTAATTGCGGTAGTTCTCTTTCTAGTATAGCTTTAATTCCTCCCTTGCACTTAAATTTTCTAAAACCCTAGTTTTTCCGTCGATAAGATAATAGCTTTCGTGTGAGTAAGCTTAGCCAACAGTTCCCGGATTTCAATACGACACTTGTGTCCCCTTGCTACAATTCGATAGGTATACTTGCCTCATCGGGTTGCTAGTTCGGTTGCGTTTATTTTCTTCGAACCCTAGCGCGCAACAAGTTTTTGGCGCCGTTGCCGGGGAAAACCAACTTCCGTTGATATTTTGAAAACACGAACCTATTAATTTTATCTCTTCTCTTTCTCATCCTTTTTCTTTAAAATTTTAAAAAATCAAAAAAAAATTTATCACCGCTCTTAATAGAAACCAACCTCACAATTTTTCTACGCCACTTAATTCTGTCGAAAAGGGCAAAGGGCTTTAAGCGCCACTGTCTTGTCTAGTACCTTGCGAACCCTTCACGGGGTAGTCCTTGGGAAGTTCGGGAGTTAATCTATAAAAAAAAATCTATTTCAAAAAGAAAAAAATTTCTAATCTTTTTTCTAGTTTATCCTTTTTCTCTTCCTCTTCTTCTTTTCTGTTCTTTTAGTGCATGACCCGCGGGAGTCCGTCGGTTATTTTGGACTTGGACCACGAAATTGAGCGTACTCTTCGGAGAAGATCGCGATTTCAAGGTCCTACTATCCAAGTGCTGGTTGAGGACTTCGAGTCATTTGCTACTTTAAGAATGGAAGAACCCAACGTAGATGAGGCCGTGCAAAGGACTATATCCTATTATGCACGACCGAACCTCGAGGGAACAGAATCAAGTATAGTCCGCCCTGCTATAGCAAATAATAACTTCGAACTAAAGCCTAGCATAATTCAAATAGTGCAGCAATATGTGCAATTTGACGGACTTCAAGATAAAGATCCGAATGCACATATAGCTAGCTTTCTTGAAATTTGCGACACCTTCAAGATAAATGGTGTCACAAATGATGCGATCATGCTGTGACTCTTCCCCTTCTCTCTAAGAACTAAAGCTAAGCAGTGGCTTAACACACTTCCCAAAAATAGCATAACCACTTGGAATGAATTAACTGAAAAATTTTTGGCGAAGTATTTTCCGCCAGCTAAAACTGCAAAACTTAGGAACGACATCTCTGCCTTCGAACAAATAGACTCTGAAACCCTATACGAAACCTGGGAGAGATTTAAAGAATTATTAAGATGATGCCCACATCACGCGCTGCCTGTATGGTTACAAGTGCAGAAGTTTTATAACGGGCTAAATCAAAGCACGAAGCAAATGATAGACGCAGCTTCTGGCGGTACTTTAAATCATAAGACCCCGGAAGCCGCTCTTGGGCTTTTTGAGGACATGGCCATGAACACTTATCAGTGGAATGTACCTAGGTCCCGCCCGAACAAGCCTGCAGGTATCTATGAAGTGGACAACGTCTCCCAGCTCGCTCTGCAAGTAGAAATCCTAAGCAAAAAATTCACGGAGATGACTGCTGCCTCCGCCCCTCAGGTATGGGAATCTGCAACCCCTACTCCGGAACATTTAGATTATGTTAATAATATGCCTAGAACTGCTTTTAATAATTTTTCTGCTGCGAATTTTCATCCGCCTGGTTTTAATTTTCCGAATAGTTATAATCCTGCTTTAAGAAATCATCCGAACTTTTCATGGAGTAAACCATCGAATGCGATGCGCCCACCCCCGCAAAATGATTTTTCTGCACCACCACCACCACCACCACTTCTTTAAAATTACCCAAAACCTCCAAGCTTGGAGGAATTACTTTCTAAATATATCACCACAAATGACGCTACCATAAGAACTTTAACCGGAAGCGTAAAAAGTCTAGAAAATCAGGTAGGACAGCTCGCAAAAATAATTTCTGTGCGACCCGTAGGGTCTCTTCCTTCCAATACCGAACCCAACCCGAGAGAGCAAGCGAAAGCTATAACTCTTCGGAGTGGGAAGCAAGTCTCCGGTATGGTAAGTGAAGAGCCCGAGGCAAGCTCCGCTCCCGCCTCTAAAAATCAAAGCTCCGCTCCCGCCTCTAAAAATCAAAGCTCCGCTCCCGTTTTTTAAAAATCAAAGCTCCGCTCCCGTTTTAAAAATTCCGCCATTTGTTGAAGAAGTAATCACCCCTATTTTAGAAAATAATCTCACTCCACCACCCATCTTCAAAAATAATTCAACTCCTCCATATCCCTCTGAACTTAATAGACAACGTCAAGATGATCAGTACTCCCGCTTCTTAGAAATCTTCAAACAAATCCACATTAATCTTCCCTTCCACGAGGCTATTTCGCAGATGCCGAAATATGCCAAATATCTTAAAGACCTCCTCACAAACAAGAAGAAGTTAGAGAATCTTTCGCACGTCACGCTAAATGTCGAGTGCTCCGCCGTTTTAACAAACGGTTTGCCGAAGAAAATCAGTGACCCGAGTAGTTTCTCTATCCCGTGTATCTTCGGTGATCTTTTTGTTAAACACCCGTTAGCCGACTTAGGCGCGAGTATAAACCTGATGCCCTTTTCATTGTTCAAAAAGTTAGGGATTGGTAGCCTTAACCCCACGGGTACGAGTATCCAGCTAGCCGATAGATCCGTCAAGTACCCGTTAGGAATATTGGAGGACGTTCTAGTGAAAGTCGACAAGTTCATCTTCCCGGTGGACTTTGTCATTTTGGACATCGAAGAAGACGTCGAGGTTACCCTGATCCTTGGCCGACCCTTCCTTGCCACCTCCTGAGCCATCATTAACGTAAGCAATGGTAAGCTCTTTCTTCGAGTAGGCGACGACGAAGTCACATTTTCTATCACCCCTTCGATGAAGAACACCTTAGTGAACGATGACTCATGTTTTTTCGTAGACGCCGTGAGTGATGATTCTTCCTACTGCCTCTCCGACTTTGAAAAAGAATTTTCTACGTTTTGCTCCTCTTCTCTTACAACAGAATCACTGCAAGGAAGTGATGAATCGTCTTATTGTTTTTCTGAGTTTGAAAAAGAATTTTCTGATTTTTGCTCCTCCTCTTTTCTTCCCACTGAATCTCTACAAGAAGACGTCTTGGCTGCTAGCCCCACCCCTTATTACGTTCCTTATAAAAAAGTTTATGAAGATATTATTTTTGAAAAAGAAAGAATCTCAAAATCCTCTTATGAAGAACCCCCTACCCTAGAACTTAAAGAACTTCCCGAACAACTTAAGTATGCTTTCTTAGAAAAAGATTCCAAGTTACCAGTTATCGTTTCGGCCTACCTCACGGATATGCAAAACGATAAACTTCTTCTAGTTCTACGTAAGCATCGTCGGGCTATTGCTTGGCAAATTTCTGATATCAAGGGCATAAGCCCATCTTTCTGTACACATAAAATTTTAATGGAAGATAATTCGCGTAACTCTATCCAACCTCAGCGCCGTATAAACCCGAATATGAAAGAAGTAGTTAAGGGTGAGGTTATGAAACTATTAGACGCAGGAATTATCTACCCTATATCGGACAGTAAGTGGGTTAGCCCCGTTCAGGTAGTTCCAAAGAAGGGAGGGATAACCGTAGTTAGTAATGAGAATAATGAATTAATCCCGACGCGGACGGTGACGGGTTGGCGTATGTGCATAGATTACCGTAAGTTAAATGACACCACCCGCAAGGACCACTTTCCTTTACCGTTTATCGACCAGATTTTAGAACGTCTCTCCGGCCATGGCTTTTATTGTTTTATCGATGGCCTCTCGGGGTACTTTCAAATACCCATCTCTCCCGAGGACCAAGAGAAAACTACGTTTACTTGTCCCTTCGGCACCTTCGCGTATCGAAGAATGCCGTTTGGATTATGCAATGCGCCAGCTACATTCCAGCGATGTATGCTCGTAATATTTGACAAGTACGTAGAAAGCATTATGGAGGTATTCATGGACGATTTCTCCGTGTTCGGCGATTCCTTCGATAGATGTTTTGAAAACCTCGAAAAAGTCTTAGAACGATGCGAAGAAACTAACCTTGCCCTAAATTGAGAAAAATGCCTTTTTATGGTGAGGGAAGGGTTAGTTTTGGGTCATAAAATTTCTGCTAAAGGTATTGAGCTAGACGTTGCCAACATAGAAGTTATTGAGAAGTTGCCGCCGCCTACAAACATAAAAGCTATAAGAAGTTTCCTAGGCCACGCTGGTTTTTATCGTCGTTTTATAAAGGACTTCTCCATGATCACAAAGCCCCTCACCCATCTCTTAGAAAAAGACGCTCCATTCATTTTTGATGACTCTTGTATTTCTGCCTTTGAATCAATTAAAGAAAAGCTAATTAACGCACCGATTATGATAGCTCCGGTGTGTGACCTTCCTTTCGAGATTATGTGCGATGCGAGTAGTTTTGCAGTGGGGGCCGTATTAGGTCAACGCATATCTAAGAACTTCCACCCCATCTATTACGCTAGTAAAACCCTCACATCTGCACAAGAAAATTACACCACAACCGGGAAGGAGCTCTTAGCTGTAGTATTTGCGTTTGATAAATTCCGCCCTTACATTACTCTTTCAAAAATCATTGTTTTTACGGACCACTCGGCCCTCAAGTACCTTCTTGCCAAAATGGATGCCAAGCCTCGCTTGATTCGCTGGGTCTTACTCCTCCAGGAGTTTGACTTAGAGATCCGTGATAAGCGAGGAGCCGAGAACTTGGCCGCCGACCATTTATCGAGATTAGATAACCCCTTTATAGAAAAATTAAATGAAAAATCTTTTAATGATTATTTTCCTGATGAGAAGCTGCTTTTAGTTAACACATCTACTTCTCCTTGGTTCGCGCACATCGCCAACTATCTAGTGGCCCGGGTGCTCCCAAAAGAGTTCTCCTCTCAGCAAAAGAAGAAATTCTTTTCTGAGCTGAAGAACTACTTCTGGGAAGACCCGCATCTTTTCAGAATCTGTACGGATCAAGTGATAAGGAGATGTGTTTCTTATGAGGAAGGAATCGATATTCTAAAACATTTGCATGAAGGCCCGACAGGTGGGCACTATCAAGCTGCTCGCACCGCTCATAAGGTGCTTTGCGCGGGTTTTTACAGGCCTAGCCTGTTTAAGGACGCGCAAGCCTTTGTGAGCAGGTGTGATAGTTGCCAACGGTCGGGCAACATCTCTAATAAAAATGAAATGCCGCAAAATTATTTCTTAGAGTGAGAAATTTTCGACCTCTGGGGAATTGATTTTGTTGGCCCCCTTCCTTCTAGCTTCGGAAACAAATATATTTTAGTTGCTGTTGATTATGTTTCACGATGGGCTGAGGCCCAAGCTCTTCCTACGAACGACTCCCGAGTTGTAGTCACGTTTTTAAACAAATTATTTTCTAGATTCGGTACGCCACGCGCAATCGTTAGCGATAGGGGTTCCCATTTCTGTAACGCACAATTTTCAAAAAATCCTTACCAAATACGGCGTTACACATAAGCTTTCCACTGCCTACCACCCCCAAACTAATGGTCAAGTCGAAGTAGTTAATAGAGAAATAAAAAGAATATTATAAAAGACTGTTTCAACTTCTAGAAAAGACTGGTCAACCAAACTTGACGATGCTCTATGGGCCTACCGAACAGCATACAAAACCGCCCTCGAATGTACGCCGTATCGGCTGGTCTATGGAAAATCGTGCCATCTGCCCGTAGAGTTAGAACACCGCGCCTTTTGGGCCTTAAAATTTTTAAACTTCGATCCCCACTCAGTCGGTGACCTTCGAAAATTTCAACTAAATGAACTCGACGAGTGGCGCTCTTATGCTTATGAAAATAATAAACTTTATAAAGAGCGGACGAAGCGTTTACACGATAAATACTTAAGGCACTCTAAAAACTTTAAGCCGGGCGACCAAGTCCTTTTATATAATTCTCGTTTATGTTTATTTCCGGGCAAATTAAAATCTCGCTGGTCTGGCCCGTTTTCTGTTTTAGAAGTATTTCCTTATGGAACTGTTTTAATTTCTCACCCTGATAAGGGTAATTTCAAAGTGAATGGTCAGCGTCTTAAACTCTACTTTTTTGGTGATGATGATGTCAGTCCAAACATTATTAAGTTTCTGTTTCACGAACTCTAACTTTGAACTCTTAATTTTTGTTAAAAAAGAGACAATTTTATTTCGGGACAACAATATTTTTGGACAAAATTATTTTTTGATGCGTCAAGCTCAACGACGCTTTAACCAAAGGGCGCTCTTGGGAGGCAACCCAAGTTATCTTTTTCTGTTTTCTTTATTTTACAATTTTTGCCTCGGACGGCTCCGAAAAGCTGAAGCTTCTGCGATTGCCTGCTCCAACATTGCTGAATCTATCACGAAGTCCAAAGAAGACATTCGGAGGAGCGGCATCACTCAGCTTTCGCAGCAAATAAATCCTGGGAAGTACCTATATTTCAATTCTATCTTTCAATTTTATACTTTATTTTTCTCTCCTTCTCCAATCCCCTTCTTTAGCCATTGAGCACAATGTCTGTTTTAAGCTTGGGGGAGGATTTCCTCCTTCATTTTTGCGTAGTGTAAATAATCTTCTTTTTGTATATATTGTAAATATTTCCAAAAAAAATGAATATCTTAAAATTCCAAAAAAAAAGAGAAAAAATCCAAAATCCAAAAAAAAGAGAATATTTCACAAAATTAAATTAAAAAAAAATATATGTGTTTTTGAATAGTTTAGACATTTTGGTATTTCAATAGTACCCCTAGTTTTTAGTTTTGTTTTACTCAAAATCTCCTATAAATAACTTAGTTAATTATAATATTTCTAATCGTCCTTTTTAATTATGTTTCACAAGTAAAATGTTGGCCATGCTGTGTTTCTAATTCACGGTAGCATGTTAAGGTGAAATATTTTTCTAAAACTCGCATTTCTATTATGTTTTTGTTGTTTATTTCCTTTACTTTCTTAAAAATTCATCATCCACTATTTTCTTTTTCGTTTTTGAATAATTTTTGTAAAGTCAACTTTTGAATAACGTAGTAGATGTGAACGATCCAAGTCACCTATTATTTCTATTTTCAAGTTAATTTCATCAATCTTCTTTTATTATCTAGGACTCGCTTTTTGAAAAATTTTCAAACCTTTGTTTTAAATAAATTCAAAAGCGTGAAAATGATTTAGGTTGTTTTTGTTTTCGTTTGAGCTTTCCTGCCAACCTAAGAACTTTTACCACTAGTTAGCCGTTTTTGAGCCTTTTTCTGATTTCATTTGATAGCTCCTCCCTTCATTTCAGTTTCACCAAAGCCAAAATTTCCAACCTATCGAATCACACTAGCCTTTTTTAGTTTCATAAATTATTTTGACAATTTTGATAGGATATTTTGTGATCTTTGTGGGAGAAAGATTTTTGAAAAAAAAAGTATGCTCAAAAGTGATGTTCATTTCTGTTTGGCCAATTTAAAAGGAAAATAAAAATATTTTATGGCCTTTGTTTGAAAAAAAAAAGAAGAAGAAAAAGAAAAAAAAATGTGTATATATTTTTATGAAAGTTTTTGAAACTCTTTGCTTTGGTTTAGTGTGATTTTAGAACCTTCACGTTTATCTTTGAATTCCACTCCTGATCATTTTCATAAACCAAACGTTTCTGTCCAATTTAAGTCCTTTTGATTCACGCTTTTTTATTTTTATTTAACAACTAAGAAAAGAAGAAAAGTAAATCAGTTTTAGTTTTGGATTTAAACCTAGATTTTTGTTAATTAAATTGATATAATTATAATGCGTTGCTTGGATCTAGTAACAACTCAATGCGTGTTTTTCATTTTCGTTGCCTTTGCTTAAGTCTATTTAAAAAAATCTCGTTAAAATTTTGGATGATTTGTTTTTATTGAGTAAAGTTTATAAAAGTTTTACCATACCTAAATAATTGTTTTAGACTTCCATTTCACCTTTTTCCCTACTTAGAATTTCTCATAATACTTGTGTAGGCATAATTAGAACTTTTTGATTAGTCCTTTTATAATTATCTAGTTTTTATATTTTTGCTTGGGGACAAGCAAAGCTTAAGCTTGGGGGAATTTGATAATACGTTTTGTAGCCTAAACTATTATAGTATTTTCTATCTTATATTGTGCAAATTATGTCTATTATTAGTTTATTTTTATCATTTTTATGTAAATATTATTGCCACTTACTTTTTCTTGTCTTTTTGAAGGTTTCCAGAAAATTGGCCAAAATGACCTATCACGCCCCCCTGTCACGCCCTCCCTGGGCGTGACCTAGGGCGTGTCACCCGATCCCGAGGACTCCTGCTATAAGGGACCGAAAAATGGTCAAAACTGTTGTCACGCCCCCTGACACACCCTCCCTGGGCGTGTCACCAGGCGTGACCATGGGCGTGTCGCCCTCTGCCGCAAAGCCTGCCGCCGCATTTAATGTCGTTCTGCCTTAGCACGCAAACAGTACCGTCACGCCCACCGTCACGGGCGTGACCTGGGGCGTGACATCAACTTTTCGATGACTGACGGATTTCCGACCAATGATTTGGACATGACGTGCCTGTCACGCCCCCCTGTTACGGGCGTGACCTAGGGTGTGACCACCGACGTACCGAAGCAATCATCCCTCCCACCAGAATCCAGAGCCCGAGGTCAACATAGTACTGTCACGCCCCCTGACACGCCCCCCCTAGGGCGTGTTGGAGGGCGTGACCAACCCGAGAAAAATTTCTATAAATTGAGACCCCCCTCTCCATTTCAACAAGCTTTGGTTGAGTGGGGGAGGTGCTGCCCCTTTGGTTCTTGAGTTTTTTTATGCTTTTTCTCTCTCTCTCTCTCTCTCTTCCTTTGTAATTTTTGCTTAATCATGGTTTAATATATAGTTGCCCTAGCTTTCTTTGTAATCTTTAGTGTTGCTTAGTGCTTAATATAGGGCTAGAATAGGATTTCAATTTCATGCACTTGTAATTTTATTTTCAATAGTGTAGCTTGCCCCTTTGAATTAATAAAAGTGTTTTTTTTGTTTAGCTTGTGTTCCTCTTATGCTTTACTACTCATCCCCCTTCCTCCATTCCATAATGATTAACTAATCCTCCTTATACTCGATCTTGATGATCCGAGGTTAGAGCGATTATGTTATGATGTTTTAATTAAACTTTTCTTTTTAGGTTAGGGCCTTGAATTACTCTTGATTAATCACGAGTTGGAGGTATATTTTCGATATATACTCTCCGCCTTTGCTTTCATTCTGGGCTAGCCGAGAGGCCGAAAGAATGAAGTGAGCATTCAAGAGTAAAGGGAGTTGTATGCACCCCTCGAGAGAGGCAGACGTCCAAATCTCCCGGATTGGAGTAAAATCCAATAGTGGGGTTCACCGCGTAAAGCGAGTTTTAGGCCTCCGATTTAGACGAGAGTCGGTCGGACCTTCCTAAACTCAGTTGGGCATGACTTCGAGAGAAGCGTGTTCAAGCTTTAGGAACCTCCACTGTCAAGGACCTTTATCCTATTAAGTTCCGATTTTTATCGCATTTTCTTAATCGTCTTTAGCCGAGGTGAATCTTGATTGGGTGCATTTCCATTTCATATTTTCTACCTTTCGTAGTAATCGCCTATCTTGTGCTCTTTAATTAACTGCAGTAGTTTCCTTTCTAGCATAGTTCTTTGCTTAATAGCTTAACTTAATTGCGGTAGTTCTCTTTCTAGTATAGCTTTAATTCCTCCCTTGCACTTAAATTTTCTAAAACCCTAGTTTTTCCGTCGATAAGATAATAGCGTTCGTGTGAGTAAGCTTAGCCAACAGTTCCCGGATTTCAATACGACACTTGTGTCCCCTTGCTACAATTCGATAGGTATACTTGCCTCATCGGGTTGCTAGTTCGGTTGCGTTTATTTTCTTCGAACCCTAGCGCGCAACAAGTTACGCGAATTATCTTCCATCAAAATTTTATGAGTGCAAAAAGATAGGATTATGCCCTGGATATCAGATATTTGCCGAGCAATAGCTCGGCGATTTTTACGTAAAACTAAAAGAAGTTTTTCATTTTAGACATCCGTGAGGTAGGCCGAAACTATAACTGGCAGCTTGGACTTCTTTTCTAAGAAGGCGTACTTGAGATGATCAGGAAGTTCTTTAAGTTCTAGGGTAGGGTGTTCTTCAAAACATGTTTGAGAAATTTCTTTTTCCAATATTAAATCTGCGTAGATTTTTTAGACATAAAATTAAAAGGGGTGGAGCTGGTGGCCAAGCCGGCTTCTTGCAGCGAATCAGTTGGAAGAGTAGAAGAGAAACAAAAATCGTAAAATTCTTTTTCAAAATCAGATAAAAGATAAGAGGATTCTACACTTTCTTCACTTATGTGTAGCGATTCAGTTGGAAAAGAAGAGGAGGAACAAGAAGCAGAAAATACTTTTTCAAAATTATAGAGGTAATAGGAGGATTCATCACTCACGGCATCTACGAAAAAGCAGGAGGAATCATTTGCTAAGGTGTTTTTCATCGAAGGTGTGATAGAGAAAGTGACTTCGTCATCGCCTAATCGAAGGAAGAGCTTACCATTGCTAACGTCAATGATAGCTCGGGAGGTGGCAAGGAAGGGTAGGTAAAGCATCAGTGGAACCTCAACGTCTTCTTCAATGTCCAAAATGACAAAGTTCACCGGGAAGATGAACTTGTCGACTTTTACTAAGACATCCTCCACTATTCCTAACGGGTACTTAAATGATCTGTCGGCGAGCTGGATGCTCATGCGTGTGGGGTTGAGGCTACCAATTCCTAACTTTTTAAACAACGAGAGGGGCATCAGGTTAATACTCTCACCTAAGTCGGCTAATGCGTTCTTGACAAAAAGATTACCAAAGACACACGGAATAGAAAAACGACCCGGGTCACTGATTTTTTTTGGTAAGCCGTTTGTCAAAACCGCAGAGCACTCGGCATTTAGCGTAACGTGCGAAAGGTTCTCTAATTTCTTCTTATTGGTCAGGAGGTCCTTAAAGTACTTGGCGTACTTCGGCATCTGGGAAATCACTTCATGGAAGGGCAGATTTATGTGGATTTGCTTAAACATCTCTAAGAAACGGGAGTATTGATCGTCTTGACGTTGTTTATTAAGTTGGGAATGGTAAGGCGGGTTTGGATTATTTTTAAATTTGGGTGGTAGAGTGAGATCGTTTTCTAAAATGAGGGTGATAACTTCTTCAACAGAGGGTGGAATTTTTAAAACAGGGGCAGAGCTTTGATTTTTTAAAGCGGGGGCGGAGCTTGCCTCGGGCTCTTCACTTATCATACCGAGAACTTGCTTCCCACTCCGAAGAGTTAGAGCTTTCACTTGCTCTCTCAGGTTGGGCTCGGTATTGGAGGGAAGAGACCCTGCGAGTCACTCAGAAATAATTTTAGCGAGTTGTCCTACTTGATTTTCAAGACTTTTAACGCTTCCAGTTAAGGTTCTTATCATAGCGTCATTTATAGTGACGCTATGATAATTTTGAAGAGGTGGTGGTGGTGGTGCAGAAAAATCATTTTGTGGTGGCGGGCGCATAGCATTCGATGGATTACTCCATGAAAAATTCGGATGATTTCTTAAGGCAGGATTATAACTATTCGGAAAATTAAAACTAGGAGGTTGAAAATTCGCAGTAGAAAAATTATTAAATTCATTTCTAGGCATATTGTTAACAAAATCTAATTGTTCTGGGGCAGGGGTTGCAGATTCCCATACCTGAGGGGCGGAGGTAGAGGTCATCTCCGTTATCTTTTTGCTTAATATTTCAACTTGTAGAGCGAGCTAGGAGACTTTGTCCACTTCAAAGATACCTGCAGGCTTGTTCAGGAGGGACCTAGGCACATTCCACTAATAAGTGTTCATGGCCATGTCCTAAAAAAGCTCAAGAGCGGCTTCTGGGGTCTTATGATTTAATGTACTGCCAGACGCTACATCTAACATATCCTTTGGTCTTTGATATAGCCCATTATAGAATGTCTGCACTTGTAACCATACAGGTAGCGCGTGATGTGGGCATCGTCTTTATAATTCTTTATATCTTTCTCAAGTTTCATATAAGGTTTCAGAGTATATTTGTCTAGAGGAAGAGATGTCGTTCCTAAGTTTTGCAGTTTTAGCTGGCAGAAAATACTTCACCAAAAATTTTTCAGTTAATTTATTCCAGGTTGTTATGTTATTCTTAGGTAGAGTGTTCAGCCACTGCTTAGCTTTAGTTCTTAAATAGAAGGGAAAGTGTCTTAGCCTGATTGCATCATTTGTGACACCATTTATCTTGAATGTGTCACAAATTTGAAGAAAGCTTTCTATATGTGCGTTCGGATCTTCATCTTGAAGTCCGTCAAATTGCACATACTACTGCACCATTTGAATTATGCTAGGCTTTAATTCAAAGTTATTATTTTCTATAGCAGGGCGAACTGTGCTAGATTCTCCTCCCTCTAGATTTGGTCGTGCATAATAAGACATGGGTTTTTGCATGACTTCCTCTACTGGCGGCTCTGCCATTCTTAAAGTAGAAGATGACTCGGAATCCTAGACCGGTATTTGGAAAGTTGGACCTTTAAATCGCGATCTTCTCCAAAGAGTATGCTCAATTTCGTGGTCAAGGTCTAAAATAGTCGACGGATTCCCGCGGGTCATGCACTAAAAGAAGAGAAGAGAAGAAAGAGAAATAAAATAAACTAGAAAGAAAAGCTAGATTTTTTTTTGAAATAGGTTTTTTTTAATAGATTAACTCATGAACTTCCCAAGGACTACCCGGTGAAGGGTTCATAAGATACTAGACAAGATAGCTGCACTTAAAGCCATTTTGCCCTTTCTGAGAGAATTAGGTTGCGTAGAAAAATTGTGAAGTTTGTTACTATTAAGAGCGGTAATAAATTTTTTTTAAAAAAATTTTAAGAAAGAGGATGAGAAACAGAAGAGATAAAATTAATAGGTTCGTGTTTTTAATATATCAATGAAAGTTGCTCCCCGGCAACGGCACCAAAAACATGATGGTCGCTAAGGTTCGAAGAAAATAAAAGCAACCGAACTAGCAATCCAATGAGGCAAGTATACCTATCGAACTGTAGCTAGGGGACACAAGTGTCGTATTGAAATCCGGGAACTGTTGAGTACACTTACTCATACGAAGACTATTATTTTATTGATGGAAAAACTAGGGTTTGAGAAACTAATTGCAATTAAAGAAATAAAGCTATGCTAGAAGAACAACTGAAGTTAATTAAAAGCATAAAGTAAGCGATTACAACGAAGGGGTGAATTATGAAATTGAAATGCACTCGATCAAGAATCACCTCGGCTAAAGATGACTAAGAAAATGTGATAAGAAAAATCTAAGCTTAATTGGGTAAAGGTCCTTGACCGTGGAGGTTCCTAAAGCTTAAACACGCTTCTCTCGAAGTTGTTCCCAACTGAGTTTAGGAAGGTCTGACCGACTCTCATCTAAATCGGAGGCCTAAAGCTCTCTTTACGCGGTGAACCCCACTATTGGATTTTACTACAATCCGGAAGATTTTGACGTCTGCCTCTCTCGAGGGCTACATACAACTCCCTTTACTCTTGAGCACTCACTTCAAACTATCGGCCTCTTGGCTAGCTAAGAATGAATGCAAAGGTGGAGAATATATATCGATGATATATCTCCAACCCAAAATAATTCAAGAGTAATTCAAGGTCTAAAACCCTAAAAAGAAAAGGTAGAATTAAAGCATCATACATAATCACTCGAACCTCGGATCATCAAGATCGAGTACAAGGAGGATTAGTTAATCATAATGTGGTGGAGGAGGTGGGATGAGTAGTAAAGCATAGAAAGAACACAAGTAATAAAGGAGAGAAAACAATACTTTTATTAATACTAGAAGAGAGCTACACTTGCATGGAATTGAAAACTACAATTGCATGAAATTAAAATACTAATTTAGCCCTACATTTATCAACTAGAACAAGTGCATAGACTACACTAAAAACTAATACAACAAAAGCATTAAGCTAGGGTTAATAAAAGATTATAAAAAGAGAAAGAGAGAGAGAGGGAAAACAAGAAAAAGACCAAGAAACAAAGGGGCATCACCTCCCCCTCTCAAGAGAAGCTTGCTGAAATGGAAGGGGGTCTGAATTTATAGGAAAAGCTCACGGGTTGGTCACGCCCTTCGACATGCCCTAGGGGGCGTGTCAGGGGGCGTGAAATGTATGGGTTTGACCTCGGGATCTGGATTCTGGAGGGAAGGATGATTGATTCTATACGTCGGTGGACACGGCCTGGGTCACGCCCGTATAGGGGGGGCGTGATACGCACGTCGCGTCAAAATCATTGGTCGGAAATCCGGCAGTCCTCGGAAAAGGAGGGGTCACGCCCTATGTCAAGCCCGTGAAGGGGGGGGTGTAACAGTACTATTGGGTGCTGAGTCGAAATGGCATTTAATGCGGCGGTAGGCTTCGGGAAGAGGGCGACACGCCCGAGGACACGCCTGGGGAGGGCGTGTCAATTGGGGTGACAACCATTTTTCCTTGTATTTTCCTCTAGCTTCTGGATTCCTCTGAAATAGGTGACACGCCCTAGGCCACGCCCGGGGAGGGAGTGACACGGGGGCGTGTCAGGTCAATTTCGACCAATTTTAAGGAAAGCTGCACAAATGGAGGAAAAAGATAGGGGCAATAAAAATAACATAAGAAAAATAAAAATAAAGCTTAAAATACAAGATTTGTACATTATAAACTAGAAAAATACGATAATTTTTAAGACTACAAAACGTATTATCAAAGTCCATTATAAGGAAACTAAGATTGAATAATTATGAGGGTGACCCGGTCTATACCTCTAGTTCTATCCGGATGTAAGGGACGAAAGGACATGACAACACTTATACTTTGTTAACGAAGTCTTATGAGTTTTAAACTCAAATTGCTTAGGGAGCAATAATGCATTGCTAGATGTCGCTCATTATTTATGAAGCTTTTGTTTGATACTTTCAAGATCAAGTTGGAGACTATTGGTGTTACCATTGGGGTCTGGAAGTGGTCAAGTATGTAGCCTCACTACCAATGCAATATGAGCCTATCAGTGTCGCAAATAAAAAAGTTTGGAGAAATTAAGAGATTGGATTAGTATGGTTTTACTCAAATAATGAGTGGAAATGAATTAGCTTAGCCAGGCTTGGAATTTATCGAGTGCGTTGAGCCCACTCAACGCTTTCATCGAGTCAAGTGTTGACTCATAGAATGGTTGCATTGAGTGTGTTGAGTTTTCTCCATGATTCGTCGATTCAAAGTGTTGATTCATCGAGTATTGCAGTTAAGGATTGAGTGCATTGAGTTCACTCAATGATTCGTTAAGTCAATTTGTTGATTCAACGAGTCTGGTTTAAAGGCATTGAGTGCGTTGAGTTCACTCAACACGTTTGTCGAGTCAAATGTCGATTCGACTAGTTTGACATTGAGAGTATTGAGAGAGACGAGTTCACTTGATGCCTTCGTCGAGTCAAAGGTTTATTTGACAAGGATGGCACTGAGTTCGTCGTGTATCTAATAGATACTCGACGAATCGTCGAGTATGTTATGTGTACCCGACAATTCATCGAATATGTTATGGATACTCGATGATTCGTCGAGACAAGGGTTGTCTAGTCGAGATTCGGTATTCCAAGACTTTGGTCTGCGAATATCGATTGGATGTTCTGTTTATTCCTTTGGATATAAATAGAATATTTTAGGGTTTCTCAAAAGATACTTGACTATTCATTCAATCTAAGCATACGAGCGTACTGTGCGAAAACCCGAGACCTTAAAGACAGATGGAAGTTGTTCATCCTTAGCTGATCCCATCGCCGTCGCTGAGCCTTATTCCTGCGAGTGTCATCGCCGCCTCTTCTATAAGAGACCTAACATTCAATGAAGACTCAGAGCGCTCTCTCCCGACCGAGATCTTGTTCTACAAGAGTCTATATGTTCTCCTTTTCATGTGGATTTCCTATAAGGGTCAGGACCCTATTCTGCACAAAGGACTGTAGCCGCTTTGTGATCGACAGATCTTTTGGATCATCTAGGTTCAGTATTGATTCAATCCCGCAAATGTCATTTTTATAGCACTTTCTACTTGATATATGTTCATTGCTAGATCCGAACTTCTTTTGGGTTTTCTTGTTCCTTTATTTCCGCTGCGCGCATAAGTGTTGTGACATCTAGTAAAACCCAACACAATATTCTCACGAGAAATGGATCTAGGATCTAAAAATGGGTAGCGATACGTTTAGTGATCTCCCCATATCCATAATCTCTCGATAAAATCTACGATATGGATCTAGAATCTGACTCGCTATACTAGAATTCGAAAAAATAATTATCAACAATAACCCGAGGCAAATAAGAGTAGAGAGCTTGCTAAATGATTAAAAGAAAACCAAAGTTCATATCATTCCAAAGTTCATCATGATCAAGTGCTAAAGAAAGTTAGCTGCTCATCACGATGGAGAAACTACTGATGGCCGCGGAACAGAGACCTACTGTGGTTGGTTCGAAATGGTCAGATTCCGCGGGCCGGTTAGAAGATCGAGTTTTCTAACGAAAGGAGGCAAGCGCACCTATCGCAAGTAGTACTCGGTATTCGGGAAAATACCGAGGTCGTATTATTCTCGGGGACGCGTTGATTATATCTACTCTTCCAGGAACACTATTATCTTACTAACAGTAAGGTGGGATTTTTTAGTATAATTAAAGCGGAAAGAAAGAAAGCGGAATTTTGCTAAATTAGTTCGATGACGGGTTAACGCTCGGCATCGAATCGGATTAAGACTAAAACAATTTTTAACAATTATTAAACTTTGTTTTTAATTTAATAAAAGGCACTTGGCCGTGGAGGTTCCGAAAATATGAGCGCACTTATCTCTAGGAATATTGCTCACCTAAACATTAAGACTATTCGACCGATCGTTAGACCGACGAAGGATTCCTCTTAATGCCCGCTTTACGCTAAGAACCCCGCTATTGGGTGGGGAACCCAATCCGGCAGAATTACGCTTCTCCTCTTTCGAGGGGGTGTACGCAGTTCTCTTTACCCAAGGGGGATCGGTCCATACGTGCAGCCTCTCGTCGTCGCGTATGGATAACGGAAATAGAGCCCACACATCGATTATGTGGTCCTATGCATCGTTAACCCGGGGTAAACCTTAAGTCCTTAAATTAAATTAAAAATAAAGTTTTTTAATTATTTCAAATCATTTTTTATGTCCCAATGCTCTTCGATGCCGAAGGCTAAAAGAGATTAGCCACTCATCGGTATGGGGACGGCTTTATGTTTTTAGGTGAAGCGTGAGCGTTAAATTAAACACTGAACAATTATAAGAGAAAACACGAAAAATAGGACAATTAGATAAATTTAAGGCTAATTGATGCAGGCACTCACGCACACTTCAAAACCATAAAGAAAATTAAATAAAGCAAGACCTACTCAAATGAGTAGGCGGAAATAAATGCACACACGCACACACTCTACAGAATTGAAGAAAGCATTAATAAAGCGGTAAAATTATCTCCTACACGCACGCACTCTACATAATTGAGAAAGCGATAAAATTGCAAGTCCCGGCTCAAATGAGTGGGCGGGAGTAAATCTATCTCATACACACACGCACTCTACTTGAAAAGAAAACACACGCACACACTCTACAGAAAAGAAAACACACGCACCCACACAAAGTTTTCCTACTCAAGTGAGTAGGAAGAAAATGAAAGCAGTAAAAAGACAAGTCCCACTCAAACGAGTGGGCGGGAAATGAAAGCAAAGCGCCATTTAACTCTTAACGAGTAGGCGGAAATAAATGCATACGCACACACGCACTCTACAGAAATAAAATAAAGCAGTAAAACCTAACTCATACACGCACACACACTTGCAGAAATAAGAAAAACAAAGTGCTCAGAAAATTAAAACGACTGCATTTCTACCGCTAGAATGCGGTAGAAATTCATAAAAAGTGAAAATAAAAATTAACCGGAGTAAAAGTTTTGAAATTTAAAGCTAAAATAAAGTGAGCGAAAAATTATAACGACTATATTTTCATTCTTATATTTTTATAAAAACTCCTAACAAGTGAAAATAAAACAAAAAGGACAAAAAGTTTTACAACCCTAAAGAGCCTAAGTTAAAAAATAATAGTTTTAGATGAGTTTTTATAAAGCCTTATGAATGAAAATATAGGAAAAAGGAGAAAAGCTAAATCTAAAAAGTGCAGAAAATGAAATTTAAATGGACGGCACAACGGCTAGAAATGCCGATAAACCCTAAATCTAACTAATTTACGAAGGCTAAAAAGATAAAAACATAAAAGAAATACAAAAAGATGAACGAAAAATTGCTTAAGTAGGCGCATTCAATTGGATTATTCATACAAATTAAAAGAGAAAAATTCATATTTTATTGGAGTAAAAACCCTAATACAAACTAAGAGAGAGAGAGGGGGGAGAAATTCTCCTTACATAGGTATGGAATCCAATTGGGCAGCACCTCCCCTAAGCAAAGTGGTCAAAAAAGTGGACAAAATAAGCTTCCTGGAAGCTCTTATTTATAGGCAATTTTTCGGGTTGGTCACGCCCTAGGTCACGGGCGTGACAGGGGGGCGTGTCACTACTATTCACGAGCTGACCGGTTGACTTGACTGGAGCTTTGACTTCGGGGAGAAAACGTGGCGGTCACGCCCCAGGTCACGGGCGTGACAACCATGTCACGGGCGTGACAGGTGGGCGTGACCGGGGGAGCTAGCAGTTCGATGTAGGTAGAGTTGACATGTTGACCAAGCTTGCGGGTCGGCCACGACACGGGCGTGACAGGCATTTGACACGGGCGTGACGCCGGGCGTGTCGGGCTGGGTTTGATGACGGCCGATCGTCGAGCTGGCACCTGTGGTCGGCGATCGTCGGGCTGCGTGACACGGGCGTGTCGGCCGATTGACACGGGCGTGTCAGGCAGTTTTTTTCTGACTTTTTGGAATTTTTTCTGGAATTTTTCTGGAATAAAAATTAAGCTAAGTTAGAAATAATATTTACAAAAACAAGCAATTTATTGAATTAAACTAATAAAAAAAGACAAAAAATAAACGAAACGGACTTAAATAAAATACGAAAATATAGGTATAATTACAACTCATCAAACACCCCCATACTTAAGCTTTTGCTATTTCAGAGCAAAAGTTTGAGGTGAACTTATAAGGAATAGTAAAAAACCCTAAGTTCCGCTACCGCTAAATTAATTATAAGAGAGAATAAATAAAAATATACGGGGTATAAGAGTTAAGTCCTAAAATTATTTAGATGATTTAAACAGGGCAAAAGTTTTGGCCAAAAGACTTCTTGATGTAATCAAATAGAAAGCAATAGTTGTATTGGTTAGATTAACAGAAAATAGTTTGGATTTATACGAACTTTAGCTTATAGGAGTGTTATTGGAAATAATGCAATTTACGAATTATGCTCTCAAAAAGATTTTTGAATTAATTCTAGAGTCATGAAATTGGCTAAGGGGGGTTGATGTTGGTTTATGAAGATGCTTGGATTTTGAGGCGAGGTTATTTTTTCTCGAACCTCCATTTTTTTTTTGATTTGGATGTTAAAGGAAAACGAAATCTTATTTTCCTTAACATAAATTTTTTTTTTTCTTCATAAAATAAAAATAACCCAATGTATATGTGTTGGAGTAATGAATTTTATCCTCTTACTCCGTAACGTATAATCTTTTAATTTATTGGGTGCCTATGTTTACGGAATGAAATCTTATTCCCATTGACATAAGATCTTTTTGGGGAAATAATTTTATCATACCAAGTAGGTTATGATAGGATAGGTAAGGGGAGAAAAGAGAACTAGATTTTTAATTGAAAAATAATTAAGAGCAACCTTTATAAATTGTACGTTCCAATTTTTCAGAAAGCTAAAAGTAAGCATAATTGAATTCTATAGTCGTTATTTTCTAACATGGTACAAATGCTCCTATCTATGAAAAATTAGAAGTAGTGCCTAAAGCGAGTCCCCTATTTTTAACAAAGTATAAAATTCTTTAAAACTTAACCCCGGCTATTTAGATTTTTCAATCTATAATTAACAAACGAATAGTGAACAAAGAATTTATCAAATTCGCATATAAATAAACTCAAAACGAAAGTTTTGGATAGCAAGAAACTTAAGAATGAAATGTTTGATTTATTTGTTTCATAATAATTTTTTTTGAATTTTTTTTGAAGTTATGTTCTTTTTTTTGTAATTTTTGTATTTTTGTATTTATATCTTTAGTATATACATACTAAAAAGAAATAAAAAAAATGCGAGAATAAAAAATTTTTTTTTTTTTTTTGATTTGTAAGTTTTGTGATTTTTTTTGTATTTTTAATGTTTTGTGAATTTTTTTGTATTTTTAATGAAAGTTTCATTCTATTTACAAAAATTTGGGAAAAAGAAAAAAATATTTACAAGGATGAGAGGGAAAAAATGGAGAGGGGAAAGAGAAAGAATATTTACAAAAAGTATTTACAAAAATTATTTACAAAAATTATTTACAAGAATATTTTCAGAAATACAAACTAGGTAGCCGCGAGATGACTCGTTATGTGGATGGCTCGATGAGCCGGATCTCGCGGACCGAGTTAAAAATAAGACAAAGTTTCAAAAATGAAACTTCAAAAAAAATTTTTAATTATAATAATTTTTTTGGATTTTATAATTTTTTTTTGTTATAAATTTTTTTGAAGTTTTCTTTTGTTTTTTTTTTTTTTTTTTTTTGTTTTTTTTTTTGTAAGTGAAAAAGAAAGTACGAAAATATGAAAACACCCCCATACTTAGATCCAGCATTGTCCCCAATGTTGTATGCTAAGCATGAGGAACAAGACAGCAGGTATATGTACAAAAAGGGAAAAAGAGGGGGGCAGAAAACGTCCCTGATCCGCGCTCGGGGAAGCCCTTTAGAAACCCTGCAATTATTAGAAAAATAGAAAACGTAATAAATAAAGACGTAAAAAAAGATAGACGTGGGGTGCCTCCCAGGAGCGCTTTGTTTATAGTCGCGTAGCTTGACTATAGTGGCGGGATTATAAGTCGAGGAGGGATATGGTTTCGCTATACTCGATCACAGGGTCGCCCGCTATGTAAGTCTTTAATCGATGACCGTTTACTTTAAACGAGCCTTTTTCCAGGTGGGAGACGAGTACGGTCCCATATGGAAAAACTTCTTCAACTAAGAAGGGACCGGACCAACGGAATTTGAGTTTGCCAGGAAAAAGTTTAAGACGAGAATTATAAAGAAGGACTAGATCGCCCGGAGAAAAAATTTTGGGGGTTTTAATTTTTCGATCGTGATAAAACTTAGAACGCTCCTTATAGAACTTATTGCTCTCGTAAGCGTTCGCACGCCATTCATCGAGCTCGTTTAGTTGCAGTTTTCTATTCTGAGCGGCTAAGTTAGAGTCGAGGTTTAAGAGTTTTAATGCCCAAAGTGCGCGGTGCTGCAGTTCTACGGGTAAATGGCACGCTTTGCCATAGACTAATCGAAACGGGGTACAACCAGTAGCGGTTTTGTACGCCGTACGATACGCCCATAACGCGTCGTCAAGCTTAGCGGACCAATCTTTCCTATTAAGTGAAACGGTTTTTTCTAATATGCGTTTTATTTCTCGATTTACTACCTCAACTTGGCCACTTGTTTGCGGGTGGTAGGGGGTGGCAAGCTTGTGCGTGACTCCGTATTTAGCTAACGTCTTAGCCATTAGAGCGTTACAGAAATGCGTACCCCTATCACTAACAATTGCGCGAGGCGTGCCGAAGCGAGAAAATAATTTTTTTAGAAATATAACGACGACTCGCGCATCGTTGGTGGGGAGAGCCTGCGCTTCCGCCCACCGTGATACGTAGTCAACCGCCACTAAAATATAAGAATTTTTATAAGAAGGAGGTAGGGGGCCAACAAAATCTATGCCCCATAAATCGAAGACTTCGCATTCTAAAAACATATTTTGGGGCATCTCGTCGCGACGTGAGATGTTACCCGACCGCTGACAGCTATCGCATGCGCGCACAAAATTGTGCGCGTCTTTGAAGAGAGTGGGCCAAAAGTAGCCCGCCTCTAGCGCCTTCCTAGCGGTCCGGTTGGCTTGATAGTGCCCCCGGCCGGACCCTCGTGGCAGTGCCTCAATATCTGCGTGCACTCCACTCCCGCGACGCATCTTCGAACCGCTTGGTCCGCACAGATACGGAAAAGAAAAGGGTCATCCCAAATGAAATTTTTCAAGTCGGAAAAGAATTTCTTCTTTTGATGACTTGAGAAATCTTTTGGAAGTACCCGCGCGACTAAGTAGTTCGCAAAATCTGCGAACCAAGGCGAAGATGACGAAGATGAACGAATGGCGAGAAGGCGTTCCTCGGGGAATCTGTCATTTATTTCAGATTCGACGAGCGCTTCCGCACCCGGATTGTCTAAACGGGGGAGGTGGTCTGCCGCTAGATTCTTCGTGCCCTTCTTATCTCGGATCTCCAAGTCAAACTCTTGTAGGAGGAGAATCCATCGAAGAAGGCGGGGCTTCGCGTCGGTTTTAGCTAATAGATATTTAAGGGCGGAGTGATCGGTAAAAACGATAACTTTAGATAGCGTAAGATACGAGCGAAACTTATCGAAAGCGAAAACGACGGCTAAGAGTTCCTTTTCCGTCGTCGTGTAATTCACTTGTGCGGAAGTGAGCGTCTTGCTAGCGTAATAAATAGGATGAAAATGTTTTTCTACGCGTTGCCCAAGAACGGCGCCTAAGGCAATATCACTAGCGTCGCACATGATTTCGAACGGAAGGGACCAATTAGGGGCCACTAGAATCGGAGAATTAATAAGTTTTTGTTTTATAAAATTAAAAGCAGACTCGCAATCGCTACTAAAGACAAAAGGTGATTCCTTTTCCAAGAGGTGAGTAAGCGGCTTTGTTATTTTTGAAAAATCTTGAATGAAACGCCTATAAAAGCCTGCGTGGCCTAAGAAACTCCTAATGGATTTTATGTTTGTCGGCTGAGGAAGTTTTTCTATGATTTCAACTTTGGCCTTATCGACCTCTATCCCCTTACTCGAAATCTTATGGCCGAGGACCAAACCTCCTCGAACCATAAAGTTACATTTTTCCCAATTTAAAACAAGATTCGTGTCCTCGCATCGCTGGAGGACACGATCGAGATTACGAAGACAATTCGGGAAAGAGCATCCGAATACAGAAAAGTCATCCATAAATATTTCCATAATATCTTCTACTAGCTCGCCAAAAATTGCTAGCATACATCGTTGGAATGTAGCCGGCGCATTGCAGAGGCCAAATGGCATTCTTCGATAGGCGAAGGTGCCAAAGGGGCAAGTAAAAGTTGTTTTCTCTTGGTCCTCGGGGGAAATGGGGATTTGGAAAAACCCCGATAGACAATCGAGAAAACAATAAAAAGGATGACCGGAAAGACGCTCGAGAATTTGGTCAAGGAACGGTAGTGGGAAATGGTCCTTGCGGGTGGCATCATTAAGTTTGCGATAATCGATGACCACGCGCCAACCCGTAACAGTACGAGTTGGGACGAGCTCGTTGTGCTCATTCGCCACTACGGTTAGACCGCCCTTCTTGGGCACGACATGAATGGGACTAACCCACGCACTATCAGAAATGGGATAAATAATCCCTGCATCTAATAATTTAATTATCTCAGCTTTCACGACGTCCTTCATGTTTGGGTTAAGACGTCGCTGGGGCTGAATGGTTTTGCGGCAATTATCGTTTAAGAAAATTTTGTGAGTGCAGAAAGAAGGGTTAATCCCCTTTAGGTCAGAAATTTGCCACGCAATTGCGTGACGATGTTTAAGCAAAACCTCCAATAAATCGGAGGTCTCCGAATCGCTTAAATACGAAGAAATGATTACCGGGAGTGTATCATTTTTCCCCAAAAAGGCGTATTTTAGGGATTCGGGTAATGGTTTGAGTTCTAGGATGGGCGGTTCTTCTAGTGAGGTTTTAGTGCTAATGTCTTTCGAACCAATTGGTTCAAAAGGCATGTTCGTAGACTCGTCCTCATCGCAATAAAAATTTTCGAGAGAAAAAATATTTTCGTTTAGAAAATCGGACTCGAAAACCGGGGAAGAACTATCTCCATAAAAAGAATCTAAAGAATAGCAGAAATCGTCGCTCGGCGACGAGTCTTCCATAGAGGAGTTAATAGAAAAAGTAACTTGGTCGTCTCCTACCCGAAGGAGAAGCTGACCATTACTTACATCAATTAACGCACGTGAGGTCGCGAGGAAAGGGCGACCAAGTATTATTGGTACGTTGGCGTCTTCCTCGATGTCCAAGATAACGAAGTCCACCGGGAAGGTGAACTTGTCTACTCGGACAAGGACATCCTCAACAACCCCGATGGGGAACCTAACCGAGCGATCCGCTAGTTGGATGCGCATATTGGTAGGAGCAGGAGTACCCAAGCCTAAACGCAGGAAGAGCGAGAACGGCATCAAATTAATGCTCGCGCCTAAGTCTGCTAAGGCGTATTTTACTAATACATTGCCAAAAAGGCACGGGATGGAGAACCGTCCCGGGTCGTTTTGTTTTAAGGGCAATTTACTAGTAAGAGCCGCCGAGCAGACAGCGTTGAGAGATATATGCGAAATATCCTCGAGTTTGCGTTTATTAGAAAGTAGTTCTTTTAAAAATTTCGCATATTTAGGCATTTGCGAGATAGCCTCGCAAAAAGGAACATTAATATGAATTTGTTTAAGTAATAAAATAAATTTTTCATATTGCGCGTTAACTCGCTCTTTATCTAATTTATGCGGGTAGGGCAACGCCTTGTTTAAAATAGATTTTTCAATTAAAATTGGTAAAGGCTGCGTAGACGAAGGAGAGGGAAGAGGGGCAGGAGGTGAAATTTGTACCTGAGGATCGATCCATTTTGGATCGACCACCTCCTTACCGCTACGGAGGGTTATAGCGTTAGCGGTTTCCCTTGGATTGGGCTCCGTGTTCCCTGGCAGTGCCCCCATGGCGCGTTCTGACATGAGTCGCGCCAGCTGTCCAACCTGGAGTTCTAAATTTTTTAGCGATCCGGTGATGTTCCGGATATTAGACTCGTTGGACGCGACATAACGATTAAAATTTTCCTCCACCGGGGATGGCTTCATAGGAGGGGGAGGAGGAAGCGTCGGCGCAAAAGGAGGGGGAGGGGGACGCTGCGCGTTGTTCGGGTTGCTCCAGGAGAAATTTGGATGGTTCCTCCAACCCGGATTATAGTGGCTACTATAAGGGTTGTTTTGAAATGAGGGACGCACCAGATTTCCCATGTAGTCCACGAATTCGTCGACCACGCAGACGTTGGAGGGGGGGAGAAAACAAGGCGGAGTGGAGGAGGAAACAGACATCTCCGCCACCTGCTTAGTTAGCCTTTCAACTTGGAGGGCTAGCTGAGCGGTGGCATCCACTTCAAAAATGCCCGCCTGCTTAGGGCGCGCCCGCAGGACGTTCCACTGCTAGGCGTTCACCTCCATTTCCTCGAAAAGGGCCTGGGCGGCCTCGGGGGTCTTATTGTTCAGAGTGCCCCCGGCAGCCGCGTCAATCATTTGACGCGTCTGACAATTCAGTCCATTGTAAAAAATTTGTACCTGCAACCACGTTGGCAGAGCGTGGTGCGGGCACCGGCGGAGAAATTCCTTAAAGCGTTCCCAAGTCTCGTAAAGAGACTCGGAGTCGTTTTGGACGAACGAAGATATGTCCGCCCGCAGTCTTGCAGTTTTCGCGGGCGGAAAATACTTCGTAAGGAATTTTTCGGCCAATTCCGCCCAGGACGTGATGGATCCCCGCGGGAGGGAGAGTAACCACGCCTTAGCCTTGGACTTAAGAGAGAAGGGAAAAAGGCGCAAACGAATGGCGTCATCAGTGACGCCATTAATTTTAAAAGTATCGCAAATCTCAAGAAAATTAGACAAGTGATTATTGGGGTCCTCATCCGGCTGTCCGTCGAACTGCACGGAATTTTGGATCATCTGAATCACACTTGACTTAATTTCAAAATTATTGTTGGCCACAGCGGGCCGAACAATACTCGACCCCGTATCATCTAAATTGGGTCGAGCGTAATAAGACATAGTACGCTCGACCGGTTGGGCATTATTCGGGTCGGCCATAGAAGAAGAAGAGGGTTCTCCGATAGATTCTGCGGGGTCTAAAAAGGGAATTCGACGGAGAGATCGGATACGCGCAAGAGAGCGGTCGATCTCGGGGTCGAATTCAAGATTTTCAGAACTCGAAGGTTGTCCACGGGTCATACACCCTAAAAAAACGAAAAGGGGGAAGGATATAATTTTTTTGTAAAAATTTTTTATTTGAAAATAAAGTAAAATTAATAGATTCTCGGATTCAATATAACAACCAGACTCCCCGGCAACGGCGCCAAAAACTTGATGGCCGCGGAACAGAGACCTACTGTGGTTGGTTCGAAATGGTCAGATTCCGCGGGCCGGTTAGAAGATCGAGTTTTCTAACGAAAGTAGGCAAGCGCACCTATCGCAAGTAGTACTCGGTATTCGGGAAAATACCGAGGTCGTATTATTCTCGGGGACGCGTTGATTATATCTACTCTTCCAGGAACACTATTATCTTACTAACAGTAAGGTGAGATTTTTTAGTATAATTAAAGCGGAAAGAAAGAAAGCGGAATTTTGCTAAATTAGTTCGATGACGGGTTAACGCTCGGCATCGAATCGGATTAAGACTAAAACAATTTTTAACAATTATTAAACTTTGTTTTTAATTTAATAAAAGGCACTTGGCCGTGGAGGTTCCGAAAATATGAGCGCACTTATCTCTAGGAATATTGCTCACCTAAACATTAAGACTATTCGACCGATCGTTAGACCGACGAAGGATTCCTCTTAATGCCCGCTTTACGCTAAGAACCCCGCTATTGGGTGGGGAACCCAATCCGGCAGAATTACTCTTCTCCTCTTTCGAGGGGGTGTACGCAGTTCTCTTTAACCAAGGGGGATCGGTCCATACGTGCAGCCTCTCGGCGTCGCGTATGGATAACGGAAATAGAGTCCACACATCGATTATGTGGTCCTATGCGTCGTTAACCCGGGGTAAACCTTAAGTCCTTAAATTAAATTAAAAATAAAGTTTTTTAATTATTTCAAATCATTTTTTATGTCCCAATGCTCTTCGATGTCGAAGGGTAAAAGAGATTAGCCACTCATCGGTATGGGGATGGCTTTATGTTTTTAGGTGAAGCGTGAGCGTTAAATTAAACACTAAACAATTATAAGAGAAAACACGAAAAATAGGACAATTAGATAAATTTAAGGCTAATTGATGCAGGCACTCACGCACACTTCAAAACCATAAAGAAAATTAAATAAAGCAAGACCTACTCAAATGAGTAGGCGGAAATAAATGCACACACGCACACACTCTACAGAATTGAAGAAAGCATTAATAAAGCGGTAAAATTATCTCCTACACGCACGCACTCTACATAATTGAGAAAGCGATAAAATTGCAAGTCCCGGCTCAAATGAGTGGGCGGGAGTAAATCTATCTCATACACACACGCACTCTACTTGAAAAGAAAACACACGCACACACTCTACAGAAAAGAAAACACACGCACCCACACAAAGTTTTCCTACTCAAGTGTGTAGGAAGAAAATGAAAGCAGTAAAAAGACAAGTCCCACTCAAACGAGTGGGCGGGAAATGAAAGCAAAGCGCCATTTAACTCTTAACGAGTAGGCGGAAATAAATGCATACGCACACACGCACTCTACAGAAATAAAATAAAGCAGTAAAACCTAACTCATACACGCACACACACTTGCAGAAATAAGAAAAACAAAGTGCTCAGAAAATTAAAACGACTGCATTTCTACCGCTAGAATGCGGTAGAAATGCATAAAAAGTGAAAATAAAAATTAACCGGAGTAAAAGTTTTGAAATTAAAAGCTAAAATGAAGTGAGCGAAAAATTATAACGACTATATTTTCATTCTTATATTTTTATAAAAACTCCTAAAAAGTGAAAATAAAACAAAAAGGACAAAAAGTTTTACAACCCTAAAGAGCCTAAGTTAAAAAATAATAGTTTTAGATGAGTTTTTATAAAGCCTTATGAATGAAAATATAGGAAAAAGGAGAAAAGCTAAATCTAAAAAGTGCAGAAAATGAAATTTAAATGGACGGCACAACGGCTAGAAATGCCGATAAACCCTAAATCTAACTAAGTTACGAAGGCTAAAAAGATAAAAACATAAAAGAAATACAAAAAGATGAACGAAAAATTGCTTAAGTAGGCGCATTCAATTGGATTATTCATACAAATTAAAAGAGAAAAATTCATATTTTATTGAAGTAAAAACCCTAATACAAACTAAGAGAGAGAGAGGGGGGAGAAATTCTCCTTACATAGGTATGGAATCCAATTGGGCAGCACCTCCCCTAAGCAAAGTGGTCAAAAAAGTGGACAAAATAAGCTTCCTGGAAGCTCTTATTTATAGGCAATTTTTCGGGTTGGTCACGCCCTAGGTCACGGGCGTGACAGTGGGGCGTGTCACTACTATTCACGAGCTGACTGGTTGACTTGACTGGAGCTTTGACTTCAGGGAGAAAACGTGGCGGTCACGCCCCAGGTCACGGGCGTGACAACCATGTCACGGGCGTGACAGGTGGGCATGACCGGGGGAGCTGGCAGTTCGATGTCGGTAGAGTTGACATGTTGACCAAGCTTGCGGGTCGGCCACGACATGGGCGTGACAGGCATTTGACACGGGCGTGACGCCGGGCGTGTCGGGCTGGGTTTGATGACGGCCGATCGTCGAGCTGGCACCTGTGGTCGGCGATCGTCTGGCTGCGTGACACGGGCGTGTCGGCCGATTGACACGGGCGTGTCAGGCAGTTTTTTCTGACTTTTTGGAATTTTTTCTGGAATTTTTCTGGAATAAAAATTAAGCTAAGTTAGAAATAATATTTACAAAAACAAGCAATTTATTGAATTAAACTAATAAAAAAAGACAAAAAATAAACGAAACGGACTTCTATAAAATACGAAAATATAGGTATAATTACAACTCATCAACTACATAACTTGATTGAGAAACTACATAACATGATTGAGAAATACATGATCACTAGAAAAGAGAGAACTTGAAATACCAAACTACAAAGCTAAATTACAACTTGGAACAGAAATTAAACTATGCTAAACTATGAACTAGAAATGAATTATAAGGAAAGATAGTAACAAATTATAGAATTTCTCCACCAAAATCACCCTCCTCATCTCAAGGAGTAGATTGGTTTTTATAGGAAAAATTACATGAGAGTCACGCCCATAACCATAAGGCATGCAAGGTACGGAATTTCCACCATAAAAAGCTCGGGAAATGCTTGGAGCCAAACCACCAAGGGCTTTTCTTTATGGGTCACGCCCCATGGTCACACGCATGTCCAGGGCATGTAGAGTACAGTACTTAAAATGGTAGGAACCATGGCTCAATCCAGAATTATGGTGGCAGTTTCAAATGGAGTCACACCAAGGGGTCACGTCCGTAAATTGGGCATGACTTCTCGAAATGGTTGTCAACAGAAATGAGCTATCATAACTCTGGATCATGTTTGGGGCTTGGATGGCACATGTTCCTTGTCACGCCCATGATATGTACGTGTAACTTTAAATGAGTGAAACTTCATTTTGAACAGCGTACATGCCTCCCTGATCACACGCGTGACCAGGGAGTGTAATATTTATTTGATGTAGAAACATCTTTCTAGAGTGGAGGCGGTACACGATTTGTAACTTAGGTTACGCCCTGTGGTCACGCTCGTGACCAGGGTGTGTAAAACATGAGTTCTCAGAAAACATTTAGAATTTTTCATTATTTACATTAATAAGCTCCAAATTTATATTAACAGCCTAGAATATCCTGAATTTCAAAAAAGAATATAATTAAGTAATTAAATTAGAGAACGATAAACAAAGTTTGATAAAATATAACATAAAAACTATTGTAAAAATAAGTTAAAATATGATTCATCAGCATCGCTATTGATTTGAGATACAAAGCTAGATGAAGTTTAAGTGGAGTAAACTTTTTGCATAGAACACATTTCTTTCATATGCTTATACATCCTTTCTCATTTGGGGACAAAAGTATCCTTGTTTGAGAATTCTCTTCTTCAATGTTCTCACTCCAGAGTTACTTTCACACTCCCTAGTGTGAACCTTGTTACAACCCGCATTTTCTTTAAATTTAAATGTATATCAGAGTTAGAGAAAACACGTGTCATAATTCCACGCCATGCATGGGATAACTTCAGTCATTCAAGCAAACTCCAATCCTAACACAGTTTATGAAGATACTAAGTCATGATGTGTGAAAAACATCTTTCCTGTTATGTTTTGATGGTCGTATCCCTCGGCTCAATGGATCAACTAGTCCATGACTGAAAATATAAGTATTCACTGCAGAAATAGTTTGTTTATAATTGTTAACATCCAATATGTACATAAACGTCCTCATAGGACAACTCATGTTATGCATGAAATTTAGTATAATCATATAAATTAGTTTGTACATTCAAAAAGATATATTTACTTTATCTTCAAAAGATGACAAGCATGAGGTAATAGAGGTAATACTTTTATACATTAAAATATCTAACATACAACCTAGCATAAAAACTTTCCATAGAGCAAATAATTCCACTAACAGAAAAAGGCTTAGCAGCTAGCAAGTACTTTACATTATACAAAAATCCAGTGAGCGTAAACCACATGACACGAACCCCCTAAAAAGTATGTATGTCTGGATTAAAGGAAAACAAACAACAACTACCTCACCGTATGTGAGGAAACGACAGTTACAGAGTGCCAGCAAAAAACCAACCCAAGATGCTCAACCTGCTACTTCTTCAAACCTGAGGCTTTCAAATAAATAACACCTCAGCAAGAAAGAAAATACAAGTGGAGATCAAAGATCAAAAGGTTAAAAAAAACCAAAAAATAATAAAGGGTTAACAACCCAAACATAAGGAAGCTGTCAAATCTCAGCAACTAATCATATGACAATAGTAAAAGATATACTTACTGAGTTCAAAAGTATGAAAGTTGCACCAAGTACGAAACGAAGCCATGCTTCGAGAATATCTGCAAAAGTAAGCAAAATAACATATATATGTACAATACGAGGAAAGATACTTGATAACTCTACTCATATGAATCCTTAACACTAGTAAGAAATGGTCCTGAGTTGGTGGCCACATTTTCCAACACGAACTTACAAACCCAACATATTCCAAGAAGGTACTGTGGTGGTGGCAATATTGTTAAACACAACTAGACATTCCAATTGACTTAACAAGACACTAGGGTGGTGGAAACTTTGTCCAAATAAACCTAACAATCTAAATATATATTAACAAGGTGTTGTGGTGGTGGAAACATTATCCAACTCAACACACAGACCAAAAACAAGTCCAAAAAAGTAATGATTCACAATTTGGCACTAGGTTGGGGGTCCTTTATCCACTACC
This sequence comes from Platanthera zijinensis, assembly GCA_039513925.1. NCBI lineage: Eukaryota > Viridiplantae > Streptophyta > Magnoliopsida > Asparagales > Orchidaceae > Platanthera > Platanthera zijinensis. Next base: position 109,266,612 of record CM077083.1, read on the forward strand.
AACCAAGGGACACACATAATATACATAAACACTTACAACCTTAATCCAGGTACAGAAACTCTCCTTTACCTAAAGGAAGATAATTCCCAGGTGATAGCCATTCTATGTCATAGTTGACGAATTCAGCTTTATCAGGAAAAAATTTCTAAGTCCACGGGATAAGCGTTGAGTACACTCAACACTGCATTGTGTGCATTCAACGCACTAAATGCCAACCAGATTACTCAACGAAATTACCTTCACTCAACGCCACGCAGAGTACTCAATGCCGCTGATGCAGGCCAAAGGTTTGAATGGATTTAACTACACGTTCTTAGGTTTGACAACTAAAACTAGCGCGCGGTTTCTCTTCGACGCAATATCGAATACTCAAGCAATTAATGTCATAATTTCCGCAATAATCAACGCAAAGAGTCGTTACCCCTTTTATAGATTGAACAAGGGCAAAGGCCAATGTTCGCTTAAGCGAATAGGACCCACACGATCCGGAAAAATAGCTATTCAAATTAAATTATGCGCAAACAATTCACAATTCCAATAAAAGAAATTCCTGACTAAATTAGTGATTTAAAATTGCATCCAAATCAATCCCAAAATTAATTTAATATGTGGGTTTCCAAATCACTAGAACACCGAAGAAATCAAGGCTAAGGAAACATTTTTCAACAAGTGTTCACGAAATTTACTCGCTCTAATGTTATGAAAAATATTCGGGAAAAGAAAACTTGAAGTTTAGATTTTAATTACGCACAACATTCAATATAAATCAGGGCTAATTACTAGTGTTGAAACCAAAAATCGGTCTCTTGTGGAGTTCACCCATAGTGAAGGGGTGGTCGCGCGCCTACTTCGCTCCTGCAAGTAAACAACAAGGAAAAGAGAGCAAAGTACTAGACCAAGGGCCCGGCGCGGAGGTCCCACCACAAACCCGGAAGATCACTGAGCGCTTCCCCTCCTTAGCAAAATGTTGGGCTGAGGTACCTCAGAAAGTGCTAGGAGACTGGGGGACAAGTAAGCATGCCTCCTAAGGTACCCCTCGGGTCCTATTTATAGATTTTTTGAAAACAGTCTGCAAATAACTAACCTCTGCTGGCCTTAAATTACTGAAAACCCCTTGAGATGGCCTGCCAACAGCCGAACTCCGCTGTCCTAACCAGCTATACGCAGTCCGCCCAGGTCTGCCAATAGCGGGACTCCGCAGTTCTAGCTGGCTAAGGGCAGTCCCATAGGGGCAAAATGCCAATGGATTCCCCCCATTGGGGACTGGGCGCGTAGCCCTTCAATGCCTTAACTCGTGGGAGGCGCGGGCTAGGGCTGGCTTTCCTAAGGGACGCGGGTTGGAGACGACCCGCCTAAGAAGGAGAGGGCTGAAGGGTTCCCGCCTTAGAGAGGTGGGAAAGACTAACCAGCCTAATGGGTGCGGGTTGGAGGGCTGAGGCTGACCCTCCTAGGAGAGGCGGGTAGGGCTGACTCGCCTGGGCGACCCTTAGAGGCTGACCCGCCTAGGAGAGGCGGGCAGGGCTAACCCGCCTAGGCGACCCGTGGAGGCTGACCCTCCTAGGAGAGGCAGGCAGGGCTGACATGCCTAGGTGACCCTTGAAGGCTAACCCGCCTAAGAGAGGAGAGTCGGGGTCGACCCGCTTGCTTGCCCGCGTCCCTTCGGCGAACACGGGGTTGTTCTTAATCCCCGCTCTTTGCGAGCTATGAAAAAGGCTTGGAAAGAAACATCCAACCCCACGTGTTCGGCGAACACCTTATTTAGTTGGAGGAAATCTTTCGGTGGGCGCCCACTTTCACGCAATAAATAAGCTGTCGGGCCTCTAACATAATGCTCTTCTTTCCCCCCGTCCGCGATCTATAGTCGAAAGATGCCTATGTCTTAGGAGATGTGGTCTTATTTGGCGGCTGTGAGGGAGGGTTCCCGAGATGCGGCTCTCGAAGCTGCCCCGTGGCTGGCGCGTGGGTCTCCTGGCCCCCTTTTCAAGCCAAAGAAAGCAAAGGTCATCCGGCAGTCTCGGGTGCCCGATGACCCCGCCTCTAGCTCGGTCAGCGATGTCGAGGTCATCCCTAAGGTATATACATTTCTCATGTTTTATCCACCACCCTGCTTCCTGATTTTCCTTTCCCTTTCGTAGGAGATGCCTCAGGGATATAGGGAAAATAAGGGAGAACTTAGGAGCTCCGCCCTAGTGGCGGTCGATCGGGTCGCTAGTCCTTTTCCACAAATTCCTATCCCCCCTGCGGCGCCTCCGTCGCCAAGGCCCCGCGGCCTGGGGAAACCCTTCGTCACTCTTGGAGGAGAACCCTTCCAGGATCGGTCAGGCACCTCTCGCCCTGCTGATGGTGCGAGCGACGTGCCTACACCAGGTAAATCCTCTGCTTTTGGCCCGCTTACCATTGCCGCTTCTTATGACCTTATCTTTGAAGGCTATAATGTGATCTCCTCTTCCGACGCCGAGATAAGCGGAGGGTACTCGCCTCCCCCCATCGCAGACAGAATCTCGGAATACCTGGGAGACCCACTTGATGCCGAGAAGATGAAAAAGCAAGTAAATCGACTGTTCCAAAAGTACACGCTGCTGCTACGGGAGGTTTTCGACAGAGTGGAGAAGGATAAGGCCGAGACAGAGGAGCGACTCGTTGCTTTGGAAGGAGCGAGATGTCCATCTGATGAGGATGAGGCGACCTCCCTGGGTGTACATATTTTGCGAGCCGAGGGGCGACTCAGGCGTGCCTCGGAGCAGATTGATCAGACCAAGCGTGAGCTATCGACAGTCCGCGAGTATCACTTCCCTCGCGTACCGCCCCAAACAAGCACGGGAAAGGGAGTTAGGTGGAAGTGGATCCCGCATTGAGTTTTTTTTCCTTCCCCTCGCAGGTTGTGATCCGCCGGGTCCGAATCGCCTCTGCATGCAGCGTTCAAAATGCTCAGGGTGCTAACTTCTTTTCTTCGGACAGTCTGAACATTTATAATAATTCAGGACCACTCTCGCCCTCCATGGGTGAGTATTTGCTGCAATTTTCTTTTGGCTGTGTAGACATTTTGATCTTCGCGGGAGGTGTGGAAGAGACGCTCTGGCTCGGACGACTTTCCTTTAGAAGGGTTCGGCATTGCGGAGTCGCCTCGCCTATCCATTGTTGTTTTGTACTGGCAAAGACGAGCCGGCTCCTCGCGGGTCGCGCTACAGGTGACTCACGCACTGGTAAGAGTTGGCCCGCATTGCGGCCGCTCTTCTTTTTATACGGGCCGACTGACGGGTTGACGAGGACCTGGATTGGGTTCAAAAGTCGAAATGTCAAGGCCATATTGCTATCCTCACTCTTCCAGCCAAAAGGACTATTTTTCCCTCCCTTTCTAATTCTATAAATTGGCCCTACCGACCCTTCCTCACCTACCGCATTTAAGACTTCTTCCTTCCCCTAGCTTTTTGCGAGAAATGCCTGTCCTGCTCTGCAAGATTTTTGTAGGATGGGTGGTTGCAGTAGCGAGGCGGAGGGGAGGAGCAAATGTGCTTGGACCTTCTCCGAGCACGATTTCCCCCTCGCCGTCCTTACTGAGAGAGAATTTGTAGATACAGTCGGCCACTTTGTCCCTCCCGGTTTCAAGGCGAGACGCCCCAAGAAGGAGGAACGAATAAACGAGCTTTTCGCTGGCGAGCTCGCGTTCCCCATGGCCCACTTCGAGGCGGGTCTCCGGCTACCCCTATGGCCGGAATTCCGCCAGATCTTCAAGTACTATGGGGTGGTCCCAAGGCAGATGACCCTGAACTCCGTTGCAGTGATCGTCGGGTTCGCCTGCTTCCTGCGAGAGGAGAAGATCGAGTTCAGCCTCGAAGTATTCCGCAAGCTATTCTCTTTCCGGGCGAATAAAGACGGGATCGCCTGCTTCGCCAGCAGCCACGTAAAGGTGAGGGAGACCGTCAACAAGAGCCACAACTGGCTCAAGAAGTTCATCTTCGTCAAGGGGGACTTCGACAATGTACCCTTCTCGCCTGTCCAACACAGCGAGGCGAGCTACCGCCCCCCAGCACTGGGGGGTAATGTACAGGGGTTATTCGGGTTCTTCGCTGGGAATAACTTCGAGGTGGCCTACCTCCGCAGAAACATGTACGACCTCATCCCCATCCCGCCCGGTAAGGGTAAGCGATTCGCCTATCTACGCGCTATTAATCCCGTCGAATATTTTCTAAGGTTCACGCTCTTGCAAGCGAGCGCAGCATTCCTCTCCATCCGCCTTATGAAAGCGCGCAACTCGCTACCGACGACCTTGCCCGGGCCGAAGCAGCTGCTGCCGCCCATCGCGAGATCTCAACCCCCACTCCCGCGAAGCAGTCCAGCCGTGAACGGCCTCAGGACCCCCCACCGCCCAAGAAATTGAAGAAGGCGGGTGGCACACCTCCCCCAACTCACGATAAGGGTAAGCCCCTCGCGAGCCAGCTGTCCACCGTTCCCGCCCCCGCGGCCTCTCCGGCCATTAGGTCTTTTGGCGGAGAGGTAGGCACATCGCAGCCGCCAGAGGAGGTTCAGCCTGCCGGGAAGCCAGTCCCCCTGGGGCAGCGCAACTTTGGTTATAGTGAGGGATTCGTTGACGAGTCCGGATTCCCGCTGCTCCAATGGGACAAGGAGACCAACCGGGTCTATATATCTTCGCTGCTACCGAGTTAGTTGGTGGACGACTCCAGCAGCGGGGACGCTTACAACCTCGCCTTCGGCATTTACGGGCGAGAGGACGCCGTAGTTTATGACGAGGAGGCGATGTGGGTGTTAATCAATGAAAGCGCGCGAGCACAGTTTTGCGGTATAGAAATGGACCATATGGTCGTATGACAGTGTCTTTGGCTGGACAAGAGCGCCCCGTCCCTCAACTACTTAGTCGACGAGAAGGAGGCGGCCCGCAGACTTGCTCAGGAGGAGGCGGGTGAACTATGGAAGCGGACCGACGTGGCGGAGGCCGCTCTCACTCAGTACCTAGGTGGAGCGGTAGGTTTCTCGACTCGCCTCAAACTTTCCTCTTTCCAGCGTGACTTAACTCGGTTGTTCTCCCTTTCACAGGACGTGGCGATGGCCAGCCGACTGGGCACTGAGGCCACCACTCTACAATAAGAGAAGCAGACACTTAAAAAGCAGGTGGACGCGTTGGAGGATGCATCGGCTGCCCCGCCGCCATCTACAAGCGGCTGCAAACTCGCTCATTACAACGATCACGAGATCGAAGTGATGATGCAGAAGAATGCAACCAGCACAGCTAAAAACACCTTCCAAATGCTGTAGAAGGCCAACCTCATCAAGGACGACGGTGCCAAGCTTCTGGTGAGCGAGGTGGAACCAGAGCTGTTCCTTCCAATACTAGAGCTGGGCGACGGGCCCTACCACCATATATGAGGGCCCACCGCTCAGGGCTCGCCTTGCCGAGAGCTTTCATTCGTTCCACTTTTGTCGAGGCAGTGACGCGGGCCAGAGCTCAGTTTTTTGTAATAGTTAACCCCCTTTTTGATTTCTCCAATGTACATAGCTCTTTTTTGATCTGAAACACGGATATCTTTATTTCTCGCATTTGCCCATTGATTCTTAAAATTATTATGATTACTTTTATTCTGGAATGTTCTTTTGGACATTGCGGCTATGAGCGACCAAGTGAGGTCGTCCGTTCATATTAGACTCTGAACTTTAGCTTGGGAGCGAGGGGATAAGTTAGGTAGCCGCGATGCGAGGGGTTGACTCGCTTACTCAATCCGGGCTCGCTACCCCCATTCGCGTCATTGGGTTGGCAAGAAAACCCGAACGTGTGTTTGGACTTTGTGCGGGCCAGCTTTCTGGGGGTCTTGGCGCGGCCGAGTCATCGCCGCCCAGACCCTTTCTGTGGGGCCCGCCGATCTCTAGGCCGGGGACGGATTTCTTAGCTTGCCATCTTACCGAGATCCTTTCGTCGACCTGCCGATCCATTTATGATGAGGGCGGCTAGCTACTTACCTTATACGCTGCTCCTATCGAGGTGCCCCGCAGTCGTCGGTTAGTGGGGGTCTGAGCGGGGATCCCGGAGTCGCGTCCAACCCTAGTTTTTCGGTGGGGTTTGCTTGGGGTCAGAGGCAGACTCCTCCGAGTGACATCCAGCCCTGCAAGCTTGATGGGAGCCTGCAGTGGGATCTTCTCGGGGTCTGGGACAGACTCCTCCGAGTGACATCCATCCCTGCCATCTTGATGGGGTCCTGGCAGCGGGATCTGCTCGGGGTCTGAGGCAGACTCATTCGAGTGACTTCCAGCCCTGCCAGCTTGATGGGAGCCTGGCAGCGGGATCTGCTCGGGGTATGGGGCAGACTCCTCTGAGTGACATCCAGCCCTGCCAGCTTGGTGGGAGCCTTGCAGCGGGATCTGCTCGGGGTCTGGGTTAGACTCCTCCGAGTGACATCCATCCCTGCCAGCTTGATGGGAGCCTGGCAGCGGGATTTGCTCCAGGTCTGAGGCAAACTCCTCCGAGTGACTTCCAGCCCTGCCAGCTTGATAGGAGCCTGATAGCGGGATCTGCTCGGGGTCTGGGGCATACTCCTTCTAGTGACATCCAGCCCTGCCAGCTTGGTGGGAACCTAGTAGTGGGATCTGCTCTGGTCTAGGATAGACTCCTCTGAGTGACATCCAACCCTGCCAGCTTGATGGGAGCCTAGTAGTGGGATCTGCTCGGGGTCTGGGGCAGACTCCTCTGAGTGTCATCCAGCCTTGCCAGCTTGATGGGAGCCTGGCAGCGAGATCTGCTCGGGGTCTGAGGAAGACTCCTCCGAGGGACTTCCAGCCCTACCAGCTTGATGGGAGCCTGGCAGTGGGATCTGCTCGGGGTCTGGGTAAGACTCCTCTGAGTGACATCCAGCCCTGCCAGCTTGGTGGGAGCCTGGCAGCGGGATCTTCTCGGGGTTTGGGATAGATTCCTCCGAGTGACATCCAGCTTTGCCAGCTTGATGGGAGCCTAGCAGCGGGATCTGCTCGGGGCCTGGGGCAGACTCCTCTGAGTGACATCCTTCCGTACCAGCTTGATAGGAGCCTGGCAGCGGGATCTGCTTGGGGTCTGGGTAAGACTCCTCCGAGTGACTTCCAGCCCTGCCAGCTTGATGGGAGCCTGACAACTATATCTGCTCGGGGCCTGGGTCAGACTCCTCCGAGTGACATCTTGCCCAGCCAGCTTGGTGGGAGCCTGACAGCGGGATCTGCTTGGGTTATGGGATAGACTCCTCCGAGTGACATCCAGCCCTGCCAGTTTTATGGGAGCCTGGCAGCGGGACTTGCTCGAGACCTGGGGCAGACTCCTATTTGCACTTTTCATCATCAGGGCACAAGTTCATCAACAGAAGTTTTATTAGAAACTAAAACGACATTTACATGACTCAAGGGAAAAATGTTTTAAGTCATAACCACTCCATGTAAGACTTAGGGTCTCGCCGTCAACATTCCGGAGACGGTACCCTCCCGACTTTAATGCCTCCTATACAACATATGGTTCCTCCCAGTTGGGATTGAGCTTCCCCATGCTGGTTGACCTCCCCTCGGCATCCACTTTTCTTAAGACCAAGACTCCTTCCGCGAATTGTTTCACTCTGACGTGTTTGTCAAAGTATTTGTCCATTCTTCTCTTCGCTTCCTCTTGCCTGACGACAGAGCGGTCTAGCAGCTACTCAACCATGTCGAGTAAGAGCTGCAGCTCCTCTTCATTCTCGGCCCTCCATTCCTCTCTACCCTCTCCGTCCTCGACCACCCGGGGGGTTCGGACCTCGAACTCTATCGGAAGTACAGCCTCGCACCCATGGGATAGTTTGAAATGTGTCTCTCTTGTCGCTGTGTTTGGTGTTGTTCTAAGGGCCAAGAGGACCGAAGGGAGCTACTCCACCCAGCTTCCTCTCAGATTCTCTACCTTCATTTTGAGGATGTTAACAATGATCTTGTTTGCCGCCTTCACCTGCCTGTTGCTCCTGGGGTGATGGATTGAGGTGAATATATGATCGATCCCGAGCTGTCCGGAGAAGCTAATGAACTCAGCACTGGCAAACTTAGGACAGTTGTCTGTGATAATGGCCTGAGGTAACCCGCGACGATAGATAATCTCCCCCCATACAAAGTTCCTGATGATCTGGGTGGTTACCTTGGCCAACGCCTTAACCTCCAGCCACTTAGAGAAATAATCAATCATCACGAGCAAGAACCTTCTCTTGCCGCTGGCCTGGGGGAAGGGCCCAACCAAGTCCATTACCCAGATTGCAAATGGCCAGGGGGCTATGATATCTTGAGGCGTTGGGCCGGTTGTAGCTGGAGTGGAGCGAACAGTTGGCACTTATAGCGCTCCTTCGTGGACTTCGTCGCGTCTTGGCTCAGGGTCGGCAAAAAATATCCCTGCCTAATGACTCGGCCTTCCAATGTTCGACTCCCGGAGTGGCTCCCTAACTCCCCGGAGTGAATTTCTTCCAAGTTCCTCGGGACCTCCCTCTCGGCCACACACCGTGCCAACATCCCTGAGAGGGTCTTCCGATATAACTGGCCGTCTCGTTTGATATATTATGCCGACTTGTACTTGAGCCTCTTCCTGTCCATCCATTCAGGATACTCCCCAGTGGACAAGTATGTTGAGAAGGGTCATGAGGGGTGCTACTCCACCTCTATCAGCTCCCCCTCTTCAATGGATGGGCGAAAGTGATCTGTGAGGGTACCCCCCACCCGGGGGCCATGCTTTGCCAGCTGATCTACCTGCTCACTCTCTTCCCTGGGCACGTGTCGAATGGAGAAAGTCTTGAAGGTGCTGATGACTCCCTTTACCTTTGCCATGTAGAGCTACAGAGTCGGCTCCCTCGCCTCGAACTCCCCGTTAATCTAGGAAGCCACCACAATGGAGTCAGTGAGGACCTCCACATTATTCACCCCTACTTCTCTTGCAAATCGCAGACCCACAATCACAGATTCATACTTGGCTTGATTGTTGGTGATGGGGAAATGTATCACCACTATCTGCTCGATCCTTGTTCCCTGGGGGCTTTCAAAGATGACCCCTGCCCCAAGGGAATGCCTCCCTGAGGCACCTTCCACCATGAACTTCCAAGGAACCGGGCGAGTAAGTTCCTCCTCCGCCACTTCGATCATATAGCCTGCCAAGAAGTCGGCCACAGATTGGGCCTTGATCGAGAGGCGGAGAATGAAGGAGAAGTCGAACTCGCTCAATTCCACTGACCACTTGTCCAATCTGCCCGAATGTTCCACCCCCTCGAAGATGTTGCGGAGGGGGTGGTCAGTCACCACTCAGATCGAATGTGCCTAGAAGTAAGGCCGGAGCCTCCGGGCCGAGATGATTAAGGCGAAGGCCAGCTTCTCCAAAATAGGATAGCGGAGCTCGGACTTCCTCAACACCCTATTCACATAAAAAATCGGGAGCTATTTCTTCCCCTCTTCCCGAACATAAACAGAGCTCAGGGCCTCCACCCCGACCACTAAGTACAAGAATAAGTCCTCCCCCTCCTTTGGCCCCTAGAGAAGTGGGGCTTGAGTAAGCTGCCTCTTCAAGGCATGGAATGCCTCCTCATATTCTGAGGTCCACTCGAACTTTCGACCTCCTCTCAAGGTCTTGAAGAAGGTAGAGCACTTCTCCTCGGCCTGAGAGAGGAACCTGCTCAATCATGCCAGCTTCCATGTTAACTGTTGCACCTCCTTCGCATTCTTAGGTGACCCCAGCTCCATAATCTCCCGGACCTTGTCAGGATTGGGTTCTACCCCAGTGGGGGTGAGAAGGTGGCCCAGGAATTTTCCCTTGCTTTCCCCAAAGATGCACTTCAAGGGATTCAGTGTAATGCCCCCGATTTTTATGCGACTATTTTATTCTCGTTTGGCGTTATGGTGACGCGTTTTCGTTGCTTATTCCATTTGTGGAGTGTGGTTTAGCTCCTTAGAACTGAGTGGCCTATTTTGTAGCCTATGGGTAAGGTCTCCCTAGCAAGCTGAGTCGTTTTGGGTGACCCAGTGTGGCCTCTTGGGGGATACTTGTGTTTTGTCTTTAGGTGGGTATAACTCGAGTTATGTTCGTCGAAAGTTATTTTCAACTTCGCCGATGTGTTCGTAGCGTGGGTATTTATCTATGGTGCGAATTTCGTCGAATTCCGAGGTAATTCGGTTTTCGTATCGTTTTGGGTGTGCCATTAGTAAAGACTATTAGAAAATTCTCTTATTTTATTAAGAGAACCGGCGGCTAGGCTTCAGTTATGCTGAACCGACGTGTTTAAAGCTTATATAAAAGCTTTACTTAGAGTGGCGGGCCCACTCTTTCCTCCTTCTTCCTGAGACCTATAACCGCTGCTCTAGTTTGCGGAAAGCAGAGGCGAAAACGGCGGACTGCCCTAGCCTTCGGCCGGCGATTTCGGGAGCTTTCGTAGACGTAATTCGTTTCCAAAAGCGGCGTTGGCTTGTTCTCGCTCAGATCTACGTTTTGATGGTAAGAGATTCGATTTTCGTGGAGTTTTAGGAGACTTGGATTTTCGGGTCTTGTGGATTTCCGCCATTTAAGTGCGGGTTCTTGTTAGGTGCTTTTAGGTGCTGCTGCTGCTAGTGCCGAGTGAAGAGGAGGGAAATTCGTCCAAGCTTCGCCGGAAATCGAGGCAAGTGGTATTCTTGCCCTTGCCATTTTTATGCTCTTGCTGAATTGAAAAATCCCGGTTAGCCCTAAGGTAGAGGCCAAGCTGTTCTTTTATCTTGCTTAATTTTAGGGCTTAGTTTCTCCTAATGAGCCCCCCTTCTTTGTGTTGTTGGTGCCCAACCCGCCGGCGTAATGCCGCTAATATAAACTCCAGATTTCAGTCTGGTTGCTTGTAACGCCCCCGATTTTCCTGCGTTTATTTGTATTCTCGTTGGCGTTACGATGACGCGTTTCCGTGGCTTGTGCCATGTGTGGAGTATGGTTTAGCTCCTTTGAACTGAGTGCCCTGTTTGGTAGCCTGTTGGCAAGATCTCCCTAGCAAGCCGAGTCGTTTTGGGTGACCCGGTGTGGCCTCTCGGGGGGATGCTTGTGTTTGGCTTTGTTTGGGTATAACTCGAGTTCTATTCGTCGAAAGTTAATTTCGACTTCGCCGTTGTGTTCGTAGCGTGGGTATTTAGCTACAGTGCGAATTTTGTCGAATTCCGAGGTGATTCGGTTTTCGTGTCGTTTGGTGTGTTATTAGTATTTGTGATCAATTAATTAAATTGATTTGGCTTATTCTGTAGCCCTTCGGTTTTGACCGATTGTTAAATTCTGCGGGAGAATTTAATTGGGCAGTTATTGCCTTGCCTTGGTGGCAGCCATATTTTTGGCTTATGCTTATTTTTGTATTTACTTAATGAAATTAAGTAATTAGGTGTTTTAGGGTTCGGTTATGGATGAACCGGCATTTAGCTTTTCGTATAAAAGCTTTTCTTAAGAAGTGACGGCCCACTTCTTCTTCTTCTTTTCCTGAGAGAGAAGTCGTCGCTACCTTTTTCGCGGAGAGCAGAGGAGAAAACCGCCCGTCCTGTACCTCCTTCGGTCGGCGATTCTGGGCTTGTTCGTGGACGGAATTCGATTCCGAAAATGGCGTTGTCTTGCTCTCGTCGAGATCTTCGTTTCGACGATAAGATATTCGATTTTCGTGGAATTTTGATGAGATTTGGGTTTCGGTTTTGGAGTTTCCAGCCATTAATGGCCGTGAGGTTTATTCTAGGTGTTGCGGCTGTTTGTTCCGTGTGAAGAGGAGGAGAGCCATCCAGGCTTCGCTGAAAGTTGAGGCAAGTGGTATTCTTGCCCTTGCCAAGTTTCTTTTGATTATTTTTGCTGAAATAGAAATCCCTGTTAGCCCAGGTTAGAGACCTTGTTGTTCTCATATTTATTGCTATCTATAGGAATTAGTTCTTCCTATAAACCCCCCCTACTTGTGCTGATGGAACCCAACTTTGCCGGCGTAATGCCGTTTATCTTTGTTCAGATTTGCTCTGGTTTGGGTGTAGCCGAGAGGGAGTGTTAGGAGGGGAGGGGGTGTTTTTCCCAAATTTGTTAAGGGTATTACTCGAGTACTGGAGTATGTTACTCGAAAGGTAGAAGTGGGCTACTCGGGTATTAGTTTTGGAGTTACTCGAGTAGTAGGTAACTACTCGAGTAGGGGTTCTGAGTTACTCGAGTAGTGTATTCGAGATACTCGGGTAGTAGCTTTGAGATACTCGAGTAGAAGGCATTAACTCGAGTATTAGCCTTGGAGTCACTCGAGTAGAAGGTAACTACTCGAGTAGGGGTTTTGAGTTACTCGAGTAGTAGGTAACTACTCGAGTAGGGGTTTTGAGTTACTCGAGTAGTAGGTAACTACTCGAGTAGGGGTTTTTGAGTTACTCGAGTAGTAGGCATCTACTCGAGTGCAGGTTTGTAGTTACTCGAGTAGCTGTTTGTAGATACTCGAGTAGCTGGTTGGAGTTACTCGAGTAGCTGTTTGTAGATACTTGAGTAGCTGGTTGGAGTACTCGAGTAGCTGTTTGTAGATACTCGAGTAGCTGGTTGGAGTACTCGAGTAGCTGTTTGTAGATACTCGAGTAGCTGGTTGGAGTACTCGAGTAGCTGTTTGTAGATACTCGAGTAGCTGGTTGGAGTACTCGAGTAGTTGGTAACTACTCAAGTGCTGGTTATGTTTGTATACTCGAGTAGTAGGCGACTACTCGAGTAGGGAATTGAGGTACTCGAGTAATTGGTAACTACTCGAGTGCTGGAATTTGAATACACGAGTAGTTGGTAACTACTCGAGTACTGGAAATTCCCTGCCCTTTTCTTCTGTCTCAGAATCGTTCGACTATCGTCGATCTCAGTTTCTGCTTTAGGCCATTCGACTATCGTCGACCTCCGGTCGACAATCGTCGAGATCCGTTTTACCTTAGTGGGATTGTGGTTAGAGTTTGGTTTTGGCTTAAAGTGAGGCTAGCTCACTCAGCGCCAAGGTTTAGGTAGGAACTGAGTGGGTCTCACTCAGCGCCTTGTCGTGTTGATTCTTTTCAACACTCTTCTATTACCTTGTTTTTCATTCCCGTGTGGTTTTCTTGTATTTCCTTGTCGGCCGTTTTCTTTATCTTCTTAAAGGCCGAATCGTGGGTCGTGGTTAGTAGTGGTGGTTTGTAGCTCTTCAAGAGGGTGGAGTTGTGTGATATAGCCAAGGCCACTCTTATTTTTCTTGCTCCAGGTACGGGCTGGGCATGTGTGGGTGGAAGGTCCCTTGTGCTTTCACGTATAGACCCTTGAGCTTGCTGACTTGGACATGGTGGATTGGGGGACTGCGTTTGCCTTCGATACGGTTCCTCGTTGTTTGTTTTTGCTACTACCACCTCCCACAGTTTAGGGTGTTAGAAGTTTCTTCCTTGGTAGTTTGCAACACTTTTGGCTCTCGGTAGCCTAGTAGGCCCGGCAGGATGTTGCTCCTGAGTGGGGTTGTTGTTGTTTCCTTTGCTCGTTGTGCTTTTCTTGTTGTCCTGTTTTGGACAGTTGTGGCACTTTCTACTGCATGTTTTTCAATTACTTCTTCCTTTTGGTTGACTCTTGCATGCAGTTGTTTTTACCTTGTTGCTTGCTGAGGTATTCTGTTTTCTTTTAGAATACCCCAGGTTCTGAGCCGTAGCCAGTTGGGTGGCTAGTTTGCAGTGGTGGTGTTGGTGGTCTCTTGGACCTTGGAGTTCTGTTTGCCTTGTTGGTGAGGTAGTTTTTCAGTACTTTCTTACAGACATGCATATGTGCCAGTGGGTTCGTGTCAGGTTGTTGGCGCCTACTGGTAGTTTTTCTTTCCTTTGTACTAGATATAGTTACTTATGCTGCTACCATTTTCTGGAGATAGTCTACTTGCTCTGAGAAGGTTTTATGCTAGGTTGCTAGTTATTTTCAACCCTAATTAGTATTATAAATAAAGCTCATGATCAGCATGTTTTACAAGTCTTAATCACTATTTTCCAAATCACGTATGGAAACCGTTTTCTTATATATTATATAAATTAAATGTAGTGTCTTGCATAGCATGAGTGGTTCTCTTGGGACCCTTATGCGCTCTTTAGGGTGTAAAACCTAATTAAAGTATTTTTCCTTCCGGAGCGTATAAATATAGTTTTTCTTTTGTGGACTAGGTGATCCACTGAGCCGAGGGATACGGTCTCTAAAATATAACTGATTTTTCTATTCGTAAAACACAGGATTTTCTTGCATAAAGTTTGTAGTTGGTTTTTCCTGAGCGTCAGTGGTTATCCCCTGCTTGACGTGGCATCATGACGCGTGTTTTCTCATACTCTGACAATTCTTATATTTGGAGAAAATGCGGGTTGTGACAGTTGGTATCAGAGGGAGGTTGCTTGACAAGTTAGTTGAGCAACCTTCCTTTGTTTGCATTTGGTAGTTCTGCATCATGTCATTCACACATCGATATGTCATCAGCACGTCTTGGCAAAAGCATGAACACTACACTCATGGCATAACATGAAGTATACGAGGCATATTATGTAGTATGGGATGCATAATATGTGTTCGTATATGGATCCACCATAGGGGCTACATGTGAGGGTTATGTAGTATGGGATGCATAACCTCACCACATGACTGCGACTAGCACGTTTCTTTTTTGTTGCATGGGAATGTTATGTAGTATGGGATGCATAACATTCTCATGTGTACGCCGCTCATAACATGCATTAGGGACTTTTTAGACTGCATAGCACAAACATGCATAGCATATCATTACATAAGCACAACGTGCCAAGCTAAAGATTTGCAGGATGACATAGGTACACACATAAGTTTTCAAATTAACTTAAAGTCATGCATTCCCGATCTAGGCACAGGAGTTAGTAAGGTGGTGGTTAACCATCCTAGGTTAGGGCATGTCATCAAATTTTTGTTAAAAAGATAAACTCTCAGAGCAAGTTTAGCAGCTTTAAGTCTATATCTATATATGTATGGCCTGTGCTTGTGTTTGAGTTCTAGTCGTTGATTGGGGATCTGATTTGGGGAGGTATGATTATAGGATGGCTAGGCGACCTTCGACTCGATCGACTCCCCTGTCTGAAGGTGAGTCGTCTGGGGCTTAGCGTGATGCGGTAATCGAGAGTCTGCGTCAGAGTAGCGAAGCTATGGGCAGACAGTTGGGGGAGGTGCAAGCCCAGATTCAGTCTTTGGTGGCAGTTGTGGCAGGACATGCTCATGGTGCGCAAGTTCCTGCTGGAGGGTTAGCTGTCCCTCCTCCCCCTGCACTCGTGAGACCTCTAGTAGTGGTGCCAGCGGAGATGGCCTTCATCTCGCAATTTCAGAGACTGAGCCCTCCCACTTATGACGAGAAGACAGATTTCATGGTTATAGATGATTGGCTGATCTCCATGGAGGAGATGTTTTCGTATTCAGGGATTGCAGGTGACCAGAGGGTAATGCTAGCCACCTATCAGCTTAGAGGATTGGCTAAGAGTTGGTGGCTGAGAGAGAAGGAGAGCTTAGTAGCTGGATGCTCTTGGGAAATGTTTAAGGAGATGTTGTTAAGGAAGTTCTTGCCTTCGGTCGAGCGTGACCGCCTCATGAATGACCTTCTCTATCTGAAGCAAAGGTGATGGAGCCGACTACCCTCGGCGTGTTGATTTGGAGCGTCCTCCCCTGGACGACTTTGGTGATCCAGTGCTTGTTGATGATGACCCGCTTCCGGATAATTACGGCGACCAGGTAGATATTGTTGCGGGCACTCTCTTGATTGATGGCGTTGCTCGCCGTCACTTGTTGTTCGATGACCATGATGATCGTTGCTGCAAGCTTGAAGGTTGGAACTTGGCCGCAAAACCCACCGCCATCGCCGCGTTAAAATCTTCGCCGCTTCTACGATCAAATTTATAATTATGTTGTTTAATTTAGTCATTTAATTTCAGCATGGTTATTTTGTTCATGTGGCCTATGTTTAGCCACTTTGGTGTGCACTTAGCCTATTTTCTTGTAAAGCCTATAAAAGGCTAACCCTTGCTTTATTTTGGGTAGAATGAATGATAAAGAAAACCCTAATTTCAGATTTTGAAATCTCTCTCGTCCTCCCTCTTGTGGCCGCCCACTTCCCCTCTCCTTCCTCCTTAGGCCGCCGGCCTCCTTCTCCCTCTCTTCCCCCTCCAACCTCTCGGCCAAGCTAGGCCGACCACCTCCCTCCCTCTCCCTCTTGTGGCCGCCTCCTCCCTCACTCCCCTCCAACATTTCGGCCAAGGTTAGGCCGCCCACCTCCCTCCTCCCCCTTCAAGCCACCGGCCTCCCATCTCCCTCTCTCACTCATATTTCTTACTCCTTCGTGAACGGCGCACCTTCCGTATTTGGGCGGCACCATCTCCGGCGTGATCCGAAGAAGGCGATTGGTTTTCCTCCAACCGGTGTGGCTTCGGTGGAACCGGAACCGGAACGATCCCTACAACCTCGTCGACATCCGAGCGGGGGTAACGAATATTTCTTCACAAACCTAGTGTTTTCCCTCTTGATATATATTGTGGCTACGGCATGTTGTGTGATCTGTGACGCATGATTTTCGTGACTTATATTTCTTTGATTTGCTTGCGTTTTTCCGATCTTCATTTACGTTCGTGAGGCTTGGCGGCCCTCGTTTATTTTGTTGGGAGAGAACCACCCGTTTCCGAATCGTTTATTTTCGGTGGGTTCTCTTTTGGTACAACTACGCTCGATCGAACCGTGTGGGTTCCTTTCGCTTGAGAGGACCTTGGCCTATAGCCTTGGTATCATCTTGAAGGGCTTTGCGACCCCTACGTAATAACCTAATCATTAATATCCGGGTCCGCATGTAGCTGCGTTTCACATGTGCTTGGGATCGTTAAGTCATCGGAGAGAGTCTCGCTTAGTCACGTCATCTCCCGTAACGCCCAAAAGGACTAGTCTACATCAAATTTGGTATCAGAGGGAGGTTTCGATCCTCCGACCTGTGGGTCATCGGAGAGAGTCTCGCTTAGTCACGTCATCTCCCGTAACGCCCAAAAGGACTAGCCTACATCAAATTTGCTATCAAAGGGAGGTTATTGTCGATTTCCTAATCGGCACCATCCTTCTATATTTCGGTAGGCTATATGAGTTTCGCTAGAGAAAATTTCAGCAACATAAAAAAAAATCCTGCATATGTAAAATTTCTGATTTTGGTCTGCCAATAGCGTGCTAGAATCCAGAATTTTTACCTTTTTAAAAAAGAAAAAAAAGTGCATTTTCTACTTCATAACCATAGTAAGAAATTAAAATAAAATATTATTTCAGTCCTATAGGAAGGCTAGAAAAAAATATTTAATTATAAAATTTTACTTCTGATAAGAGCTTTTGTAGGCAAAAACCGGTTTTCTAAACTTTATTTGCATGCGTTAGGTCGCGTCTTGCGTGCGCATCCATCTCCTCTGACGATGGCACATGACGTTGACGCTTCCCGTCGGTTGGCGAAGCATCAAACGGATGACCTTAGAGATTGGTTAGCGCAAGTAGATAATCACCGATTTGCTCCCTCTTCACCGACGGCTCCAAGGAGGCCCTATGACCAGTTTAGCCCCCATCCCAATCGAATGACTAATGTCGTGTCTAGATCTTCCAGGAGCGTTGCCCCCACCTACGATGGATTGGGAGGTCCCCTGATCCTCCTACGTTGGGTAGACGACATTGAGCTTTATTTCGTGCGTGAACATGTGCATGATCACTCCAAGGTCGGGGTCGCGAGCATACAATTATATGGTCGAGCCCAGAGCTTTTGGCTCAATGAAGAGCGACATTTTAGAGGCTGTGTCAGTTGACTTAACATGAAGAGCCTTCTCATCGACCAATACGCTCCTGCGTGGATGTTGACTGAGGTGGCTTCTACTCACCGGGGCCCTAGATCCCCACCTGACTATAGGAGAGGCATGTCCCCTCAGGTTAGGCCCTTACTCCATGAGGTTAGAGCTACCCGTAGCGCACCTATACCCACCTACCGGGGAAAGGAGTACTATAAGTCCCATATCCCGAGCTCGGTAGAAAAGGTTACTAGGATTGCCATGAGCCCACGGGGTGAGAGTAGTCCTATCTGTACGGTTAGTCAGGCGAATGTGACTTGTGAGTCTAGTGGTGTGTCTGAACTTAGCTCTATCATGTGTTCCACTCCGACTATACCCGTAGTCTCTCCTGAGTCCCTCCCAGGCCTATCTGTCCTAGCTGTTGATCCACCTAAGCCCGCCACTGAGGGCGAGGTCGATTTCACTGTCGGTTGTAGTGACGCTGAGGAACTGGGATATCCTAGTGATTTGGATGAGGATTTCTCCTTTGAGGAAGTTCCCCCTGGGATTATACCCCTTCCCCTCGACCATATCGCTGATCCGTCCCCTTTGACTGTCATTGAGCCTTCTGTTAACATTGATTTGGGTGATATTTCGACGGTGTTGGAAGAGTCTCCTTTGGACGAAGGCGTGATATGGGAAGATCTTAGTTATGAGCGCTCAGAAGATAGATTTTTGATTTTATTGCCTTTACTCGAGACTCAAGCTATCTTGGAGTCTCCTCGGGATTGGATTTGTCCTACCCTCCTTCCTGATTTTGATGATGTGCCTACGTCGTGGGAAGATTTAGCTGTCGAGAGTAAGGTGTTATTGGAAGACTTGGGAAGTAGCGTCTTGGATGAGTCACCTAGTAAAGGGAATTTATTTTTGGAAGATATTAGTGCTAAGGACCCGAGCGATGCTTCCTTGGTGTTATCTCCATCTCCTGATGGACAAAGTGATTTGGACAGTTTGTCGGGTTCGGCTAGTCCTATTTCTGAGCACGTTTCTGGCACTCATTTGAGTATAGCCTCTAGTATGTTGGTAGATTATCCTAGCAAGGGAGATAGACTTTTAGATGATGTTATTGTTGCTGAGCCGGGCATGTTACTGGTGATGCAGTCCCCGTTGCTTGTGATTAAAAATGACTTTGATTTTCACCCGGGCTCGATTTTACCGCCTTTCCCTCCGGACCCCTTGACCCGATTTGTGGACCTTTTTGGATACGAGTCTATTTTGCCGGGTCCATGTCGTTCATTTATTTCGACCATTTTGGCCCCTCCTTTGGGTGTATCTCGAGGTATTAGTGTTAGTAAATTGGTCGAGTCACCTGGTAGCGAGTGTTTGGCTGAGATTGAGTTAGGTGATGATACTTTTCTTGAGTTTGATAGTACGCGCCCGAAGGATTTCTCTTTGATGATTTCTCCATGGTATGATGATCCTTTTGAATTAAATCCTTCGGTTACCTTGACGCAGGTAGTTGACTTGTTAGGACACGTGCTGGGTCCTTCTAGTCTGGGATATTTTGATGCGTCCAACTCTATGGTTGGGGATGTGCGAATTTCTCTAGTCTTTCTTTATGTTTGTAGAGTGCCCGTGCCACCGGATTTACTCACGTTAGTCTACACTTTGGTTTCCCGTCTTGTTGCACACGGGTTCACTCCTCACGGTTATAGTTTACGCATGCGCACTTTTAAAATCTTTATCGTTCTAAATGTGTTTTTCACTTTATGCGCTAGTTTGTTTCGGAGAGCCCCCCGCCACATTGCACACGGGTTCACCCCTCACGTTCACTATTTTCTTAAGCGCATTATCAAATTATTTTCCAACTTAAATGCGTTTTACTTACTCGACGCTAGTGCGTATAGGAGAGCCTCCCACAGTTACGTGAATGATTTGGATTTGGCTGATCTCACCACTGAAGGGCCCTCGGGCGCCTGAGAAATTTTAACGAATCAAGTCAATCCTTTGCGAATATTTTTGGAGGTTGGTGACCTTGCATCTCTTGTGGTATTTTTCACTGATTGGGGCATAGCTCCTGTTTTCATTGTGTCACATTTTACAATTCATGCTTATATGCCACTTGATATGTCTACCTTCCCGTTTTTATTTTCCACTGTCTATTCTATTGGGTTGGGTGGTGAGAGTTTCCCAGGATCGTTCTCTTTCTTGGTCTCCATCGGAGGTATGTTGGTTGATGTTGTGGAAGCTTTGTTTCCTTCTTTGGCTAATGCATTTATGAGGTCCCCCCAAGACCACCTTTTGCCCTACAGGTTCTTCTTCCCCGTCGACGCTCTTCCTGGTGTGGACACACAGGTCTACTCATCGGTGATGAGTATTTTTGAGAGGGGGAGGCTTGATGGAGCCGACTACCCCCGGCGTGTTGATTTGGAGCGTCCTCCCCTGGACGACTTTGGTGATCCAGTGCTTGTTGATGAAGACCCGCTTCCGGATGATTACGGCGACCAGGTAGATATTGTTGCGGGCACTCTCTTGATTGATGGCATTGCTCGCCGTCACTTGTTGTTCGATGACCATGATGATCGTTGCTGCAAGCTTGAAGGTTGGAACTTGGCCGCAACACCCACCGCCATCGCCGCGTTAAAATCTTCGCCGCTTCTACGATCAAATTTATAATTATGTTGTTTAATTTAGTCATTTAATTTCAGCATGGTTATTTTGTTCATGTGGCCTATGTTTAGCCACTTTGGTGTGCACTTAGCCTATTTTCTTGTAAAGCCTATAAAAGGCTAACCCTTGCTTTATTTTGGGTAGAATGAATGATAAAGAAAACCCTAATTTCAGATTTTGAAATCTCTCTCTTCCTCCCTCTTGTGGTCGCCCACTTCCCCTCTCCTTCCTCCTTAGGCCGCCGGCCTCCTTCTCCCTCTCTTCCCCCTCCAACCTCTCGGCCAAGCTAGGCCGACCACCTCCCTCCCTCTCCCTCTTGTGGCCGCCCTCCTCCCTCACTCCCCTCCAACATTTCGGCCAAGGTTAGGCCGCCCACCTCCCTCCTCCCCCTTCAAGCCACCGGCCTCCCATCTCCCTCTCTCACTCATATTTCTTACTCCTTCGTGAACGGCGCACCTTCCGTATTTGGGCGGCACCATCTCCGGCGTGATCCGAAGAAGGCGATTGGTTTTCCTCCAACCGGTGTGGCTTCGGTGGAACCGGAACCGGAACGATCCCTACAACCTCGTCGACATCCGAGCGGGGGTAACGAATATTTCTTCACAAACCTAGTGTTTTCCCTCTTGATATATATTGTGGCTACGGCATGTTGTGTGATCCGTGACGCATGATTTTCGTGACTTATATTTCTTTGACTTGCTTGCATTTTTCCGATCTTCATTTACGTTCGTGAGGCTTGGCGTCCCTCGTTTATTTTGTTGGGAGAGAACCACCCGTTTCCGAATCGTTTATTTTCGGTGGGTTCTCTTTTGGTACAACTACGCTCGATCGAACCGTGTGGGTTCCTTTCGCTTGAGAAGACCTTGGCCTATAGCCTTGGTATCATCTTGAAGGGCTTTGCGACCCCTACGTAATAACCTAATCATTAATATCCGGGTCCGCATGTAGCTGCGTTTCACATGTGCTTGGGATCGTTAAGTCATCGGAGAGAGTCTCGCTTAGTCACGTCATCTCCCGTAACGCCCAAAAGGACTAGCCTACATCAAAAGGCAACTCACGGTGGGTGAGTATGAAATAGAATTTAGCAAGTTGAGCCGTTTTGCCCCTGCCTTGGTCAGCGTTGAGGCTGATCAAGTTAAGAGATTTCTTGGTGGTTTGAGGAGCGAAGTGCAGCAGTTGACCAGTGCTTATGGGTTAGTGACTTATGCTGGAGTTGTAGAGGCTGCTCTTAAGGTTGAGGCTATTGAAACGGCAAAGAGCAGAGGCCAGCAGATGAGAAAGGACAAGAGAAATTCTGTGGAGGGGAAGAAGCCCCTGGTACCCGATGTTGTTCCGGGAAAGAGGAGCCGAGTAGTGTGCAATTTCTGTGGCCGGTCAGGCCATCCTGTCGAGAAATGTTTTAAGAGGTCAGCAGCTCAGAAGAAGGAGCAGGTTCATGCGATCCAGGGTGCTCCTAGGAGAGATGTCTCCTGTTTAGTTTGCAAGCGGTCTGGGGATGATGCGGCCCAGTGTTGGACCAAGGATAGAATCTGCTTTCAGTTTGGGTAGAAGGGTCATATCAAGTCGAGGTGTCCTCAGGTTCAGACAGCTCTTCCTGCAGTTCCGTTGCAGGCTTTAGCTCCACCTCCGCGTGTGGACAAGGGAAAAGGGAAGCTGAACGTGATCTCTTCTGAGGAGGCTCAGACTTCGACCCAGGTTATTTCAGGTTACTTGATTGCTGTTTTTCTAGCCTGGTAGTTTCATTTGCTAGAGTGTTGCGGTATTGCTATGGTAGTTCCTTAGTTTGTGTGTTCCTATAGGGAAGTTTAAGGTGAAGAACCGTTGGGCGCGTGTTCTGTTTGACTCCGGCGCTACCCACTCGTTCGTGGCTAGAGCCTTTGTAGAGCGTCATCGATTGACTCTAGATCGTGTTCGGGATTCCTTCTGTGTCAAGTTTCCTTCTGGTGACTCTGTGTTGTCAGATTTGGGCATTTTGGATTGCCCGGTTTTGTTGGGGGACTTTCTTGCGAAGGTGGACCTAAAAATGATTGATCTGGAGGACTTCGATGTCATTTTGGGCATGGACTGGCTCTCTCGGTATGATGCGGTCATTCAGTGCAAAGGAAAGCGCTTGGAGTTTGTCAGGGATGACGATCAGCCCGGCAGCGTGCATGCTGCTCTGTGTCAGGATGTTCCTGTCATCTCTGCGGTATGTGCTCAAAGATTGTTTCATTCTAATTGTTGTGTTTGTTTAGTCTCGGCGATTGGAGCCGCTGTTAGCGTGCCACGCTTGGAAGAGATTCCTATTATTCGTGGTTTCGCTGATGTTTTTCCCGATGATCTTCCTGGTCTTCCTCCTGATCGGGATGTTGAGTTTGTGATCGATTTAGAGCCGGGTACACGTCCTATTGCTAAGGCGCCATACCGGATGGCCCCTCGTGAGTTAGTGGAGTTGCGTGTTCAGTTGGATGAGCTGTTAGCTAAAGGGTTTATTAGGCAGAGTTCGTCGCCTTGGGGTGCTCCTGTTTTGTTTGTAAAGAAGAAAGATGGGTCGATGCGGCTCTGCATCGACTATAGAGAGTTGAACAAGGTCAGAATCAAGAACAGCTACCCTCTGCCGAGGATCGATGATTTGTTTGACCAGTTGCGTGGTAGCACGGTGTTCTCCAAAATCGATCTTCGTTCTGGTTATCATCAGCTTAGGATCCGTGAGGCGGATATTCCACGGACTGCGTTTAGGTCGAGACATGGACACTTTGAGTTTCTGGTGATGTCGTTTGGTCTGACCAACGCACCTTCAGCCTTCATGGATATGATGAACCGGGTGTTCAAGGATTTTCTCGATAAGTTCGTTGTGGTCTTCATTGATGACGTGTTAGTTTATTCATGCAGTGCTGAGGAGCATGAGCAGCATTTGCGTTTGGTCCTATCGGAGTTGAGGAGCCACAAGTTATTCGCCAAATTGAGCAAGTGCGAGTTTTGGTTGCCTCAAGTTTCTTTTCTAGGCCACGTGGTGAACAAGGAGGGGATCTCGGTCGATCCAGAAAAGATTGCAGCAGTGATGGATTGGAGTAGACCGAGTTCGCCTAAGGAAATCAGGAGTTTCTTAGGCTTGGCTGGCTATTACAGGAGATTTGTAGAGGGTTTCTCTTCCCTAGCCGCACCTTTGACCAAGCTGACTCAGAAGAATGTGGCTTTTGTTTGGAGTGAGAAGTGTGAAGAAGCTTTTCTAGAGTTGAAGGAGAGATTATGCACTGCTCCCGTCCTGACCCTGCATACCGAGGGAGTAGATTATGATGTTTATGTTGATGCTTCGCTTGTAGGTCTGGGATGCGTATTAATGCAAGATGGAAAGGTAATTGCCTATGGGTCAAGGCAACTGAAGACTCATGAGAAGAATTATCCCACGCATGACCTCGAGTTTGCAGCAGTTATTTATGCTTTGAAGTTGTGGAGACACCTACTTTATGGGGATCAATGCAAGATCTTCACTGACCATAAGAGCCTAAAGTACGTGTTCACGCAGAAGGAGTTGAATCTGCGTCAGCGGCGGTGGCTGGAGTATGTGGCTGATTATGATGTAGAAATCCAGTATCATCCGGGAAAGGCCAACGTGTTGGTCGACGCCCTGAGCTGAAAGACGGGAAAGATCTTTAACCTCTCCGCCGATCGTTTAGTGGAGGAGTTCCTCCTTATGGATATATCAGTGGGATGTTGTAGTTTGCAGAGAAGTTTGTCAGTGGCAGAGCCGTCCTGGATTTCTTTGACTAGGCTGCACCAGAAGGACGATCCTGATCTTATGCACCTTTTCACCAGGACTGAGAAGGGAGAGTTGCCCGATTTTGCTATCGATGATGCGGGTACTTTGAAGTACCGTGGCAGGTTTTGCGTTCCCGCGGTTGGGGATATTAGGAGGATGATTTGCAGTGAGGCTCATGGTTCCAGCGTTTCCTACCATCCATGATCTACGAAGATGTACCGTGACTTAAGACAAATTGCTTTGTGGTATGGCAAGAAAGGAGATATAGCCCGATTTGTTGCCGAATGTCACACTTGCAAACGTGTGAAGGCCGATCATGGAAGGCCTGGTGGTAAGTTGACTCCGCTAGAGATCCCGACTTGGAATTGTGAAAGTATATCTATGGATTTCATTACGGGTTTACCAAAATCCCCGAGAGGGTTTGATTCGGTTTGGGTTGTAGTAGATAGATTGACGAAGTGCGCTCACTTTGTGCCTTATAAGATTGATTACCCGATGAAGAAGATAGCGGAGTTGTACATGAATGAAGTCATAAGACTCCACGGTGTGCCGGTTAGCATCATTTCCGATCGAGACTCCCGGTTTACTTCTCGTTTTTGGCAGAGTCTGCAGGAGGGTTTAGGTACGGATCTGAGATATTCTACTGCCTACCACCCACAGACCAATGGGCAGACGGAGAGGGTGAACCAAATTGTTGAGGATATGATCCGGTGCTATATTTTAGACCACGTTGGAGCGTGGGATGAGCGGCTGCGACTCATGGAATTTGCCTACAACAACAGTTATCAGGAAAGTTTGCAGATGGCTCCGTTCAAAGCCTTGTATGGGAGGCGCTGTAGGACTCCGTTGTTTTGGGCTGAGGATGGTGAGAGGCCTTTGTTGGGTCCCGATGCGCTTGAGGAAATGGAAGTCGCAGTGAAGCTTATTCGGGAGAAGCTTCGTATAGCCCAGGAAAGATATGAAAAGAACGCCAACCGGTGTAGATCTGCTTTGGAGTTTTCCGTCGGGGACCTTGTATTCCTCAAAGTTTCCCCGATGGTAGGTGTTAAGAGATTTGGTAAGAATCGGAAGTTAGACATAAGGTATGTGGGCCCGTTTGAGATTTTGGAACAGATTGGTGTGTCAGCTTATAGATTGGATTTGCCAGCGAACTTCCCAGGTGTGCATAATGTTTTTCATGTTAGCCAATTGCGGAAGTGTGTTCGCAGCAGTGGGCAGCTCTTAGATGTTGTGCTCCAGTTGGAGCCCAACCTCTCTTTTGTTGAGGTGCCGGTTCGTATTTTGGATACTCAGGAGCGTGTGCTGCGAAAAATGTCCATACCGATGGTTAAGGTTCTATGGAAGAATCAGGATATGGAAAGCACGACTTGGGAGTTAGAGTCGGCTATGAGGAGGGCTTACCCTCACCTGTTTCGTTGATTTAATCAGTATGTTTTCCTTCTTGTAACTCCTGTTAGTTGTTCCTCCTTCTTTAGTAGGGGTGTTGTGCGTAAGGTTTCGGGACGAAACTTTCTTTTAGGGGGAGTGACTGTAACGCCCCCGATTTTCTTGCGTTTATTTGTATTCTCGTTGGCGATATGATGACGCATTTCCGTGGCTTGTGCCATGTGTGGAGTATGGTTTAGCTCCTTTGAACTGAGTGCCCTGTTTGGTAGCCTGTTGGCAAGATCTCCCTAGCAAGCCGAGTCGTTTTGGGTGACCCGGTGTGGCCTCTCGGGGGGATGTTTGTGTTTGGCTTTGTTTGGGTATAACTCGAGTTCTGTTCGTCGAAAGTTAATTTCGACTTCGTCGTTGTGTTCGTAGCGTGGGTATTTAGCTACGGTGCGAATTTCGTCGAATTCCGAGGTGATTCGGTTTTCGTGTCGTTTGGTGTGTTATTAGTATTTGTGATCAATTAATTAAATTAATTTGGCTTGTTCTGTAGCCCTTCGGTTTTGATCGATTGTTAAATTCTGCGTGAGAATTTAATTGGGCAGTTATTGCCTTGCCTTGGTGGCAGCCATATTTTTGGCTAATGCTTATTTTGGTATTTACTTAATGAAATTAAGTAATTAGGCGTTTTAGGGTTCGGTTATGGATGAACCGGCGTTTAGCTTTTCGTATAAAAGCTTTTCTTAAGAAGTGACGGCCCACTTCTTCTTCTTCTTTTCCTGAGAGAGAAGCCGTCGCTGCCTTTTTCGCGGAGAGCAGAGGAGAAAACCGCCCGTCCTGTACCTCCTTCGGTCGGCGATTTCGGGCCTATTCGTGGACGGAATTCGATTCCGAAAACAGCGTTGTCTTGCTCTCTTCGAGATCTTCGTTTCGACGGTAAGATATTCGATTTTCATGGAGTTTTGATGAGATTTGGGTTTCGGTTTTGGAGTTTTCAGCCATTAATGGCCGTGAGGTTTATTCTAGGTGCTGTGGCTGTTTGTTCCGTGTGAAGAGGAGGAGAGCCATCCAGGCTTCGCTGAAAGTTGAGGCAATTGGTATTCTTGCCCTTGCCAAGTTTCTTTTGATTATTTTTGCTGAAATAGAAATCCCTGTTAGCCCAGGTTAGAGACCTTGTTGTTCTCATATTTATTGATATCTATAGGAATTAGTTCTTCCTATAAACCCCCCTACTTGTGCTGATGGAACCCAACTTTGCCGGCGTAATGCCGTTTATCTTTGTTCAGATTTGCTCTGGTTTGGGTGTAGCCGAGAAGGAGTGTTAGGAGGGGAGGGGGTGTTTTTCCCAAATTTGTTAAGGGTATTACTCGAGTATTGGATTATGTTACTCGTAAGGTAGAAGTGGGCTACTCGGGTATTAGTTTTGGAGTTACTCGAGTAGTAGGTAACTACTCGAGTAGGGGTTCTGAGTTACTCGAGTAGTGTATTCGAGATACTCGGGTAGTAGCTTTGAGATACTCGAGTAGAAGGCATTAACTCGAGTATTAGCCTTGGAGTTACTCGAGTAGAAGGTAACTACTCGAGTAGGGGTTTTGAGTTACTCGAGTAGTAGGTAACTACTCGAGTAGGGGTTTTGAGTTACTCGAGTAGTAGGTAACTACTCGAGTAGGGGTTTTTGAGTTACTCGAGTAGTAGGCATCTACTCGAGTGCATGTTTGTAGTTACTCGAGTAGCTGTTTGTAGATACTCGAGTAGCTGGTTGGAGTTACTCGAGTAGCTGTTTGTAGATACTCGAGTAACTGGTTGGAGTACTCGAGTAGCTGTTTGTAGATACTCGAGTAGCTGGTTGGAGTACTCGAGTAGCTGTTTGTAGATACTCGAGTAGCTGGTTGGAGTACTCGAGTAGCTGTTTATAGATACTCGAGTAGCTGGTTGGAGTACTCGAGTAGTTGGTAACTACTCGAGTGCTGGTTATGTTTGTATACTCGAGTAGTAGGCGACTACTCGAGTAGAGAGTTGAGGTACTCGAGTAGTTGGTAACTACTCGAGTGCTGGAATTTTAATACACGAGTAGTTGGTAACTACTCGAGTACTGGAAATTCCCTGCCCTTTTTTTTCTGTCTCAGAATCGTTCGACTATCGTCGATCTCGGTTTCTACTTTAGGCCGTTCGACTATCGTCGACCTCCGGTCGACAATCGTCGAGCTCCGTTTTACCATAGTGGGATTGTGGTTAGAGTTTGGTTTTGGCTTAAAGTGAGGCTAGCTCACTCAGCGCCAAGGTTTAGGTAGGAACTGAGTGGGTCTCACTCAACGCCTTGTTGTGTTGATTCTTTTCAACACTCTTCTGTTATCTTGTTTTTCGTTCCCGAGTGGTTTTCTTGTATTTCCTTGTCGGCCGTTTTCTTTATCTTCTTAAAGGCCGAATCGTGGGTCGTTGTTAGTAGTGGTGGTTTGTAGCTCTTCAAGAGGGTGGAGTTGTGTGATATAGCCAAGGCCACTCTTGTTTTTCTTGCTACAGGTACGGGCTGGGCATGTGTGGGTGGAAGGTCCCTTGTGCTTTCACGTGTAGACCCTTGAGCTTGCTGACTTGGACATGGTGGATTGGGGGACTGCGTTTGCCTTCGATCTAGTTCCTCATTATTTGTTTTTGCTACTACCACCTCCCACAGTTTAGGGTGTTAGAAGTTTCTTCCTTGGTAGTTTGCAGCACTTTTGGCTCTCGGTAGCCTAGTAGGCCCGGCAGGACGTTGCTCCTGAGTGGGGTTATTGCTGTTTCCTTTGCTCGTTGTGCTTTTCTTGTTGTCCTGTTTTGGACAGTTGTGGCTCTTTCTACTGCATGTTTTTCAATTACTTCTTCCTTTTGGTTGACTCTTGCATGCAGTTGTTTTTACCTTGTTGCTTGCTGAGGTATTCTGTTTTCTTTTGGAATACCCCAGGTTCTGAGCCGTAGCCAGTCGGGTGGTTAGTTTGCAGTGGTGATGTTGGTGGTCTCTTGGACCTTGGAGTTCTGTTTGCCTTGTTGGTGAGGTAGTTTTTCAGTACTTTCTTACAGACATACATATGTGCCAGTGGGTTCGTGTCAGGTTATTGGCGCCCACTGCTAGTTTTTCTTTCCTTTGTACTAGATATAGTTACTTATGCTACTACCATTTTCTGGAGATAGTCTACTTGCTCTGAGAAGGTTTTATGCTAGATTGCTAGTTATTTCCAACCCTAATTAGTATTATAAATAAAGCTCATGATCAGCATGTTTTACAATTCTTAATCACTATTTTCCAAATCACGTATGAAAACTGTTTTCTTATATATTATATAAATTAAATGTAGTGTCTTGCATAGCATGAGTGGTTCTCTTGGGACCCTTATGTGCTCTTTAGGGTGTAAAACCTAATTAAAGTATTTTTCCTTCCGCAGCGTATAAATATAGTTTTTCTTTTGTGGACTAGGTGATCCACTGAGCCGAGGGATACGGTCTCTAAAATATAACTGATTTTTCTATTCGTAAAACACAGGATTTTCTTGCATAAAGTTTGTAGTTGGTTTTGCCTGAGCGTCAGCGGTTATCCCCTGCTTGACGTGGCATCATGACGCGTGTTTTCTCATACTCTGACAATTCTAATATTTGGAGAAAATGTGGGTTGTGACATTGCTGCTTGTTGGTAAAGCCGAGAGAGAGAGTAGGAGGGGGTGCCTGCTGTGTGCTGGGAAATAGCCAGATTTGGACTCTTTGTCTGGCCGGCGTTGAGTGTGGTGCACACACTCAAAGCCTTTACGGGTTTGGCGTTGAGTGTGGTGCATACACTCAACGCCACAGCTGTAGCTAGTTTGAAATTTTGGCTAAGTACTGGGGCGTTGAGTGAGGTGGACTCACTAAACGCCGTAGCCCCTGCTAGCGGCTAAGTACTTTGGCGTTGAGTGAGTCGACCTCACTCAACGCCATTTCCGTTTTGGCGTTGAGTGAGGCAAGCTCACTCAACGCCGTAGTTTTTCTGAGAAGCTAAGTACTTTTGCGTTGAGTGAGGTGTGCTCACTCAACGCCATAGCCTTTTCTGAGGCTAAGTACGTTGGTGTTGAGTGAGTCGACCTCACTCAACGCCATTTCAGTTTTGGAATTGAGTGAGGTGGACTCACTCAACACTGTCGCTTTCTGTGCAGCCAAGTACTTTGGCGTTGAGTGAGGTGTGCTCACTCAACGCCACAGCCTTTTCTGAGGCTAAGTACTTTGGCGTTGAGTGAGTCGAACTCACTCAACGCCATTTCTGATTTGGCATTGAGTGAGGTGACTTCACTCAATGCCGTAAGCAAATTTGCGGCCAAGTCCCGTGGAGTTGAGTGAGTGAACATCCCTCAACGCCATTTCTGCTTTGGAGTTGAGTGAGGTAGACTCACTCAATGCCACAACCCTTCTTCGCGGCCAGATCTTCTGGCATTCAGTGAGACGACCTCACTCAACGCCATTGCTGTTTTAGCGTTGAGTGAGGTGGACTAACTCAACGCCGCAGTTTTCTTTTGCGGCTAAGTGTAAGGGCGTTAAGTGAGTGAGCTTCACTCAATGCTATTGCTGTTTTGGCATTAAGTGAGGCCAGCTAACTCAATGCCACTTTCTCTGATTGTGGTTAAGTACTAGGGCGTTGAGTGAGTGTGCCTCACTAAATGCAATTATTGTTTTGGCGTTTAGTGAGGTTAGCTCACTCAACGCCAGAGTATTCTTGCATGAGGCATTGAGTGAGTGAACCACACTCAACGCCATTCCTATTTTGGCATTGAGTAAGGCTAGCTCACTCAATGCCAGAGTTGTTCTTCTGGAGGGCGTTGAATGAGTGAACTTCACTTAATGCCATGCTTGTTCTGGCGCTAAGTGAGGCTAACTAACTCAACGCCAAGGTCTAGTTAGGCATTGAGTGGGTCCCACTCAACGTCAAGTCGTGTTGAGTCATTTCAACACTTTTTCCCTACCTCGATTTTCGTTCCAGAGTGAATTCCTTGTTTATGTTTTGAGTTTCCTTGTCTGCCATGTTTTTCTTTCCTAAAGGCCGAATCGTGGGTCGTGGTTAGTAGTGGGGGTTTGAAGCTCTTCATGGGGGAGGTGTTGTGTAATTTAGCCGTGGCCACCCTTTTTCTTCTATCTTGCTCCAGGTACGGGCTGGGCAAGGGGGTGGAAGGTCCCTAGTGCTTTCACATGTAGACCCTTGAGCTTGTTGGCTTGGAAATGGTGGTTGGGGGACTTAGTTTGCCTTCAACCAGGATCCATATTGTTTATTTTGCTACTAGCATCTCCCACAGCTTAGGGTGTTAGACATTTCTTCCTTGGTAGATTGCAGCATTTTGGGCTCTTGGTAGCTTAGTAGACTCTGCAGGAGGTAGTTTGTGGGCAGGGTTGATGCTGTTTCCTCGAACCTAGTGCATTTCTTTTTCTCTTGCCTTGGGGTAGTTGTGACTTTTACTGCTGTGTTTTTCCTCTTTCATTTATCATCTGGTAGACACTTTCGTGAAATTTTTCCTTGTTTTTCTTGCTGAGGTATTCTTTTTTTTCTTTTGAATGCCTCAGGTTCTGAGCAGTAGCTAGTTTGGTGGCTAGGTTGTTGTGGTGTTGCTGGTGGTCTCTTGGACTTTGGAGATCCTTCTGGATTTGTTTAGTGAGGTAGTTTTCTGCACTTTTCTTACAAACATACATATTTGTCAGTGGGTTCGTGTCAGGTTGTTGGCGCCCACTGGTAGTTTTTATCTTTGTACTAAATATATTACTTTTGTTGCTACCATTTTCTTGAGATAGGCTACTTGCTATGAGGAGGATTTATGCTAGGTTGCTAGTTATTTTTAAAACTACAATTATTATTATAAGTATAGCTCATGATCAGCATGTTTTATAAAACTAAATCACTATTTTCCAAACAACGTATAAAGATCGTTTTCTTATATATAATATAAATTAAATGTTGAGTCTTGCATAGCATAAGTGCTCCTCTTGGGACACTTATACACTCCTTAGGATGTCAATCCTTAATAAAGTATTTTCTGTAGCATATAAGTATAGTTTTTAACTATGGACTAGGTGATCCACCGAGCCGAGGGATACGACCTCTAAAATATAACTGATTTTCTAATCATCAAACTTATGAAATTCTTTCATAAAGTAAAGTAGTTGGTTTTGCCTGAGCGTCAGCAGTTATCCTCTGCTCGACGTGGAATCATGACGTGTGTTTTCTCATACTCTGATAATTAATAAATTCGAAGAAAATGCGGGTTGTGACAGTTGGTATCAGAGGGAGGTTGCTTGATAAGTCAGTCAGGACAACCTTCCTTTTATTGCATTAGTAGTTCAGCATCATGTCAATCACACACCGATATGTCATCAGCACGTCTTGGCGAAAGCACGAACACTACACTCATAACATAACATGAAGTATACGGGGCATATTATATAGTATGTGATACATAATATGTGTTCGTATATGGATCCACCATAGGGGAAACATGTGAGGGTTATGTAGTATGGGATGCATAACCTCACCACATGGCTGCGGCTATCTCGTTTTCTTTTTCGTTGCATGAGAATGTTATGTAGTATGGGATGCATAACATTTTCATGTGTACGCCGCTCATAACATGCATTAGGGCCTTTTTTTTTAAAATGCATAGCACAAACATGCATAACATAACATTGCATAAGCACAACATGCCAAGCTAAATACTGGCAGGATGACATATGTACACACATAATCTTTCAAGTCAAAAGTATTATAAAGTCATGCATTCCCGATCTAGGCACATGAATTAGTATGGTCGTGGTTAACCATCCTAGGTTAGGGCATAACATCAATTTTTGTAAAAAGATAAACTCCCAGAGCAAGTTTAGCAGCTTTAAGTTTATATCTATATATGTATTGTCTGTACTTGTAGTTGGTTCTAACTGTTGTATTAGGATCTAAATAGTGTTGTTATGATTTTAGGATGGTGAGGCGTCCTGTGACTCGATCGACTCCCCTGTCTGAGGGTGAGTCATCTGGAGCTCAGAATGACGCGGTGATCGAGAGCCTGCAGCAGAGTAGCGATGCCATGAGCAGGAAAATGGTAGAGATACAGGCACAGATTCAGTCCCTGGTGGCGGTTGTGGCCGGTCAGACTCAAGAAGTGCAAGGTCCTACAGGGGGGTTAGCTTTCCCTCCTCCTCCTGCACCCTTAAGACCTCCAGTGTTGATGCCAGTAGAGATGGCCTTCATCTCGCAGTTTCAGAGGCTGAGCCCTCCCACTTATGATCGGAAGGCAGACTTTATGGTCATAGACGATTGGCTTATCTCCATAGAGGAGATGTTCTCATACTCTGGGATTGCAGATGACCAGAGGGTTATGTTAGCCGCATATCAGCTTAAAGGTTTGGCTAAGAGTTGGTGGCTGAGAGAAAAGGAGAGCTTGGTAGCTGGATGCTCTTGGGAAGTGTTCAAGGAGATACGGTCTAGGAAGTTCTTACCCTCGGTCGAGCGTGACAGCCTCATGAATGACTTCCTCCATCTGAAGCAAAGGCAACTCACGGTGGGTGAGTATGAGATAGAGTTCAGCAAGTTTAGCCGTTTTGCCCCTGGATTGGTCAGCATTGAGGCTCATCGAGTTAAGCGATTTCTCGGTAGCTTGAGGAGCGAGGTGCAACAGTTGACCAGTGCTTATGGGTCAGAGACTTATGCAGGAGTAGTGGAGGCTGCTCTGAAGGTGGAAGCTATTGAGACCGCAAAGAGCAGAGGCCAGTAAATGAGGAAGGACAAGAGGAAGTTTGTGGAGGAGAAGAAACCCCAGGTACCCGGTGCGGCTCCGAGAAAGAAGAGCAAACTGGGGTGCAGCTTCTGTGGCCGGTCAGGCCACCCTGTCGAGAGATGTTTCAAGAAGACAGAAGCTCAGAGGAACAAGCAGGTTCATGCGAATCAGGGTGCTCCTAGGAGAGATGTCTCCGGTTCTGTTTGCATGCGACCCTGGCATGATGCGGCCCAGTGCTGGTCCAAAGATAAAGTCTGCTTTCAGTGTGGGCAGAAGGGACACATCTAGACTAGGTGTCCTCAGGTCCAGCCTGCTCTTCATGCAGTTCCACTACATGCATTATCTCCACCTCAGCGTGTGGACAAGGGAAAGGGAAAGCTGAACATGATCTCTTCTGAGGAGGCTCAAGCTTCGACTTAGGTCATCTCAGGTTAGTTGTCTTTCCAGCCTGAAGGTTTTGTTCTTGTTTTACTAGAATGTTTGCAGTATTGTTGTGGTAGTTCCTTAGTTATATATGCTCCTATAGGGAAATTTAAGGTGAAGAACCGCTGGGCACGTGTTCTGTTTGACTCCGGTGCTACCCACAAATTCGTGGCTAAAGCCTTTGTAGAGCGACATCGGTTGACTTTAGATCGAGTTCGGGATAACTTCCGTGTCAAGTTCCCCTATGGTGAATCTGTGCTATCAGATTTGGGCATGTTAGATTGCCCTGTTTTGTTGGGGGACTTACTTGCGAAGGCTGACCTGAATATGATTGATCTGGAAAACTTCGATGTTATTCTGGGCATGGACTGGCTGTCTAGGTATGATGCAGTCATTAAGTGCAAAGGGAAGCGCTTGGAATTTATCAGGGACGAATGTCAGCCCGGAAGCGTGTATGCTGATTTGTGCTAGGATTCTCTTATCATCTCTGCGGTATGTGCTCAGAAACTATTTCTTTCGGATTGTTTTGCTTGTTTGGTCTCGGTGGTTGGGACCGTTGTTAGTGTACCGCACTTGGAGGAGATTCCAGTTGTTCGTGATTTTGCCGATGTTTATTCGGATGATCTTCCTGGTCTTCCTCCGGAGCGGGATGTGGAGTTTGTGATCTATTTGTAGCCGGGTACACGTCCTATTGCTAAGGCGTCGTACCGGATGGCCCATCGTGAGTTAGAGGAGTTGCGAGTTCAGTTGGATGAGCTGTTGGCAAAGGGATTTATCAGGAAGAGTTCATCGCCTTGGGGTGCTCCTATGCTATTTGTGAAGAAGAAAGATGGGTCGATGCGGCTTTGCATCGACTATAGGGAGTTGAATAAAGTCACCATTAAGAACAGGTACCCTCTGTCGAGGATCGAAGATTTATTTGACCAGTTGCGCGGTAGCACGGTGTTCTCCAAGATCGATCTTCGTTCTGGCTATCATCAGCTCAGGATCCGTGAGGCAGATATTCCACGAACTGCGTTTAGATCGAGGCATGGACACTTTGAGTTCTTGGTTATGTCGTTTGGTTTGACCAACGCACCATCAGCCTTCATGGATATGATGAACTAGGTGTTCAAGGATTCTTAGACAAGTTTGTGGTGGTCTTCATCGATGACGTGTTGGTTTATTCTCGCAGCGCTGAGGAGCATGAGCAGCATTATCACTTGGTTCTATCGGAGTTGAGGAATCACATGTTATTCGCCAAGCTGAGCTAGTGCGAATTTTTGTTGCCTACGGTTTCATTTCTAGGCCACGTGGTGAACAAGGAGGGGATCTCGGTCGACCTAGAAAAGATCGCAGCAGTAATGGATTGGAGTAGGCTGAATACGCCTAAGGAGATCAGGAGCTTCCTAGGGTTGGCTGGCTACTACAGGAGGTTCGTGGAGGGTTTCTCTTCCCTAGCTGCACCTTTGACCAAGCTGACTCAGAAGAACGTGGCTTTTGTTTGGAGCGAGAAGTGCGAAGAAGCCTTTTGGGAGTTAAAGAAGAGATTGTGCACTGCTCCCATTCTGACCCTGCCTACTGAGGGTGTGGATTATGATGTATACAAGGATGCTTCGCATGTAGGTCTGGGATGCGTATTAATGCAGGTTGGAAAGGTGATTGCCTATGGGGCAAGGCAACTGAAGACTAATGAGAAGAATTATCCTACGCATGAACTTGAGTGTGCAACGGTAATCTATGCGTTGAAGTTGTGGAGGCATCTACTTTATGGGGCTCAGTGCAAGATCTTCACTGGCCATAAGAGCCTGAAGTACGTGTTCACGCAGAAGGAGTTGAATCTGCGCCAGCGGCGGTGGCTAGAGTATGTGGTAGATTATGATGTAGAGATCCAGTATCATCTAGGAAAGGCCAATGTGGTGGACGACGCCCTGAGCCGAAAGAAGGGAAAGATCTTTAACCTCTCCGTCTATCGTTTAGTGGAGGAGTTCCTCCTTCTGGATATATCAGTGGGATGCTGTTGCTTGTAGAGTAGTTTATCAGTGGCAGAGCCGTCTAGGATTTCTTTGACCACACTGCACCAGAAGGACGATCCGGATCTTCTGCACTTATTCACCAGGACTGAGAAGGTGGCGTTGCCAGACTTTGCTATCGATGATGCGGGTACTTTGAAGTACCGTGGCAGATTTTGCATCCCCGCTGTTGGGGACATTAGAGGTATGATTTGCAGAGAGGCTCATGGATCCAGCGTTGCCTACTATCAAGGATCTACGAAGTTGTATTGTGACTTAAAGAAAATTGCCTTGTTGTATGGCATGAAAGGTGATATAGCCCGATTTGTTGCTGAGTGCAACACTGGCAAGCATGTGAAGGCCGATCATGGAAGGCCTGGTGGCAAGTTGACTTCGTTAGAGATCCCGACTTGGAAGTGGGAAAGTATATCTATGGATTTCATCACGGGCTTACCGAAATCCCCGATGGGATTTTATTCTGTTTGGGTTATAGTGGATAAACTGACGAAGTGTCCTCACTTTGTGCCATATAGGATTGATTACCCGATGAAGAAGATAGCGGAGTTGTACTTTAATGAAGTCATCCGACTGCATGGTGTGTCGGTTAGCATCATTTCTGATAGAGACTCCCGGTTTACTTCTCGTTTTTGGCAGAGTCTGCAGGATGGTTTTGGTACTGATCTGAGGTATTCTACTGCTTACCACTAACAGACCAATGGGCAGACGGAGCGGGTGAACCAGATAGTTAAGGATATGATCCGATGCTATATTTTAGAGCACAATGGAGTTTGGGATGAGCGGCTGCGACTTATAGAATTTGCATACAACAACAGTTATCAGGAGAGCTTGCAGATGGCTCCGTTCGAAGCCTTGTATGGGAGGCACTGCAGATCTCCGGTGTTTTGGGCTGAGGCTGGTGAGAGACCTTTGTTGGGTCCTAATGCGCTTGAGGAAATGGAAGTCACAGTGAAGCTTATTCGAGAGAAGCTTCGTATAACTCAGGAGAGGTAGGAGAAGAACGCAAATCGGCGTAGGTCTGCCTTGGAGTTTTCTGTAGGGGACCTTGTATTTCTTAAGGTTTCCTCGATAGTGGGTGTAAAGAGGTTTGGTAAGAATCGAAAATTGGACCCGAGGTATGTGGGCCCGTTTAAGATTATGGAGCGGATTGGAGTGTAAGCTTACAGGTTGGATTTGCCAGCAAACTTCCCAGGTGTTCATAATGTTTTCCATGTAAGCCATTTGCAGAAGTGTGTGCGCAGCAGTGGGCAAGTATTGGACGTTATGCCCCAGTTGGAGCCCAACCTCTCTTTTATTGAAGTGCCGGTCCGTATTTTGGATACTCAGGAACGGGTGCTGCGAAAGAAGTCCATTCCGATGGTGAAAGTTCTATAGAAGAATCAGGATTTGGAGAGCGCGACTTGGGAGCTAGAGTCGGCCATGAGGAAGGCTGACCCTCACCTGTTTCCCTGATTTGATCGGTATGTTTCCCTTCTTGTAACTCCTGTTTGTTACTTTTTCCTTTTATAGTACAAGTATTGTGCGTAAA
The DNA here is from genome assembly GCA_039513925.1 of Platanthera zijinensis. NCBI lineage: Eukaryota > Viridiplantae > Streptophyta > Magnoliopsida > Asparagales > Orchidaceae > Platanthera > Platanthera zijinensis. Next base: position 109,303,830 of record CM077083.1, read on the forward strand.
GTTTCGGGACGAAACTTTCTTTTAAGGGGAGTGACTGTAACGCCCCCGATTTTTCAGCGACTATTTTATTCTCGTTTGGCGTTACGGTGACGCGTTTTCGTTGCTTGTGCAATTTTTGGTGAGTGGTTTAGCTCCTTAGAACTGAGTGGCCTATTTTTTAGCCTATGGATAAGGTCTCCATAGCAAGCCGAGTCGTTTTGGGTGACCCGGTGTTGCCTCTTGGAGGATGCTTGTGTTTTGCTTTAGGTGGGTATAACTCGAGTCAATTTCGACTTCGCTGATGTGTTCGTAGCGTGGGTATTTAGCTACGGTGCGAATTTCGTCGAATTCCGAGGTAATTCGGTTTTCGTGTCGTTTTGGGTGTGCCATTAGTAAAGACTATTAGAAAATTCTCTTATTTTATTAAGAGAACCTACAGCTAGGCTTCAGTTATGCTGAACCGACGTGTTTAAAGCTTATATAAAAGCTTTACATGGAGTGGCAGGCCCACTCTTTCCTTCTACCCGAGACCTATAACTGCTGCTCCAGTTCGCGGAAAGTAGAGGCAGAAACGGCGGACTGCCCTAGCCTTCGGCCGGCGATTTCGGGAGCTTTCGTGTATGAAATTCGTTTCCGAAAGCGGCGTTGGCTTTCTCTCGCTAAGATCTACGTTTCGACGGTAAGAGATTCAATTTTCGTTGAGTTTTAGGAGACTTAGATTTTCGGGTCTTGTGGATTTCCGCGATTTATGTGCGGGTTGCTTGTAAGGTGCTTTTAGGTGCTACTGCTGCTAGTTCCGAGTGAAGAGGAGGGAAAGTCGTCCAATCTTCGCAAAAAATCGAGGCAAGTGGTATTCTTGCCCTTGCCATTTTTATGCTCTTGCTGAATTGAAAAATCCCGGTTAGCCCTAGGGTAGAGGCTAAGCTGTTCTTTTATCTCGCTGAATTTTAAGGCTTAGTTTCTCCTAATGAGCCCCCCTTCTTTGTGCTTTTGGTGCCCAACCCGCCGGCGTAATGCCGCTAATATAAACTCCAGATTTCAGTCTGGTTGCTGCTTGCGGGTGAAGCCGAGAGAGAGAGTAGGAGGGGGGTGCCTGTTGTGTGTCTGGGAGAGAGCAAGATTTGGACTCTCTGTCTGGCCGGCATTGAGTGTGGTGCACACACTCAAAGCCTTTGCGGGTTTGGCATTGAGTCTGGTGCATACACTCAACGCCACAGGTGTAGCTAGTTTTAAATTTTGGCTAAGTACTGGGGCGTTGAGTGAGGTGGACTCACTCAACACCGTAGCCCCTGCTAGCGGCTAAGTACTTTGGCGTTGAGTGAGTCCACCTCACTCAATGCCATTTCCGTTTTGGCATTGAGTGAGGCAAGCTCACTCAACGCCACGGTTTTTCTTAGAAGCTAATTACTTTGGAGTTGAGTGAGGTGTGCTCACTCAACGCCATAGCCTTTTCTGAGGCTAAGTATGTTGGAGTTGAGTGAGTCGACCTTACTCAATGCCATTTCGGTTTTGGCATTGAGTGAGGTGGACTCACACAACGCTGTTTCTTTTTGTGCAGCCAAGTACTTTGGCGTTGAGTGAGGTGTGCTGACTAGACGCCATAACATTTTCTGAGGCTAAGTACTTTGGCGTTGAGTGAGTCGACCAAACTCAATGCCATTTTCGGTTTGGCGTTGAGTGAGGTGACTTAACTCAATGTCGTAAGCAAATTTGCGGCCAAGTCCCGTGGCGTTGAGTGAGTGAACCTCACTCAATGCCATTTATGCTTTGGCATTGAGTGAGGTAGACTCACTCAACGCCACAGCCCTTCTTCGCGGCCAGAACTTCTGCCGTTGAGTGAGACAACCTCACTCAACGCCAATGTTTTTTTGGCGTTGAGTGAGGTTGACTCACTCAACTCCGCAGTTTTCTTTTGCGGCTAAGTGTAAGGGAGATGAGTGAGTGAGCTTCACTCAACGCCATTGCTGTTTTGGCATTGAGTGAGGCAAGCTCACTCAATGCCACTCTCTCTGATTGTGGTTAAGTACAAGGGCATTGAGTGAGTGTGCCTCACTCAACGCCATGACTGTTTTGGCATTGAGTTAGGTTAGCTCACTCAACGCTAGAGTATTCTTGCGAGAGGCGTTGAGTGAGTGAACCTCACTCAACGCCATGCCTGTTTTGGCGTTGAGTGAGGCTAGCTCACTAAACGCCAGAGTTGTTCTTCTTGAGGGCGGTTAATGAGTGAACTTCACTCAAAGCCATGCTTGTTCTAGCGCTAAGTGAGGCTAACTCACTCAAAGTCAAGGTCAATTTAGGAGTTGAGTGGGTCCCACTCAATGCCAAGCCGTTTTGAGTTATTTCAACACTTTTTCCCTACCTCGATTTTCGTTCCCGAGTGAATTCCTTGTTTATATTTAGAGTTTCCATGTAGGCCATGTTTTTCTTTCCTAAAGGCCGAATCGTGGGTCGTGGTTAGTAGTGGGGGTTAGAAGCTCTTCATGGGGAGGTGTTGTGTAATTTAGCCATGGCCACCCTTTTTCTTCTATCTTTCTCCAGGTACGGGCTGGGCAAGGGGGTGGGAGGTCCCTAGTGCTTTCACATGTAGACCATTGAGCTTGTTGGCTTGGAAATGGTGGTTGGGGGACTGAGTTTGCCTTCAACCCGGATCCATGTTGTTTATTTTGCTACTACCATCTCCCACAGCTTATAGTGTTAGACGTTTCTTCCTTGGAAGATTGCAGTATTTTGGGCTCTTGGTAGCTTAGTAGACTCTACAGGAGGTAATTTCTGGGCAGGGTTGATGCTGTTTCCTCGCACCTAGTGCATTTCTTTTTGTCTTGCCTTGGGGCAGTTGTGACTTTTACTGCTGTGTTTTTCCTCTTTCATTTATCATCTGGTAAACACTTTCGTGCAGTTTTTCCTTGTTTTGCTTGCTGAGGTGTTCTTTTTTTTCTTTTGAATGCCTCAGGTTTTGAGTAGTAGAAAGTTTAGTAGCTAGGTTGCTGTGGTGTTGCTGGTGGTCTCTTGGACTTTGGAGATCCTTCTGGATTTTTTTAGTGAGGTAGTTTTCTGCACTTTTCTTACAGACATACATATTTGCCAGTAGGTTCGTGTCAGGTTGTTGGCGCCCACTAGTATTTTTTACCTTTGTACTAGATATATTACTTTTGCTGCTACCATTTTCTGGAGATAGGCTACTTGCTCTGAGGAGGATTTATGCTAGGTTGCTAGTTATTTTTAAAACTACAATTATTATTATAAGTATAGCTCATGATCAGCATGTTTTAAAAAACTCAATCACTATTTTCCAAACAACGTCTAAAGATCGTTTTCTTATATATAATATAAATTAAATGTAGAGTCTTGCATAGCATAAGTGGTCCTCTTGGGACACTTATGCACTCCTTAGGATGTAAATCCTGAAAAAAGTATTTTTCGCAGCGTATAAGTATAGTTTTTAACTATGGACAAGGTGATCAACCGAGCCGAGGGATACGGCCTCTAAAATATAACTTATTTTCTAATCATCAAACTTATCAAATTTTTTCATAAAGTAAAGTAGTTGGTTTTCCTGAGCGTATGCAGTAATCCCCTGCTCGACGTGGCATCATGATGCGTGTTTTCTCATACTCTGATAATTCCTAAATTCGGAGAAAATGCGGGTTGTGACATTCAGCCTCATCTTGTACTCGCGCAAGGTGGCAAAGGTTTCATCCAGATCCTAGAGGTGAGAGTCACCGTCTCGACTCCTGATCATGAGGTCGTCAATGTACCCTTCCAAGTTTCTTCCCTTTTGCCCTCGAAAGACCCTATCCATCATTTTTTGATAAGTTGCCCCTGCGTTCTTTAGCCCGAAGGGTATCATTTTATAGTAGTAGAACCCATCCTCGGTGATTAAGGAGACATCATTGATGTCGGGAGGGTACATCCTGATCTGGTGATAACCTGAAAATGCATCTAAAAAAATCATTACAGGGAAACCAACGGCTGAGTCAACTAGCGCGTCGATCCGAGGCAAGGGGTAACAATCCTTAGGACATTATTTATTAAGAAGAGAAAAAACAACAGACATACTCCACCGGCCGTCTCCTTTTTTAACCATTACAACATTGGAGACCCAGCCGGGGTATTGGATCACGGATCAAAATCGGCCTTAAGGAGCTTGACCACCTCCTCTCGAATTGGCTCGGCCAACCTGTCCGCTATGGGCCTCTTCTTCTCCTGGACGGGGCGAGCCTTCGGGTATAGGTTGAGGCAATGGCAGGACACGTTGGCATCGATCCTGGGCATCCCTTCAGCGCTCCAAGCGAAGATGTCCACATTCTTGTGAATGCACTGTAGTATCTTCCATTGGGCTTCCGAGGTCAGCCCCCCGCTGACGCGAACCTTCTCCACCTTGCCTCTGAGGGTGAGAACCTCCATCTCCACCACATCTTCCGCCGCCTCCAGGCGAGGCCGCTCCCCCCATTCCTCAGCATCCCCTACTCCGGGGGCGAGGTCCTCTTCCTCAGCTTCTTCCACGGCCATTGCCTCGGCCGGCTCCCGAACTTTCTTCACCTCCTCTTTCTGGGCGCAACTCTCCTCCACCTCCATCTCCTCCAGGCCAACCCCCTGCTCTGCCTGCTCCATCCTCCGCCCCATGTCTTCCGCACACTCCTTCCATGAGATGGGGTTTACGGCGGTGACGTAGCACTCTCTTGCTATCTTAGGGTCTCCGCGGATCCGGACCGGGACCCCCTCGACATTGAACTTTAGACATTATTGGAAGGACGAGGGGATGTAGCGGAAGGCGCTGATTAGGGGCCTCCCGAAGACGGCATTGTAGCTGCTAGGGGCATCCACAATGACGAACTTGCAATTGCGGGACTGCACACCCAGAGAGACTTGGAGTCCTACCCCTCTATTGACTTCCTTCCTCTCCCCCGAGAAGCCAAACATGGGCCCATCTGAGGCCAACACCCTCCTAGCCTCCACCTTCATCGAGTCAAATGCCTTCTTGAAGATGACGTTGACTGAGCTCCCATTGTCGATGAGGATCCGAGAGACGGTGAAATCTTCGATGGCCGTCTGGATGACCAGCGCATCGCAAAAGGGGTCTTCGTGACCTGGCATGTCCTTGACCGTGAAGGTGATTCTTTCTTTAGGGGGCAGGGTCGGTGATGTGGAGCCAACACTCCGTCAATATATGGTGTGGAGGTTCGTCTTTCGGGAATCTTCGATCCCTACACCCCCACGGATCGCCCTGATACCTCCTCGGGTTCCCACATCTTCCCGGTCTTCGCACCTGTCCTCCTCTGCCCGAGGCAGGAATTCCTCAATCCGCAACCCTTGGCGGTCTTGTTGCAGCTGCTGCTGCTCCCTATTTCCCCTCATCTCGAGGAACTCCGGGAACGTGGCCGTGGCGTGCCCTTCCTCCCGATGAAAGTCACAGTAGGGTAACTCCACCCTAACTTCCCTTCTTCTCCTCCGCGCCGGTCTTATCCTCTCCCCCATGGCTACGACCAAAGCCTCTTCTTGATCGAGGAGGGGGGCCTCTGGTCCTGCCTCCCACCTAGAGGGTAGAACTGGCCCTTACCTCCTTGGTGGTTTTCCCCTCCGCGGAACCCTCTCCTCGCCCCCTGCTCCTGCCATTAAGGCCTCCACCCTTGCCGCTGATTCGGCTCCTTGCGCCCCAACCTAGGCTGTTGTTGTGGCTGCTCCCTCTGCTGGGTCTTAGCACTTCTTTCCCCTTGACCTCTGCCTCCTTTAGGCCTCTCCTCTTCCGTAGCCCACCTGGCTAATCTCCGGGCAAACTCTTGGTTCGACGCCTCCCCGTCGACTTATCTCGCCACCCTCTCCATCAACTCCTTGTAGGAGGGGGGGAATCCTCTTCAACTCCATTCAAAAGAAACCCTGCTGTAGCCCCAGGGTGAAGGTCATTATTAGGAGGGTTCCGACATCTCCTGAACCTGGGTGACCTCCTCGTGGAAGCGATCGACGTAGCTCTCCAGGGTCTCATTCACCTCCTGTTTGATGTAGAACAGGGACTTTGACTCCCTCTTCCTCTTCTTTGAGGCTGTGAACCTCAGCATGAACCCCCGACAGAGATCGTCAAAGCAGTAAATGGAGCTGGTCGGCAGCTGGTGAAACCACACCCTGGCCTTCTCCTTAAGAGTGATGGTAAAGAGCCTGCACTTGAAGCTATCCGACATCAGCCAAATCGAGACCACATCCTCAAACCAATGGACGTGTTGGATCAGGTCTCCCTTCTTAGTGTAGTAGGAGATGTCGGGCTCCCTGAACCCATCTAGGACTTGGGCAGAGGAGACCAGCTCGCTGAAGGGACTGTCTCCCCCCACTGGGTGAGCTGGAGGGTCTCGCGCTCCCATTTATCCAAATTTTCCTCCGCCTCCCGAGCCCGGGAAAAGCACTCGCCCGGGGAGCTCGACACCCTGTCCTTCCTCGGTGACCTCCTTCCCTGCTCGTCGGGAGGGAGCGTCCTCGCCGAGTACCGGATCCACGAGAACTGGGATTCCTGGAGTCTATCACTCGACACGCGCGCCGAGTGCGAATCGAACAAGGTAGAGTACCTCCTGCCTGAAGTCCTCAAACATCCCCATCGTCGCGAGAGGGGGAGGGGGTTACGAGTCAGTCCTGTCAAATCCTTGCCCTTCTCCTCCCATCATCAAGCTCGCTGAAGGTTTTCTGTGCTGACCACTGTCCACGCTCACCGCACTAAAATGTTGAAACCGGAAATCGGTCTCTTGTGGAGTTCACCCTTGGGGAAGGGGTGGTCGCGCACCTACTTCTCTCTTACAAAGAAAACAAAAAGAAAAAGGGAGCAAAGGACTAGACCAAGGGCCCGGCGCGGAGGTCCCACCACAACCCCGGAAGATCACGGAGCACTTCCCCTCCTTAGCCAAATGTCGGGAAAGGTACCTCAGAAAGCGCTAGGAGACTGGGGGACAAGTAAGCATGCCTCCTGAGGTACCCCTTGTGTCCTATTTATACATTTCTGAAAATGGTCTGCAAATAACTAACCTCTGTTTTCCTGAAATTTATGAAAACACCTTGGGATGGCCTACCAACAGCCGAACTCCTCTATACTGACCGGCTATGCGCAGTCCGCCTAGGTCTGCCAATAGCGGGACTCCGCAGTTATAGCTGGCTAAGGGCTGGCCCGTTGTGGCAAAATGGCAAGGGATTCCCCCCATTTTGGACTGTGAGAGTAGCCCTTCAATGCCTCTACACGGCAGGATGCGCGGGCCGGGGCTGGCTTGCCTAAGGGACACAGGTTGGAGATGGCCTGTCTGGGAAGGCGCTGGCCGAGGGTGGCCCGCCTAGGAGAGGCGTGCAAGACTTACCCGCCTAATGGTTGCGGGTCGGAGGGCTGAGGCTGACCCGCCTAGGAGAGGCGGGCAGGGCTGACTCGCCTGGGCGACCCTTGGAGGCTGACCCGTATAGGAGAGGCAGGCAGGGCTGATGTCACAACCCGCATTTTCTTCGAGGAAAACGAATTATCAGAGTAGGATAAAACACGCGTCAGATGCCACGTCGAGCAGGGATAACTTCCGACGCTCAGGCAAACCACTATCAACGATACTTTATGATTCATAAGTTATATGAATAGAAAATTAGTAATATTTTAAAGGTTGTATCCCTCGACTTGGTGGATCACCTAGTCCACAATTTAAAAGTTACACTTATACACTGCGGAAAATACTTTATTATGGTTAGACATCCTAAAAGAGTGCATAACTGCCCCTAGAGGACAACTTATACTATGCAAGACACTACATTTCATTTATACTATATATTAGAAAACAATCTTTTTACGTTGTTTCAAAAATAGTATTTGAGTTTTATAAAACATGCTAATCATGAGATATACTTATAATAGTGTTTTTAGATTTAAAAGAACCTAGCAACTTAGCATAAATCATCCCCAGAGCAAGTAGACAATCTCCAAAAAAAAGGTAGCAGCAAAAAGAAAACATATCTAGTATGAAGGTAAAACTATCAGTGGGCGCCAACAAACTGACACGAACCCACTGGCAAGTACATATGTCTGTAAGAAAAACAACACCAAAACTACCTCGCGAAAACAAGGAACTGATCTCTATAGCACCAGAGACCACCAGCAAAAACACAGCACAACTAGCCGTCAGAGCGGCCACTATCCAGAACCTGAGGCATTCAAAGAAGAAAGAATACATCAGCAAGCAAAACAGAAAAACTGCTCGAAAGTGTCAATCAGAAGACAAGTAAAAGATGAAACCAAAGTAGTAACAGTCACAACTACCCAAGGCAAGGCAAAAAGGAAGTGCACTAAGTGCGAGGACACAACAGTAACTCTGCCCAAATGCTGCAGAGTCTACAAGGCTACCATGAGCCAAAACCCTGCAATCTACCAAGGAAGAAACGTCTAACACCCTAAGCTGTGAGAGATGGTAGTAGCAAAATAAACAACGCAGATCCGGGTTGGAGGCAAACTCAGTCCCCCATCCACCATTTCCAAGCAAACAAAGCTCAAGGGTCTACATGTGCAAGCACTTGGGACCTCCCACCCCCTTGCCCAGCCCGTGCCTGGAGCAAGATAAAAGAAAAGGGTGGCCACGGCTAAATTACACAACACCGCCCCCATTAAGAGCTTCAAACCACCACTACTAACCACGAACAACGATTCGGCCTTTGGGAAAGAAAACATAGCTGACAAGGAACATCAAAAAAATCAAGGAATTCACTCGGGAATGAAAATAAAGGTAAGGGAAAAGCCTCTAGATGACTATACACAGCCTGGCGTTGAGTGAGCCCCACTCACTCAACGCCTAACCAATCCTTGGCGTTGAGTGAGTTAGACTCACTCAGCGCCAAAAACAACCATGGCGTTGAGTGAGGTTCACTCACTCAACACCCTCCACAAGAAAAGTTCTGGCGTTGAGTAAGCTAACCTCACTCAATGCCAAAACAGCTATGGCGTTGAGTGAGGTTCACTCACTCAACGCCTCCCGCAAGAAAAATCTTGCGTTGAGTGAGCTAACCTCACTCAACGCCAAAATGGCTATGGCGTTGAGTGAGGTTAACTCACTCAACACCCTTGCACTTAACCGCAAACAGAGACAGTGACATTGAGTGGGTCCACCTCACTCAATGCCAAAATAGCAATGGCGTTGAGTGAGGTTCACTCACTCAACGCCCTTGCACTTAGCCGCAAATAAAGCAAGCTGCGACATTGAGTAAGCTTACCTCACTCAACGCCAAAACAACAATGGCATTGAGTGAGGTCGACTCACTCAACGCCAGAGGACATGGCTACAAAGAAGGTTTGTGGCGTTGAGTGAATCTACCTCACTCAACGCCAAAACAGCAATGTCATTGAGTGAGGTTCACTCACTCAACGCCAGAGGACTTGGCCGCAAATAGGTCTACGGCATTGAGTGAGGTGACCTCACTCAATGCCAAAACCGAAATGGCGTTGAGTGAGGTCGACTCACTCAACGCCAAAGTACTTAGCCACAGAAAAGGTTGCGGCGTTGAGTGAGCCCACCTCACTCAACGCCAAAGTACTTGGCTACACAGAAAGCTACGACATTGAGTGAGTTAACCTCACTCAACGCCAAAACCAAAATGGCGTTGAGTAAGGTCTACTCACTCAATGCCAAAGTACTTAGCCTCAGAAAAGGCTGCGGCATTGAGTGAGCCCACCTCACTCAACGCCAAAGTACTTGGCCATACAGAAAGCCGCGGCATTGAGTGAGTTCACCTCACTCAATGCCAAAATAGAAATGGCGTTGAGTGAGGTCGACTCACTCAACGCCGAAGTACTTAGCCGCTAGTAGGGGCTGCGGCATTGAGTGAGTCCACCTCACCCAACGCCCTAGTACTTAGCCAAAACAAAACAGACCAAACAATGGTTTTGAGTTTGTGAACCACACTCAACGCCAAACCCGGACGGCTTTTGGCTTTGAGTGTGTGCACCACACTCAACGCCAAAACTCGAGATGGCTTACCACACTGGTTCTAACCAGAGTACTACGACAAAAATCTCCCTCTTTCTCTCGGCTCCACCCGCACTAGCACCAAACCAGAAATAAAAATCCAGAGTCTAAATGGTGGGAACAACCAGCGGGTTGAGCACAAACAACAGAAGGAGGGGGGCTCATAAAGGGAAACTGAAGCACAGAGTTTTAGCAAAGCAAAAGAGAAAAACTTGGATTCTATCCTAGGGCTAACCAGGTAGTTAAAAGGGGAAAAATATAAACAGCAAGTGCAAGAACCACTTGCCATGGTTTTTCAGCGAAGCTTCACTCAAGCCTTTCCTCTCCCTCGGCACCAGCAACAGCAACACCTAGCCAGTACATCCCGAGCTTTAATGTAGGAAAGAGCAAGAACAAAAAAATCCAAATCCCCTAAAAACTCCACGAAAATCAAATCTCTTACCGTAGAAACGTAGATCTAAGAGAGAGCAATCCAAATCCGCTTTCGAAATCGAAATCCGTCCAGAAACGCTCCCAGAATCTCCGTCAGAAGGGGTAGCAGGTCCGACGGTTTTCCTCTGTTTTCCGCGAACAGGAGCAAGCGTCGGTTTTCGGGAAGAAGAAGAATGGGCCAGCAAATTCTGCTTAAGGCTTTTAAATAAATATAATCACGCCTAATCAGCCTTAACCGCCTCCTAAGCCGCCGGTTCATTTCCAAAGCTTTTGACTGCAGAAATCATTTAAATAGCTTTAATAATACACATTTGCTTTTATTATTAGCAAACCCAAAACAACGCGAAAACCAAACTATCTCAGAATTCGACGAAACTTGCACCATAGCTAAATCCCTATGCTATGAACGCAACGACGAAGTCGAAATTAACTTTCGATGAACAGAACTCGAGTTATACCCACCCGAAGCAAAAGCACAAGCATCCCCCGAGAGGCCACACCGGGTCGCCCAAAACGACTCGGCTTGCTAGGGAGATCTTGCTAATAGGATACAAAATAGGCCACTCAGTTCTAAGGAGTTAAGACCACACTCCACAAATGACACAGGCCAAGAAAACTCGTTGAGGTAACGCCAAATGAGAATTAAATAATCGCAGAAAAATCGGGGGTGTTACAGTCACTCCCCCTAAAAGAAAGCGAAACTTTACGCACAACACTTCTACTATAGAAGGAAAAGTAACAAGCCAAACATTACAAGAAGGAAACATACCAATCTAATTAGGGGAACAGTTGAGGGTGAACCTCCCTCAGAGCCGACTCAAACTCCCAAGTCGCGCTTTCCAAATCCTGATTCTTCAATAGAACTTTGACCATGGGGATGGTCTTCCTTCGCAACACCCGATCTTGAGTATCCAAAATGCGGACCGGCACTTCAATAAAAGAGAGATTAGGCTCCAACTGGGGCACAACATCCAAGACTTTCCCACTACTGCGCACACACTTCCGCAATTGGCTTACAAGAAATACATTATGAACACCTGGGAAGTTTGCTAGTAAATCCAACCAATAAGCTGACACGCCAATCCGCTCCACAATCTCAAACGGGCCCACATACCTCGGGTCAAATTTCCGGTTCTTACCGAACCTCTTAACACCAACCATCGGGGAAACCTTAAGAAACACAAGGTCCCCTACATTAAACTCCAAGTCAGACCTATGCCGATTAGCATTCTTCTCGTATCTCTCCTGATCTACATGAAACTTTTCTCGAATATGCTTCACTGCGACTTCCATCTCCTCGAGCGCATCCAGACCCAACAAGGGTATCTCACCTGCCTCAGCCCAAAACAGGGGAATTCTGCAGCGCCTCCAATACAAAGCTTCAAACTGAGCCATTTGCAAACTTTCTTGATAACTGTTGTGGTATGCAAACTCCATAAGTCACAACTGCTCATCCCATGTGAAAGTGAGGGTATGATCTATCTTAACTCTAGAGGGGGGTGAATAGAGTATTTTAATGTAAATTTACAGTTTTAAAAAAGCACTGCAGTAATGGCTTAATTTATGTATAGGTGTAAGGTGCTTTGATGTAAAAAATAAAACTAAAGTAGTAAGAATAAAAATCACAGCACACAGCAAAGAATATTCACAAGAAACCAGAAGACACAAGGAATTATAGTGGTTCCCCAAAAACCTGGGTACATCCACTCTTCTACCACCCTTGGTAGGAATCCACTGTAGGATGAGTTGATCAGGTGTCCTGGGCACCAATTAGCATTTGATAAGGTGCTCAAAAACCACACTAGATTTTTTGATCAGGTGTCTTGCCACCACTGAGTTTTGACAAGGTTCTCAGAACCAGAATCAAGACTTTTGAAGGGAGTTTTGATAACCCTTTTATAGTAGGAAAAGAAAAATAAAGAGGTGAAGATGTCTTCTCTGTCTCAGTCATTGAGAGAAGACTTTTGTGGATTGATTGTGTTGTCAAAGCTCCCCCTGAGAAAGATGAGAGCTTTGCTAGGGTGATAGGTCTTCAGAAGCTTCAGATCTCCAGCAGAAGATGGTTTCAGCAGAGGCTGAAATATGAATTGTCTGGAGTCCTTGATGTTGAAGCTATGATCACTTTTCAGTATGCCAACTAATTCTCCAGAATTGATCACTTTATTTTTGAATTGATCTCACTATCCTGTGAATCTGTACTGAGAATTTCTTGTTGTAGATAGTCTATTCTTGTATATTCTCTTGTTGTTGTTTTTCTGTCAGACTAGAAAAGATGATTTATTCTCTGAAGATCCTCTATCCAAGATAGCCGTTAGCAGTCAATAAATGTCTTCCATAAATGTTTTGTCTTCTGGAGGAAAGTACAATAAACATTCTCTGATAAATCCCTTGAAACTTGCTCCAGAATAAATGAAAACGGCTAGCAGATCTCTTGAAATAAATGCTGAGAGAATTTGAAAATCATTCCAAAAGCTGACTGAATTTGAATCCTCAAAGTCGTCGATCTCTCAGGAAAAACGTCGATCTGAGCTCTACGATCGTCGACCTGAGCTCAGAGATTGAAATGATCATCAGACAGAAAACGTCGACCTGAGCTCGAAGATCGTCGACCGGAGCTCAGCGACCTGAAGAATAAGCTGAAGACAGATCGTCGATCTGTGCTCGAAGATCGTCGACCGGAGCTCGACGATATAGCAGAGCTGAGCTCAGAGAGCGTCGAACGGAGTTCGACGTTTCGTCGACCTAAGCTCGACGATAATTGTCTTTGCCTCAGCTCTAATTCTGAATCCTTGAATGGTCCTGGGGGCAGCTTCAAACCTAAGTTCTAAGCCCTAGACTCATTCTAACTTGACCTTTTCAACTATACATCTAGGTCAAACTGATTTCCTAAAAACGTAGTGATCCTTGCCCAAATTAGTAATAGGGTGTTCCAACAATCTCCCACTATTTGGGTTAGGATTACTATTTACAGAACTCAGTAATAAATACAAAATCATTATACAAAACACAAAAAAAACTAACACAAAAGAGCAGATCATGCAACATAGCAGCAAATAGATGGAATATCAGCAAATGTTCAAGATGAGTATACTGACTGCTTACAAATGTCATTTCCTTTCACTTCCCTTCTTAAATAAGATTTCCCTGTTGGGATTTAAAGCTTCTTTCTTTGATCTTCTATCATCCTCTGCACCTAAGGAGGTTTGAGATTTTGGCCTGGGAACCACAGCCTCAGGATGCAGTTTCATGTAGTCCACTGGGTCAAAGAATTTCCTTGATGCATACCTTTCCAGTTCTGCCTTTCTTTGATCTGACAAAGTAGTAATGTTGGAAGTGTCTTTCCCTTGTTCTCTGGCCTTCTTCAACTGATCTAAGGCAGCAAGTTCTTTCATCCTATCAGTCCATGATAATGGATTGTTCTCTGCATCTTCAAAAGGAACTGCAGGCTAATATCTAATGACAGTTTCATAAGCAGTAGGGGTTCTTGTATCAACCATTTCTCTGAGTTTATAGGGGAAAGGATCTTGAGTTGAGTCCATGTGACTTTGTCCTTCCCTTGCTTGAAATCTGTGTCCTCTTTGATTTTGTAAGACACCCTTTTTTTTTCTTTTTCAACCACCGGCGTCTTAGTCCAGAATTGCCGCTTTGCGGTGGCACCGACTCACGGGAAGGCAAACACTACAAAACGCCAATTCTGCCGGCCCTTTTCGATCACAAGAGAGAGAAGCATTTATACAAAAATGTAAACAAGTCCACAGAAACATGTAAATAAAAGTGAAATCATAACCAGTCCATCAATAGTAATAATAGGAAAATAGATAAATGGGCTCGAGCCCAGTACATCAGAGTCCTCACTACAAGTCACTCATCGCGGAAGCTAAAAAATACTAATCACTCACGGAGCTGGTCGCAGGTGCACCGGTGCTAGACTGTCCCACCTCCATGCACACCGTACTCCGCTGGTGCTGGTCCCTGTCTCCCATCCGGAGCTCCTGTAATGTTTGGTTCGAAAACCATTAGTCATAAAGACTAAGCCATATCATCCCCTACCCCTCCCACCACGGCTCCTAAGCACCGGGCGGAGAGGAGGAAAGGGAAGGTACAAAAGTGGAGAATAATCAAGCAGGTGACGGTGGACCTAACTAGCAAGTTATAACAGGTGAACAGTGTAAAAGTTGTAATAGGTAGAGCAATTAATAAGAAGCAAATTGTATAAAAAGGCAGCTAGAGAACAGTAAGTAAACAAACAAGTAAGTAAGTATGTAACCTTAACTTATATGAATGCCCATACAAACTTATAAGTTAAGGGATCTTCTGCAAGGCTCCCATCGTATAAAAAGTCCCATACCGATTTATACATTGGGGTGTCGGTTGTATGCAATTATGAGTTTAGTGATATGCTATGCCATGATTCATGCAAGTGCAACACACGCACACGACTCTATGCGCACAGACCTTAGTTCCCCCTGTTCGGGCAGCTAGCTTCACTCCTAAGAACCTCCGTAGTGGCAAACGGAGATAGTGGGTCGGGCCCCCCACTCCTAGGCGGGCATCCACACTACCAGGCCTAGCCCTTCCGTACGCCCCTAGAAGAACACAACCTAGAGTATCCGCGTACTACTACTGGCTGTACCCACCAGAATTTCTTTGGCTAAGTGTCCCACACCGCCGAGTCAGCATACCGATGTCGGTGTGAACGACAATCAGATACCGAAGACCCACCACCTTTATTCTGTACTCCAACCCTCGAGCCCTCGGCCCCCCGGACAGTCCGTCCGTGCATCTACCTTCAGAGCTACTGTCTGAAAGCAACCAAACCAATTATTCTACCTTCCTAGCTACCGAGGTGTGTGTATGTGCAACCCTAGTTATACTAGTTGCTCTTTCAATGTATTATTCCTATGGTTTACGTTAGCCCAGGACTACCCCCGGTATACCCCGTGAAGGGCTCTCAAGGGGCACTAGGAACCAAGACGGCGGCATTACGGCCCGAAATTCCCTTTCGCAAGGCACTTATTATTATTAGTTGATCTCCCTTAACCCGATCCTCTTTTAGTTACTTTAGTTCTAACCCTAAAGTATTAAAACTCTTCCTCTTCTTCCCGGGATGGACGATCTTTCGTCGTTCCCATACTCCCTTATCCTTGACCAGTCTCACACTCTACTTGTCCTGCCTTCCAATGATGGACTCAATCTTAGCTTGCCCTACCAACCATCAATTATCAGAATTCCGTGGTTTTACTATATGCAGACCATCCTAAGCTATATGAGGTACACAAGGAGAGGTACACCAAATTATCTTCCAAATCTCCTATATTATTTACTGGAGGTCTACCATATCATAATTTGTCTAAATCCAGAAACTTATAATTTTCCTAATTAATCTGATATTTATTTAATTTTCCCAAAGGACGGGCCATGGGTCATTTTAAACAGGAACTACATGATCCTCCTAAGTAATGGCTACTCAAAAATCATGATCATTACATAACAGCAAGATAACCTCAAATACAAATTTCCAGAATTTTACAAAAAGTATTTAGCCTCTAAATAATTTATACAGTATAATCACGTTAATTCTATGTAATGAAGGAAGTACTGAAATTACTCGTCAGAAAATTATAGGAAAATTACTTATCAGTAGTATGGTATAAAAAAGATCTTTGTGCAAAGGATCATAATTTCACTAGCTTGCTAAACACCACTAAAGATTTAATTAAATAATCAAGGTAAAACATACTTAATGAAGCAAGCCCTAGAATTAAACTTCCAAAAATCACATAAAAATTCACAGAGATTTAAAACCATAATAAACGTTCTCTGTCAAAATTTCATCAATTTCCAGGAAGTGTGTGTTCCATAATAAATTTTCTAAGCGAATCATACAAGCTACTAAATCGTTAATGAAGTACCCAAAATAATAATCTTAAAATTCATAGTAAAATATCCAGAGCTTGTACCATCCCTATAATTCACTCTACCCAAATCTCAACACTTTTCAATGTGATTTAGTGTCATTTCCTATCTCTACAAGTTTTGCACCCTAAACTAGGGTTAGATTTTTAGTTATCCGAACGGTCTCCAAATCTACTAAGATTTCATCCAGAGAACTATATTGGTCCTATGGTTCTCTTCACCCAATTTCGGGTCAATCCAAGATCATTTGACCACATGACCTTCACAAACCACCAAGATCCATCCTTAGGGTTTGGCCTTGGTTCTTAGGGCAAACTTACCTGGATCCACCTCAAACTCTATGAGGGGGGTGCTAGAGAATATTACTAGCCAGTGGTAAAAATCTCAGCCTCTGTTGAGGTGATCTGACCACTTAAATCTCAAAAGTGCACTTTTAACCTAAGACCCCTTATTAGGGCAAAACTTAGGGTTGATCATTTCTAATCCAAACCATCTCCAAATGAGATGAAAAATTATACAGAACCTTATGGTGAACCCAGGGACCACTCACCAAAATTTGGGAGGGTTTGGAAATTATTTAACCATCTAATTAAATTAAACTAGGATTATTGAATTTTTCACAAAACTATAGAAAAATATTTCCCAAAAATTCTCATTTTTGGATAACACCTAGATATAGGTAAGATTAGGCCACACCCCAAATTTCAAGTCATTTTGATGACTGGTTTAGAGTGGGGAATTTTTCTAAGGTCCAGACGGCCCTCTGGATAGACCTCACCAAAAAGGGTGCTATGGTCTAACCAGGATTCTAAATCGAGTGAAATCAATTTTAAATTAAACTAGACTTCAAGGGCTACATTTTCTATGTTGACCACTTTTCCTGTAGGAGCCTCTAGATATTTTTTCTAAATTATTTAAAGTGACAGATATTTTCATTCAGAAATTGCTTCACAAATAAAATCTAATTAAGTGGCAATGTTCATCTTCTTCTACAGCCCGAAACAGAGCCCTGAAAACCTAATTTCTGTAGCTTTTCCAAGCTATTTCCCGGCCATCCAGCCATCTCCCTGGCCGGCCACCACCACCACCACCTCTATTGAGGTGAGGGTTATCGTCGGGCGGCGGCACGGCCGCCGGAGAGGCGGTTTCCGGCGAACCCGCCACCATAAAATTTTCGGAAAACCACGAATACGCTCACCCGATCTGGCTCTTTTGAGCCCGATATCTCTCCAACGATTTCTAAGATCTATCCGCAGAAGAAGAGGGAGGGGAGGACCTTGTTCGCGGGCTGAAGGCGTGCAGAGCGTCGGGAAGCCATTGGCGCGGTAGTGGCGTCGCCGGAAGTTCTTCAAAAGCAAGGGGGAAAATCTGAAACAGTTTGAGGGAGATTGTAACCTTTTCCTCTTGCTCTTAGGAGTCTTTTATAGATCAGCAAGTGGGGAGGGGAAAGGATGAAACGTCCGCGGCCATTAATAATTCCCTTAATGACATTTCGGTTATGACGAATGGCAGTTGAAACGCTGGAGATGAAGAGGTGCTCGCCAGGTGGCGATTTCCTATTGGACCAACATTTCCTTAATTATTTAAATAATTAAAGTAGGAAATGGCCCATAAATACTCTTGGTTTTCATTCCCATAATCAGAATTTATTATGGCGTCGGTTACGGAAATTTCCAGTCTGGCTGTCGTTTCGGCCTTGGTCACGGGCGTGACACATAGGTCACGGGCGTGACAGGCCCGGTTAGCCAATTCTGGGTTCGACGATCGTCGAACTGAGATCGACGATCGTCGAAGGGTGGTAACGGGCGTGACACCCGGGTCACGGGCGTGACTGGCCCGTGTGGCCAAATTCTGGGTCGACGATCATCGAATTGGGATCGACGATCGTCAAGCGTGGTCACGACCTATGTCACGGGCGTGACATTGAGGGTCACGGGCGTGACATGCCTGGTGACTGATTCTGGGTCGACAACCGTCGAACTGAAATAGACGATCGTCGAACTTGGTCACGCCCTATGTCACGGGCGTGTTATTGTGGGCCACGGGCGTGACATGCCCGTGTGGCCAATTCCTGGCCGACGACCGTCGAACTGAAATCGACGATCGTCGAAGGTGGTCATGCCCTATGTCACGGGCGTGACATTGCGGGTCACGGGCGTGACAAGCCATGAGGCAAATTTCGCGCCCGACGATCGTCTAAGTGAAATCGACGATCGTCGAAGGAGTCACGCCCCCAGGTCACGGGCGTGACGGGTCGGTCACGGGCATGACCAACCCGTGACCCGAATTCTTGGTCGCTTTATTTCGATTTCTGGGCTCCCCAGGGTTCTACCACAACCAACCGACTCCTAGGGGTCTAGCCGAAATGGGATGTTACAAATCCCAATAAACAAAACAAAGATTTCGTCCCCGAAATCAAGGTTAAGCCTACTGGACTCTTATCGGGAAAAGAAGCTTGTAACATCCCATGAGAATTAAAGAAATTACATCTCTACGTTATGTTCGCTTTATGCGGTTTCAAGTCTAAGATTAATTCGCCCACCTAACTAGGTATATTCACCCCAATAAACAAAAGATTAGCCCCTATTCTTGAAATTTCAGTCCCATTGGTTTAAAACAGGAAGGCAAATTGATTGTCCAGAGGGGTTGTGAGGTATACCTGACGAAAAAGTTCCGGGTATTTTTGCCGCATCAAGTCCTGTGGCTCCCATGTATGCTCCTCCTGCCCATGATTGTTCCACAGAACCTTGACCAACATAACCTTCTTCCGTCGCAAGACACGCACTGCCGTGTCGTCAATCCTGATAGGCTCCAAGTTGACTGACCGATCCGAGGCCACCGGGCCATCTGCCGAGGAAATCAGCTGCTCAGGGCGTAGCAGAGCCCTCCGAAGTGAGGAGACGTGGAAGACGTCATGCAATCCCGCTAACTCCGGCGGTAGCTCCAGTCTATAGGCTAAGGGGCCGATCCGCTCCAGGATCCTATAGGGCCCCATATATCTCGGACTGAGCTTCTTCCGCCCGCGAACCCGCGAGACTCCGTGCATCGGCCGTATCTTCAAGAAAACCCGGTCTCCTACCTGGAACTCTACTTGGCGATGCCTCGCATCGTAGTATTTCGCCTGTCTGCTCTGGGCTTCCAACATCCTGTCTCGGATCAATCTAATCTGAGCATCTGTATCTCCCACAAACTCCGAGCCTAGTGCCTGCGGATCCTCATCCTTAACCCATGATAGTGGGGTTCTGCACCTCCTTCCGTACAACTCTTCGTATGGAGCCATGCCTATGCTGGACTGATGAGCGTTGTTGTACGAAAACTCGACCAGTGGCAGCAATCTCTCCCAAGGCTCGCCACGGTCCAAAATACATAGTCACAACAGATCCTCCAGTGTACGGTTAGTGCGCTCTGTCTGTCCGTCGGTCTGAGGGTGAAAAGCTGTGCTGAATGTCAACTGAGAACCCAGATGGGCCTGGACTGACCTCCATTCCCTGGATGTAAACCGCCCATCCCGATCCGAAACGATAGTCTTGGGCACCCCATGATAACGCACAAACTGCTCAATGAACCTCCGTACTAATACACTGACTGGTGCGCCCTTTGCCACTGGAATGAATCTGGCCACCTTTGTTAGCCTGTCCACTATCACCCAGATCGAGTCATTCCCCGCACGGGATCGAGGTAGCCCATGTATGAAGTCCATGGCTATATCCTCAAACTTCCATTCCGGTACCGGAAGCGGCTGCAGTAAACCTGCCGGGTTCCTACACTCCGCCTTCACGAGCTGGCAGGCCTCGCAATGCGTCACAAAATACGTAATATCTTTCGTCATACCCGGCCAGTACATCGTCCTCTTTAAATCCTTTACCATCTTGGTGATCCCCGGGTGTACCGAATATCGGCTGCAATGAGCTTCCGTCAAAATATCCTCCCGGATCCGTCCTCCTGCTGGTATGTAGACTCTGCCTCGGAAACACAGGAGCCCATCCCTCAAAGAGTAATCTCCCGTCGTGCCTTCCTCCAAGGCTCGGAATATCGGCTCAGCTCTCTCATCCAGCATCTGCCCATCTCTGATGCGGTCCCGAATGTCATTAGTAGTAGCCATCGACCCCAGGTACTCCATGTACAGCTCCGGGTCATCCTCAGACACTAGCGAAATCTACATCTCCTCGAATGATCTAATCAACTCCAAGGCCATCAGCTGCGGGCCTACTCCTGTCGTACTCGCTCTCCGGCTCAGAGCATCTGTGACCACGTTCGCCTTCCCCGGATGGTAGTGCATGGTATACTGATAGTCCGACAGAAACTCCACCCATCGTCTCTGTCTGATGTTTAATTCCTTCTGGGTGTCGACGTACTTCAGATTATTGTGGTCGGAGAAGATATCACAATGTACTCCGTAGAGATAGTGTCGTCAGATCTTAAGAGCAAAAATGACTGCCCCCATCTCCAAATCGTGCACGGGGTAGTTCTGCTCGTGCTGCTTCAACTAACGGGAGGCATAGGCTATTACGTGACCATTCTGCATAAGGACGGCACCCATCCCCTGATAGGAAGCATCTGTATACACCTGGAATCCCTCCTTCCCTGATGGAAGAGCAAGGATGGGGGCCGAGGTGAGACGATCCTTCAGCTCCTGGAAGGCAGATTCGCATCGAGGCGTCCATATAAAAGGGGACTCCTTCTTAGTCAGAGACGTAAGAGGGAGGGCAATCTGAGAGAACCCCTCGACGAACTTCCGGTAGTAACCGGCAAGTCCCAAGAAACTTCGAACATCCGTGGCAGACTTTAGCGATGGCCAATCCTGTACTGCCTGGATCTTTACAGGATCCACTGTCAGACCTGCTCCACTGATGACATGGCCCAGAAAGGCCACCTCCTTTAGCTAGAACTGGCACTTGCTGTACTTGGCATACATCTCATGCTCACGCAGCTTCCCCAAGGTCAAGGCCAGATGTCTCGCGTGCTCCTCCTCCATCCTTGAATAGATGAGAATGTCGTCGATGAATACAATGTCAAAGACGTCCAGATACTCCTCGAACACCCGATTCATCAAAGTCATGAATGCGGAGGGTGCATTCGTGAGCCCGAACGGCATCACGGTAAACTCGTACAAGCCATATCTGCTGCTGAAGGCCGTCTTCGGGATGTCCTCCTCCCGAATACGAAGCTGGTAGTACCCTGACCTCAGATCCAGCTTTGAGAACCAATGGGCTCCCTCCAGCTGGTCAAAAAGCTCGTCTATCCATGGTAAGGGATAAGTATTCCGGACTGTCAACCTGTTCAGAGCCCGGTAATCGATGCACAGTCGAAGGGTCCCGTCCTTCTTCTTAACGAACAGAACCGGAGCTCCCCACGGTGAAGAGCTAGGCCGAACGAACCCGGCCTCCACTAACTTCTGAAGCTGGCTTCCGAATTCCACCAACTCCTTTGGGGCCATTCGATAGGGAGCTCTGGATACCTGCTTAGCCCCCGGTACGAGCTGAATCTGAAAGTCCTTCTCTCGGTGCGGGGGTAACCCTGGTAGCTTCTCTGGAAACACGTCGGCGAAGTCCCGCACTACCGGAATATCTGCAATGGAATCCTTGGCTATGACCGCCTCAAAGAGGACCTGATAAACCTCTCCCCCCTGCAGGTGGGCCTTAACGGCCTGCACAGATGATAGTAAAGTACGGGGTGCTGATATAATACCTTCGATAACAATGAAGGAGTCGCCGTGCCTCACGGTGATCCTCTTCGCCACGCAATCGATCTGGGCATGGTTCTAATGAAGCCAAGTCATGCCCAGGATCAGATCGTAATCTGGCATCTTCAGAACCGTCGCTGGTGCCTCAAACGCCTTTCCGCCGATCCTTGCTTCCATGTTACAATGAGCAGAGGTCAATATCTCTGACCCGTCGGGTAGGCGCACCCTCATCATCTTCCCGGTGAATGGCTCCACTCCTGCCAGTCCTTTCACAAAATCCTCCGACACGAATGATTGCGACGCACCAGTGTCAAAGAGGGTGTGAGCGGGCTTGCTGCTCACGAATACTATGCCTGGGGTAATTAAATGTCTTAGTATTCTTATTGTAGTTTATCTTCTCTTAATTTCTAACCAGGTTATATTTAAAATAGTAGTTTATATGAAGAAAATCTGAAAAGTACTGCCATACCTGTGATAACCTGCTCCGGGTTCCGGGGCTGTGTCAGGTCTAGAGCATACACCTGCTCTCTCTCTGGCCTACGACCTCGATCCTGAAATCCTCGTCCTCGGTCCTGTCCTCGTCCGCCAAACTGTCGGGGAGGTGGAGCGCCCTGATGTGCTAGTGGGGGTGCTCGCCTCACAGGGCAGTTCCTCTTGATATGCCCCGGCTGGTTGCACTGAAAGCATACCGGTGGCTGCTCTACCGCCCTTGGCATTTCCAGCATCTGTATAGGCTGGGGAGCCAATACCCCCTGACTCCTCTGCTCCTGCCCAAACTCTTGATGAGGCTGATCCCCGTTTCTTCTCTCTCCAATAACCTGGCCTCGAGGACGGTCTCTACGTCCTCCAATCACTGTATCATCAGCTGGTCTCTTCCGGCTCCTCACTGTAAGCTGATCCGCCTCCCTCTTCTTAGCCATCTCCAGAATCCTGGCCAGACTCCCCTCTGGGACGAAAAGGAGGGCCTGCCTCATGTCATCTTGCAGCCCCTTATAAAACCTCCGGGCATAGCCAGCATCGTCTAACTGGTAAGCGTCCGCATAACGGGCCAGGTGAGTGAACTCCTGATAGTACTCCACCACAGTCCTGTTCCCCTGCCTCAACCGCAGGAACCTATCCTCCAGGTCATCTCTCGCCGACTGAGGTACAAAATGTCCCAAGAGCGCTGCTCTGAACTCCTCCCAAGTAATATCAGCACAGTCCATCCCTGCAAAGGTGCTGTCCAGCTGAGATTTCCACCATCTCTTTCCATGTGACTCTAAGCAGGAGACTGCCAAAGCGACTCCCTCCTCCGTGGGGCATCGAATCCCTGCCAGCATCTCGTAAATAGTGTCCAACCACTCCTCCGTACGTACTGCAGACTCCGTCCCCTGGTAGGATGGAGGGGAAAGTCCCCGGAAGACAGTCATCCAATTGGCCCTGAGGTTTGGCTGTGGGGCCGGGGCTTGCTGGGATCTGAAGGCCTCCAGGATGGTCGTCAGTGTTTGCCCCATCTCCGTCTGCTGGAATGGAACTGGTGCTGGCGGAGTCGGGACCACATTCAGAGCCTGAGGTGTCCCCTGCTGCGATGTAGGGTTCGTCGCAGGCTACAAGTAAAAATTCCATTTGTTAGAGAGCGAATGAATGGGATTTAAGAAGAGTTAGGATGGACTTTCATATGTGATTTCCCTCATGGACACACCACTGCTTCCGCTGCTAGTTTGTCCGCAAACTAAGCTCGCACGGGGGTGTCCCAAGGTTTTTTGTGGACTACTTCTCTTTCGATCGAGGTCTGCTCTGATACCACTTATAAGACCCCCTTTTTTATACTTTTTCAACCACCGGGGTCTTAGCCCAGAATTGCCGCTTTGCGGTGGCACCGACTCACGGGAAGGCAACCACTACAAAACGCCAATTCTGCCGGCCCTTTTCGATCACAAGAGAGAGAAGCATTTATACAAAAATGTAAACAAGTCCACAGAAACATGTAATTAAAAGTGAAATCATAACCAGTCCATCAATAGTAATAATAGGAAAATAGATAAATGGGCTCGAGCCCAGTACATTAGAGTCCTCACTACAAGTCACTCATCGCGGAAGCTAAGAAAATACTAATCACTCACGGAGCTGGTCGTAGGTGCACCGGTGCTAGACTGTCCCAACTCCATGCGCACCGTACTCCGCTGGTGCTGGTCCCTGTCTCCCATCCGGAGCTCCTGTAATGTTTGGTTCGAAAACCATTAGTCATAAAGACTAAGCCCTATCATCCCCTACCCCTCCCACCACGGCTCCTAAGCACCGGGCGGAGAGGAGGAAAGGGAAGCTACAAAAGTGGAGAATAATCAAGCAGGTGACGGTGGACCTAACTAGCAAGTTATAACAGGTGAACAGTGTAAATGTTGTAATAGGTAGAGCAATTAATAAGTAGCAAATTGTATAAAAGGCAGCTAGAGAACATTAAGTAAACAAACAAGTATGTAAGTATGTAACCTTAACTTATATGAATGCCCATACAAACTTATAAGTTAAGGGATCTTCTGCAAGGCTCCCATCGTATAAAAAGTCTCATACCGATTTATACGTTGGGGTGTCGGTTGTATGCAATTATGAGTGTAGTGATATGCTATGCCATGATTCATGCAAGTGCAACACACGCACACGACTCTATGCGCACAGACCATAGTTCCCCCTGTTCGAGCAGCTAGCTTCACTCCCAGGAACCTTCGTAGTGGCAAACGGAGACAATGGGTCGGGCCCCCCACTCCTAGGCGGGCATCCACACTACCAGGCCTAGCCCTTCCGTACGCCCCTAGAAGAACACAACCTAGAGTATCCGCGTACTACTGCTGGCTGTACCCACCAGACTTTCTTTGGCTAAGTGTCCCACACCGCCGAGTCAGCGTACTGATGTCGGTGTGAACGACAATCAAATACCGAAGACCCACCGCCTTTATTCTGTACTCCAACCCTCGAGCCCTCGGCCCCCCGGACAGTCCGTCTGTGCATCTACCTTCAGAGCTACTGTCTGAAAGCAACCAAACCAATTATTCTACCTTCGTAGCTACCGAGGTGTGTGTATGTGCAACCCTAGTTATACTAGTTGCTCTTTCAATGTATTATTCCTATGGTTTACGTTAGCCCAGGACTGCCCCCGGTATACCCCGTGAAGGGCTCTCAAGGGGCACTAGGAACCAAGACGGCGGCATTACGGCCCGAAATTCCCTTTCGCAAGGCACTTATTATTATTAGTTGATCTCCCTTAACCCGATCCTCTTTTAGTTACTTTAGTTCTAACCCTAGAGTATTAAAACTCTTCCTCTTCTTCCCGGGATGGACGATCTTTCGTCGTTCCCATACTCCCTTATCCTTGACCAGTCTCACACTCTACTTGTCCTGCCTTCCAATGATGGACTCAATCTTAGCTTGCCCTACCAACCATCAATTATCAGAATTCCGTGGTTTTACTATATGCAGACCATCCTAAGCTATATGAGGTACACAAGGAGAGGTACACCAAATTATCTTCCAAATCTCCTATATTATTTACTAGAGGTCTACCATATCATAATTTGTCTAAATCCAGAAACTTATAATTTTCCTAATTAATCTGATATTTATTTAATTTTCCCAAAGGACGGGCCATGGGTCATTTTAAACAGGAACTACATGATCCTCCTAAGTAATGGCTACTCAAAAATCATGATCATTACATAACAGTAGGATAACCTCAAATACAAATTTCCAGAATTTTACAGAAAGTATTTAGCCTCTAAATAATTTATACAGTATAATCACGTTAATTCTATGTAATGAAGGAAGTACTGAAATTACTCGTCGGAAAATTATAGGAAAATTACTAATCAGTAGTATGGTATAAAAAAGATCTTTGTGCAAAGGATCATAATTTCACTAGCATGCTAAACACCACTAAAGATTTAATTAAATAATCAAGGTAAAACATACTTAATGAAGCAAACCCTAGAATTAAACTTCCAAAAATCACATAAAAATTCACAGAGATTTAAAACCATAATAAACGTTCTCTGTCTAAAATTCATCAATTTCCAGGAAGTGTGTGTTCCATAATAAATTTTTTAAGTGAATCATACAAGCTACTAAATCGTTAATGAAGTACCCAAAATAATAATCTTAAAATTCATAGTAAAATATCCAGAGCTTGTACCATCCCTATAATTCACTCTACCCAAATCTCAACACTTTTCAATGTGATTTAGTGTCATTTCCTATCTCTACAAGTTTTGCACCCTAAACTAGGGTTAGATTTTTAGGTATCCCAACGGTCTCCAAATCTACTAAGATTTCATCCAGAGAACTATATTGGTCCTATGGTTCTCTTCACCTAATTTCGGGTCAATCCAAGATCATTTGACCACATGACCTTCACAAACCACCAAGATCCATCCTTAGGGTTTGGCCTTGGTTCTTAGGTCAAACTTACCCCGATCCACCTCAAACTCTATGAGGGGGGTGCTAGAGAATATTACTAGCCAGTGGTAAAAATCTCAGCCTCTGTTGAGGTGATCTGACCACTTAAATCTCAAAAGTGCACTTTTAACCTAAGACCCCTTATTAGGGCAAAACTTAGGGTTGATCATTTCTAATCCAAACCATCTCCAAATGAGATGAAAAATTATACAGAACCTTATGGTGAACCCAGGACCACTCACCAAAATTTGGGAGGGTTTGGAAATTATTTAACCATCTATTTAAATTAAACTAGGATTATTGAATTTTTCTCAAAACTATAGAAAAATATTTCCCAAAAATTCTCATTTTTGGATAGCACGTAGATATAGGTAAGATTAGGCCACACTCCAAATTTCAAGTCATTTTGATGACTGGTTTAGAGTGGGGAATTTTTCTAAGGTCCAGACGGCCCTCTGGATATACCTCACCAAAAAGGGTGCTATGGTCTAACCAGGATTCTAAATCGAGTGAAATCAATTTTAAATTAAACTAGACTTCAAGGGCTACATTTTCTATGTTGACCACTTTTCCTGTAGGAGCCTCTAGATATTTTTCCCAAATTATTTAAAGTGACAGATATTTTCATTCAGAAATTGCTTCACAAATAAAATCTAATTAAATGGCACTGTTCATCTTCTTCTACAGCCCGAAACAGAGCCCTGAAAACCTAATTTCTGTAGCTTTTCCAAGCTATTTCCCGGCCATCCAGCCATCTCCCTGGCCGGCCACCACCACCACCTCTGTTGAGGTGAGGGCTATCGTCGGGCGGCGGCACGGCCGCCGGAGAGGCGGTTTCCGGCGAACCCGCCACCATGAAATTTCGGAAAACCACGAATACGCTCACCCGATCTGGCTCTTTTGAGCCCGATATCTATCCTAATGATTTCTAAGATCTATCCGCAGAAGAAGAGGGAGGGGAGGACCTTGTTCGCGGGCTGAACCCGTGCATAGCGTCGGGAAGCCATTGACGCGGTGGTGGCGTCGCCGGAAGTTCTTCAACAGCAAGGGGGAAAATCTGAAACAGTTTGAGGGAGAGTGTAACCTTTTCCTCTTTCTCTTAGGAGTCTTTTATAGATCAGCAAGTGGGGAGGGGAAAGGATGAAACGTCCGCGGCCATTAATAATTCCCTTAATGACGTTTCGGTTATGACGAATGGCAGTTGAAACGCTGGAGATGAAGAGGTGCTCGCCAGGTGGCGATTTCCTATTGGACCAACATTTCCTTAATTATTTAAATAATTAAAGTAGGAAACGGCCTATAAATACCCTTGGTTTTCATTCCCATAATCAGAATTTATTATGGCGTCGGTTACGGAAATTTCCAGTCTGGCTGTCGTTTCGGCCTTGGTCACGGGCGTGACACATAGGTCACAGGCGTGACAGGCCCGGTTAGCCAATTCTGGGTTCGACGATCGTCGAACTGAGATCGACGATCATCGAAGGGTGGTCACGGGCGTAACACCCGGGTCACGGGCGTGACTGGCCCGTGTGGCCAAATTCTGGGTCGACGATCATCGAATTGGGATCGACGATCGTCAAGCGTGGTCACGCCCTATGTCACGGGCGTGACATTGAGGGTCACGGGCGTGACATGCCTGGTGACTGATTCTGGGTCGACGACCGTCGAACTGAAATCGACGATCGTCGAACGTGGTCACGCCCTATGTCACGGGCGTGTTATTGTGGGTCACGGGCGTGACATGCCTGTGTGGCCAATTCCTGGCCGACGACCGTCGAACTGAAATCGACGATCGTCGAAGGTGGTCACGCCCTATGTCACGGGCGTGACATTGCGGGTCACGGGCGTGACAGGCCATGAGGCAAATTCCGCGCCCGACGATCGTCTAAGTGAAATCGACGATCGTCGAAGGAGTCACGCCCCCAGGTCACGGGCGTGACGGGTCGGTCACGGGCGTGACCAACCCGTGACCCGAATTCTTGGTCGCTTTATTTCGATTTCTGGGCTCCCCAGGGTTCTACCACAACCAACCGACTCCTAGGGGTCTAGCCGGAAATGGGATGTTACAGATTTCCTCTATATTGTCCCCTTCTGGATTGATAACCCCTTTGATACTGCCCCCTGGGATGATATCTTTGAGAGGATTGGGAGGAACTTTGCTTTGGAGCTGAGGTTAGAGAAGCTGAGCCTCCACCGGATCCTGAATCTGGTAGAGGAGGAGGAGGAGGCTGAAATTGGGATGAACCTTTCTCATACTTATCAAACTTTCTTTTCTTCTTCATGGCCTTTAGTTAATTTTTAGAATATTGCATCCATGTTTCAGTAATTTGGCAATCATACAGAATATAGTAGGATATATCATTAGCATCCTTGGCCTTAGTAGGAGGGACATTCATCTTGGCCTTGCTTCTGGCCTTCCTTTTCTTTGCAATAGTACCAGAAGAGTCATCAGAGTCAGTGTGAAACTGATCACTTTCTTAGCTCTAGGGTCTATCATACAGATCATCAATGCTTTTGATGTACTTTTCTTGTTGTTTCAATTGTTCAGAATTCAGAGCAGCAGCAGCAGCAGTAGAAGTAGAACTTATGGAAGCAGTAATAGGAGCAGAAGTAATTTGAGCAGCAGGTTCAGGTTCTTCTAGATAAGTAGCAGCATCAGCAACAACAGACATCATTTCAATATCAGACAATCCAATAGGTGTAACAGCAGTAGCAGCAGCAGTAGTAAAAATTGAAGCAACAACATCCTCAGCCTTGAAAGAGTTTATATAAGATGCAATAGGCTAGGATCACATTCTAAAACAGACACAATGGCCTTAGAAAGACCTTCAACTTGTAGAACTGGCAGAGAATTGAAGTACACAGAATCAAAAACTGACAGTAGGCTCTGAAGATCTACTGCAAATACTGGAGCAGGTTCTGAAATTTCAGCAGCCTCAGGCAAAACTAGAGCTTTATTAGGCATCTCCCCCTTCCTGGATTCAGTGAAACTGGATCAAGGCACCAGAATAAGGGATTGCCTGAGAGGAGAGGAAGGTAGATAGCCTGGTAGACAGCTCCTGAACATTTTTTAGAAGTGGAGCCAAGGTGGTCTCCAGCAATGAGGTTAGCCTGGGGGCTAGCAGCTCATACAACCTGTCTGCCAAAGTTGAAAGATCTACATGCTCAAGAGGGGCTTGAGTAGAGGTAGGAGTTGATGTAGCTAGAATTATGTTGGCTGGGACTGATGGAATGGATGGTGTGGAGGTAGGAGGTATAGGGATGGATGGCTCAGTTGAAGGAATTGTTTAGATTGATGTTACTGAAGTAGAGATGGATGATATGGAAGAGGTAAAGGAATGGGTGAAGGATGATTGAGAAAGTATGTCCTGAAAAAGTTGTTGGTAGGAAGATGTAGATGGAAGTTCAAGAGGAGTAGGAGGATAATCATCCATGAAGGAGTCATCTAGAAGATTAAATGATGGAGTGGTGACAGGTGGATAGTAGTGCAAGGGATGGAATGATTCTGAGGTAGAGGCTGGAGGAGGTCAAAAGGGTGAGGAGATTGTTGCTTCAATTTTTACTGCTACTGTTGCTACTGCTGTTACACCTATTGGATTGTTTGATATTGAAATGCTGTCTGTTATTGCTGATGCTGCTGCTTATCTGGAAGAACCATAACCTGCTGCTCAAATTACTTCTGCTCCTATTGCTGCTTCCATAAGTTCTACTTCTTCTACTGTTGTTGCTCCTGCTCTGACTTCTGAACAATTGAAACAACAAGAAAAGTACATCAAAAGCATTGATGATCTGTATGATAGACCCCAGAGCTCAGAAAGTGATCAGTTTCACACTGACTCTGATGACTCTTCTGGTACTATTGCAAAGAAAAGGAAGGCCAGAAGCAAGGCCATGTAAAAGTCCCTCCTACTAAGGCCAAGGATGCTAATGTTATACCCTACTATATTCTGCATGATTGCAAAATTACTGAACCATGGATGCAATATTCTAAAAATCAACTAAAGGCCATGAAGAAGAAAAGAAAGTTTGATAAGTATGAGAAAGGTTCATCCCAATTTCAGCCTCCTCCTCCTCCTCCAGATTCAGGATCAGGTGGAGGCTCAGCTTCTCTAACCTCAGATCCAAAGCAAAGTTCCTCCCAATCCTCTCAAAGATATCATCCCAGGGGGCAGTATCAAAGGGGTTATCAATCCAGAAGGGGACAATATAGAGGAAATCAAAGAGGACACAGATTTCAAGCAAGGGAAGGACAAAGTACCAGGGACTCAACTCAAGGTCCTTTCCCCTATAAACTCAGAGAAATGGTTGATACAAGAACCCCTACTGCTTCAGAAACTGTCAATAGATATGTGCCTGCAGTTCCTTTTGAAGATCCAGAGAACAATCCATTATCATGGACTGCTAGGATGAAAGAACTTGCTGCCTTAGATCAGCTGAAGAAGGCCAGAGAATAAGGGAAAGACACTTCCAGCATTACTACTTTGTCAGATCAAAGAAAGGCAGAACTGGAAAGGTATGCATCAAGGAAATTCTTTGACCCAGTGGACTACATGAAACTGCATCCTGAGGCTGTGGTTCCCAGGCCTAAATCTTAAACCTCCTTAGGTGCAGAGGATGATAGAAGATCAAAGAAAGAAGCTTTAAATCCCAATAGGGAAATCTTATTTAAGAAGGGAAGTGAAAGGAAATGACATTTGTAAGCAGTCAGTGTACTCATCTTGAACATTTGCTGATATTCCATCTATTTGCTGCTATGTTGCATGATCTGCTCTTTTGTGTTAGTTTTTTTTGTGTTTTGAATAATGATTTTGTATTTATTACTGAGTTTTGTAAATAGTAATCCTAACCCAAATAGGGGGAGATTGTTGGAACACCCTATTACTAATTTGGGCAAGGATCACTATGTTTTTAGGAAATCAGTTTGACCTAGATGTATAGTTGAAAAGGTCAAGTTAGAATGAGTCTAGGGCTTAGAACTTAGGTTTGAAGCTGCCCCCAGGACCATTCAAGGATTCAGACTTAGAGCTGAGGCAAAGTCAATTATCGTCGAGCTTAGGTTGACGAAACGTCGAACTCCGTTCGACGCTCTCTGAGCTCAGCTCTGCTAAATCGTCGAGCTCCGGTCGACGATCTTCGAGCTAAGATCGACGATCTATCTTCAGCTTATTCTTCAGGTCGCCTAGCTCCGGTCGACGATCTTCGAGCTCAGGTCGACGTTTTCTGTCTGATGATCATTTCAATCTCTGAGCTCAGGTCGACGATCGTAGAGCTCAGATCGATGTTTTTTCTGAGAGATCGACGACTTTGAGGATTCAAATTCAATCAGCTTTTGGAATGATTTCAAATTCTCTCAGCATTTATTTCAAGAGATCTGCTAGCCGTTTTCATTTATTCTGGAGCAAGTTTCAAGGGATTTATCAGAGATTGTTTATTTGACTTTCCTCCAGAAGACAAAACATTTATGGAAGACATTTATTGACTGCTAATGGCTATCTTGGATAGAGGATCTTCAGAGAATAAATCATCTTTTCTAGTATGATAGAAAAACAACAATAAGAGAATATACAAGAATAGACAATCTACAACAAGAAATTCTCAGTACAGATTCACAGGATAGTGAGATCAATTCAAAAATAAAGTGATCAATCCTGGAGTTCAGAGTTCAGGTGTCATCGAGCTGAGGTCGACGATCGTTTCTTGGATCGTCGAGCGCCATTCGACGATCGTCGAGCTCTGTTCGACGCATTCTGTTGAACTATATTTTTCTTTGGCAAATCTGCATTCTTCCTAGCTACCTCTACAACTTCCTTCCCTTTATCAGAGATAAATTTGATTGGAGTTGTCAGAACTATAGGCTGGCTGGATGAAGCTCCCAAGCCCAGTGTACTATTGAGTCTAGAAATCACTATGCTTGTGATATCCATCAATTTGATACTCCTCCCATTAAGGGATTCTTCAAACTTCTTGGCCTTGGATAGTTCACTCTTCAGTGAAGCTATCTCCTCCCTATAGCATTCTAACTCTTCAGAGAGTTTGAGATTCTCTGATTTTAAAGTGCTATACTCAGACAGTTGTTTTCTGAGGGAAGTGATTTCCTTCTCAGACTCCAAAAGATCTAGGCATAGTACTTTAAACTCATGTTTAAAGTCCTCATAACTGAAATCAAATGAATTGATTACCTGATCTTCTTCTGGTTGAGCTTCTGAATCTGATTCTGACTCTTCTGCTTCTGAATCTGTTTGAGAGGCATTGATAGCCATCATGCAAAATTCCTTTTCATCAGCATCATCCTCATCATCACTGGAGCTGGATGAGGCTTCAGAGTCCTCTTCAGTTTCACTCCATGTCTTAGCAACAAATCCCTTCCTTGTAGGTGTGTTCTTTTTGTAGGAGGGTTTGTCTGAGGTGTTCTTCTTGAAGTCTTTCTCCTTTCTTCTTTTCCTTCTTTCTTTCTTGTCCTTGTTTTTGTTTTCTGGACAGTCAGGCACAATATGGCATGCTTTCCTGTAACCAAAATATATAATTTCTTTATTGTTATTTGATTTATCATACCTTGGCTTATCATGTCCCTTGTATGATCTCTTTCTGAAGTCTTTTCTAGCCATTTTGTAGAATCTTTTTGCCAGTTGACTTAGGAGCTCATCATTTCCTGTAGCTTTATCTTCATGCTCCTCTTCTGTAGCTTTGAAGGCTATGGTCTTCTCTTTTCTTATGAATGGAGAAGTAGCATTTTGTTCTTCTTCTCTATTTTTAATGAGCAGCTCATAAGATTTGAGCTTGCCCAGGGGAGCTTCAGTTGTCACAACCCGCATTTTTCCCAACAATTTAATTATATCAGAGCAAGGGGAAAATACGCGTCGTGATGCCATGCCGTGCAGGGGATAACTGCAGACGTTCAGGCAAGACTCCAAACTCTACAATTTTAAAAGAAAACATAAATGGTTATGATGAAAATCCAGTTTAAGTTATGATGGTAGCCGTATCCCTCTGCTTAGTGAATCATCTAGTCCACAGTTTAAAATACAAGTTATACGCTTGCGGAAGATATTTATTTAAATTGACTCTAATATTCTACAAGAGTATAAATGTCCCCGAGGGACAACTCATACTATGCAACCCTAGATTTACAATAAATATAGAAAGTCTTTACGCTAAATAGAAAGTAGTGGCTTAGTTTTGAAAGAGATGACACGTATGCTTTACTAATAGTAGGGTTTTATAGGTTAAAAATATCTAACATGCAGTCCTAGCAATAAATCATCCCAGAGAGCAAGTAATATACACTGAAAGTAAGAAAACCACATCAGCTAGCAAGTTTCAAAAGAAATCAACAATCTTGTGGGCATCAACAACCTGACACGAACCCATAGTATGAATATGTCTAAAACCAGGCAAAGAAAACTAAAACAACAAACTACCTCGCTACGGCAAGGGAGAAACCACAGCCAACCTGCTACTACAAGGGCTCCAAAACCGGCTCCGCTACCTGCTAATGCTCCGATCCTGAGGCATTCCAAAGACAGAACACCTCAGCAAGAGGGACAAATGGCGGCAGAGAAGTAAACAAAATAAAACAAAGGTCAAACGGGGTACCAACCCAAGACCAACAGTACTGAAGTAAGGTACATAAATAAAACTTAAGAAATAAATCAGAAGTAAAGAACTCACGTGAATCGTCACGTACAACAAATCATGCAGAATACCCGAAGCAAGGGGAGAGCATGGTTAAATCATAAGAAAGAATACTCCAAAACTTTATTAGCAACCTGTAGTCAACTCTACTCATAAACACAGGCAGGGTGGTCACTTCTCTAGATACACCCCTCACAGATGTTAAAATCCGTCTAACTGTGGGGGAGACTTGCACACTCCCCCAATCACCGCAGATGCCCAAAACCCAGTAGAGTTCCACGGGGTACTAATGAAGGAAACAAACCTTGCGGTCGGTGGATTTGCCCACTAACACCCGCAACAAAGAAACATCATGAAATAAACCTCGGGACTTGGCACGTTAGATTCTACTTGACACTTCTAGTTTCAAGACATGCTTGATCAACCCTTAGGAACGATTTACAATCCTAAATAATACTAATCCATTCAATAATGAAATCTAAGACGTTTAAAGCCATCAATAAGACACTTCAAGAACGATTAAATATATCATGACAAGATCAAGTTCACTAAGACAAAATCTTACAACATCGAGTGATCATCCAAAAAAAGTTAATCGTAGCAATAACTTGGAAGACAAAGTGCAGAAAATTTTAAAGAACGTAAAAACTGAACCGTTACGATCAAATCAGACAAGGAGAAATGAGGAGAGTCCACCACTTGTCTTGATTTTATCGGAAAAGTTCTCCAAATCAGTCCACGTTACAGATCAGGGCAAAATAGGATGGAGGAAGTTGAAATCTAAACAAAAATGGTCGAAAAAGGGGGTTGAGTCCGAAAAATCCTAACGAGAAAACTCAAAGAAAGGGGAAAATTTTCCACGATGGCGTAGCTCTCGATGAGAGCTTTCCAGAACTACGCTCGGTTGAAGATTTCGAGCACCGGAGCTCCGTCGGCGGCCACCGGAAGGTTCACGAAGTATTTTCTCTCTCACGCTCACGCCGCTCTGGTTCAGGAGGAAAAGAATCGGAGAAGAATAAGTTTTGATCAAACCTAAGTCCAAATATATATATATATATATATATATATATATATATATATATATATATATATATATATATGTAAAAGTACTTATAAATTTTTTGTCTAAATACAAGAAAACGT
Source organism: Platanthera zijinensis (assembly GCA_039513925.1). Taxonomy (NCBI): domain Eukaryota; kingdom Viridiplantae; phylum Streptophyta; class Magnoliopsida; order Asparagales; family Orchidaceae; genus Platanthera; species Platanthera zijinensis. The sequence goes on from CM077083.1 coordinate 109,338,999, forward strand.
GTAATTTATGAGTAGCTACGGAAAAACCGATAATAGAGATCTAAGATGACGTCAAATAGAAAAGTGTCCAACATGAAAGTTGTAGATCTCGTCGAAACGAACAAATTTCATGCTGACCATATTTTCGCACGACACCGTTTTGACCCTCAAAACGGTGCCCTAACTCTAACTGTACAGAACCACTCGAGTGGAATGGGTCTACTCGAGATGAAGAAGTCTACTCGAGATGGAGACTCGAGAGAGAGGTAACTACTAGAGATGGAGACTTGGGAACTCGAGATAATCATCTGGAACTCGAGAGGATAGGTATAGAACTCGAGTAGATCAATTCTACCCGAGATAAAAGACTTAGAACTCGAGTGGATCAAGTTTACCCGAGCTGGACATGAGCTGCTTCGGGAAAATCAGAAATAGGGGTCTAAGATGGTTTCCAATAGAAAAGTGTTCAACATGAAAGTTGTAGATCTCGTCGAGACGAACAAAGTTTATGTTGACCATTTTTCAATACGATGCATTTTGACCCTAAAAAATGTGCCCGAACGTAGACTGTACATGACTACTCGAGAGGAATGAAGGTTACTCGAGAATAAGAGCAAAATACTCGAGAGGAACGTATAATACTCGAGTATAATCACTGAGACTCGAGAGAATTCAATATTACTCGATAAAAAAACCATAATACTCGAGATAGTACAGTAGTACTCGAGTAGATCAATGGTACTCGAGTAGAAATCAATAATACACCTTATTTAGGAGTAGTTTTGGGAAAATCAAAAATAGGAGTCTAAGATTGCTTCAAATCAAAAAGCGGTCAACATAAAAGTTGTAGCTATCGTCAAGACGAACAAATTTTATGTTTATTATATTTTGATACGACACCGTTTTAACCCTCAAAACGGCGTCCGATCGAAATCTGAAACGGGCTACTCGAGATAACAAAGCGCAAATACTTGAAATGAAATTTTTGAACAAAGGGACACGAGTTCAGAACAGAGGCCGATACACGCGCCGAATGAAACGAAACTCACACCATAGGCGAAAACTGGCGCTACGATTCCAACGGCGAAGCCAAAACCTAAATCCGACGAGCCATTCTCGAGATATAAATTTTCAAAGTTTACGACGAACATAAATTTCACAAAACTTCGGAAAAACACCGAGGCCCAAATATCACTTGGATCGCGCCGAAACTGGACGAGCAAGTCAAAAATTACTTAACTTAAATTCCAGATGCAAAAATTTCCCATTACAACAAGAATTCGACCGAATTGACCGCATGGACGCGAAAATGCCTTTACGACATTGCGTCGTCAACTTGACGTTAAAGGTAACGCCACGACGTCATAAATATGATGTTTCCCATTTAAATAAAATCGTCGAGCAAAATCGGGGGCGTTACAGTCACTCCCCTAAAAAGAAGTTTCGTCCGACAACTTAACACAACTCCAAAACCAACTCAAAATGATAAAATCAAACGTAACTGAAAACATATCGACGTACCCGAAACTAAGAGAAGAGGTGCGGATGAGATTCTCTCATTACTGATTCCAATTCCCACGTCGCGCTCTCGACGTCTTGATTTCTCCAAAGAATCTTAACCATGGGGATGGTATTCCTTTGCAAGACACGCTCTTGAGATTCCAAAACGCGGACAGGCTCTTCCACATACAACAAATTGGCTGAATTTGGGGCACCGAGTCAAGAATTTGACGATCACTACGAACACACTTCCGCAACTGGCTCACATGGAACACATCGTGTACACCAGGGAAGGTAGAAGGTAAATCCAGTCGATAAGCTGACACTCCGATGCGCTCCGAAATCTAAAAAGGTCCCACATACCTGGGGTCTAACTTGTGGTTCCTTCCAAATATTTTTACTCCTGGCATCGGAGAAACTTTCAGAAAAACCAAGTCCCCAACGACAAACTCCAAATCGACCCTTCGTCTATTAGCATATTTCTCATAGCGCTCTTGTGCTACACGAAGCTTCTCTCGAATATGAGTCACCGCACAATTCATCTCCTCAAGGGCTTCCGGACCTAGCAATTGTCTCTCACCAACCTCCGCCCAAAATAAGGGAGTCCTACAACGCCTCCCATATAAGGCCTCAAACGGGGCCATCTGCAAGCTCTCTTGATAACTATTATTGTAAGCAAACTCCATGAGCCTGAGACGCTCATCCGAAGCACCACCATGATCCAAAATATAACACCTAATCATGTCCTCCACGATCTGATTTACTCTTTCTGTTTGCCCATTCGTCTGCGGATGATAGGCGGTGGAATACCTCAAGTCGGTACCCAACCCCTCTTGCAGGCTCTTCCAAAAGAGAGACGTAAATCTGGAGTCCCGATCTGATACAATGCTAACAGGCACTCCATGTAACCTGATGACCTCTTCCAGATATAGCTCAGCTATCTTCTTCATCGAATACCCAATCTTAAACGGAACAAAGTGGGCAAACTTTGTCAATCTGTCGACTATCACCCAAATTGAGTCATGCCCACGGGGAGATTTTGGTAGACCGATGATAAAATCCATTGAAATACTTTCCCATTTCCAACTTTGAATATCAAGAGGTGTCAATTTACCACCAGGCCTTCTATGATCAGCCTTGACACGCTAACACGTATAACATTCTGATACAAACTTTGCGATATCGCTCTTCATCCCTACCCACCAAACAATTTGCTTTAGATCTTTATACATTTTGGTGGAACTAGGATGATAGGAAATACTGGAACCATGAGCTTCTTCACAAATTTTAGCTCGGATGTCACCAATGTCAGGAATACAGAATCTACCCTGATATTTCAGAGTACCTAGCTCGTCCAAAGAAAAATCATGTAACTCTCCTTTCTCAGTTCTATTCCAGAGGTGCAACAATTCCGGATCATCCTTTTGGTGCACCATAGTAAGGGAAATCCAAGAGGGCGCTTCTACTTCCAAACTAGTAGGCGTAGAACTACTCCCAATCTCGATGTTCATCAACAAGAATTCTTCTACTAAGGAATGTACCGATATATTAAAAATTTTAGCGGTCTTCCTACTCAAAGCATCAGCTACTATATTGGCCTTTCCCGGATGATAAAGAATTTCTACTTCATAATCCGCCACATATTCTAACCACCGACACTGGCGTATATTTAGTTCCTTCTGAGTGAAGACGTACTTCAAACTCTTATGGTCTGTATAGATCTTGCACAGCGCGCCATACAATAAGTGTCGCCACAGCTTCAGCGCATAAATTACGGCAGCAAACTCCAAATCGTGCGTAGGATAGTTTCTCTCATGAATCTTTAGTTTCCTCGATCCATACGCGATCACCTTACCATCTTGCATTAAAACACAACCAAGTCCGATGTGTGACGCATCGACGAACACGGCATACTCGACTCCTTAAGGAGGTAAGGTTAAAATTGGGGTAGTACACAGTCTCTTCTTCAATTCTTGGAAAGCCTCTTCACACATATCACTCCAAATGAATGCAGTATTCTTCGTAGTAAGTCTAGTTAAAGGAGCAGACAACACCGAAAATCTTTCCACAAATCTTCTATAGTAGCCAGCGAGGCCTAAGAAGCTCCTAATCTCCTTAGGTGTAGAAGGTCTTTCCCATTCCATCACGACAGAAATCTTGGTCGGGTCTACAGAAATACCGTCCTTGCCTACAACATGACCCAGAAAGGACACCTGAGGTAGCCAGAACTCACATTTGCTCAACTTTGCATATAGCTTATGCTCCCTCAGGGTCGACAAAACCAAACGCATATGCTGAGTATGCTCCTCAACATTGCGGGAATACACTAGGACATCATCTATGAACACAATAACGAATCGGTCCAAGAAATCCTTAAACACCCTATTCATCAAATCCATGAAAGCAGAGGGTGCATTGGTTAAACCGAAAGACATCACCAAAAACTCATAATGTCCATGCCGTGAACAGAATGCGGTTCGGGGAATATCTTCCTCGCGAATCCTCAACTGGTGGTAGCCTGAGCGAAGATCGATTTTTGAAAATACCGAGCTACCACGCAACTGATCGAACAAATCATTGATCCATGGCAGGGGATATCTATTCTTAACGGTCATCTTATTTAATTCCCTATAATCGATGCAAAGCCTCATCGATCCGTCCTTCTTCCTTACGAACAAAACCGGAGCACACCACGGAGAAGAACTTGGTCTAATAAAATCATACCTCAGCAACTCATCGAGCTGAGTACGCAACTCATCCAACTCACGCGGAGCCATACGGTACGGTGCTTTGGCGATGGGACGAGTGTCTGGCTCGAGGTCAATCACGAACTCAATCTCCCTCTCAGGAGGAAGTCCTAGAAGACTATCAGGAAAGACATATGGAAACTCTCGCACCACCGAGACATCCTCGAGACGTGGTGTAACAGAAGATGTTTCCAGAGTAGAAATAGGAACTAAAAATGCCTCGCAACCAGACTTTATAGCACGTACCGCAGAATTGACAGGGGAAACTCTGTCTTGAAATCCATATACGCTCATAGGTTGGCCATTGTCCATCCTGAAGTCCAGTCTTTTTGCCTTGCACTGGATGACTACATCATACTTGGACAGCCAGTCCATGCCCAAAATCACATCAAAATCAGCCAAGTCTAAAATTATCAGATCCGCAAGGGCCAGAAAATTGCCAAGATGAATAGGGCATCTCAGGACTCCTTGATTGGATATCACCGAATTACCGGAGGAAGCTTGATGTCGAAGGAGTCTCTCAATTGATCAACATCCAGGCGATGTTTATCAACAAACCTCCTGGCCACAAAGGAATGAGTGGCACCCGAATCGAACAGAACGCGTACCCACCTATTCCGCACCTTAAACTCCCCTAAAACCGTAACATACATAACTAAACGAATGATAACTAGGGCAACAACGATAAATAATAGGGATAAAATAGACTGGGGCTAACCTAAAATAACTTGCCTAGAGTTTTGAACTTCCTCTCTAGTCATCACGTTCAGCTTTCCTTTTCCTTTATCTAGGGTTGGTGGTGGCGGCAGAGCTCGAAGCGGGGCAGGCTGCAGTGGGGTTTGAGCCTGGGGGCACGAAGATTTCTGGTGTCCCTTCTGCCCGCACTGGAAGCATGTCCTTTCTTTCATCCAGCACCGACTCACATCATGACCCTTCCTTGCACAGAACGAGCACACGAGCTCTCCCTTGGGTGCACCTTGGATGGCGTGCACTTGCTGCTGCTTCAGGGTGGTTGTTCTCTTGAAAAATCTTTCGTAAGGGTGGCCAGGACGACCACAGAAACTACACACTTCCATACCTTTTTTCTTCGAAGAAGGGCCAGATGACCTAGAGCTACCATCCTCAACACCCTTCCTTTTCTCTTTCCTCGCCGCAGCACCGCGATTCTTGGTATTTTCAATCACTTCAACTTTTAGTGCGGCTTCCACTGCCACAACATAACTGTCAGCTCTATAAGTGCATGCCCACTGCTGGACATCACTTCTTAGTCCTCCCAGGAAACGTTTCACTCTTCCCTCCTCCGAAGCTACCAAATCGGGAGCAAATCTACTCAACTTGCTGAACTCAATCTCATATTCGCTCACCATGAGCTGTCTCTGCTTCAAATGCAGGAAGTTATTCATGAGACGGTCCTGCTCGACCGAGGGCAGAAACTTCTTCAGCAACATCTTCTTGAAAGAGTCCCAGGTACAGCCTTCCTTCAGACTCTCCTTTTCACGAATCCACCAACTCTTTGCTAGGCCTTTTAACTGATAGGCTGCAATCATAACCTTCTGGGCTTCTACAATCCCGGAATACGAAAACATCTCCTCGATTGAGATGATCCAATCATCCAAGATCATAAAGTCGGCACTCCCGTCGTAGGTGGGAGGTCCCAATCGCTAGAAATGCGATATGAAATTCATTTCTGGTGGTATTGCCACCGGGGCCACCAGAGGAGCAGGGGTATTGGGCACGGCTTGACCCAAGGCAGGCTCTTGCACTGAAGGTTGTCGCGCTGGAGCGGTAGAAAACAATGACTGAATTTGCGTTTGCATCGCAACTACTTACCTTGACAGAGCCTCGTTGCTCTGGCGCAAACTCTCAATCAACGCATCACTCTGCGCACCTGACGACTCACCCTCCGACTGGGGTGTCGATCTCGTCGCAATACGCTTTGGAGGCATTTCTAAAAAGGCAAACGAACAACCCGATTAAAATCCTAGATTACGACTAGGGCAAACAAAACTAGTTCAGACCATACTTGAAAGACACTTGCTAAAGCTGTCACTTGCTCTGGGATAATATGATGATGATATGTCCTACTCAGGATGATATCCTATCATCCTATTGACTCATGTGCCTATGATATGAATGCATAAATTCTTTACTCTTATTTAAAATCATGTTTGTACATATGTCATCAAGTAAATCTTTAGCCTTGCATGTTGTGCTCATGTTATGTTATGTTATGCATGTGGTGCTATGAATTCTATAAAAGGCCTTAATGCATGTTATGAGCGGCATACACATGCAATGTTTTGCATCCCATACTACATAATATTGCATGCAACAAAAATAAAACGAGCTAATGGGCATTCATGTGGTGAGGTTATGCATCCCATACTACATAACCCTCATATGTTGCCACCTATGGTGGATCCATATACAAACACATATTATGCATCCCATACTACATAATATGCCCTGTATACTTCTAATCATGCTTATGAGTATAGTGTTCATGCTTCAGCCAAGACATATTACTGACACATCGGTGTGTGTATGATATGACACTAAGCAACTAACACTAACAAGGGGAGGTTGCCCGACCAATTGTCAAGCAACCTCCCACTAATACCAACTGTCACATCCCGCATTTTTCCCAACAATTTAATTATAACAGAGCAAGGAGAAAATACGCGTCGTGATGCCACGCCGTGCAGGTGATAACTGCAGACGTTCAGGCAAGACTCCAAACTCTACAATTTTAAAAGAAAACATAAATGGTTATGAATAAAATCCAGTTTAAGTTATGATGGTAGCCGTATCCCTCGGCTTAGTGAATCATCTAGTCCAAAGTTTAAAACACAAGTTATACGCTTGCGGAAGTTACTTGTTTAAATTGACTCTAATATTCTACAAGAGTATAAATGTCCCCGAGGGACAACTCATACTATTCAACCCTAGATTTATAATAAGTACAGAAAGTCTTTACGCAAAATAGAAAGTAGTGGCTTAGTTTTGAAAGAGATGACACGTATGCTTTACTAATAGTAGGGTTTTATAGGTTAAAAATATCTAACATGCAATCCTAGCAATAAATCATCCCAGAGAGCAAGTAATATACACCGAACGTAAGAAAACCACATCAGCTAGCAAGTGTCAAAAGAAATCAAAAATCCTGTGGGCGTCAACAACCTGACACGAACCCACAGTATGAATATGTCTGAAACAGGCAAAGAAAACTATAACAACAAACTACCTCGCTACGGCGAGGGGAAAAACCACAGGCAACCTGCTGCTGCAAGGGCTCCAAAACCGGCTCCGCTACCTGCTAATGCTCTGATCCTGAGGCATTCCAAAGACAGAACACCTCAGCTAGAGGGAAAAATGGCGGCAGAGAAGTAAAAAAATAAAATAAAGGTCAAACGGGGTACCAACCCAAGACCAACAGTACTGAAGTAAGGTACATAAATAAAACTCAAGAAATAAATCAGAAGTAAAGAACTCACGTGAATCGTCACGTACAACAAATCATGCAGGATACCCGAAGCAAGGGGAGAGCATGATTAAATCATAAGAAAGAATACTCCAAAACTTTATTAGCAACCTGTAGTCAACTCTACTCATAAACACAGGCAGGGTGGTCACTTCTCTAGATACACCCCTCACAGATGTTAAAATCCGTCTAACTGTGGGGGAGACTTGCACACTCCACCAATCACCGCAGATGCCCAAAACCCAGTAGAGTTCCACGGGGTACTTATGAAGGAAACAGACCTTGCGGTCGGTGGATTTGCCCACTAACACTCGCAACAAAGAAACATCATGAAATAAACCTCGGGACATGGCACGTCAGATTCTACTTGACACTTCTAGTTTCAAGACATGGTTGATCAACCCTTAGGAACGATTTACAATCCTAAATAACACTAATCCGTTCAATAATGAAATCTAAGATGTTTAAAGCCATCAATAAGACACTTCAAGGATGATTAAATATATCATGACAAGATCAAGTTCAATAAGATAAAATCTTACAACATCGAGTATGTAACACCCCAAAAAGACCCCAAAGGACTCAAAATGATTTTTGAGGTACAGGTAATTTTACACGGCCTGGGACACGGGCGTGTCCCAGGGCGTGTCGGGGGTACATGGTCTGGGACACAGGCGTGTCCCAGGGCGTGTTCAGGTTAGTCGACGATTGAGAGTCGACGATCGTCGAGCCTAGGACACGGCCTTCGACACGGGCGTGTCCCAGGGCGTGTCTGAATTAAATTTCGAGTTTGGCCTGTTCGAGTCAGAATAGTACACGGCCTTGAACACGGCCGGGAATACGGGCGTGTCAGGTGGGACACGGGCGTGTCCGATGCCGTGTTCCGACCCGTGTACTGGTTGCAGCTCGATGAAGCAGGTTTGACACGGGCGTGTCTCAGGATGACACGGGCGTGTCAGGTTCGACACGGGCGTGTCGATGCCCGTGTTGTTCAGTCGGTTCAAACTGCGTGTGCCGCTTAAGGGTACACAGCCTGTGACACGGGCGTGTCACAGGCCGTGTCAGCCAAAAATTGGGTTTTTTGGGCAAATCGTGGCCGTTCAGATTCTCTCTTTGGATCCAAGGGCTCAGGTGATTCCTGGCTGGATTAAATTCGTCAAGGAAGAAGTCATTCTTCATTTGTGCTTAAGGAAGAGAGAAAGAGAGAAGAAGAAGGAGGAGGAGAGCAAGCCACCGGCGGAGTTCCCGTGGTCCGATTCGTGATCCGAAGCTGGCGTTGTGAAGGCAAGGCTGCTGCGGTTCTTTCTCACCGGCTAGTTTTCGATGGCTCCGAAGAGATCGACAAGGGTAACGATCTCCCTCCTTGGACATGTGAAGTCCTTCTTTTCTGCATTGCATAGGGAAAACCCTTCCCCGCGAGTGTGCGGTGGGTTGTGGTGTCCCTTGGGGTAGATATGTGAAGTCCCCCTTGTTAGAAGCCGGAATTGGAGTACGGCTCTAGGCATGCTGTGTGAAGCCCATCTGGACATGGTCTGGATTGGTGATGCTTGTTTGCATATCGGAGAAGGCTCCGTGATTATGGCTTGTGATGCCTTGTTCCTACCTGTTGCTTGGTGCGGCAGGAAGTACTGGACGATGTCCAGGAAATGAAGAGGGTTGGATGCAACTCTTGTGGCCGTGCGTTGCCACTTTATGAGCGGTTGAGCCGTTGGGCTGCAACTCGATGAAAAGGCAGATTGCCGAACAGGAAAGGTGAAACCGACCCGCGCCTATAAATAGCCATGGATACTTCCGTATTCGAGGTGGCACGGCGACTTGAGCAACGGGGGGTGGCTGATCTGTACCTGCGTTAGGTCCGTCCGACTTGGAAGCCTGGTTATAGGTTTTGTTGGAGCGCCTAATGAGAGTCTTAGGCCCGCGCGCCGGAAAGACTAGAATGCTCAAATACCGTGTAGACGGTGGTGTTGACCCTGGTATTCCGGTACACCAAGAATGTGCCCTGAGTGCACGGACTGTCGGGCCGTGTGGCCGATAGTTGTGATGGCTTGAACTGTGCCTGCGCGCACATAGTTGCTATTTGATGATGCCATGCTTGCAGGGAAAGAATGCTCATGCCCCGAGAAAGGGGTAGGATTGTTATAATTGGGTCAGCTGAATGCTGACCGTTGCCTTGTTTGCCACCAGTTGGGTGGATTGTTCCCGTGCAGGTGCTGGAGAGCCAAGTGGTAAGTGATGGGCTGAAGCCCTACTGCTGTTGCTGCTGCTGCTGCGGCTAGCCCTTGAAGGCTAAGTGAATAGTTTGTTTGTTCTCTTTTACTCATGTATGGCAGCCCTGCGCGCCGAGGTTTGTAAAACATGTTGTATGTAAAGAGGAACTGTAAGGCATTAAGGCCAAACCCCTTTGTTGTACATTCCATGGTTTTATCTATATAAAGGTGGTTTATATATCTTGGACATTCCTGTTGAGAGTTCAAAGTTGTAACTTAAAGCTTCCGCTAGAATGCTCTGAGTTAGGATTCGTATGGTTTGGTATTATCCTGTGACCTCACCGTCTGTTTGTGGCATATAGTGTGGGGCCCCGGCCGGACCTTCTACTATACGTCATTTAACGGATGGGGTCGTTACATTTTGGTATCAGCTTTTGTCGGTCTTCCTCTTTCGAATTCGTGGCCGAATTCTTTTGTGGAGTGGCGAGCACGTGTTTGTGCGACCTGCTGTAATGCTAATGAACTCTGGAATGTCCATTAAGGAATGTACACAATCTTGTTTGAGGAATCTGCGCGTTCCTTTTTGTGTTGTTTTGCTTACATACGTTCGCTTATGTGTGTCTTGTCCACCTATAGGTGACACGTAGTGGTGCTGGGCAGTCTGAGCCCCAGCGCTCTAATGAGAGTGCGGCACTAGCTGAGGTGCCAACACCTCCACCATCTGCGGAAACTGTTCGCTTAGTTACTGAGGCGCTATTTGCCATGATTCAGCCGACCGGGCAAGCGTAGCCGGCAGTAGTGCCAGTTCGTGTTGATGTAAGACCCAAGCCGGTTGAGGCTGTAGATCCACGAGCAGCTGACCGACAGTTGAAGCAATTCATGAGCTTCAGTCCTCCTACGTTTGCGGGAATGGGATCCCCAATGCAGGCGGAAGATTGGTTATCGCGTGTCAAGCGGATAATGACAGCGATCAGGGCGGAGGAAACACTTAAGGTCACCTTGGCCACCTTCATGCTTGAAGGAGAGGCGCGGTTGTGGTGGGACAAGGTTGAGGTACACCATTTGGCGGGCAGGCAATTAACACAAGTATCGAGTGAGGAGTCCTCTCGGATATTTCTGGCGAAACATGTCCCAGCGGCGCAACGCATTGCTATGGAAAATGAGTTCCAACGGTTAAAGCAAGGGGAAGATAGTGTGGATGTCTACTTGCATGAGTTTACCAGGTTGGGACGATATGCGGGAACAATCTTCGCGGATGACCAAAGGAAAACGAATCGGTTCTATGAAGGATTGGGGATGAGTTGCGATTCCTGCTTTCGAGTTCTGTGAGCCAAGGGTTTCAGGCGTTGGTTGATACTGCGTGCGCGTTGGAGAAGGACATGAGGCGAGTGCAAGGGAACAAGGGCTTGGTTGCGTCGAAGCCAGAGTTACAAGCACCTCGCCCGAGCAAGTCGTTTTACCAGAAGAAAGGGGGCAAGAGGTCCAAGCCATCTGGGCAAGTGACTACGACCGTTGTGTCGGGACCGACATCAAGGCCGGATTCTCGTACTTGCTATAACTGTGGCCGGGTGGGGCATATTGCTCGTGACTGTCGGGTTGTTCAGCCCAAAGGGAAAAGAAGACGGGTGCGTCGTATGCTGAGAAGGGCAAAGCGGTGGTTGATTCCTCTGCATCGCAGGCGCAGCCCCGAATCTATCAACTTGGCCAACAGGAAGCGATTAAGCAAAGTGACGTCGTCACAGGTACGAGTTGATTTAGTTACTTGCTTATGTGCTATTGTTTTTGGTTATGTATAGCTTGTGCATGATGTGTGTGTTGCAGGCTTTGTCCTGATTCGGAATAATTTGGCAAGAGCCCTGTTTGATACGGGTGCTTCGCATTCTTTTCTGTCTGAGGATTTCGTATCTCGAATTGGGGTACCGAGTCATGTGACGGTGGATAGTACATGGGTGCTGTTGCCGAATGGCTGTATGATGCTTGCGGATCGGGCTTGCGATGTGGATGTGCAAATAGGAAGTCGGGATTTCGGTTTAGTGCAGCTGTGCTACCGTTATCGGAGTTTGATATGATCTTTGGTATGGACTGGCTCTCGGAGCAGCGTGCCTTTATTAATTGCAACTCCAAGGAGATTACACTGGGCCAGAATACCGGACTTTTGACGAAGTTCGCTGGTATGCGAGGAGTTGGCGGGACTCTGTTGTCTGCACTCCAAGTCGTCAATGCTGTTCGGAAGGGTGCAGAGTTATTCTTCACGCTAATTCAGGCTGTTGAGCCAAAGGCCAGTGTCGGTGAAGTGCCAGTTGTGTCAGAGTTTGCCGATGTGTTTCCTAAAGATCTTCCTGGGTTACCATCCCAGCGGGAGATTGACTTCTCTATTGAGTTGGTGCCAGGTGCGAAACCTGTGGCCCGCTCTCCATATCGCGTCGCGCCAAAAGAGATGGCTGAGTTGAAAGTCCAATTGCAAGAGTTGTTGGAGCAGGGATATATACGCCCAAGTATGTCACCTTGGAGCGCGCCTGTTCTATTTGTGAAAAAGAAAGACGGTAGCTTACGGTTGTGTATTGACTACCGCGAGTTGAATAAGCTGACGGAGAAAAACAAACATCCGATTCCGCGGATTAATGACCTCTTTGATCAGCTGGCAGGATCAACGGTCTATTCCAAATTGGATTTGAAATCGGGATATTATCAGCTAAGGATTCGGGAAGGTGACATTCCCAAGACCGCGTTTGGAACACGCTACGGTCATTATGAGTTCACGGTAATGCCGTTTGGCCTATGTAATGCGCCTTCGGTATTTATGGACCTAATGCATCGAACGTTCCGAGAGTACTTGGATTTGTTTGTTATTGTGTTTATCGATGACATCTTAGTATACTCTCAGTCGGAAGAGGATCACGCAAACCATTTGTGGTTGGTCTTGCATACCCTGCGGAGAAATAAGCTTTTTGCCAAGTTCTCAAAGTGTGAGTTCTGGCTCTCTTCAGTAGCCTTTTTAGGCCATGTGATAAGTGGAGAAGGTATCGCGGTGGATCCGTTGAAGATAAGTGCCATTCGAGATTGGCCAGTGATGTCTTCAGTGGCCGAGGTCAGAAGCTTCCTTGGACTTGCGGGCTACTATAGACGATTTGTGGAAAACTTCTCACGGATTGCTTTACCTCTGACCACGCTGACGAGAAAAGATCAAAAGTTCATTTGGACGCCGGAGTGCGCGCGAGCTTTTGAAGACTTGAAGAGTCATTTGACCACGGCGCCTGTGTTGACATCGCCATGTGGTACCGATGGGTATGAGATCTATAGTGATGCATCTGGGAGCGGCTTAGGCTGCGTTCTTCTGCAGTTTGGTAAAGTGATTGCTTATGGCTCGCGTCAGTTGAAAGTGCATGAGCGGAATTACCCCGTCCATGATTTGGAGTTGGCGGCGGTAATCTTTGCGCTCAAGTTGTGGCGGCACTATCTATATGGCGTTGAAGTGGATATCTATACGGATCACAAGAGCCTAAAGTATTTGTTGGATCAGAAGGATCTGAATATGCGACAACGAAGATGGATGGAGTTCCTCGGGGACTACACCTTCGAGATTCGCTATACTCCCGGAAAGGGAAATGTGGTCGCTGATGCTTTGAGTCGGAAGACTCCGGTACGGGCAAGCTGGTTGCAGAGGCATGATCAGCGCTTAATCCAAGAATTGGAAGCATTGGAGATATCGTGTGTTGACAAGGGTTCGGCAACCGATGCATGTTTGAACTGGACGGAGGTGCAATATGACCTTACGGACAGAGTTCGGCGAGCAACGGAGCTTGATGAAAGTCTCCAGCGCTATGCAAAAGATGGGCCGGAGGACCAATTCTCTTGGGATAACGGTTTGTTACGAAGAAATGGTCGAGTGTGCGTCCCAAGTGTGGGTAAATTGAGGGAAGAGTTGATGTACGAAGCTCACTTTGCAAAGTACTCAGTTCACCCAGGGAGCACAAAGATGTACAGAGATCTGAAAAAGCTGTTCTGGTGGCCGGACTAAAGAAAGATGTCGCACGTTATGTGGCTGAATGCAATACCTGTGCGTTGGTGAAAGCAGAATGCCAGAAGCCTGGCGGTTTCCTGAAGTCGTTACCTATTCCGGAGTGGAAGTTCGATGATATTTCGATGGATTTCGTGCACGGGTTGCCGAGGTCTCAACGCGGTCATGATTCAATCTGGGTGATTGTGGACCGGTTGACAAAAGTGGCGCACTTCCTTCCAAACAGAAGAGACGATTCAGTGGAAACCTTGGCCAAGCTTTATGTGGAGCAGGTTGTTCGACTGCACGGTGTTCCTCGGAGCATCGTTAGTGACCGTGATGGGCGGTTCACAACGAATGATTGGCGGCTCGTTCATCAAATGTTGGGTACAAAATTGGCGTTTAGTACGGCCTTTCATCCCCAAATGGATGGCCAGACTGAACGGACCAACAGAACGATGGAGGATATGCTCCGCATGTGCGCCCTAGACTTTGGTAAGAGATGGGAAGATTATATATTTCTTGTCGAATTTGCATATAATAATAGCTACCAAGCGAGTATTGGTATGGCGCCATTTGAAGCTTTATATGGTCGGAAATGCCGTACACCGTTAGCTTGGGCAGAAGCAGGCGAATCGAAGCTGAGTGGGAAAAAGGAAGTCGAAGAAGCTACCTCGCTCATACGCTCTATTCGGGAGAGGCTATTGATAGCCCAAGATCGTCAAGCAAAGTACTACAATGCCAAACATCGTAACGTGGAGTTCGCGGTGGGTGATTGTGTATATTTGAAGATCAAACCATTCAAAGGTGTGTCCAGTATTCGGCGTTTGAAAAAGCTAAGTCCGAGGTATCTTGGTCCATTTGAGGTGGTGGAGCGAGTTGGGGAAGCTGCTTATCGACTAGCAACTTCAGCAGACTTGGGTGGATTACATGATGTATTTCACATCTCAATCCTTCGTAAGGCGGTAAAGGATCCAGCTCAAGTAGTGGAGAATGATCGGGTACCGGTCGAGTATGGGCTAACGACGAGGGTTAGACCCATTCGGATCGAGGATCGAGCCGAGAAACAGTTGCGGAACAAAGTGATCGGGATGGTCAAGGTCCGATGGGACAATTGTGGCCGTGAAGAGCTAACATGGGAGCGAGAGCAGACCATGCGAGCTGAGTTTCCCGAGTTATTTGTATAAACTGTAGACCGTGTACTTTTTGTTATAACATAGTTATAGCATTGCTGGTTCTTGTTTCCTTACCGTGCAAATTTCGGGATGAAATTTTGTTAAGGGGGGAGGGTTGTAACACCCCAAAAAGACCCCAAAGGACTCAAAATGATTTTTGAGGTACAGGTAATTTTACACGGCCTGGGACACGGGCGTGTCCCAGGGCGTGTTGGGGGTACACGGCCTGGGACACGGGCGTGTCCTACGGCGTGTTCAGGTTAGTCGATGATTGAGAGTCGACGATCGTCGAGCCTGGGACACGGCCTTCGACACGGGCGTGTCCCAGGGCGTGTCCGAATTAAATTTTGAGTTTGGCCTGTTCGAGTCAGAATAGTACACGGCCTTGAACACGGCCGGGAACACGGGCGTGTCAGGTGGGACACGGGCGTGTCCGATGCCGTGTTCCGACCCATGTACTGGTTGCAGCTCGATGAAGCAGGTTTGACACGGGCGTGTCTCAGGATGACACAGGCGTGTCAGGTTCTACACGGGCGTGTCGATGCCCGTGTTGTTCAGTCGGTTCAAACTGCGTGTGCCGCTTAAGGGTACACGGCCTGTGACACGGGCGTGTCACAGGCCTGTCAGCCAAAAATTGGGTTTTTTGGGCAAATCGTGGCCGTTCAGATTCTCTCTTTGGATCCAAGGGCTCAGGTGATTCCTGGCTGGATTAAATTCGTCAAGGAAGAAGTCTTTCTTCATTTGTGCTTAAGGAAGAGAGAAAGAGAGAAGAAGAAGGAGGAGGAGAGCAAGCCACCGGCGGAGTTCCCGTGGTCCGATTCGTGATCCGAAGCCGGCATTGTGAAGGCAAGGCTGCTGCGGTTCTTTCTCACCGGCTAGTTTTCGATGGCTCCGAAGAGATCGACAAGGGTAACGATCTCCCTCCTTGGACATGTGAAGTCCTTCTTTTCTGCATTGCATAGGGAAAACCCTTCCCCGCGAGTGTGCGATGGGTTGTGGTGTCCCTTGGGGTAGATATGTGAAGTCCCCCTTGTTAGAGGCCGGAATTGGAGTACGGCTCTAGGCATGCTGTGTGAAGCCCATCTGGACATGGTCTGGATTAGTGATGCTTGTTTGCATATCGGAGAAGGCTCCGTGATTATGGCTTGTGATGCATTGTTCCTACCTGTTGCTTGGTGCGGCAGGAAGTACTGGACGATGTCCAGGAAATGAAGAGGGTTGGATGCAACTCTTGTGGCCGTGCGTTGCCACTTTATGAGCCGTTGAGCCGTTGGGCTGCAACTCGATGAAAAGGCAGATTGCCGAACAGGAAAGGTGAAACCGACCCGCGCCTATAAATAGCCATGGATACTTCCGTATTCGAGGTGGCACGGCGACTTGAGCAACGGGGGGTGGCTGATCCGTACCTGCGTTAGGTCCGTCCGACATGGAAGCCTGGTTATAGGTTTTGTTGGAGCGCCTAATGAGAGTCTTAGGCCCGCGCGCCGGAAAGACTAGAATGCTCAAATACCGTGTAGACGGGTGTGTTGACCCTGGTATTCCGGTACACCAAGAATGTGCCCTGAGTGCACGGACTGTCGGGCCGTGTGGCCGATAGTTGTGATGGCTTGAATGTGCCTGCGCGCACATAGTTGCTATTTGATGATGCCATGCTTGCAGGGAAAGAATGCTCATGCCCCGAGAAAGGGGTAGGATTGTTATAATTGGGTCAGCTGAATGCTGACCGTTGCCTTGTTTGCCACGGTTGGGTGGATTGTTCCCGTGCAGGTGCTGGAGAGCCAAGTGGTAAGTGATGGGCTGAAGCCCTACTGCTGTTGCTGCTGCTGCTGCGGCTAGCCCTTGAAGGCTAAGTGAATAGTTTGTTTGTTCTCTTTTACTCATGTATGGCCGCCCTGCGCGCCGAGGTTTGTAAAACATGTTGTATGTAAAGAGGAACTGTAAGGCCTTAAGGCCAAACCCCTTTGTTGTACATTCCATGGTTTTATCTATATAAAGGTGGTTTATATATCTTGGACATTCCTGTTGAGAGTTCAAAGTTGTAACTTAAAGCTTCCGCTAGAATGCTCTGAGTTAGGATTCGTATGGTTTGGTATTATCCTGTGACCTCACCGTCTGTTTGTAGCATATAGTGTGGGGCCCCGGCCGGACCTTCTACTATACGTCATTTAACGGATGGGGTCGTTACAGAGTAATCATCCAAAAAAAGTTAATCGTAGCAATAACTTGGAAGATAAAGTGCAGAAAATTTTAAAGAACATAAAAACTGAACCGTTACCATCAAATCGGATAAGGAGAAATGAGGGGAGACCACCACTTGCCTTGATTTTACCGGAAAAGTTCTCCAAATCAGTCCACGTCACAGATCGGGGCAAAAGAGGATGGAGGAAGTTGAAATGTAGACAAAAATGGTCGAAAAAGGGGGTTAGGGCCGAAAAACCCTAACGAGAAAACTCAAAGAAAGGGTAAAATTTTACCACGATGGCGTAGCTCTCGATGAGAGCTTTCCATAACTACGCTCGGTTGAAGATTTCGAGCACCGGAGCTCCGTCGGCGGCCACAGGAAGGTTCACGAAGTATTTTCTCTCTCATGCTCACGCCGCTCTGGTTCGGGAGGAAAAGAATCGGAGAAGATGAAGTTCTGATCAAACCTAAGTCCAAATATATATATATATATATATATATATATATATATATATATATATATATATATATTATAAAAGTACTTATAAATTTTTTGTCTAAATACAAGAAAACGTGTAATTTATGAGTGGCTACGGGAAAACCGATAATAGAGGTCTTAGATGACATCAAATTGAAAAGTGTTCAACATGAAAGTTGTAGATCTCGTCGAAACGAACAAATTTTATGCTGACCATTTTTTGCACGACACCATTTTGACCCTCAAAACGTTGCCTGAACTCTAACTGTACAGAACCACTCGAGTGGAATGGGTCTACTCGAGATGGAGAAGTCTACTTGAGATGGAGACTCGAGAGAGAGGAAAATACTCGAGATGGAGACTTGGGAACTCGAGAGGATAGGTATAGAACTTGAGTAGATCAATTCTACTCGAGATAAAAGACTTAGAACTCGAGTGGATCAAGTTTACCCGAGCTGGACATGAGCTTCTGCGGGAAAATAAAAAATAGGAGTCTAAGATGGCTTCCAATTGAAACGTGGTCAACATAAAAGTTGTAGATCTCGTCGAGACGAACAAATTTTATGTTGACCATTTTTCTATACGATGCATTTTTGACTCTCAAAAATGCGCCCAAACGTAGACTGTACATGACTACTCGAGAGGAATAAAGGTTACTCGAGAATAAGAGCAAAATACTCGAGAGGAACGTATAATACTCGAATAAAATCACTGGGACTCGAGAGAATTCAATATTACTCGATAAAAAAACCATAATACTCGAGATAGTACAGTAGTACTCGAGTAAATCAATAGTACTCGAGTAGAAATCAATAATACAGCTTATTTACGAGCAGTTTTGGTAAAATCAAAAATAGGAGTCTAAGATGGCTTCAAATCTAAAAGCGGTCAACATAAAAGTTGTAGCTATCGCCAAGACGAACAAATTTTATGTTTACTATATTTTGATACGACACCGTTTTGACCCTCAAAATGGCGTCTGATCGAAATCTGAAACGGGCTACTCGAGATAACAAAGCGCAAATTCTTGAAATGAAATTTTTGAACAAAGGGACACGAGTTCAGAACAGAGGCCCATACACGCGCCGAATTAAATGAAACTTACACCATAGTCGAAAACTGGCGCTACGATTCTAACGGCGAAGCCAAAACCTAAATCCGACGAGCCATTCTCGAGATATAAATTTTCAAAGTTTACGACGAACATAAATTCCACAAAACTTCGGAAAAACACCGAGGCCCAAATATCGCTTGGATCACGCCGAAACTGTACGAGCAAGTCAAAAATTACTTAACTTAAATTCCAGATGCAAAAATTTCCCATTACAACAAGAATTCGGCCGACTTGACCGCATGGACGTGAAAATGCCTTTACGACATTGCGTCGTCAACTTAACGTTAAAGGTAACGCCACGACGTCATAAATATGATGCTTCCCATTTAAATAAAATCGTCGAGCAAAATCGGGGGCGTTACATCAGTGGTAATCTCATTTAGACTTCTGGCATATATGATTGGCCAGATTCTTGAATCCCAAGTGCTGGGGAAGCACATTAGGATTTTGTCATTCAGCTCAGTCAATGAGATTTCTTTATCCAGAGTCTTTAACTCATTGACAATCAGACTTAGTCTATTGTACATGTCATCCACTGATTCAGCTTCTCCCTTTTTGAAATTCTCATATTGGCTTATAAGATGGGATCTCCTATCTTTCCTTTCATCAGCAGATCCATAGACAATTTCAGAGAGTTTGTCCCAAATTCCTTTGGCTGAGTTGTATTCAGCTACCTTAAGAAATATCTCATCAGACATTGTCTGAGCTAAGATGTTCATGGCCTTGGTATCTGCAGTCTTCCACTTCTTTATTTCAGCATCTGTTCCTGAAGGAGGTGGAACAGCATTTGTACTTGAGCTTGCTGGTGGACTTGGGCACACTGTCAAAATAGAGTTAAATATGTCTTCATCAATAGAATTCACATATAGTCTAATCCTTGCTTTCCAATGTGCAAACTTGGATAGATTATACACTGGAGGCCTAGTGCTTGCATAATCTTTGTTCTGTGTCATGTCTTTATATAAAATTAAATATAATGAAAATAACCCTCTTGAAAGATTGATCTTATCAAGGATCTTTGGGTTCAGGTGTTAGCCTGTATGAAAAACCAACCTCCCTCTGATAGCAATTGAAAATGAGGGTAAGATCTATCTTAACTCTAAAGGGGGGGTGAATAGAGTATTTTAAAGTAAATTTACAATTTTAAAAATGCACAGCAGTAAAGGCTTAATTTATGTATAGGTGTAAGGTGCTTTGATGTAGAAAATAAAACTAAAGCAGTAAGAATAAAAACCACAGCACACAGCAAAGAATATTCACAAGAAACCAGAAGACACAAGGAATTATAGTGGTTTTACATCCACTCTTCTACCACCCTTGGTAGGAATCCACTACAGGATGAGTTGATCAGGTGTCCTGGGCACCAATGAGCTTTTGATAAAGTGCTCAAAAACCACACTAGATTTTTTGATCAGGTGTCTTGCCACCACTGAGTTTTGACAAGGCTCTCAGAACCAGAATCAAGACTTTTGAAGGGAGTTTTGATAACCCTTTTACCGCAGGAAAAGAAAAAGAAAGAGGTAAAGATGTCTTCTCTGTCTCAGTCACTGAGAGAAGACTTTTGTGGATTGATTGTGTTGTCAAAGCTCCCGCTGAGAAAGATGAGAGCTTTGCTAGGGTGATAGGTCTTCAGAAGCTTCAGATCTTTAGCAGAAGATGGTTTCAGCAGAGGCTGAAATATGAATTGTCTGGAGTCCTTGATGTTTAAGCTATGATCACTTTTCAGTATGCCAACTAATTCTCCAGGATTGAACACTTTATTTTTGAATTGATCTAACTATCCTGTGAATCTGTACTGAGAATTTCTTGTTGTAGATTGTCTATTCTTGTATATTCTCTTGTTGTTGTTTTTCTGTCAGACTAGAAAAGATGATTTATTCTCTGAAGATCTGCTATCCAAGATAGCCATTAGCAGTCAATAAATTTTTTCCATAAATGTTTGGTCTTCTGGAGGAAAGTCCAATAAACATTCTCTGATAAATCCCTTGAAACTTGCTCCAGAATAAATGAAAACGGCTAGCAGATCTCTTGAAATAAATGCTGAGAGAATTTGAAAATCATTCAAAAAGCTGACTGAATTTGAATCCTCAAAGTCGTCGATCTCTCAAGAAAAACGTCGATCTGAGCTCTACGATCGTCGACCTGAGCTCAGAGATTGAAATGATCATCAGACAGAAAACGTCGACCTGAGCTCGAAGATCGTCGACCGGAGCTCAGCGACCTGAAGAATAAGCTGAAGACAGATCGTCGATCTGAGCTCGAAGATCGTCGACCGGAGCTCAATGATTTAGCAGAGCTGAGCTCAGAGAGCGTTGAACGGAGTTCGACGTTTCGTCGACCTAAGCTCGACGATAATTGTCTTTGCCTCAGCTCTAAGTCTGAATCCTTGAATGGTCCTGGGGGCAGCTTCAAACATAAGTTCTAAGCCCTACACTCATTCTAACTTGACCTTTTCAACTATACATCTAGGTCAAACTGATTTCCTAAAAACATAGTGATCCTTGCCCAAATTAGTAATAGGGTGTTCCAATACCATGCTCCACCGTGGTCTAGAATGTAGCATCTGATCATATCCTCAACTATCTGGTTCACTTGCTCCGTCTGCCCATTGGTCTGTGGGTGGTAAGCAGTAGAATACCTCAGATCTGTACCCAAACCCTCCTGCAGACTCTGCCAAAAACGAGAAGTAAACCGCGAGTCTCGATCAGAAATGATGCTAACAGGCACACCATGCAATCTGATGGCCTCATCCAAGTACAACTCTGCTATCTTCTTCATTGGGTAATCAATCTTATACGGCACGAAGTGAGCACACTTCGTCAGTCTATCCACTATAACCCAAACAGAATCAAATCCCCTTGGAGATTTCGGTAAGCCCGTGATGAAGTCCATGGAAATGCTTTCCCACTTCCACGTCGGGATCTCTAGTAAAGTCAACTTGCAACCAGGCCTTCGGTGATCGGCCTTTACACGCTTTCAAGTGTGGCACTCAACAACAAATCGGGCTATATCACTTTTCATCCCATATTACCAGACAATTTGCTTAAAATCATGATACATCTTTGTAGATCCTAGATGGTAGGCAACACTGGATCCATGAGCCTCTCTGCATATCATACCCCTGATGTCCCCAACAGCGGGGATGAAAAATCTGTCATGGTACTTCAAAGTACCCGCATCATCGATAGAAAAATCCGGCAACTCCCCTCTCTCAGTCCTGGAGTATAAGTGCAGTAGGTCTGGTTAATCCTTCTGGTGCAATCTAGTAAGAGAAATCCAAGATGTCTCTGCCACTGCCAAACTACTCTGCATGTCACAGCATCCCACTAAGATATCCATGAGGAGGAACTTTTCCACTAAATGGTCTATGGAGAGGTCAAAGATCTTCCCCGTCTTCCGACTCAGGGCGTCGGCCACCACATTGGCATTGCCTAGATGATACTAGATCCTTACATCATAATCGGCCACATACTCTAGCCACCGACGCTGGCGCAGATTCAACTCCTACATTAACACATTATTTAGGCTCTTGTGATCAGTGAAAATCTTACACTGACTCCCAAAAAGTAGATGCCTCCACAGCTTCAACGCATAAATCACCGCTGCAAACTCAAGGTCATGCGTAGGGTAATTTCTCTCATGAGTCTTTAATTGCCTTGACCCATACGCAATCACTTTTCCAACCTACATCAACACGCAACCCAAACCAACATGCGAAGCATCCACGTACACATCATACTACACACCCTCAGTAGGTAGGGTTAGAACGGGAGCAGTGCACAATCTGTTCTTTAGCTCCAGGAAGGCTTCTTCGCACTTCTCGCTCCAAATGAAGGCCGCGTTCTTCTGAGTCAACCTGGTCAAAGGTGCAGCTAGGGTAGAGAAACCATCCACGAACCTCCTGTAGTAGCCGGCCAACCCTAGGAAGCTCTTGATCTCCATAGGCGTGCCCGACCTACTCCAATCCATCACTGTTGTTATCTTTTCTGGGTCGACCGAGATCCCATACTTGTTTACCACGTGGCCCAGAAACGAGACCTGAGGCAACCAAAATTCACACTTACTCAACTTGGCGAATAACTTGTGATTCCTCAACTCCGCTAGAACCAAGCGCAGATGTTGCTCATGCTCCTCAGCGCTGCGGTAATAGACCATCACGTCATCGATGAAAACCATAACGAACTTGTCTAGGAAATCCTTGAACACCCGGTTTATCATATCCATGAAAGCTGATGGTGCGTTGGTCAAACCAAACGACATCACCAAAAACACAAAATGTCCATGCCTCGATCTAAACGCAGTACGTGGTATATCTGCCTCACGGATCGTAAGCTGATTATAGCCAGAACGAAGATCGATCTTGGAGAACACTGTTCTACCGTGCAACTGATCAAATAAGTCATCAATCCTCGGTAGAGGGTACCTGTTCATAATAGTGACTTTGTTCAACTCCCTGTAGTCGATGCAAAGCCTGATCGACCCATCATTCTTCTTAACAAATAGAACAGGAGCACCCCAAGGCGACAAACTCTGTCTGATAAACCCTTTTGCCAACAACTCATCCAACTGGACTCGCAACTCCTCTAACTCACGAGGGGCCATCCTGTACGGCGCCTTAGCAATAGGACGCATACCCGGTTCCAAATCAATCACAAACTCAACATCCCGATCGGGAGGAAGAACAGGAAGATCATCAGGAAAAACATCAGCGAAATCACGAACAACAGGAATCTCCTCCAAGAGTGGTACGCTAACAGCGGTTCCAACCACCGAGACTAAACAAGCAAAACAATCAAAATGAAACAGCTTCTTAGCATATACCATAGAGATGACAGGAGAATCCTGGCACGGATCAGCATACACGCTTCCGGGCTGACCGTTGTCCTTGTTGAAATCCAAGCGCTTCCCTTTGAACTGAATAACCACATTATACTTAGATAGCCAGTCCATGCCCAGAATAACATCGAAGTCCTCCAGATCAATCATATTCAAGTCTTCCTTCGCAAGAAAGTCTCCCAACAAAATAGGGCAACCTAGAATGCCCAAATATGATAACACAGATTCACCAGAGGGGAACTTGAAACGGAAGGTATCCCGAACTTGATCTAGAGTCAACCGATGTCGCTCCACAAAGGCTCAAGCCACAAATGAGTGGGTAGCGCCGGAGTCAAACAGAACACGCGCCCAGCGGTTCTTCACCTTAAACTTCCCTATAGGACTATATACAAAAAAGGAACTACCAAAACAAAACTGCAAACATTCTGAAAGAAAAGGGATAGATACTACTCTAGAGGGGGGGAATAGAGTAATCAAAAATTGCACTAGCAAAGTTGACTGTCTACTCAACTCCCTTGGAGTTAATTGTGGAATGAAGGTTATAGATATTTGAGATGAAATCCTAAAGCCTAACACAAGTGTTGTGCACAAAAAGGCAGCCAACTGTAATTACAAGTAAGGCTTGGAATCCTAAACAGCAACTAGCAATCCTAGTTAAAATCTAATCACAGCTAATCAGCACAGAGAATTAATTAAACAATCCAGACGACACAAGGAATTTATAGTGGTTCCCCAAACAACTTGGGTACGTCCTCTCTTCTACCAACAAGGTAGGAATCCACTCAGGTTTTTGATGAGGTTCCCTGCCACCAACAAAATCTTCTTCAGGTAGATCCAGAAACCCTTTAGACTTTTGATCAGGTGTCTAAAAACCAACACAGGTTTTTGATCAGGTGCCCTGCCACCAAGGGATACTTTTGAAGGGAGTAATAACCCTTTACAGGAGGGGGAAAGGAGGTTAAAATGTCTTCTCTATTTTACAATAGATTAGAGAAGCACAAGAACTTGCACTGAGCTAGAAAGCTCTAAAGAGTCAAGGCTCTCCCCTGGCTAAAAGAACGTCCAGGTGAAGTCTTGCTTCAGTGCAGAAACACTTCAGAAAATACTGAAGGAAAAAGCTACAAGAAGATAATAAATAAGAATTGAAATTTCTTCTTCAGGCAATTATCTTCTTCTTCTTCTTCTTCAAAAAGCTCTGAGTGAAGATCTTCCTGTAAGCAGGAGAACTCAGGTTGAAGAAGATTGAAGAACTAAAACTTCTTCTCAGCTAGATGTGAATGAACTGAGAGCAGTTGGAAACTGTAAGTTGTAAGCTTGAATGCTGTTGTTAGCTTTTTGAATATTCGAACTAGTTGATTTCTTTCTCCAAAGAAGTCTTTATATAGCAGTAGCAGCAATGGCTCTTACTTGAGTTTGAATCTTGTCTTCTACTGAACTCTGCAAGCTGTGCTGTAAAAAGCATAAAGCAAAACAAAATACTGCAGACAGATATCCTATAAGAGGATAAAGCTTTCTAAGAAGCTGCAAATAACTCTGATGAAATAATACAAGAGAAAATCACATCAGAAGAGACTCTTTACAGCCAAGGAAGACTTTCTGAGTCTAACGGCTATAAAGGACAGCCTGGCAGATAAAGCAGAAATCATATCTCAGCTAATAAGACAAACAACTTTGTCAGAAAAGGATTAGCTCATGCATAAGGAATGGAACAGATATTGCATGGAAATAACATCACAATTTATTCAAATAATCTTTTATAAAATATGCCAAAATAAAAATGAAATAAATCACATCATAGAAGACGACAAAACTACTCAAGACATACAACAAAACGTCGAACGACCATCGGAGATCGTCGACTAAGCACAGAGATCGTCGACCTATCAGACAGATAGTCGAACGATCCAGATAGTCGAACTATCAAAGATGATAGTCGAACTACCACAGCAGATAGTCGAACTATCAGGACAGATAGTCGAGCTATCAGATAGTCGATCTATCAGGACAGATAGTAGAACTACCAAAGCAAAACAGATAGTCGACCTATCAAACAGATAGTCGACCTATCATAGAAAATAGATAGTCGACCTATCAACAGATAGTCGAACTATCAAACAAAACAGATAGTCGACCTATCAACAGATAGTCGAGCTATCAACCAAAATAGATAGTTGAACTATCAGATAGTTGAACTATCCAAGCAGATAGTCGAACTATCAAAGAAGAGCAGATAGTCGACCTATCAACAGATAGTCGAGCTATCAACCAAAACAGATAGTCGACCTATCAACAGATAGTCGAACTATCAGATAGTTGAACTATCCAAGCAGATAGTCGAACTATCAAGCAACACAGATAGTCGACCTATCAACAGATAGTCGAACTATCAAAGCAACACAGATAGTCGACCTATCAACAGATAGTCGAACTATCACAGAAAGCAGATAGTCGACCTATCAACAGATAGTCGAACTATCAAAGCGAGAGATAGTCGACCTATCAAGCAGATAGTCGAACTATCAGATAGTTGAACTATCCAAGCAGATAGTCGAACTATCAAACACAACAGATAGTCGACCTATCAAACAGATAGTCGAACTATCAACGCAGACAGAACGTCGACCAACTGATACACGATCGTCGATCAGCCGATAGACGATAGTCGAGCGGTGTTCGACCATAGTCGAACGAAAAACAACTTAACAAAATTTATATCTAGAAAAGTGACGCCTCTAAAACTAGAGCAACAAACCTTTGACCATAGATAAATCTTGGGTCAAGAGACAGAAAGAGAAGACTGAACTCAAATCAAAACCTAGAGTACCAACAATCTCCCCCTATTTGAGTTAAGTCTCTCAACAATTAAAACATACAAAACTAATTACTGAAAGTAAATAAAATGCATGAAAAGAAATAACTAAGCAGATAACATCAATCAAATAGATAAGCAATTAACTGTCAATCAATGAAATATTAAGATGCTTCGGAGTTAGGTTTAGGATCAGAAGAGCTAGAAACAAAAGTAATCTTTCTAGAGGGATCTAGAGCTTCTTTTCTCGACAACTTCAGGTCTTGTTCTCCAATGATTTTCAATTCTGTTGTTCTTGGGACAATTGCCTCAGGATGCTTTTCCATGTACTTTGAAGGATCAAATATCACAGGTCTAACCTGGAATTTATCGAGCTCCTTCATTCTGAATTTTGACATCGTGGTCAATCCTGCAGTGTCTTTTCCTTCTGCTTTTGCTTTCTTAATTTGAGCTGCTCCAACAAGTTCAAGAAAACGAGCCATCCTAAAATTAGGATCAAGTTCTGGGCTTTCATAAACATTCTCTGAAGATGTATCAACTGGTTCTTTATCCTGATTAACTAGATAAGAAGGAGGAGCAGACTTAGCAAATGTCTTGCTAGAGATTTCAGACAAAATAAATCACTTACCTTTTGGAACATCCTTCACAGAATGAACTGGCTTAGGAGAGGTTGAGCTTTTGAGTTCTTTAGAATGAGGAGGAGAAAATGTTGGTCTTTGATACACCACCTCCTTTACTTGTTCCTTAACAGCATTAGGTCTTTGATAGCCAGTTTGAGTTTTACCTTGATGTTCTTGTGAACTTCTCCTTTGAGCTGACTGAGATGGCTTGAATCTTTCAGACTGAGCAGCAGGGTTTGCAGATAAGTTTCCTGAGGCTCCTGCATTGGGAGGTGGAGGAGGAGGACCTCTAGGAGTCAATCTTGGGACAGGAGAGTCATACCTCTTTGACTTCTTCCTTTGCTTCTGCTGATTTTTAGAGAAAGCCATCCAGTGCTGGATATCTTTTGATTTAGGATCAATCCCTTTCAGGATATAATAAGGAGTATCATTCTCTAGATTAGGAGGAGGAGGGGCTACAACTTTCCTTTTCTTTTTAGCAATTCTTTTTCTTTTTGACTCAGCAGACTCATCAGAATCGATTTCATCTTCAGAATTAGAAGAAATGGGCAGATCATATGGATCAATTGCATCTTGCATAGCTCTTTCCTTTTCCTTTAGAGCAGCTTTTTCTACTTCTTCTTCCATGGCATCCTGTGCCAGGAGAGCATCTAAATCCAATCCAGGGGAATCATCCCCTACAGTAGACTTTTCAATTTGAGTATCTACAACCTTTTCTTGATGATCAGAAACTGTCATGGTGACCTGTTCTGCTTGCACTTCTGGCTGAGCAGCCTCAGAAACTTGAGTAACTTATTCTGGTTCAGATTGAGCTTCTGTAGCTGGTAGGTGATCAGGCTCTTGAACATCTAAAACTTCTTCCATTTTATCTGTAGTATTATGAATAAAATTTTGCTAAATGACATCTAATCATCCCTTCTAGGTATTCCCATACAAACATATTAGTTATCAAGTCTAAAAAGTGAGTAAAGGGGATACCTTCAGAATCGACCTTTGCGTGTCCTAACTCCCATAAATCATCTAGAAAGGAAGTGATAACTCCTTCTAGGTACAGGGCAATCAGGGGAGTAGAACATTCTTCCAGGCAAGCTTTGACAATAAACTCAGACTTCAACAATGCATCAGAAATTTCTTTTTCAGATAAACTTTGAAGAGGAGCTGAATCTTCTAATTCTTTCTCTGCCACTGCAGGATGATCTGCTGGAGGGGAGGCCAAAGGCAGCTCAGAGACATATTCATCAAGCATCTCCCCCTGCCTGATTTCAGTAGATACTGAAACCAGGCCCCTAGAGGAAGAGGGCTCAGCAGACTTTGAGAGTGCCTGAATAGCAGCAGTCAAAGAGGAGATGGAAGAAGCAAGGGGAGCAATTGCCTCTTCAATCATGATTTTGATTGAGGGAGTAATTAACTCCACAATGCTAGAAATGAATGCTGGAGTTAATTCAAAGGATGATGATGATGAGGGAATCTCAGAGGATGGATGATCAGTAGGGATGGTGTATTCATGATGGATTGGAGAGTGAACTGGAGATGGAGAGTGAGCCGGAGATGGATGAGTGGATGCAGGGTGATCAATGTGATCAGAAGAAGGAATTGGAGACTGAGGAGGAGTAGAAATCTCAGAAACCAATAAATCAAAACTAGGATGAGATATCCTAGCAAGATGAGAGGGTAGAGGAGATGCAGGAGGTGTTGCAAGGTGAGAAGCAGAAGGTCGTACTTCAATTGAAGTTTATGGAACTTCAACTGAAGTAGACGGCAAAGCAGATGAAGAAGATGGAAGGGAGAGGTTTGCTGAGCCAGCTTCTTGTAGGGGAGGAGTGACTGAGGCAGTCCTGGTGCTCTCAGATGTAACTGGAGCAACCCCTACTGGAGCGGGCTTCAGGAAAATTCTTTTCCACTTGGCAAACAGGGATGGATCCATCTTCTTGCTGGCGTTTATGGAGGTAGCAGCTGAAACTAACAGATGGGGATACTTTTCCTTCAGAAAAATCCCAACTACCCTACCCAGGGTAACTTCATTCTTGTTCTTTTTCCTGATCAAATCAAACAAAACACTTGCCCAATCAATCTGTTTCTTATTCACAATTGCACACATCAGTGCAAACTGCTGCCTTGTAATGTTGTCGTGGGCGGAGTACTTTCCCAGTAGCACTTTTCCGACTATTTCAGCAAGAAACTTAATCTTAAACTGAAAGTTTACCTTAAGCAGCTTAGAGGGAATGCCTTCGGCATGTCCCAGCTCTGTCAGCATTCTCCCAAACTCAGGGGTGTCTTGCTCGTACTCTTCATCCCCATTTATCAATCCAAATATTTCAGTTAAAATAGCGGGAGTCAATGTTACCTCTTCTCCGCCGATAGTTCCGGTCATTGAATCATCATTTGAAGACGAAGTAAATGCCCATTCTTTGATCTCTTGAATATTTATCTTTATCCTAGAGGACATGAGCTTCTCTAACCCTTGATCTTTGCACAGATTAAGAATTTCCACAATTCCGGATTCGCAGCAGCTGAAGGAGTCGATATGTACACTGAATCCTGCATCAAACTTTACTACTATCAGGAGCGCTGGAGAAATCACCATCGAAAGGGTTGGAGAAGACGAGGGAGAGACGACGAGGACGAAGCGGCAGAAATCGCAAGACAAAGAGCAAGCGGGAAGACGGAATGCGAAAAGACGCTCTCCGTCGACGATAAAAGCAACTATCTCTTAACCTAGGTCGACCATCGGCTTTATATTAAAACAATGATCGTCGATCTATTTAAAATATACTGGAGACGATGGTCGAACGGTCGTTCGATGATCGGTCCTGAAGCAGAGTAGTCGATCAATCGTTCGACTATTTCTGTCTTCACAAACAGCAAGCTGTCGTCAACCATAGATCGACGATAGGCTCGACCTGTTCGACTATCTTCGAACGCCGGTCGACGATCTTCAAGCAGATAAGCTATCATCAACCATAGGTCGACGATAGGCTTGATCCGATCGACTATCTTCGAGCGTCGTTCGACGATCTTCAAATAGGTTTCAACAAGGCAGACGTCACACTTAGTCTCTTCCATTAATCATGCCTAGTTGAACCAAAAAGAACAGATGCTTCTATTCATCTAAGGGCTTGGTGAATATATCACCTCTCTGAAGTTCTGTGGATATGAACTCAAGGCTGATCTTGTTCTTTTCCACACAATCTCTCAGGAAATGGTGCCGAATCTCAATGTGTTTCGTTCTAGAGTGGTGCACAGGATTTTGTGCAATAGAGATAGCACTGGTACTATCACACATGATTTTTGTGTTCTTGTGTGAGTACCCATAATCCAAAAGTTGATTTTGTATCCACAGGATATGTGAACAACAACTAGCAGCTGCTATATATTCAGCTTCTGCAGTTGAAGTTGAGACAGAGGCCTGCTTCTTACAGAACCAAGAGACCAATCTCTCTCCCAGGAACTGACAAGTTCCTGAGGTACTTTTCCTGTCAACTCGACAACCAGCATAATCAGAATCAGAGTATCCAATTAATTCAAATTCTGACTCAGCTGGGTACCAAAGTCCTAGATTTGGACATCCCTTCAGTATCTCAAGATTCTCTTGAGAAGAATCAAATGAGATTCCTTGGGGTTGACCTGGAATCTAGCACAAAGGCATGTAGCAAACTTTATGTCTGGCCTACTTGCAGTTAAATACAATAGGGAACCAACAATGGCCCTATAATTCTTTTGATCAACAGGCTTTCCCTGATCATTAGAATCAATAACTACATTAGTAGCCATAGGTGTATGCATTGCTGAAGCATCAGCCATCCCAAACTTCTTTACCAATTCCTTGGCATATTTGGATTGGGAGATGAAGATACCATCAGCATCTTGCTTTACTTGGAGACCAAGAAAGTAAGACAGCTCACCCATACTACTCATCTCAAACTTAGAATGCATCAAGTTAGAGAACTTTTTGCACAGTTTGGGATCAGTGGAACCAAAAATAATGTCATCCACATACACTTGAACTAACAGGATTGTGTCCTTGTGGTGCTTGACAAAAAGGGTTCTATCAACTACTCCCCAAACAAAGTTGTGCTCTAACAGGAAACTAGCTAGAGTCTCGTACAAGGCTCTTGGTGCTTGTTTGAGTCCATAAAGAGCTTTTTGCAACTTAAAAACATGTGAGGGCTGAGTTGAAGAAACAAACCCAGGTGGTTGTTCAACAGATACCTCTTACTTTAGCTCACCATTTAGAAAGGCACTTTTGACATCCATCTGAAAAACTTTAAACTTCATATAGGCTGCATAGGCTAAGAAGATCCTTATTGCCTCTAGCCTTGCAACAGGAGCAAAGGTTTGGTCATAATCTATACCTTCCTCCTACCTGTAGCCCTGAGCTACAAGCCTAGCTTTGTTCCTTACAATGATTCCATTTGCATCCAACTTGTTTCTATACACTCACTTGGTGCCTATGATCAGTTGGCCTTTAGGTCTTGGAACCAAAGTCCATACTTTACATCTTTCAAACTGATTGAGTTCCTCTTGCATAGCAATGATCCAGTGGGAATCTAGCTCAGCATCTTTAATGGTGAGGGGCTCAATCTGTGAAAGGAAACAACCATGCATCACATCCTGTCTTAACTGATATCTTGTTTGAACACCAACTGATATGTCTCCTATCACTTGAGATGTAGGATGATCTCTAAGTGTGACAATATCAGCAGGTGGGATGTGATCTTCAGCAATAGTTGGGATTAATTCCTCAGGAGGAATTTGATCTACTATTGGTGGTACAGTAACAACTTCTGCAATGTCTTCATCACTGTCTGATTCAGTGATATGAAGAGTTGAAAGATGGAGAATCTCTTGAGTGACATCTTTGCTAGATTCTTGTACCTATAATGAACTTGAGGAAGGGAAGTTTCCTTCTCCTTGTAAAACATTTGAGATTCATCAAAGGACACATGAACAGACTCTTCAATTTTAGAAGATGATTTATTAAATACCCTATAAGCTTTGCTTACTTGGGAATATCCAAGAAAAATTCCCATTGAAGCTTTTGCTTCAAATTTTCTAAGATATTCTTTATTATTATTATGAATATAAACTACACAGCCAAATACTCTAAAATAATTTATTTTAGATTTCTTTTCTTTAAGCAACTCATAAGGAGTTTTACACTTAAGCTTGTGTATCAGACTTCTATTCAAGACATAGTTGGCTGTACTAACAGCTTCTGCCCAATAGGAAAGAGGCATATTAGCATCTGCCAACAATGTGCTAGCAGCTTCAATTAGTGTTCTATTTTTCCTTTCAACTACCCCCATTTTGTTGGGGAGTTCTAGGAGCTGAGAAGCTATGTTTGATACCTTCTCTCTCACAGAATTCTTGCATAAGAAGAGAGTCAAACTCAGTACCATGATCACTTCTGATCAAGGCCACATGAGTAAAGTACTCAGTCTGCACACATAATAGAAAATCTGTAAGGGCTTTGAAGTTATCAGCCTTAGTTCTCAAAAAGAACACCCAAGTGAACCTAGAGAAGTCATCTACAATGACTAAGGTGTAATACTTCCCTCCTAAACTCTGTACATTTATTGGGCCAAATAGGTCCAAATGTAATAAATACAGGATTCTAGGAGAATCACTTTTATTTACTGATTTAAATGAATTCTTGGTTTGCTTGCCTAATTGACAAGCCTTGCATAGGCTCTCCTTCTTGTAGAGGCAAGAAGGTAAACCTCTAATAAGGTTGTGTTTAGATAACCTAGATATATTCTTGAGGTTAACATGGCTAAGCCTTTTATGCCATAAAGTATTGTTATTGGTTACTTCATTAAATAAGCAGATTTCAGAGTGAGTTGAGTTAAAATCTACTAAATAAATATTACCTTGTCTAATACCTACTAATACAATATTATTATTTAAAGTAATATTACAAAGAGAGTTAGAAAATGATACCTGGTATCCAGCATCACATAACTGACTTACTAAAATTAGATTATGCTTCAGTCCAGTTACATAAGCAACTCTCTTGAATGTTACAGCTCCAATTATCATCCTGCCATAGCCTTCAGTTTGACCACAGCTTGAATCTCCAAAGATCACCTTTGCGCCAAGCTTGGCCTTGAATCTTGACAGATGTTCTTTATTTCTTGTCATATGCTTGGAGCAACCACTATCCAAATACCCCTTATTTTGAGTGATAGGATAGGTCTTCACTTGCAAATAAATCAATTAAACATTGTGGACCCAGGTAACCTTGGGTCCCTTGTTTTTCACATAAGAAAAACTGGAAATAAATGAATAAGTAGGTTGAGGGTGATAGCCTAACGGGTAAGATCTCCTAGGTGGGATTCTCCATGCAGATGATGGGTCAATAAACCTAGGATTTCTATTTTCATTCTGGTTTCTAAAGTTCTGGGTGAAGTTTTGAAATTCATGTTGAAAACGTCGATCAGCGTTCGACGATGGGTGCCCAGATCGTCGATCTCCGTTCGACCATTGGGCCGGCAATCGTCGAGCAGCGTTCGACGCTCTTTGTATTTCCTTAAATTTTTGTTTTCTTTTCTCTCTCTTAGCTTTATTTAAAGCTTTATTAACTTGATTAACTTGCTCAGTGTTCTTTATTCCACTAGATGAAATAAAATTCACTAGAGTTGAAAGTTGGTTTTTAAGAATGATTGAGGGTTCACTAGATGATGCTCCTAAGCCTAATTTGTTATTGTCTGACCTAGTGTTAGACATGCTGGTTATTTCAAGCAGCTTAAGGCTTCTACCATTCAGAGATTCTTCTAACCTTTTTGACTTAGCTAATTCATTCTTAAGGAATTTTATTTCTTCACTAGAATTAGTGAGTTCTGCTGTTAACCTAATGTTTTCATTAGAGATTAATTCAGATTCAGCTAGTTTACTTCTAAGCTCTTTTATTTCTTTTTCAGAACTAATTAAATCTAAACATAAGGATTTAAAATCTGATTTAAATTCATCAGATGTAAAGTCGTAAGAAGACAATACCTCATCTTCAGTTGGCATTTCTTCATCAGAATCTGAACTCTCTGCAGCTGAGTGATTACTGCAGGCATCAATTGCCATCAGGCAAACTTCCTTTGTATTCTTTTCTTCTTCATCCTCACTGGAGCTTGAGGAGGAAGATTCCTCATCAGAATCGCTCCAGGTTTCAGCAACAAAGCCTCTCTCTTTCTTTTTGTTCTTGTAGGAGGATGGCTTGGAATGCTTCCTGTGCTGATCCTTGTCTTTCCTTTTATCTTTATTCTTTTCCTCTGGACAATCTGGAAGAATATGTCCAGGCTTCCTGCAACCATAGCAAATTATTTCTTTAGTAGGAGTGCGATCATACCTTGGTTTTTCTTTATATTTTGAAGACTTCTTTCTGAATTCTTTCCTTCCCATCTTGAGAAACCTTTTGGCAAATAATGCCATCAGTTACTCATTGGACTAGCTTCCTTCAGAAGTATCAGCAGCTTTGAGAGCAAGGGTTTGCTCTTTTCTTGTAGGAGTTGGGGTCTTTGCTTCAGCCTCAGCTTCCCTAGACTTCAGCACTTGCTCAAAGGACTTGAGCTTGCCGATAAGGGCTTCTGTTGAAATTTCTGTTATGCTTCTGGCCTCCTTGATAGGCCAGATCCTCAGATCCCATGTGCTAGGGAAGCACATAAGAATCTTATCATTGACCTCTGTCAATGAAATATCCTTATCAAGAGTCCTCAGCTCATTGATGATTGAGCTGAGCCTTATGTACATTGCTTCAACTGATTCAGCATCCGTTTTCTTGAAATTCTCATACTGGGAGATAAGGTTGGACCTTCTATCCTTCCTTTCATCACCTGAACCAGCTACAATCTAGTTCAGTGTATCCCACATTGCTTTTGCTGAGGAGCAGTCAGAAACCTTCTGGAATACTTCATCAGACATTGTCTGAGCCATAATGTTCATTGCCTTAGCATCTGCTATCTTTGCCTTTTTGTATTCAT
Source organism: Platanthera zijinensis (assembly GCA_039513925.1). Classification (NCBI taxonomy): domain Eukaryota; kingdom Viridiplantae; phylum Streptophyta; class Magnoliopsida; order Asparagales; family Orchidaceae; genus Platanthera; species Platanthera zijinensis. The sequence goes on from CM077083.1 coordinate 109,374,093, forward strand.
CATTATAATCTAGAGGAGGCACTGCACTCATATCAGTTGATGATGAAGCAGTAGCTGCAGCAGGTGCTTTTGGTCGTCCTGTCAAAATAGAATCAAAAATACTCTCATCAATAGAGTTCATATATAATTTAATCTTTGCCTTCCAGATGCTGAACTTAACTAAGTTGCATGCTGGAGGTCTGGTGCTAGAGTAATCCTTGGACTGGGCCATGATAGTGAAAGTGAATATCTATAAACTTTGGTATCTATCAGGATCTTGTGACTTAGGTGTTAGCCTATTCAGTCAGTCAACCTCCCTCGGATACCAATTGAAAGAAAAAGGATAGATACTACTCTAAAGGGGGGGTGAATAGAGTAATCAAAAATTGCACTAGCAAAGTTGACTGTCTACTCAACTCCCTTGGAGTTAATTATGGAATGAAGGTTATAGATATTTGAGATGAAACCCTAAAGCCTAACACAAGTGTTGTGCACAAAAAGGCAGCCAACTGTAATTACAGTTAAGGCTTGGAATCCTAAACAGCAACTAGCAATCCTAGTCAAAATCTAATCACAGCCAATCAGCACAGAGAATTAATTAAACAATCCAGACGACACAAGGAATTTATAGTGGTTCCCCAAACAACTTGGGTACGTCCACTCTTCTACCAACAAGGTAGGAATCCACTCAGGTTTTTGATCAGGTGCCCTGCCACCAACAAGATCTGCTTCAGGTAGATCCAGAAACCCTTTAGACTTTTGATCAGGTGTCTAAAAACCAACACAAGTTTTTGATCAGGTGCCCTGCCACCAAGAGATACTTTTGAAGGGAGTAATAACCCTTTACAGGAGGGGGAAAGGAGGTTAAAATGTCTTCTCTATTTTACAATAGATTAGAGAAGCACAAGAACTTGCACTGAGCTAGAAAGCTCTAAAGAGTCAAGGCTCCCCCTGGCTAAAAGAACGTCCAGGTGAAGTCTTGCTTCAGTGCAGAAACACTTCAGAAAATACTGAAGGAAAAAGCTACAAGAAGATAATAAATAAGATTTGAAATTTCTTCTTCAGGCAGCTATCTTCTTCTTCTTCTTCTTCTTCAAAAAGCTCTGAGTGAAGATCTTCCTATAAGCAGGAGAACTCAGGTTGAAGAAGAGTGAAGAACTAAAACTTCTTCTCAGCTAGATGTGAATGAACTGAGAGCAGTTGGAAACTGTAAGTTGTAAGCTTGAATGCTGCTGTTAGCTTTTTGAATATTAGAACTAGTTGATTTCTTTCTCCAAAGAAGTCTTTATATAGTAGTAGCAGCAACGGCTCTTACTTGAGTTTGAATCTTGTCTTCTACTGAACTCTGCAAGCTGGGCTGCAAAAAGCATAAAGCAAAACAAAATACTGCAGACAGATATCCTATAAGAGGATAAAGCTTTCTAAGAAGCTCCAAATAACTCTAATGAAATAATACAAGAGAAAGTCACATCAGAAGAGACTCTTTACACCCAAGGAAGACTTTCTGAGTCTAATGGCTATAAAGGACAGCCTGGCAGATAAAGCAGAAATCATATCTCAGCTAATAAGACAAACAACTTTGTCAGAAAAGGATTAGCTCATGCATAAGGAATGGAACAGATATTGCATGGAAATAACATCACAATTTATTCAAATAATCTTTTATAAAATATGCCAAAATAAAAATGAAATAAATCACATCATAGAAGACGACAAAACTACTCACGACATACAGCAAAACGTCGAACGACCCTCGGAGATCGTCGACCTAAGCACAGAGATTGTCGACCTATCAGACAGATAGTCGAACGATCCAGATAGTCGAACTATCAAAGAAGATAGTCGAACTACCAAAGCAGATAGTCGAACTATCAGGACAGATAGTCGAGCTATCAGATAGTCGATCTATCAGGACAGATAGTCGAACTACCAAAGCAAAACAAATAGTCGACCTATCAAACAGATAGTCGACCTATCACAGAAAATAGATAGTCAACCTATCAACAGATAGTCGAACTATCAAACAAAACAGATAGTCGACCTATCAACAGATATTCGAGCTATCAACCAAAACAGATAGTCGACCTATCAACAAATAGTCGAACTATTAGATAGTTGAACTATCCAAGCAGATAGTCGAACTATCAAAGAAGAGTAGATAGTCGACCTATCAAAGAAGAGTAGATAGTCGACCTATCAACAGATAGTCGAGCTATCAACCAAAACAGATAGTCGACCTATCAACAGATAGTCGAACTATCAGATAGTTGAACTATCCAAGAAGATAGTCGAACTATCAAGCAACACAGATAGTCGACCTATCAACAGATAATCGAACTATCAAAGCAACACAGATAGTCGACATATCAACAGATAGTCGAACTATCACAGAAAGCAGATAGTCGACCTATCAACAGATAGTCGAACTATCAAAGCGGACAGATAGTCGACCTATCTAGCAGATAGTCGAACTATCAGATAGTTAAACTATCCAAGCAGATAGTCTAACTATCAAACACAACAGATAGTCGACCTATCAAACAGATAGTCGAACTATCAACGCAGAGAGAACGTCGACCAACTGATAGACGATCGTCGATCAGCCGATAGACGATAGTCGAGCGGCGTTCGACCATAGTCGAACGAAAAGCAACTTAACCAAATTTACATCTGGAAAAGTGATGCCTCTAAAACTAGAGCAACAAACCTTTGACCATAGATAAATCTTGGGTCAAGAGATAGATAGAGAAGACTGAACTCAAATCAAAACCTAGGGTACCAACATATTCTAGTAAAAACAAAAATGAAACCTTCAGGCTGAAAAAAACAACTAACCTGAGATGACCTGAGTCGAAGCTTGAGCCTCCTCGGAAGAGATCACGTTCAGCTCCCCCTTGCCCTTGTCCACACGCTTAGGTAGAGGTAGTTCCTGAAGTGAAACTGCATGAAGAGCAGGCTGGACTTGAGGACACCTAGACTTGATGTGACCCTTCTGCCCACACTAATAGCATACTTTATCCTTGGACCAGCACTGTGCAACATCATGCCCGGGTCGCTTGCAAACAGAACAGGAAACATCCCTCCTAGGAGCACCCTGAATAGCATGAACCTGCTCCTTCTTCTGATCTGCTGCCTTCTTGGAACACCTCTCAACAGGGTGGCCTGACCGGCCATAGAAGCTACACACCACCTTGCTCTTCTTTCCCAAAGCTGCACCGGGTACCTGGGGTTTCTTATCCTCGACATACTTCCTCTTATCCTTCCTCATTTGCTGGCCTCTGCTCATTGCGGTCTCGATAGCCTCCACCTTCAGAGAAGCCTCCACTACCACCGCATAAGTCTCTGATCCATAAGCACTAGTTAACTGCTGCACCTCGCTCCTCAAGCCCCAAGAAATCGCTTGACTCGATCAGCCTAAACACTCACCAAACCAGGAGCAAACCGGCTCAACTTGCTGAACTCTATCTCATACTCACCGACTGTGAGTTGCCTTTGCTTCAGGTGGATGAAATCGTTCATAATACGGTCACGCTCGACCGAGGGAAAGAACTTCCTCAGCTCATTTCCTTAAATACTTCCCAAGAGTATCCAACTACCAAGCTCTCCTTTTCTCTAAGCTACCAACTCTTAGCCAAACCCTTAAGCTTATAAGCGGCTATCATCACCCTCTGATCGTCTGCAATACCGAAATATGAGACATCTCCTCCATGGAGATCAGACAATCGTCTATGACCATGAAATCTGCCTTCCTATAATAAGTAGGAGGGCTAAGTCTTTGAAACTGTGAGATGAATGCCATCTCCGCTGGCACAACCACTAGAGGTATTAGGGGTGCAGGAGGAGGAGGAACAACAATCCCCCCTGCAGGGCCTTGCACTCCTTGAGTCTGTCCTGCAACAACTTCCACCAAAGACTGGATCTGGGCTCGCACCTCCACCATCTGCCTGCTCAAGGAATCACTACTCTGACGCAGGATCTCGATCACCGCATCATTCTGCGGTCCTGATGACTCACCCTCATATAGGGGGGTCGATCTAGTCGAAGGGCGTCTCGCCATCCTAAAATCATAGCTACATTAGTCAAATCCTAGTACAACAGCTACAACTATCTATAAGTACAGACAATACATACATAATATGAACTTAAAGCTGCTAAACTTGCTCTAGGAGTTTATTTTTTTTTACAAAAATTGATGTTATGCCTTAACCTAGGATGGTTAACAACCACCATACTAACTCTTGTGCCTAGATCGGGAATGCATGACTTTATATTATTTTTGAATCGAAAACTTATGTGTGTACATATGTCATCCTGCCAGTCTTTTGCTTGGCACGTTGTGCTTATGCAATGTTATGCTATGCATGTTTGTGCTATGTATTCTAAAAATGCCCTAATGCATGTTATGAGCGGCATACACATGAAAATGTTATGCATCCCATACTACATAACATCCTCATGCAATGAAAAAGAAAACGAGCTAGTCGGAGCCATGTGGTGAGGTTATGCATCCCATACTACATAACCCTCACATGTTGCCCCTATGGTGGATCCATATACGGACACATATTATGCATCCCATACTACATAATATGCCCCGTATACTTCATCTTATGCCATGAGTGTAGTGTTCGTGATTTTGCCAAGACGTGCTGATGACATATCGGTGTGTGAATGACATGAAGCTGAACTACTAATGCAATCAAAAGGGAAGGTTGCCCGACTAGCCTGTCAAGCAACCTCCCTCTGATATAAACTATCACAACCCGCATTTTCTCCGAGGAAAATGAATTATCAGAGTACGAGAAAACACGCGTCATGATGCCACGTCGAGAAGGGGATAACTGCCGACGCTCAGGCAAACCACTATCACTATACTTTATGAAAATTAATAAGTTATATGATTAGAAAATCAATTATATTTTTAAAGGCCGTATCCCTCGGCTCGGTGGATCACATAGTCCACAATTTAAAAGTTATACTTATACCCTGCGTAAAATACTTTATTCAGGTTATACATCCTAAAAAGTGCATAAGTGCCCCTAGAGGACAACTTATACTATGCAAGACCCTACATTTAATTTATACTATATATAAGAAAACGATCTTTTTACGTTGTTTGAAAAATAGTGTTTGAGTTTTATAAAACATGTTGATATTGAGATATACTTATAATAGTGTTTTTAGGTTTAAAAGTAACTAGCAACCTAGCATAAATCATCCCCATAGCAAGTAGACAATCTCCAAAAAAAGGTAGCAGCAAAAAGATAACATATCTAGTATCAAGGTAAAACTACCAGTGGGCGCCAACAAACTGACAAGAATCCACTGACAAGTATGTATGTCTGTAAGAAAAACAACACCAAAACTACCTCGCAAAAATAAAGAACTGATCTCTATAGCACCAGAGATCACCAGCAACAGCACAGCACAACTAGCCGTTAGAGCGGTCACTATCCAGAACCGGAGGCATTCAAAGAAGAAATAATACCTCAACAAGCAAAACAGGAAGAACTACTCGAAAGTGTCAATCAGAAGACAAGTAAAAGAGGAAAACAAAGCAGTAACAGTCACAACTGCCCAAGGCAAGGCAAAATGGAAGTGCACTAAGTGCGAGGACACAACAGTAACTCTGCCCAAATACTGTAGAGTCTACAAGGCTACCATGAGCCCAAACGCTGCAATCTACCAAGGAAGAAACGTCTAACACCCTAAGCTGTCAGAGATGGTAGTAGCAAAATAAACAATGCGGATCCGGGTTGGTAGCAAACTCAGTCCCCCATCAACCATTTCCAAGCAAACACAGCTCAAGGGTCTACATGTGAAAGCAGTAGGGACCACCCACCCCCTTGCCTAGCCCGTACCTGGAGCAAGATAAAAGAAAAGGGTGGCCACGATTAAATTACACAACACCGCCCCCATTAAGATCTTCAAACCACCACTACTAACCACAACCCATAATTCATCCTTTGGGAAAGAAAACATAGCCGACAAGGAACATAAAAAAAATCGAGGAATTCACTCGTGAACGAAAATCAAGGTAAGGGAAAAGCGTTGAGATGACTAAACACAGCCTGGCGTTGAGTGAGCCCCACTCACTCAACGCCTAACCAGACCTTGGTGTTGAGTGAGTTAGGCTCACTCAACGCCAGAAACAACCATGGCATTAAGTGAGGTTCACTCACTAAACGCCCTCCACAAGAACAGTTCTTGCGTTGAGTGAGCTAACCTCACTCAATGCCAAAATAGCTATGGCGTTGAGTGAGGTTCACTCACTCAACGCCTCCTGCAAGAAAACTCTGGCGTTGAGTGAGCTAACCTCACTCAACGCCAAAATAGCTATGGCGTTCAGTGAGGTTAACTCACTCAACGCCCTGGCACTTAACCGCCAACATGGACAGCGGCGTTGAGTGAGTCCACTTCACTCAACGCCAAAATAGCAATGGCGTTGAGTGAAGTTCACTCACTCAATGCCCTTGCACTTAGCTGCAAACAAAGCAAGCTACGGCGTTGAGTGAGCTGACCTCACTAAACGCCAAAAAAATAATGGCGTTAAGTGAGGTCGACTCACTCAACGCCAGAGGACATGGCCGCAAAGAAGGGATGTGGCATTGAGTGAGTCTACCTCACTCAACGCCAAAACAGCAATGGCGTTGAGTGAGGTTCACTCACTCAATGCCAAAGGACTTGGCCGCAAACAGGTCTACGGAGTTGAGTGAGTTCACCTCACTCAACGCCAAAACCGAAATGGCATTGAGTGAGGTCGACTCACTCAATGCCAAAGTACTTAGCCTCAGAAAAGGCTGCGGCGTTGAGTGAGCCCACCGCACTCAACGCCAAAGTACTTGGCCACACAAAAAGCTACGGCGTTGAGTGAGTTCACCTCACTCAACGCCAAAACCGAAATGGCGTTGAGTGAGGTCGACTCACTCAACGCCAAAGTACTTAGCCTCAAAAAAGGCTGTGGCGTTGAGTGAGCCCACCTGACTCAACGCCAAAGTACTTGGCCACACAAAAAGCCACGGCGTTTAGTGAGTTCACCTCACTCAATGCCAAAATGGAAATGGCATTGAGTGAGTTCGACTCAATCAACGCCAAAGTACTTAGCCGCTAGTAGGGGCTGCGGCGTTGAGTGAGTCCACCTCACTCAACGCCCTAGTACTTAGCCAAAACAAAGCAGACAAAACTATGGCTTTGAGTGTGTGCACCACACTCAATGCCAAACTCGGGCGGCTTTTGGCCTTGAGAGTGTGCACCACACTCAACGCAAAAACTCGAGATGGCTTTCCAAATTGGTTCATACAAAAGTACTACCACAGAAATCTCCCTCTCTCTCTCGGCTCCACCCACAATAGCACCAAACCAGAAATAAAAATCTTGATTCCAAATGGTGGGAAAGACCAGCGGGTTGAGCACAAATCGCACAAGGAGGGGGGGCTCATAAAGGGAAACTGAAGCACAGAGTTTTCGCAAAGCAAACGAGGAAAACTTGGCTTCTATCCTAGGGCTAACCGGGTAGTTAAAAGGGGAAAAATAAAAACAGCAAGTGCAAGAACAACTTGCCTCGGTTTTTCAGCGAAGCTTCACTCGAGCCTTTCCTCTCCCTCGGCACCAGCAGCAACACCTAGCCAACATATCCCGAGCTTTAATGGCGGAAAGAGCAAGAACCCAAAAAAATCGAATCCCCTAAAAACTCCACGAAAATCAAATCTCTTACAATAGAAAAGTAGATCTATGAGAGAGCAATCCAAATCTTCTTTCGAAATCGAAATCAGTCCACAAACGCTCCCGGAATCGCCGTCCGAAGGGGTAGCAGGTCCGACGGTTTTCCTCTATTTTCCGCGAACAGGAGCAGGCGTCGGTTTTCGGGAAGAAGAAGAATGAGCCCGCTAATTTGGCTTAAGGCTTTTAAATAAATCTAATCACGCATAATCAGCCTTAACCGCCTCCTAAGCCGTCGGTTCATTTCCAAAGCTTTTGACCGCAGAAATCATTTAAATAGCTTTAGTAATACACATTTGCTTTTATTATTAGCACACCCAAAACGACGCAAAAACAAAACTACCTCGGAATTCTACGAAACTCGCACCGTAGCTAAATACCCATGCTACGAACGCAACGATGAAGTAGAAATTAACTCTCGACGAACAGAACTCGAGTTATACCCACCCAAAGCCAAAGCACAAGCATCCCCCGAGAGGCCACAATGGGTCACCCAAAACGACTCAGCTTGCTAGGGAGATCTTGCCAATAGGCTACAAAATAGGCCACTCGGTTCTAAGGAGTTTAAACCACACTCCACAGATGACACAAGCCAAGAAAAAGCGTTGATGTAACGCACAAAGAGAATTAAATAATCGCAGAAAAATCGGGGGATTTACAGCTGACCCGCCTGGGAGACCCTTGGAGGCTGACCCACCTAGGAGAGGCGGGTCAGGGTATACCCGCCTGCTTTCCCGAGTCCCTTCGAGGAACATGGGGTTGTACAACCAGCCTTCTTTATTCCACCAAAATCTCTCAAATTGTAGAAGAAACACACAAAGATATGGATTAGAAATCGTTACCCAAAAACCAAGAAAAATCTGTCCACAAAGATGAGTGGAGGAATCGCACACGACGATGGTTGATTTTCTATTTCCATGCAAAGCTTCGGATCCATGCAAGACGATGAATTTGCAAGTCGTTCTTCCTTTGTAATAACCTTTGGAGTGAGGGAAAATTTGAGGGACTATATATATGGAAAAGTGGAGAGAGAAAAGTTGGTGGAAAGAAATGTTGAGGGTGGTCGGGTTGGGTTTTGGTGATGATAAGGGTGGTTGGGTTTGGGGTTTGGAGGGTAAGAGAGTGCTCGGGTTGGTGGTGGAGGGGGTGGCTGAGTGAATGAAGGGGAGGAAAGAGGGTGGCGGCTAGGGAGGTGGCCAGCTAGGAATTTTGTGAGAAGTTGATGGCTCGGTTTGAGGGGGATACAAAGAGGGGTTGTTTAGTGGAGACTAGTGGAGAAGGAGTAGGAGGAGGAATAAGGAAATAGAGAGGAGGAGAGAGATGGCCAGAGGCCAAGAGAAATAAGAATAAGGTGTGGCTGAAGTTTGAGAGGAGAAGGAGAGTAAAAAAAGATCTCAAGGAAGATTTAGGGATTTCAAATTCTTTTCATTCATTTTCTACATAATCCTTCATGACAAGGCTTATATATAGGCTACACCACTCAATCTCCACCCTTGAAAATTAAACCACTCATGATGGTTATATGCACCCATCATGACATAACAATTACAATAATAAATAACATGAAATAAAGATAACAATTGATGGTTATAAGCACCCATCATACATGAAATAAAATACTAAAAATAGAATGGATTAAAATAAAAATGATAAAATATATAATTATAATTATGTAATCTATAATTATATATTTTATTTATTGGCGACGGCAAACGTCGAGCAAAACATGCAGTGGCAGCGGCATTGGCGAAGAAACGTCGTGGTAGACTCCCATCTTCGAGCTTGCGGCATCGATCGTCCCAATCCACGAACTCTCTATGACGGGGATCAACGCCCTCATAAGCATCATCACCATCAATCTTCCCCCACTCAAAATTACTCATCACCAATGAGTGGCCCGTGAAGGGGAACCGTCAAAAAGAAGCCGCAACATGGGGCAAATCTAGCCCTATAATCTGTGTCGTAGTAGCATGAACATCCCATAGCACTAATAACCTATCAGGTGTAGAAATAGCAAAACTCGATATGGTGTTAGGAAAAATAAAATTAACTTGAATCTTACCATCTGGTTCAAGAACCAAGGAGTCCACATGGAAATTAGATACGATAATACTAACACTCCCCAACCCAAGAGAATATTTAGTGGTAGGAAGAAACGACGGAGAAAGGCACTCAGGTGGAACAAAGACGTACAGTAGAAAGTCCGTAAACTTGAAATAAAGTTAAACAACCCGTGCTGTATAAAAATCTTAAATAAAAGCATGAATCCGACATTCTTCATAATCATGGATGGGTCGGCGTTCCTACGTATTAATTTATTAACAGAGCCATAAGGCATCCGCTCGAGGACTGACCAGACTAAACCCAAATCACTAAATCAAGCGTCGGACGGTCTCGAAAAGGAGTGGAAGTGCGTACGACATAAATTAAAATGAAACACTAATGTCCAAGATACATGAGGTGAGAATCCATGTGCTACATGATAAGACCCAAATGCGGTGTAACGCCCCTATCCGTCGTATGGTATATAACAGAAGGTCCAGCTGGAACCCGATGCCATATACAACAGACAGTCGGAGGGGTTACAGAATAATACCAAATACTCAACTATTCGTCCTAACACAGAGCATTCTAGCGAAAGCTTATAAACGGTTAATAACACCCAAAATTTGCCCAAGCTTGGCATGAATGTCCACTAACCAAAATAGGAATTAAATAAAATGAATACACAAAATAGTACATGGCCTTATGGCCTTACAAAGTTTATGTTAACAAGGTAATGTCTTACAAACATCGGCTCGCAGTCAGGCCATACATGACAGAAAAAAAAGTAGTTCACTTCGGCCTTCAAGGGCCTGCACAACAGCTTAGGCTTCAACCCGCTACTTGGCGCTTGGTTCCACAGCACCTTCAAGCAATCATTACACCGCATGGTTGCAAACAAAGAAACTGTCAGCTAAAGCTGACCAAAGTATAACGACCCCGCCCCCTTATTCGGGCGGTGGTGCTCCTTCCCTGCATAACATTAGCCAAGCTAAATAATAAAGTGCATATAAAGACTTTTGCCACATGTGTAGGCTCGCTCGGCCAAACACCCCGGGCACTCAGGGAACATTCACGATGAATCCAGTCAATTCCGTTGCTTCACCACCATCCTTAGGATGGCAAGCTATTTGAGCATTTTTGAGTCCTTCAGACCGTATTCCAAGACTCCCGACTATGCCAACGGCTAGTTGCACTTTAGGGACTCTAGCACCGAACCGCATAGCCCAGGTCCGTCTCCACCCGCTCGTTGCTCACGCTGCCTAGTCACTTTAAGACGTACGCGCGGGCCAAGCTTCACCCGGATCCTAAATCATTACCAAACAACACATAACCAATTTATGTTCAAGGCTGACTCCCCGGCCGCAATGTTAGTAGAATTACGTTTCCGTCTAGTTTTCCGGGTGCATCTTGGAGTTAATCTCCAAAGATCCCTGCCGCAATCTACTGCGTAGAAACCAGAAAAAAATGCACGAAGTCTTCTCCGGCTATTCATGCAATGAAACATCACCGATCCAGACAAACATGTCTGGGTAGGCTTCACACACAATGCCTATGCTCGTACTTCGATTCCAGACTCTAACAAGGGAGACATCACATATCTACCCCAAAGAACAAGGCCCAATCACCGCACACTCGCAGGAGCGGGTTTTCCCATGCAAAGGAAGAAAATATTGAAGTGCTCAAGGTGAAAATCATTACCCTTGAAGTTCGCTTCGGCGCCATGAAAAACTAGTCGAATAGAAAGCTTCGCAAAGGAATTCTCTCCACGGATCCGGTCTTGGTTCTGAGATTTGTGCTCCGATGCTCCGCCGGCAGCCGGATTCCTCCCTTCCTTATTCCTTGATCTCTTCTCTCTCTAAATTCTTAGAAAGAGGGAGTTAAAGATGGAATGAGGAATTAAACCTCTAATCCCGGACAAAACAATCTCAGGAGCTTATCTGGACCGTTTTATGTTATCAAAAGAAAATGAACGGCTCAAATTAGCATGAAATCTTTAATCCTAGGCCGAACATGGTTTTGCACACGGCCATGTCCCAGGCCGTGTGCCTCGATCCTGCCACGAATATTGAGTACAGAAAAGTACACGGGTTGGGACACGCCTGTGTGCCAACCTAACACGCCCGTGTCGGGTCATCGACACGGCCGTGACTAGGGGCCGTGTCACCTATAACCACCACGCCAACCATCACGTCGCTTGGTGGAAACGGGTGACGACACGCCCGTGTCGGATTTTACATGCCCGTGTCAACTAGTACACGGCTGTGTCTGACAGTCGACACAAAACCCAAAATATTCCAGAGAAGTACACGACCATGCGATACACCCGTGTCCCATGTCGTGTGCACTGATATGCCAGTGTCCAAGGCCATGTCCTTCACTAGACGACCCGAGCATGACACGGCCATGTGACACGCCCGTGTCACAGGCCGTGTTCACCCTACCAAGATCCAAACTTGGCACAAACACCGCCCGTTTCAACTCTAAATTTCGGGGTGTTACAAATCTCCTCCCCTTAAAGAATTTCGTCCACAAAATTAAGAAAAAGGGTACACAAAAAATTTAAATATTACCTGCGTTGAATAGTTCTGGATATTCCTCCAACATAGCCTGCTCTCGCTCCCAAGAAAGCTCCTCACGTCCGCAGTTATCCCAACGGACCTTAACCATTCGAATTTCCTTGTTGCGGAGCCGTTTGACTTCAAAGTCTTCAATGCAAACGTGCTTGACCTTCGTCGTCAACCCACTATCAATCGGCACTTAATCGATAGAACCGACTTGTGAAGGTTCTTGAACCACCTTCCACAACATCGATACATGGAATACATCGTGTAGTCCACTCAGCTCCACCGATAACTTCAATTGATACGCTGCTTCGCCAACACGCTTAAGTATCTCAAACGGTCCATGGTATCTTGGACTCAGCTTCTTCAACCATCGAATCCATGAGACACCCTTGAACGGCTTGATTTTTAGATACACCCAATCGCCAACACTGAATTCCATATTCCTATGCTTGGCATTATAGTATTTTGCCTACCTGTCCTTAGCGATCCTTAACCGTTCCTGAATCGTACGTACCATTGAAGTGGCTTCTTCCACCGCCTGACGTTTGAATAACTTTGACTTGCTTGCTTCAAACGAAGACAACGGTGTGCGGCACCTTCTCCAATATAGGGCCTCGAAAGGCGCCATTCCAATACTTGCTTGAAAACTCTTATTATATGCAAACTCTAACATGTACAGGTGATCCTCCCAGTGTTTTCCGAAATCTAGGACGCACATTTGGAGCATGTCCTCCATTGCCCTGTTTACCCTCTTGGTCTGACAATACGTTTGAGGATGGAAGGCTGTGCTGAAGCTCAGCTTAGTTCCCAACAACTTATTCACCAGCCTCCAGTCATTAGACGTGAATCGCCCATCTCGGTCACTAACAATACTGCGGGGCACACCATGCAACCGTATAATATTATCCACATAGAGCTTGTCTAACTTTTCCACTGGATCTTCCTTTTTATTTGGAATTAAATATGACACTTTTGTCAATCTATCTACGACCACCCAAATGGCGAAATTTCCCTTCTGTGACTTTGGCAAACCGTGCACAAAATCCATGGATATGTCGTCGAACTTCCATTCCGGGATAGGCAAGGACTTTAAGAAACCTCCGAGCTTCTGGCACTCCGCCTTTACTAAGGCACATGTTTGGCACTTTGCCACATACAATACTACATCCTTCTTCAGCCCTGGCAACCAGAACAACCTCTTCATGTCCCTATACATCTTCGTGCTCTCCGGGTGGATTGAGTACTTGGTACGATGAGCCTCGTACATCAACTCCTCCCGAATACTATCCGCACAAGGAATGCATTGGCGACCATCCTTCCTTAGCAGTCCATCCGCTACTACAAACTATGAATTTCACCCATCCAACGATTCATCCAATGCCTGCTTCATACTGTTATCCTGAACCAAAGCCCGCCGAATCCTATCAGGTAGGTCGTACTGCACCTCCGTCCAACACAATATTTCTTCAGTACTAGACTGCTTGTCGAAGTAAGAGATCTCCAATGCCGCCAAATCACGGATTAATCTCTCATCATGCACCGCCAACCAGTAGGCCTGCGCCGGATCCCTACGAATTAAAGCATCCACCACTTCATTTACTTTACAAGGAACATAATGTATCTTGAAAGTGTAGTCCCCCAAGAACTCCATCCACCTTCACTGCCTCATGTTCAGGTCCTTCAAATCTAGTAAGTACTTCAGGCTCTTATGATCGGTGTAAATGTCAACCTTTACACCGTACAGATAGTGCCTCCACAGCTTTAGAGCAAATATCACGGCGGCTAATTCCAAATCATGGACCGGATAATTTCTGTCATGGACCTTCAACTGTCGCGATTCGCACGCTATTACTCTCCCATGCAGTAGCAGAACAAAGCCCAAACCACTTCCCGAAGCATCACTATAAATTTCAAATCCTTCGGAACCACTCGGCAAACACAAGATAGGTGTCGAGATCAACCTCCTCTTCAACTCTTAAAAATCCTGCGCGCACTACAATGTCGACACAAACTTTTGATCCTTCCTTGTCAACATCGTGAGTGGTAGCGTGATCCGTGAGAAATTCTCCACGAAGCGCCTGTAGTAGCCGGCAAGCCCCAGAAAGCTCCGGAATTCCGTCACCGTTGTCAACACTAGCCACTCCTGAATCGCCGCTATCTTTACCGGATCCACCATTATGCCTTAAACACTAACAATATGACCAAGAAACGCGATTGAGGATAACCAGAACTCATACTTGGAGAACTTAGAATACAACTGATTCTTCCTCAACGTCTCCAACACCATTGCAGATGCTTGAAGTGATCATCCTCACACCGCGAGTACACCAAGATGTCGTCGATAAACACTATCACGAATTGGTCCAGGTACTCTCTGAACATCCTATTCATTAGATCCATAAACACAGATGGCGCATTGGTCAGCCCAAACAGCATGACCGTAAACACGTAATGTCCAAACTGCATGTTGAACATTGTCTTAGGCATGTCACATTCCTTTATCCTTAACTGGTAGTATCCGGATTTCAGATCTAGCTTTGAATATACTGTTGACCGAACTAACTGATCAAATAGATCGTCAATCCTTGGGATCAGATACTTATTCTTTACCGTAAGTTTGTTCAACTCCAAAAAATCAATACAAAGTCACAAACTCCAATCTTTTTTCTTAACGAAAAGGACCGGTGCGCTCCAAGGCGACAAAATTAGACGCACATACCCTTGCTCTAATAACTCTTGTAGTTGTACCTTCAACTCCGCCATCTCCTTAGGCGCTATCCGATACGGAGAGCATGACATCGGTTTGGCACCCGGCACCAGCTCAATTGTAAAATCAATCTCCCGTTGAGGAGGGGCTCCCGGGAGATCGTCTGGAAATATATCAGGATACTCGGACACCACTGCAATACTATCTAGACTTGGATTAGGCGTTGAAGCCTGTACTGAAATGATAAATAGCTCAGCCCCAGATCAAACTGCCTTAATCACCTGAAGAGCCGACATCATAATCTTGCCCGACCCATTCAAATCAGCAAACCTAGTATCCCGCTCAGTATTCAATCCCAACTTATCCTCTTTTCGGTTACAATCAATGCAGGCTTGCTGTTCCGAAAGCTAATCCATTCCAAAGATTATGTCGAACTCCACTAATGGCAGTACCGATGCTTTCAAATCAAACTCCTGATCCCAAATCCGTAACTTTACGACGCAGATTCTATCAGCGCGCATTGAGAAACCATTGGGCAACAATACATCTAGCTTGTCGTTGTCCATCGAAGAAGGGACTCCGATGAGAGATACGAATCTTTCAGACAAGAAGGAATGTGATGCTCCTGTATCAAACAGGGCTCTCGCCGGACGATCAAAAATCAATACAAAGCTTAGAACCAACACAAATAAGCTAACACATACAAAGGTAACAGTTACAACAAAAAGAAAAACTGTAATAAATTTAACGCATACCTGTCACCACGTCAGCTTGTTTGATGGCCTCTTGCAGGACAAGGTTATAAACTCTAGGCTGGGCCGGAGCATGGTGGGATGCGGTCGACTCCACCGCCTTCCCTTTTTCCTCATAAGTTGCTCCTTGCCTCCTCTCGGACTTTGTACATCCGCTCCAACATTCTCTTTCAAAATGTCCCACCTTTCCACAGTTGTAACAGGCTCCTGGGGCTCGACTAGGTTTGCCCCCGTCATACCAGGCGAAGGGGTTGAGCTCAAAGTCTTCTGCTTCTTGTTCCATCTGCGGAAACCTGACTTTGTATTTGGCAATTTAAAATCTGACTTCTTATCCACTGGGTCCTTCTTCTCTTTCACTTTCCTTGCAACCCTTTCCAAAGCCCGAGCCGCATTTACTAAGGCTAGGAAGCCCTGCGCCTTAGGCCCTACAAGGAGTAGCTGTAGGTTGCTCTGTAGACCCTCATAAAATCAGTTGTTTTTCATCTCTTCTTCAGTAAACATAGCACCAACAAAATGACCTAACCGAGTAAACTCGTGGAGATACTCATCCACGCTACTCGCTCCCTGAGTCAAACCAAGGTACTTATTATCCATCTCAAGCTTCTGGGCAGAAGGTAGGTATCTGGCCAAGAACAACCTTGAGAATTCCTCCATCGGTACTTCGACAAGTTGCCTTCCCACTAAGAGATGAACCTCCAACTTGTCCCACCACATCCTTGCCTCACCGGCCAATAGGAAGGTCGCTATTGTGATCTTCTGCCTTTATGCACCTGGCTGCCCTTTATCCTTTTGGAATATATCATTAGATATATTTGCTATCGTCTGATATATCCCAGCATTATATCGACTGACATATTAAAATTTATTCTATTTAGTTTCTATGGTCTTATAGACAATAAACAAAAATTATTTTGTTTTTAATTTGTGTTGCGCCCTTTCCATGACTTTTTCCATGCACCCACCTGTCAAGGACTTTGATTATACTTAGTTTTTGAACTTTAGACTGAAGGTTCCTTATCTGACATCGTTATCGATGACTTCCTCTTGCTTTCTTCTATGCGTTATATTGTTATTAATTGTATAACATAAATGTTTATACTAGTTTGGTAGATTTAGAATTTCAATAAATATAAAATTATTAATACATTAATATATATAAACGAGTGCCTGTCGCGGGGCTCCACCCCTACTGCCCCCGTACGACCTATTAAGAATGGTTTCCCTAAAAGTGGGTGGTGGTCCTAAGACGGACTTTCCTTCTGAAACGAGCGAGTCTTATTCTTATGAACGTTGTGATTCTCAATATCCAATGCAACATTAAAAGTGGTGTTTAGGTCGGCATGACCATAATTCAGTAATTTACCCTGGATGTCCGTGTTTAACCCTTATGAAACCTAGAGAGGGTGATCTCTAGCATCTCCTTCACAACACACCTAACCATCATATCCTTAAGAAAACTCATATACTCATAGACCGACTTATTCCCTTGTTTAAGGGTATCCAAATCATCTAACATCTGTGTTCGATTGTACGTAGGGACGTACTGTTCTGTCACTATGGCCTTCATGTTTGCCCAACCAATAAGTAATTTACAGTTCTTGGTTCTCAAACATCGTTCCTCATTCAACCAGAATATCTTCGTTCTACCTAAATACTTTATTCTCACCACTCACACCTTATCCGTGTTAGTCGATTTGTACCACTCAAAGTAGCACTCTATTTCCTTAACTAAGTCTAGGAAAACTTGGGGACACCCTAAACCATCATAAGTAGGTGCCTCAATTCTAGTGGGAGGATATGCGCAGGGACGGTCGGTATTCCTATGGTATGAAGGCAAGGATGGGGTGTGTTTAGCCATGGCTTTATCATACAAATAGTCTAAAAGGGAAACGTGAATGTCATAGGCCATATTAGTGAGAACCGGAGAGAAAACTTGATCCGATTCTTGTGCACATGCAATGAAAATGAACCTTACCCACTAAACTCTAGGAAACACGGAATTATTCCTGCTTAGCAACTAGTGTAATAAAATATTATTTTTGATTTTCTGGATGAAAATAACATGGAGATTATTAAAAAAAAAATTGATTTTTTTTGCAGGAAAATAAAAAAATTAGGACGCTATTTGCAGACCAAAAATTAAAAATTTATAATGAATTAATAAAAATAAATTAATTTTTTTTATTTTTTACTAATAAAATGATCGAGAATTTCCAGAATTTTATTTTTTTGAATTTTGAGAAAAACTAAGAATTTTTAGGTAGCTATTGACAGACCAAAACTAAAAAATTTATTTTATTTTTTTGACATAGAAACATGCAAGTGCATGTAAGCGAAATAATAAAAGGGGGAGGGTGCCAATTAAGGAATTGACGTGAACCTCCTTTTGATACCAAATTGATGCAGGCTCAAGGTTTCAACGGATTGAACTACACGTTCTTAGGTTTGACAGCTAAAATAAATATCTAGCGCGCGGTTTCTCTTCGACGCAATATCGAATACTCAAGCAATTAATGGCACAATTTCCATAACAATAAACGCAAAGGGTCGCTACCCCTTTTATTAATTGAACAAGAGCTATAGGCCAATGTTCGCTCAAGCGAATAGGACCCACACGATCCAGACAATTAGCTTTTCAAATCAAATTATGCGAAAACAATTCAAAATTCCAAAAAAAGAAATTCCGGACTAAATTAGTGATTTAAAATTGCGTCCAAATCAATCCCAAAATTAATTTAATATGAGGGTTTAAAAATCACTATAATATCGATGAAATCAAGGCTAAGGAAACCGATTTCTACAAGTGTTCATGAAATTTACCTGCTCCAATTTTATGAAAAATATTCGGGAAAATAATGCTTGAAGTTTAGATTTTAATTACGCACAACATTTATTATAAATCAGGTCTAATTACTAGCCTTCTAATTCCACCAAAATCTCACAAATTGTAGAAGAAACACACAAAGAGATGGATTAGAATTCGTTACCCAAAAACCAAGAAAAATTTGTCCACAAAGAGAAGTGGAGGAATAACACACGACGGTGGTTGATTTTCTATTTCCACGCAAACACTCGGATCCGCACCAGACGATGAAGTTTCAAGCTATTCTTCCTTTGCAATAACCTTTGGAGTGAGGGAAATTTGAGGGACTATATATATGGAAATGTGGAGAGAGAATAGGTGGTGGAAAGAAATGTTGAGGGTGGTCGGGTTTGGTTTTGGTGATGATGAGGGTAGTCAGGTTTGGGTGTTGGATGGGAAGAGAGGGCATGGGTTGGTGGTCGAGGGGGTTGCCGAGTGGAGGAAGGGGAGGAAAGAGGGTGGCCTCTAGGGAGGTGGCCGGTTAGGGATTTTGTGAGAGGTTGATGGTTCAGTTTGAGGGGGATAAAAAGAGGGGCTGTTTAGTGGAGACTAGTGGAGGAGGAGTAGGAGGAGGAAAATTGAAATAGATAGGAGGAGGGAGATTGCCGACGACCAAGAGGAAGAAGACTAAGGGGGGGGGGTGCGAAATTTGAGAGGAGAAGGAGAGGGAAAAAATATCTCAAGGAAGATTTTTGTATTTCAAATTCATTTCATTCATTCTCTACATAATCCTTCATTACATGTCCTATATACAGGCTACACCATTCAATCTCCACCCTTGAAAATTAAACCACTCATTATGGTTATATGCACCCATCATGACAGAACAATTATAATAATTAATAACATAAAATAAAGATAACAATTGATGGTTATAAGCACCAATCATACAAGAAATAAAATACTAAAAATAGAATGGAATAAAATTAAAATGATAAAATATAAATGATAAAATATATAATTATAATTATGTAATTTATAATTATATGTTTTATTTTTTGGCTGCAGCGGACGTCGAGGAAAACATGCAGTGATGGCAGCGTTGGCGAAGAAATGTCGTGGTAGACTCCCATCTTCGAGCTTGCGGCATCAATCGCCCCAATCCACGAACTCTCTATTACGGGGATCAACGACCGCATCAGCATCGTCTCCATCAGCCACATTGAGTCCACTCAACGCTTTTCACTTAGTCTAGAAGCTACTCAATGCCATGGTTTCACTCAATGCTGTACCACACAAAGCCAAGGCTTCACGCAACGTCGCGTTGAGTACATTCAATAATTTTTCCATAGCGCGAAACATCACTCAACGCACTCAACCCCAAACTAGCATTACTTGATAAATTCGTTGAGATTACTCGACAAATTTGACTTAGACTCAAAGATCACTCAACACCTTTAGTGTCAGGTCTAATTCACTCAATGATAAGTCTTATACTCGACGAACTCAATGCCTAATAATCGACGAATTGGAGTTGACTCAATGCCAAGCATTTCCTGCCGAATTTCAACGGATACTCGGCGAATTTAACTTAGGCTAAGCCTAATTTTCGACGGTTTTGACTCCTGTCATTAACGACTAATTCTACAAGACCAACAACCATATAAGACGAATTTACTTATCAGCCTATACTCGATGGGTTACCTTGACTAACAGTCAAAAAAGATGAAATTAACTTTAGCTAACTATCAAATCTGACGAATTCCACCCACTGCCATTTGCAGTGAATTAAACTAGGACTAACTAACATATAATCGACGGATAAACATTTAGACTAACACTCAAATATGATGAGTATACACTTCACCGGAAATTCTACCCTACGTAGCAGGTAGATCTTGGTCGAACTCTACCCTATTCCCAAATTGCCAAAGAATGCTTCGTACGTCATCCACTGATTTTACGGTCAACTATTCCTTTATGGCACGTTCCATGGCCGGGTCTACCGCAAATCCCGTGCCACTAATAACTTGTCCCAAGAAGGAAACTTCTCAGAGCAAAAACTCACACTTGTTGAACTTAGCAAACAATGAGTGCTCTTTTAACTTTTTCAAAACTAAGGCCAAGTGTACAACATGCTCCTCTTCCATCTTCAAGTAGACAAAAATGTGATCGATGAAGATGATGATGAAGACGTCTAAATATGGCTCGAACACCCTATTCATCAAACTCATGAATGCCGAAGGGGCTTTTGTGAGCCAAAATGGCATCACCATGAACTCGTATAAGCTGTACCTTGAGCTAAATATTGTCTTATGAATATCTTCCTCTTGTATTCTCAACTGATAGTACCCCGAGCGAAAATCTAATTTGGAAAACCAATGCGCTCCCACCAACTGATCAGGTAACTCGTCGATCCGGGGTAAAGGATAGGTGTTCTGCACCGTCAATTAGTTGACCTCCTGATAATCTATGCACAACCATAGTGTTCCATATTTCTTATTAACAAATAAAAAAGGGGTTCCCCAAGGTGATGAATTTGGACGAACAAACCCTGATTCTACTAACTCCTGCAACTGAACTCTAAACTAAGCAATTTCCTTTGGGGCCTTTCGATAAGGGGTCCGAGAGATGGGCTTGTCACCCGGTATTAGTTTGATTTGAAAGTCCACTTCTCAATGTGGGGGTAATACTGGCAACTTCTCGGAAAATACCTTAGGAAAATCTCGCACCACCAGTACGTCTTCCATACTTGCCGCCTTCTCTTTTAGTTCAAAACATATCATATATACCTCTTGCCCTTTCATATGGGCCTTAAGAGTCTGGATTGAAGATAACAACATTCGAGGTGCAAATTTAATACCTTGGAAAATGACCTCAGAGTCCCCATGCCTCAAACTGATTTTCTTTGCCGCACAATAAATTCAGGCATGGTGCCAATCCAACCAAGCCATGCCCAGATAAAGGTCGAACTCTGGCATCCCCAATACCGCCGCAAGGGGTTTGGAAACTCTTTCTTCCAATATTTACTTCCAAGTCGCACTTTGTAGATGACGACATCTCGGAGCCGTTTGGGAGACATACTTTTCGAGTGATATCAGTGAAGTATTGCACGCCCTCCAAATATTTTACGAAGTCCTCCGAGACAAGCGAATATGTGGAACAAGTATCAAATTGGGTTTAGGGTTGTTTCCCACTAACATTAACAGTGCCTAAGTACCAAATTATAACAACCTCAATGCTAAATTACTAGCACAACTTGGGCAAGCTAATGATGAATGCTTATAAAAATATTAATTAAGTTATGACATACCTTCAATCACATCCTAGGGGTTCCACTCCTGAGTCATGTCTAGAGCAAACAACAAGTCTAGGTTCAGGATTCCTTCCTCGCGGTCCTCTTCCTCAATCACGACCTTGTCCTCATCCTCGCGGAGCTACTGGAGGGAAAAAGGGTGAGCATCTCCTCCTAGCTATGGGCAATAATGTCGGATGTGGCCCTTCTGGTTACACTGAAAATAGACTCGTTCGAATGGTCCTCCTGGTCACTGATGAGGTTGGAACAATGGAGGTAGTGTTAACTGCGGGCCCGGACGTTCCATCATAAATTTCTGTTGGAGACGACCACTGGTGATCGCTTTTTTCTTGAGAAAAGAAGAGCTGAACTAGCAATCTAACTAGGCAAGTATACATATCGAACTGTGGCTAGGGGGCACAAGTGTCGTATTGAAATCCAGAAACTATTGAGTAAACCTACTCTCAAAAAAACTATTATCTTATCAAAGGATGGTTTTATGGTTAAAGAGAAATATAAATGCGATTAAGAAAAGAAATATAGTTCTAAAAAGAGAAATACTTACAGTGAAATGAAGAGCTAATAAAAGCGATCACAATTAAGGGTTGAAACGATGAAATGGAAAAGCACTCAATCGAGAATCACCTCTGCAAGAGTTGACAAAAATGCAATAAAAAACCTAACATAATAGGGTAAAGGTCCTTGACCGTAGAGGTTCCCAAAGCTTGAACACACTTCTCTCGAATTCGTGGCCAACTTAGTTTAGGAAGGTCCGACGAAACTCTCGTCCAAATCGGAGGCATAAAGCTTGCTTTATGATGCGCTTGAAGGGCAAGTGTACCGGTCACACAAGTAATATAAAATGGGTGGCTTTCCCAAGTATCGGTCTCTTTAAGGAACATAGTAAGGGGGTATTTAATATCGAGGAAGACTTGAGATTGAAGTCCTTAGGTCGGAGTTAACGAAGGGGGGATTTGATTGTTGCAATAAAAAGAAAATAAAATACTAACAACAACTCCTATGCAATGCCACTATGCATCGCTTCGCTAAGCAGGATGGAAGACTACACGGGCCGCTATGCACCGTTTCGCTGGGCGGATGGACGAGTTGGAAAGCATAAGAACCAAAATTTGAGGGTCATAAACACCTCTTCGCTACGCACGTCACTAGCAATTGATAGTGCGGAAAAGGGAATATGGTGGTGGATGGATGGATAATGGCGCACCTCAAGCAACTTAAGCAGTAAAGTAATACAAAATCACATAGACATGAATCTAATAATGTTTACAACTAAGAGCACATCATCTATAAATAAAGTTTTAACAGCACATAAACAACAATAAAGTAAGAACAAGGAAAGAGATCGATCGAATCCGAAGTCTTGCTGAAGGTTCACGAAAGGAATCTCCTGGTTGTCAAACCGTGTCCTAGCCCGGTCCTCAACTGCATTCGGGGTAGAGAAGGTTGTCACTACCTTCCAATTGACCCATCTTCTTCGTGTCACGATTGCGGAAGAAAGTTGCAACCTTCCCTTTGATTAATGGATACGGCGCCAAAACCTTTAAAAAGAGCTCAAGAGATGATGGAGGACGCGGAGAGGAAGCTGCAACATAGATTTGGCGGTGAAAGCTTGCCCGGAGCACCTCCCTATGGTGGAAGATGAAGGAGGACGGCGGAATCCTTCCTCGGAGATGGAAAACGGCGGAAAACTCGTGGATCCCTAAATTAGGGCAGAACCTGCATATTTATAGAAAGCAGAATATAACAATGTGCACGATCACGGGAGCACGACCAGTTGTCATGCGCACTATGTACAGTGATCGTGCGCACTGGCATGACAGAACCAAAAGATGAACTGGGATAACACGCGCGAGCAGTGGCGCACGACCGATGGTCGTGCGCACAATGTCAAGTGGTGGTGCGCTTACCTCAGACGAAACTCCAGGAAAAGTTGAATCAAAGCACACAATAACTAGCGCACGACCGGTGGTCGTGCGCACTATGTCCCGTGATCGTGCGTTGGCCCCAGACAAATCTTAGAAAAACGGAGAATAGTGCGCACGATCAGGGGCATATGACCAGTGGTCGTGCACACTAGATCTGATGATCGTGCGCAGTATACCTATTTCCAAAAGGTCCTGGAACACGCACACGGCCCCTATACCAACATCTATATATGCAGACATTCCAAGCAATCACAAAAAAGGAGTACAATCAATAAAAGTACAAAAATACACAACCACGAGCCAAAAGTGCACTTCCTATGGAAATGAAGATAAGATGAAATATAAACAATAACGAAATAAAAGTGAAGTGTATTCGAAAGAAAATTTGCCCAGATGAGTCCGAAAATTACTATAAAAATAGGACTCATCACACCCCCAGACTTACCTGTTTGCGCGTCCCGAGCAAACAAAATCTATGCTTATAGAAAAAATAATTTAGCTAACGTATAAATTATGATATGGAGTACCATGCGAAGTCGCATGCTCGTACGCGTAAAAATATAAATAGAGGAAATTTCTAAGTATGCAAAATTGTTTATATTTTTCAAAATGCGTATCAAAATTTTATTACTACTAAAAAAAATAGAATTGCGGTGAATCTTCCGGTCATGCGTAGGAAGATAGTAGGAAGGCCACTAAGGTGAGCTTTACAATAGACAGCGGCTCAGGATCACCTCCAAAGGAATCCACCAATGTCGGGGACCATAGGCTTGCGCGTTCACACTCTCTCCACAGCACTAGTTCGACTCAAGCATGAATCCGTAGGACTTTAGGATAATCATGGGGCTTGGGTTTCGGTAAGGTAAACAAAGATAAACAGGAAAGCTATGCACCTAACCCAAATGAGCTAGCCTAAAAAGAATCTCACAGTTAATCCAAAATACATCCGGGTACACCACACCACCAGACTTAACTTTTAACATATGGGTGTGTGCACCACCTACTCCAATTATAACCACATCTCTAATAGGATTTTCAATCATGTTTTTTTTACATTATTTTCACATATATTTTTCTCAAATCATTTTCTTTTCTTTAAACAGTTTCAACAAATTGAAGCTTTGGAGCACATCGACATATTCACATGTAATATCACCACATCAACACTCCAAAATGATAATATAAAACACTAAAGCTCAACTTGGGTGTGCGACTAGGATTGGCTATGAGTCTTTGGTGAAATAATGGTGGAGCTGAATCATAAGAATGGGTAGGAACAATGGGGCTTAGAGAGGATACGACATTAGGAACGGTACAAAGCTCAACCGGACCAAAATGATGGCTTACATCACGCTCATGCTAGACAAACCATGCACCAATGCTTTGAGAGTAACTTGGGGCAAGTTCTTAGCCACCGAGAAAGAAAATCCTTCCTCCCGACTCGAGCAAAACAAGTCTAGTGACGGCTACACACATCCCTACACTACCGTTTGAGTCACACCAGATTCACCAACTTTTGAGTAGAATAAAAAGTCTTTGCGCAAATAGAAAAATATAAAACTATAAGCAACCAAAAAATTAAATTTACTCAAATTTCTACACGATACGAGAGCACTCGACTAGGAGCACGACATGGTCAACATTTTACTCTGTCTCACAATCCTATGCAGCACCATAATTTTCCCAAATCAGACAAAGAAATGAGTTTAACTCGAAGCACGCTAATAGCAAAGCGCGCGCTCTTGTGGGTGCAGTGGTGTGCAATGCAATGAACTAATAAAAATAAAAGTATAAAAGATTTTAGTATGCACATGAAATGTGCACGTGCAAAAGGTAACTAATAATGGCTCTCCCCTAGGCTTAAACAAAACTACATAGCATATGATATAGAACTTTAAATCAGATAAAGACAAGGGAAGAGTTTACCCAATGCTGAGCTAGTGAGCATACCAGAAGATGCGTGAAAAACCTGAAGCAGGCCCGCCATACGAAGAGTCACAGCCCCGCCAATACGAAGTTGCCATGACTACCTGCAGGGGTGAACTCTGCAAAAATAAAAGAAAAATATACAAAAAGAAATGCTAAAACTACAATAGACATGAAAATAAAAATACAGAAAATGTAAGATAACTACTGGGGTTACTGTCCTCCCAGCACGACTTATTAAATTATATATAGTTCTAGCTAATGGGCCTATGAAATAAGAAATGCACATGTAACTGTTCCATTATCCGTTTCGGTAAAGGGTACCAATACAGAGATAGAGCAGTTATACCTCGGCCTAAATAATCATACCTGCTCCTTGTAAGCAGAGGAAATAAGAAGTAAGAAGAGGAGGAGCACTAGTCCTCACTCATCTCACCACAAAATATATCCTTTCCTAGCAAGATATTGTCCACCACAGGTGTGCAAGAAGCGATGACGACGGCATGGGCACCAGGCTCATCGTTATCCCACCGTACTCGTGGAGACTCATCCTACACAGGCTCAGATAAAGAAGGGGGATCAAGTAATAAAAGAGATGAAGAACTAAAATAATCAGAAAATTAGAGAGTGACTCTTGCTTCACTCTTAGCGAGATCCAAGCATAAGTCATCGTCGGTATCATACGATTCGTATCGGGGGTAATCCGAGAACTCGAGGTCTGCGATGGTAAGAGGAATGGCCTCGTCCAATAAAGAGGTGCAAACCTCTGCATCGGACATGGAATATTCCTCATCCCACCGAGGTGCATAAAAGTTCTCCGAAGATCTACATTCTCCATCGAAGATAGAGGAAAAATTATCCCACTTTGGAGCAACCTCGGGCACCGATTAATCCACAAACACGACATCATCAGCTGACTCACTCAAAAATTGAGTAGCAAACTCCGGCAAAAACTGTGCAGGGGCAAGGATTCTCTAAAAATAAGGCATAGAATGAGCAGTCCCCAATGAAAAATCATTTGCAGATGCCACCGCGTCAACGACTGGAACAATCTCATAGTCCCATCTAGGAGCATCCAAGAGTTCCAGATTCAATTCTCATAAGCTAACCCCAGAGTGATCGTCATCACCCAAGGGAAGCTCATAAAAAGGAACCGAGGGACCCATGAAATATCTGTATGTCGTGAGAGATTCTTCGGTAATCTCAACGGGCATAGAATGAGCAAGGTGCGCGATGTCAATGTATGGTACAAGAAACACCCGGGTGGGCCTATCTATAGTAGTCATTTGCGAACGGGAGGTTGCTACAGTCATGCCCACAAAGGGAGAAGGCTCGCACAAGCGAGGGAAATCCTTCACCATATGTCCTACACCTTGATATAACAAGAATATCAAACAATGCTCAGCATTCAAAGTAGCCATATCATCGATGCTTCGGCGTAAAGCGTCAAGTAGACAGCACTCAGCAACAGAAGACATCGCGAACAAAAGTATTTACCAAAAAGTGCTATATAGCAAGAATAAAAAGAACACGGATCTGCTATCGAAATCAAAAATCAGAGAAGAGCAAAACAAAATAAGCAAAATAAAATTCTAAAAACTAAAGTATATAAGAAAAGATATGCACAAATAGAAAAGGACTTGAATCAAATATCTTCCTCTCCAAAAACTCACACGACTGTATTCCCCGGCAACAACGCCAAAAAATTGATGTGCTCGAACGGCAAGTGTACCGGTCGCACAAGTAATATAAAATGGCTGGCTTTCCCAAGTATCGTTCTCTTCAAGGAACATAGTAAGGGGGGTTAATATCAAGGAGGACTTGAGATTGAAGTCCTTAGGTCGGAGCTAACGAAAGGGGATTTGAATGTTGCGATAAAAAGAAAATAAAATACTAACAACTACTCCTATGCAATGCCGCTATACATCGCTTCGCCAGGCGGGATGGAAGGCTACACGGGCTGCTATGCACCGAATCGCTGGGCGGATGGACTAGTAGGAAGCATAAGAACCAGAATTTGAGGGTCGTAAGAACCTCTTCGCTACGCACGCCACTAGCAATTGCTTGTGCGGAAAAGGGAATGTGGTGGTGGATGGATGGATAATGGCGCACCTCAAGCAACTTAAGCAATAAAGTAATACAGAATCACATAGACATGAATCTAATAATGTTTACAACTAAGAGCACATCATCTATAAATAAAGTTTTAACAACACATAAACAACAATAAAGGATGAACAAGCTAAGAGATCGACCGAATCTGAAGTCTTGCTGAGGGTTCACGGAAGGAATCATCGGGTTGTCAATCTGCGTCCTAGCTTGGTCCTCAACTGCGTCTGATGCAGAGAAGGCTATCACTACCTTCTAGATGACCCGTCTTCTTCGTGTCACGATTGCGGAAGAAAGTTGCAGGCTTCCCTTTTGCTTGATGGATACAACGCAAAAACCTTGAAATAGAGCTCAAGAGATGATGAAGGAGGCCGAGCGGAAGCTCTGGCTTAGATTTGGCGATGAAAGCTTGCCCAGAGCACCTCCCTACGGTGGAAGATGAAGGAGGACGGCAGAATCCCTCCTCGGAGTTGAAAAACACCGGAAAACTCGTGGATCCCTAAATTAGGGCAGAACCTGCATATTTATAGAAAGCAGAATATAACAATTCACACGATCACGGGCGCATGACTTGTGGTCGTGCGCACTATGTCCATTGATCGTGCGCACTTGCATGGCACAACTAGAAGATGAACTGGGATAACGTGCACGAGTAGTGGCGTACGACCGATGGTCGTGCGCACAATGTCCAGTGGTCTTGCGCTTACCCCAGACAAAACTTCAAGAAAAGTGGAATCAAAGCACACGATCAGTAGCGCACGACCGGTGGTCATGCGCACTCTGTCCAGTGGTCGTGCGTTGGGCCCATAGAGATCTTGGAAAAATGGAGATTAGTGTGCACGATCAGGGGCGCACGACCAGTGGTCGTGCGCAGTAGATTCGATGATCGTGCCCAGTATACCTGTTTCCAAAAAGTCCCGGAATACGGACCCAGCCCCTGTACCACACGAATATGTGTAGACATTCCAGGCAATCACAAAACAGGAGTACAATCAATAAATGTACAAAAATACACAACCACTAGCAAAAAGTGCACTTCCTATGGAAATGAAGATAAGATGAAATATAAAACAGTAATGAACTAAAAGTGAAGTGCATTCAAAAGAAAATTAGCCCAGATGAGTCCGAAAATCACTATAAAAATAGGACTCATAACATTAAGCGGTGAACCCCACTATTGGATTTCACTCCAATTCGGGAGATTTGGACGTCTTCCTCTCTCGAGGGATGCGTGCAACACTCTTTACTCTTGAGTGTTCAATTCAAACTACGAGCCGCTCAGCTAGCTAAGAGTTAAAACAAAGATGTAAATTATATTTCTATGATATAATTCAAAACAATAATAATCAAGAGTAAATCAATGTCCTAAACCCTAAAAAGAAAAGGTAAATTCAAAGCATCATAACTTAATCACTCGAATCTCGGATCATCAAGATCGAGTATAAGGAGGATTTGTTAATCATAGAGAAGTCGAGGAGGAGGGATGAGTAGAAGAGCATTAAGATCACAAAGATAAAAAAGGGGCACTTAGGATTATTATCAAAAGAGAGAACAATAACTTGAATTAAATTTACAAGTGCAATGAAATAGAAAACCTAAATTAGCATTACATTTAGCAACTAAAGAAAGTACAAAAGCTATAATAAAAACTTACACAAAGCTAGGGATAAGAATAACACAAATTGTGAAAGAGAGAGAGAGAGAGAAAGTATTCAAAAGACTAAGAAATAAAAGGGCAGAACCTCCCCTCTAAAACAAAACCTATTCTGGACACAAGGGGGTACCACGGTATTTATAGGCAAAATTCTCGGGTTGTTCACGCCCTCTATCACGCCTACGGAGGGCGTGTCAGGGGGGGCGTGACATTCACGGAGTTGACCTCGGGCTCTAGATTCTAGAAAGAATGATGATCGCTTCTGTACGTTGGTGGACACGCCCTGGGGCATGCTCGTGTAGGAGGCGCATATAAGGTATGTCAAGTCTCAATCATTGGTCGGAAATCTATCAGTCGTCGAAAAGGTGGAACACGCCCCAGGGCCATGCTCGTGTAGGGGGGGGGCGTGTCACTACAGTTGACGTGTAGAAACGAAAAATGCTTTAAATATGGCAGTAGAGTTCAGGATGAGGGTGACACGCCCTGTGACACGCCCAGGGAGGGTGTGTAAGGTGGTTTTCCTCTAGAAATAGTTTCTAGCAGTAAAATTCATCTGGATCAAGTGACATGCCTTATGACACGCCTAGGGAGGGCGCGTTAGGGGGCGTGTTAGGGGGCGTGTCAGGGAAATTTCTGGCTGAAAATTCTTGAAACCTGCAAAAATACATGAAAACATTAGTGCAAAAAATATATACATAAGGAAGTAAAAACAGAAGTGTACAAGACATGATTCGTGCATTAAATACTAGAAAATACCCTTATAGTTTAGACTTCAAAACGAACTATCAAATTCCCCCAAGCTTAAGCTTTGCTTATCCCAAGCAAAGATATAAAAACTAGGTAATTATAAAAAGTGACTAATCAAAAAGTTCTAATTATGCTAACACAAGTACTATGCGAATTTCTAAGTAGGGAGAAGGTGAAACTTAAACCTAAAAAAATTACTTAAACATGGTTTACAATTTATAAACTTGACTAACAAAAATAAATAATCCAAAATTTTAACAAAATTCTTTAAATAAATTTAAGCAAGGCAACAAAATGAAAAAACGCATTGAGCTATTACTAGATCCAAGCAACACATTTTGACTATATCAATTAAATAAAAAAAATCTAAATTTAAATTCAAAACTAATACTGATTTACTTTTCTTATTTACTTAGCTAATAAATAAAATTCAAAAGCATGAATCAAAAAGACTTATTAGGACCGAAACATTTGGTTTAGGATTATGATTTGGAGTGGAATTCAAAGATAAATAAGGAGGCTTAAAAATCACACTAAACAAAAACAAAGAGATTCAAAAAAAATATATTTTTTCTTTCTTTTTCTTTTCCATTTTTTTCTTTTCCATTTTTTTTCTTTTTCAAAATAAAGGCCATAATTAATTTTTCTTTTCATTTTAAAATTGCCCAAACAAAAATAAACACTTCTTTTGAAAATACTTTTTCAAAAACTTCTCTAAATATATCACAAAATAACCCTATAACACTCATGAAATTTTTTTTAATGAAACTCAAAAAGATTAGTGTGATTAGATAGGTTGGAAAATTTGGCTTTGATGAAGATGAAATGATAAGTGGAGCTATCAATTAAAATTGCAAAAAGGCTCAAAAGAGGCTAACTAGGGGTAAAAATTTTTAGGTTGGCAAGAAGGCTCAAACGAAAAAAAAAAAGGCCTAAATCATTTTCAAGCTTTTAAATTTATTTACAGCATAGTTTTGAAAAATTTCAAAAAGCAAGTGCTAGAAAATAAAAGAAGATTAATGAAATTATCTTGAAAATAGAAATAATAGGCGATTTGGATCGTTCACATCTACTACAATAATCAAAAGTCAACATTACAAAAATTATCCAAAAATGAAAAAGAAAATAGTGGATGAAATATTTTTAATAAAGTAAAGAAAATAAAGAACAAAAACCATAATAAAAATACAAGTTTTAGAAAAAATGTTTTACGTTAACATGCTACCGTGAATAAGAAACACAGCATGACCAACATTTTACTTGTGAAATATAATTAAAAATAAGGATTAGAAACATTATAATTAGCTAAGTTATTTATATATGATTTTGAGAAAAACAAAACAGAAACAAGGGGTACTATTGAAATACCAAAAACTGTTTAAACTATTAAAGTAAAGACAAATAGTAAAAAAAATTTATATTTTGAAATATTCTCTTTTTTTTTGAAATATTCTTTTTTTTTTTTGAAATATTTTCTATTTTTTTTTGGATTTTGAAATAAATTTTTTATTTGGATTTTTAAGATTTAAAAATAAAATTAAGATAAGAGAAGGAGGAAATCCTCCCCCAAGCTTAAAATAGACATTGTCCTCAATGGAGAAAGGAGGGTAGAGAGAGAGAGAGAAATTTAAATAGAAATGAAAGTACAGAATTGATAAATAGGTACTTCCTTTATGTGTCGCGAAAGTTGAGTGATGTCGCTCCCCCATGCTTGCGCTTTGGATCTTCATGAAATGTCTTCTTTGGACTTCGTAATGGATTTAGCAGCGTTGGAACAGGCGATCACAGAACCATCATCTTGTCGTAGCCTTCTGGGGCAAAAATTGAAAAATAAAGAAAATAGAAAATTAACTAGGGTTGCCTCCCAAGATCGCCCTTTGTTTTAAACGTCATTTGAGCTCGACGCAACAAAATAATATTGTTCAAAAGATTATTCTCCAAAATACTGTTTAAAGTTTTTAATAAAATAAAATAGTTCTAAGTTAGTTAAAGTTCATGCAGAAGATAATTAATATTGTTTGGAGCATCATCATCACCAGAAAAATAGAGTTTAAGATGCTGCCCATTCACTTTGAAATCACCCTTATCAGGGTGCGAAATTAAAATAATACCATACGAATAAACTTCTTTAACTCAAAACTGTCCAGACCAACGTGACTTTA
Organism: Platanthera zijinensis; assembly: GCA_039513925.1. Lineage (NCBI taxonomy): Eukaryota > Viridiplantae > Streptophyta > Magnoliopsida > Asparagales > Orchidaceae > Platanthera > Platanthera zijinensis. Next base: position 109,406,502 of record CM077083.1, read on the forward strand.
ACTTGCCCGGAAATAAATGTAAATGAGAATTATATAGAAGAACTTGGTACCCGGGCAAAAAGGTTTTTTGGTGCCTTAAGTGCATGTCGTGAAAACGTTTAGTCCGCTCTTTATAAAATTTGTTATTTTCATAAGCGTAAGAGCGTCACTCATCGAGTTCGTTAAGCTGAAATTTTCTAAAATCGCCGACCGAGTGGGGATCGAAATTTATAAACCTTAAGTCCCAAAAAGCGCGGGGTTCTAAATCTACGTGTAAATGACACGATTTTCCATAATCCAACCGATACGGCGTACATCCGTGGGCAGTTTTGTATGTTGTTTGGTAGGCCCATAGAGGATCGTCTAATTTTGTTGACCAATCTTTTCTAGAGGTGGAAACAGTCTTTTCTAAAATTCTTTTTATCTCTCTATTCACTACTTCGACTTGTCCATTAGTTTGGGGGTGGTAGGCAGTTGAAAGTTTATGCGTAACGCCATATTTAATAAGGATTTTTTAAAACTACGCATTATAGAAATGTGAACACCTATCGCTAACGATGGCTCGTGGCAGACCGAATCGAGAAAATAGTTGTTTCAAAAACGTAATTACGACTCAGGCATCTTTATTAGGAAGAGCTTGGGCTTCAACCCATCGTGAAACATAATCGACGGCATCTAAGATATATTTGTTTCTGAAGCTAGAAAGAAGAGGGCCAACAAAATAACTTCCCTAGAGGTCGAAAACTTCGCACTCGAAGAAATAATTTGGCGGCATTTTATTTTTATTGGAAATATTTCCCAACCGTTGGCAACTATCACACCTACTCACAAAGGCCTACGCGTCTTTAAACAGACTAGGCCAGTAAAAACCCGCGCAAAGCACCTTGCGAGCGGTGCGAGAAGCTTGATAGTGACCACCAATCAGTCCTTCATGTAAGTGTTTTAAAATATCTAATCCTTCTTCAAAATAAACATATCTCCTTATCACTTGGTCTGTACAGACTCTAAAAATATGTGGGTCCTCCCAAAAATAGTTCTTCAACTCAGAATATAATTTCTTCTTTTGTTGAGAGCAGAACTCTTTTTAAAGCGCACGAGCCACTAAATAGTTAGCTATGTGTGTAAACCAAAGAGAAGGGATGTCTTAATTGAAAGTAGCTTTTCATCAGGAAAATAATCATTAAAAGATTATTCATCTAAATTTTGAATATAAGGATTATCTTATCGTGAGATATGGTTGACGACCAAATTCTCGGCTCCTCGCTTATCATGGATTTCTAAGTCAAACTCCTGGAGGAGTAAGACCCAAAAAATCATGCACGACTTTGCATCCTTCTTAGTAAGAAGATATTTGAGGGCCGAGTGGTCCGTAAATGCAATAATTTTGGAAAGTGTAATATATGAACGAAATTTATCAAAAGAGAACACTACAGTTTGGTGCTCCTTCTAAGTTGTGGTGTAATTCTCTTGTGCCGATGTAAGCGTTTTACTTGCATAATAGATGGGGTGGAAGTTTTTAAAAATTCATTGTCCTAGTATTGCTCCCACTGCAAAACAACTTGCATCGCACATAATTTCAAATGGAAGGTCCCACAATGGAGCTATCATAATTGGGGCGTTAATTAATTTATCTTTAACTAATTCAAAGGCATACAGACAAAGGTCATCAAAAATAAATCGGACGTCTTTTTCTAAGAGCTGAGTAAGAGGTTTGGTTATTTTGGAGAACTCTTTTATGAAGCGGCGGTAGAAACCAGCGTGTCCTAAGAAACTTCCTATAGCTTTCACGTTCGTAGGCGGCGACAGTTTCTCGATAACTTTTATCTTTGCTATGTATACTTCAATTCCTTTCGCAGAAATTTTATGACCCAAAACTAACTCGTCCCTCATCATAAAATGACATTTTTCCCAATTTAGGGCAAGGTTAGTTTCTTCGCATCTTTCTAAGAATTTTTCTAGATTTTCTAAACAACTATCAAAGGCATCGCCGAACACGGAGAAATCATCCATGAATACCTCCATAATGCTTTCTACGTACTTGTCGAAGATATCGAGCCTACATTGCTGGAATGTAGCTAGCACATTACAGAATGCAAATGACATTCTTCGGTAAGTGAATGTGTCGAAGGGACAAGTAAACGTAGTTTTCTCCTGGTCCTCGGGAGAGATGGGTATTTGAAAATACCCCGAGAGGCCATTGAGAAAATAATAAAAGCTATGGTCGTATAATCACACTAAGATTTGATCGATGTACGGCAAGGGGAAGTGGTCCTTGCGTGTGGCGTCATTTAACTTACGATAATCAATACACATTCGCCACCATGTCACACTCTGTGTCGGGATTTAATAATTATTTTCATTTACAACTATAGTTTTCCCTCCCTTTTTTGGCACTACCTGGGCAGGGCTAACCCACTTACTATCAGATATAGGGTAGATAATTCATGCATCTAACAGTTTCAAAACCTCGCCCTTTATGACTTCTTTCATGTTCGGTTTTATACGGCGATGAGGTTGGATTGAATTATGTGAATTATCTTCCATTAAGATTTTGTGAGTGCAGAAGGATGGGCTTATGCCCTTTATATTAGCTATCTGTCAAGCAATAGCTCGGCGATTTTTACATAAAAGTAGAAGGAGTTTGTCATTTTGGACTTCATATAAGTAGGTCAAAACTATCATTTGCAGTTTGGAATTTTTTTCTAGGAAGGCATACTTGAGATGTTCAGGTAGTTCTTTTAATTATTGGGTAGGGGGTTCTTCATATGAGGTTTTAGAAATTCTTTTTTTTTTCAAAAAATATGTCTTCGTAGACTATTTTATATGGAAAATAAAAAGGGGTGGGGTTTGTGGGAATGGCGGTTTCTTGTAGGCTTTTAGTAGAAATAGTTGAGGGAGAACAAAAATCAGAAAATTCAACGTCAGAAATGTTGTAGGATGATTCATCACTTAAGGTATCTAAAAAGAAATAGGATTCGTTATTCTCCAAGGTATTTTTCATCGAAGGGGTGATAGACAAGGTCACTTCATCGTCGCCTACTCGAAGAAAGAGCTTGTCATTGCTTACGTCAATGAAATCTCAAGAGGTGGCCAAGAAGGGTCGGCCAAGGATCAAGGGAACCTCGACGTCTTCTTTGATATCCAATATGACGAAATCCATCCAAAAGATGAATTTGTCCACTTTAACTAAGACCTCCTCCACTATTCCTAATGGGTACTTAACTGATCAATCGACGAGCTGAATACTCATGCGCGTGGGGTTGAGGCTACCAATTCCTAACTTCTTGAACAACGAGAAGGGCATCCTGTTGATACTCGCACCTAAGTCGGCTAATGCGTGCTTGACAAAAAGATTACCAAAGACACACGGAATAGAAAAACTACCCAGATCAGTGATCTTCTGAGGCAAACTGTTTGTAAAGACCACAGAGCACTCATAATTTAGCTTGACGTGCGACAAGTTCTCTAACATCTTCTTATTCGTTAGAAGGTCCTTAAGATACTTAGCATACTTCCGCATCTGGGAAATAGCTTTATGGAAGTGTAGGTTTATGAGGATTTGCTTAAACCTTTCTAGGAAGCGGGAGTATTAATCATCCTAACATTGTTTGTTAAGTTCGGAAGGGTATGGTGTAGTTGGATTATTTTTAAATATGGGTGGTGGAGTGAGATCTTTTTCTAAAATAGAGAGAGGAGTGATAACTTCTTTTTCAGTGGGTGGTGGAATTTTTAAAACGGGAGCAGAGCATGCCTCAGGCTCTTCGCTAACCATACCAGAAACTTGCTTCCTACTCCGAAGAGTTATAGCTTTCGCTTGCTCTCTCTGGTAGGCTTGGTATTGGAAAAGAGACCATGTTGGTCACGAAGAAATAATTTTTGTGAGTTGTCCTACTTGATATTCTAGATTTTTAATGCTTCCGGTTAAGGTTCTTATAGTAGCGTCATTTCTGGTTATATATTTAGAAAATAACTCCTCCAAGCTTGGAGGTTTTGGATAGTTTTTAAAAGGTGGAGGTGGTGCAGAAAAAGCATTTTGTGGTGCCGGGTGCATTGCGTTCGAAGGGTTACTCCACGAAAAATTTGGGTGGTTCTGTAAAGCATGATTATTACTATTCGGAAAAGTAAAACAGGAGCATGAAAATTCGCAGCTGAAAAATTATTAAAAGCATTTCAAGGAATATTATTAACATAATCTTATTGTTAAGGAGCAGGAGTTGCAGATTCCCATACCAGAGGGGCTGATGCTGCAATCATCTCCGTAATTTTTTTACTTAATATTTCTACTTGCAGAGCTAGCTGGGAGATGTTGTCTACTTAAAAGATACCTACAGGTTTGTTTGGGCGGGACCTAGGACAATTCCACTTATATGTGTTCATGGCCATGTCCTTAAAAAACTCAAGAGCTGCCTCTGGGGTCTTATGGCTTAAAGTACCGCCAGAAGCCGCGTCTATCATTTGCTTTGTATTTTTAATTAGCCCGTTATAAAATGTCTGCACTTGTAACCATACAGGCAACACGTGATGGGGGCATCGTCTTGACAGTTCTTTAAATCTTTCCCAGGTTTCATATAAGGTCTCAGAGTCGATTTGTCCAATGGCAGAAATATCGTTCCAAAGTTTTGCAGTTTTGGCTGGCGGAATATACTTTGTCAGAAATTTTTTAGTTAATTGATCCAAAGTGGTGATGCTCCCTCTTGGCGGAGTCATCAACCACTTTTTAGCTTTAGTTCTTAGGGAGAAAGGAAATAATCTTAGCCTAATAGCATCATTTGTAACACCATTTATCTTGAAGGTGTCACAAATCTAAAGAAAGCTTGCTATATGTGCGTTCAGATCTTCATCTTGATGTCCGTCATATTGCACACACTGCTGCACCATTTTAATTATGCTAGGCTTTAGTTAAAAATTTTTATTAGCTATAGCAGGGCGCACTATACTTGATTTTGTTCCCTCTAGATTTGGTCATGAATAATAGGACAGAGGCTAATGCACGAATTCCTCTACCTGGGGTTCTTTCATTCTTAAAGTAGAAAATGACTCGGAATCCTCAACCGGTATTTGGAATGTAGGGCCTTGAAATTGCGATCTTCTCCGAAGTGTACGCTCAATTTTGTGGTCCAAGTCCAAAATATCTGACGGATTCCTGCGGGTCATCCACGAAAAGAAGAGAAGATGAAGAAAGAGAAATAAATAAACTAGAAAAAGAGAAGCTAAAAAATTTTTTTGAAATACTTTTTTTACGTTTTAACTCTCAAACTTCCCAAGGGCTACCCAATGAAGGGTTCGTAAGGTAGTTGACAAGATAGTGGTATTTAATCCACTTTGCCCTTTTCGTGAAAGTTAAGTTGTGTAGAAAAATTGTGAAGTGGGTTTCTATTAAGATCGTTAATAATTTTATTTTTATTTTAAATTTTTTTTTAGAAAGAGGATGAGAAAGAGAAATAATAAAAGTAATAGGTTCGTGTTTTCAAATTATCAACAAAAGTTGCTCCCCGGCAATGGCGCCAAAAAATTGGTGATCGCTTTTCGTTTGAGAAAAGAAGTGCCAAACTAGCAATCCAACTAGGCAAGTATACCTATCAAACAGTAGCTAGGGGACACAAGTGTCGTATTGAAATCCGGGAACTGTTGAGTAAACCTACTCACACAAAAACTATTATCTTATCGAAGGATGGTTGTAGGGTTAAAGAGAAATCTAAATGCGATTAAGAAAAGAAATATAGTGCTAAAAAGAGAATAACTTGCAGCAAAATTAAGAGCTAATAAAAGCGATCACAACGAAGGGTTGAAATGATGAAATGGAAAAGCACTCGATTGAGAATCACCTCGGCAAGTGTCTAATAAAAATGCGATAAAAAACCTAACTTAATAGGGTAAAGGTCCTTGACCGTGGAGGTTCCGAAAGCTTAAACACGCTTCTATTGAACTCATGCCCAACTGATTTTAGGAAGTTCCAACCGAACTCTCATCCAAATCGGAGGCCTAAAGCTCGCTTTACGCGATGAACCCCACTATTGGATTTCACTCCAATCCAGGAGATTTTGACGTCTTCCTCTCTCAAGTGGTGCGTGCAACTCTCTTTATTCTTGAGTGCTGACTTCAAACTACGAGCCTGTCGGCTAGGTATGAGTTAAAACATAGATAGAAATTATATATCGATGATATAATTCCAAACAAGAATAATCAAGAGTAAATCGAAGGCCTAAACCCTAAAAAGAAAAGGTAAATTCAAAGCATCATAACTTAATCACTCGAACCTCGGATCATCAAGATCGAGTACAGGAGGATTAGGTTATCATAGCGAAGTTGAGGAGGAGGGATGAGTAGAAGAGCATTAAGAACACAAAGATAAAAAGGGGCACTTTATATTAATATCAAAAAAGAGACCTATAACTTGAAAGTAAATTACAAGTGCAATGAAATAGAACACCTAAACTAGCATTATATTTAGCAACTAAAGTAAGTACAAAAGCTATAACAAAAGCTTACACTAAGCTAGGGATAAGAAAAATAAAAAATGAGAAAGAGAGAGAGAGAAAGCATGAAAAAGACTAAGAAATAAAAGGGTAGCAGCTCCCCTATAAAACAAAAACTATTCTTCACAAAAGGGGGTAACACTGTATTTATAAGCAAAATTCTCGGGTTAGTCACGCACTCTATCACACCAAGGGAGGGCATGTCAGGGAGGCGTGACATGCACGTAGTTGACCTCAGGCTCTGGATTCTTGCGGGAATGATGATTGCTTCTATACATCGATGGACACGCCCTGGGCCACGCCTGTGTAGGAGGGGCATATAAGGCGCGTCAAGTCTCAATCATTGGTTAGAAATCCGTCAGTCGTCGAAAAGGTGGCACGTGCCCCAAGGACTTGCCCGTGTAGGGGGCGTGTCAGTACTGTTGACGTGCAACAACGGAAAACGCTTTAAATGCGGCAATAGACTTTGGGATGAGGGTAACACGCCTTATGACACACCCAAGGAGGGCATGTTAGGGGGCCTGTCAGGTGGTTTTTCTCTTGAAATGGTTTCTAGCAGTAAAATTCCTCTAGATTGGGTGACACGCCCTGTGACATGCCCAGGGCTGGCGTGTCAGGGGGGTGTAAGGGCAATTTTTGGCTGAAAATTCTGGAAACCTGCAAAAGAACATAAAACCAATAGTGGCAAAAATATATACACAAGGAGGTCAACATATAAGCTTGCAAGACATGATTCGTGCATTAAAAACTAGAAAATGCCCTAATAGTTTAGACTACAAAACGAACTATCAACCACCACCTCTTTAGTTTCCTCTTCCACCTCTACTATTATGTCTCTTTCTAAAGCTTGGGCTTGCTTCCATCACACCCTCAGCGGGTCTCTTACTACTTCCCAAGTGATTCGCCTCCAACCTTTTCACCATATCAAATATCTCTGCCAAGCTCGCGTCCACTATAAATAATAATGCTTGACTTAAGGGATCTCGCAAGCCTTTATAAAACAATTTTGTGAACCCGCGGTCATCCAACTAGTAGGAGTCAGCAAATCTAGCGAGGTGCTAAAACTCCCTTTGTTACTCTGTCATGGACTTAGATCCATGGTTCAACTACATGAATCTCTCCTCAAGCTCATCTCGAGCAGTAGAGGGAATGAATTATTCCATGAAGGCTTCAGAAATTTCATTCCAACTGATATCAGAATAGAATCATATTGCCTTGGAAAGTGGAACCCATGAGGGACTTCCACCACCTCTTCGCGTGCGTTTCCAAGACTAAAACGGCTAAGGTTACAGCCATACTGGCTAGAAATCTTATTCCAACCTTTAACTCTTGCACCGTGTCGAGCCATTCTTTAGTACAGATAGCCGACTCTATCCCATAATAAGCAGGAGGGGAGAGGGCTCGAAAGGTGCTCAACTAGTTAGAGCAAGGGGTTTACTATTGCATCGGGGACTGCTGGGATTTAAACGTATCAAGATTGCTGTCAATGTTTGTCCCAATTTTGACTGTTGAAACTGAGTAGGGACAGGAGGGGCTGGAGTGCACACTAATGGCTCTACACGTGCTGGGATCTACACGTAAATGTACAAGGCTAAGGCCAGGCTGGCTAATCATAAGATAACAATTGGACATACTTAGTGTGAATTATGCATGGGCACACACAGTCATTATCTTTGTTAGTTTGTCCGCAAACTGACCAATAGAGTGGGGGTGACACCATTGTTCAATGACTTCTTTAGTTCAGGATCATTGCAAGCTGATACCATTTGTAAGACCCCCCTCTTGGAACACAAGACATGGCCAAGGGTAGTCTTATGCCCAGAACAGCCTCATTGCAGTAACGCTGACACACAGGTCGACTGATACTATAAGATTCCTATCCTACCGGCTAAAACCAATATCATCCATACCAACCCAACATAACGAATATACAACAGTCAAAATCCACAGAAGTATATAAGTCCAAACAAGTACAACAATAATAAGAAGCAACAACGGATCTTATAGTATCAGAGTACCCAAAATTTGCCCCAAGGGCTACAACAAAAGTCTCTTTCATAAACTCACATCTGTAATAGACGGAAGTGATAGTAACGTCGTATCAGGCCCAGTCACCCTTAACTGGCTACTCTCTTGCACAACCTGCTGCTGCTCTATCTGCAAGGTTTCCTCCAAAAATAGAAGACGTAGCAACCGTTAGTCATAAATACTAAGTGGCTATCACATCCACTCACCACGGCGGCTCTTAGACACCGGGCGGTAGAAGGATCAAGGTATAATATATATGTAAGCAATAGTACAAACAGGTGGAGAATATATACATCTTGAGTAGTAATAGCTTCAATGAATAGCTTTATTATCAACATTCTATTCTAGCAGTTCTACTCAAATGCAAACAATACAAAAGCACATAAATCTAGAACCGGAAAGTAACTTAATTTATATAAAATGCCCATACAGATTTATAAGTTAATGATCTGCTTAATAGTAAAGTAGCACATCATATTAGAGTGCCCATACAAACTTATAATATAAGAATTTCATGCGGTATAATGCAATGTTATGAATGTAATATGATGACTCACCCATGTTCACACACACGCACACTGTTATGTCCACACACTCTTTAGTTCCCACTTTTCGAGCAGGTAGCTAACCTCTCAGGAGCCATCCGTCATATCCAGACGATGAAAGTGAAGTTGGTTTTCCACTACTAGGCAGACGTCCACACTACCATGCCTAGGCCTCCATACGCCTCAGTGCTAAGAACACTATAGTGGAGCTCCCTGCATACTACAACTCAAAAGGGGCCTTAGATAGATGTGCACCAAGAACACATCCTAAACTGGCTAATCATCATGGCACAGAAGGAGCCTCTGGGAGTGTATCACTAAAGGACCAAGCCCAACCGTCCACTTGGCAACGAAGGAGCCCCAAGAATGATGACCAAGGACCAAGCCCAACTGCCCAAGGTCTTTCTGTCAACTCTCATTAGTATAATGACTGGCGAGCCCGTAGACCTGCCATACTATCCTTAACCTAAGATTATGATACCACATGTCAATTAACACCGCATGCAAATTCATATGGCATTACCATCAACCATATGAAGGGCTCCAACAGAGTCCGTTTTCATCATTACCAATCCAGTGCTAAACAACACTCAAGGGCTCCTCATTGAGTCCCTTATCATCATTCCCAATCCAGTGGACAACTGCACTCAAGGGCTCCACACCGAGTCCTTTATTATCAATAATAATCAAGTGCAGTCAAATACTCACGCACTTATACCTTTTCGCATTCTCGTGCTCCCAAGTACTTAAGGGTTCATCATAAATACAGGCGGCGAGCCACCTCATATTACATACAATCCCACACTGATAACCGTACGGAGACACACTCTAACTAGTGGACTATACCAATTATCCCATCCAATACTTGAGATCACGATTCAACATTTTCATGGCCATGAGATTTACCTCATCTGATTCCTCCATATAATCAAGTATTCACAAACAATTACGCTTTCATATACTTCTCACCACAATATGATAACTCTTCACGTATTCATAAAGCAGGATAACATAAGTATAGATTTCCCATTCAATTATCGGGCACCCCCACCCTTTTTTCAAAACTTATATCATTCATCGGATTACAATCGCCGCATCCTTACCAGATTTCACAAGTAGCCATTTGTACAACCAAATCTGTTCACTAATTTCCCCAATCCATTTGTTTATTAAATTCCTCCAAACGATTTGTTTATCTCGGCTATATATATCCTGGCTCATCAAAACCTTAACATCATCTTACTACGTTTTTTCTACCTAGTCCCAAATCCAGTTATACGCTAACTTAAAAGCATCATGCACAAAATTTGTTACCATGCAGCAACTTTGACTTGACATTCCAGAAACTATATAGCTCCAATAAAAATGGGTAACAATCTGTTGGAAAGGACTTTTTGAGGACTATATCTTTTGTATTCAACCCAAGACCTAAATTCAAACGTATCATGCTCGAAACGGCCTAGAAGTCTGCTATGTGCAGAAAACTTATTTCTGCAAGCATCTTAAAGCAAAATGAACGACATCGGTTGGTATTCTTCCAATAACCATTTGTTCAAAACAAAATACAACACTTCCTCCTCCCTTATTCAACCTTAAAAGACCATTTCTCTTCACGAAACTGAGTCCATCACCTTCACAATGAACTGAGGAGATGTGAAGACATAAATCCCTATGACAAGGTCCTAGCATGGTCTCTTACTAGGAGATCTTCATCACGCACCAGTAAAACTCTTTTGAGTCAAAATCTCTCCTATATCATAACTAAATATCTAGCACCAATGTAGGGGGTAGGAAGCTCACCTCGTTTCCGGTCATGGACCTTGTTATCGTCCTTGGTGTCATCGTTCTTCACGAAGAGGGAGAGTTCTTCGTCCAGAAAATCAAACTCTGGTGACCTTCGGTAACCTCTCTACTTCCATCGGATTTTGAATAAAGATTGGCTCAACAAGAAATGGAAGTGACGGTTAGGGTTTCTCATTTCTTCGTTTTTATAGCAGTGTATTGTTTCCACGTGTCACCCTAACATTGGACCGCCCATCATAAATTTAAATAGGTCTTGTTTGAGAAGACAAAGTCCTAATTAGCCATCAATGCTTATCTTGAAAACCTAGTTCAGCCCGTATGTATGAATCAGCAACACGGCCTGCCAATAATTTGCTAAGTCAAATTCATCGCATGCATCAAGTGTCACTCGAAGCTTCGTCGAACGGCATCGAGATCACTCGACGCTTTTCGACAAATTCCGCTGGCCAAAATCATTCCAAGTCCAAGCATCGTATTTGTCGAAATTATTCAACGCTTCATCGAATGGCGTTGAGCTCACTCAACATTTTTCGACGAATCCTTCTAGACAAAATATTCTAAGTCCAGGCACTGTATGCGTTGAGATCACTCGACGTATCGTCGAATGGCGTCGAGATCACTAAATGCTTTTCGATGAATCCTTCTGGCCTAAATATTCTAAGTCCAAGTGTTGTATGCATCGAGATCACTTGATGCTTCATTAAGTGGGGTCAAGATCACGCTATGCTTTTCGACGAATTCTTCTGGCCAAAATATTCCAAGTCCAACTCCCTTCATGCATCGAGTACCACTTGACTCCAACCTACTAGTCAATGCACACAACGTGTTGGTACCCTAGATGTGATTTGGCTTATGTGATCCCCTTGCAGCCCTCTCTTGATCTATATAATTTATATATGATCCTGTTTAGACTTTGCTTAGTCTCCCTAGGGCAGTATATGACTGACCTAGAGTTTAGGCTAATAGTTTTAGAATGTGTTTTGGTTAAGGCTTTTTCCGTTCGACTATCGTCGAACGAGGCCTTGCGATCGTCGATCATTGATCGACGATAGCAGGGCTATCGAATCGTTGAGTCAAGACAATTATCGTCGACCGATGGTCGACGATCTCAGAGCAAGCCTCTTATGCTCTGAAGGTTGGTCGACGATCTGCCATCTGCAGTTCAACGATCTTGTTCTTGTTCGACGATATCTGTCTCGACAGATATTTTGTCTTAGTCGTCGACATCTTGTGATGTTCGACGATATCTGTGTCGACAGATTGTTGCCTTAGTTGTCGACGATTTCTGGTCGACGTTTTCTGTCTCGACAGCTTTCTGCTTCAGTCGACGATATCTAGACCTGGTCGACGATTTCTGGTCGACGTTATCTGTCTCGACAGATCTTTTGCTTTGGTCGACGATAGTTTGAGCTGGTCGACGATTTCCGTTCGACGATTTCTGTTTCGACAGACTTCTGTTTTTAGTCGACGATCTGTTAGTAGGTCGACGATCTTCGAACCCCTGTTCGACGATTTCTGTCTGCTTGTATCTATTTGTATTTATGCTATTCCTTGGTTTATTTCCAAGTGTGTTAGCTTGTGGTTAGAAAGATTTTCTGAAGTTATTTGTTGCTAAATTTATGGCTTAAATTCGAATGAATTATTTACAAAATATGTCAAGCATAAATCACGGGATTCAGTATTCTTTATAAAGCATTTTGTCCTATTATACAAATTGCGTTGACTTTATCTTTCCAGCTTGTTTTCTAGCCGTTGGTACTATGTACTATTTCCAAGAATGGTACGTATTTATGCTGAGATATTTTTCCCGCTTATTTTATTCCTTATTGGGACTGACAGAAAGTTAATAGGCCATTCTATTCCTATTGCTATATTCTATTTTGAGATAATCTGTTGCAGGGCTCGAGAATTCAAATCAATAGAGCCGTTCCAAAGGAAAAACGTGAAGACATATTTAAGAGAGATTCTTCTCTCAGAAAAGAAGAAGTTACAGACACAGAGAAATATTATTCATTCGCTCAAGCATCATCAGAGCAGCTCTTCACAATCTCACAATAAGAAGAAGAAAAGTTTTCCTGAAGCAAAAGCCCAGAGCAATCATCTTTCATTCTCAAGTCTCCTGAGCATCTGCTTAGAGTTTTCAAGACTTCAGAAAGAGCTCCAGTTCTGCTTCAAGTGCTCCAGAATCTGGAAAACTGATAAAAATCAGTCTACAGATTTCTGAGAATTTAGTTTCAGTTTATCTAAAACTCCTTCATCCTGAAGCAAAGGCTTTCCCTGGACTTCCACTGAGCCAGGGGAGACTTTGATTCTTTAGAGAATCCACAAATCTTCTCTAATCTGTATTTAAAACAGAGAAGATAATCTAACCCTCTCAACCCCTTTTGTAAAAGAGTTTGTTCACACCTCTTCAAAAGTGAACATTGGTGACAGGGCACCTTATCAACAACCTGTGGTTGAGCATCCTTATCAAAAGCTCAAAGGGTCTGTTTGATCTACCTGAATCAGATCATTGGTGGCAGGGCACCTTAGCAAAAACCTGTAGTGGATTCCTACCAGGGTGGTAGAAGAGTGGATGTACCTATTTAAAGGGAACCACTATATATCCTGTGTCTCTCTGGTTCTTGCTGATTTGTTTATTCTGTGGCTGTGTTAGAACTACCTAGGGTTGCTAGTTGCTGTGATAGGCTTGTAGTTAACTGAAATTTCAGTCAACTTCTTCACTTGTGCACTTCACTGTGTTAGGCTCTTAGGGTTCAAGTATCAGATTTTTTATTCCGCAAATAAACTCCAAGGGAGCTGACTAAGTGTTCATAAAATTTTGAATACTCTATTCACCCCCCCTCTAGAGTAGTTTACAACTTATCCCCTCACTTTCAATTGGTATCAGAGGGAGGTTTGACTGTTCATACAGGCTAACACCTGAGTTAAAAGATCCTGTGATAAGTTGTTTCCTGATACCATTCACAAACACTTTCACACATGGCCCAGTCTAAGGATTATTCAAGCACCAGACCTCCTGTATGCAACTTGTCCAAGTTTGGCATATGGAAGGCCAGGATAAGACTATACATGAATTCTATTGATGAAGATATTTTTTCTTCTATTTTGACAGGACCACCTGCTAGGCCTGCTGCTGCTTCCACTTCTGCTGATCTCAGTGCTGTGCCACCACCTGACTACAATGAAACTTACAAGAAGGCAAAAGCAGCTGATGCTAAGGCAATGAATATCCTAGCTCAGACAATGTCTGATGAGATATTCCAGAAGCTGGCTGAATTTACCTCAGCCAAAGCTATGTGGGATTCCCTCAACCACATAGTTGCTGGCTCAGCTGATGAGAGGAAGGACAGGAGATCCAATCTCACCTCTCAGTATGAAAACTTCAAGAAGGATGATGCTGAAGACATTGACACAATGTACACAAGACTCAGTTCAATAATAAGTGAACTGAGGTCTTTGGACAAGGAGATAACTTTGTCAGAAGTAAATGACAAGATCCTGATGTGCCTTCCCATCTCTTGGGACTCAAGGATATGGCCCATCAAGGATGGAAGAAACACTGTGGAACTCTCCACAGAAGCTCTGTTGGGAAAGCTCAAGTCATATGAGCAAACTCTAAAGAGCAGAGCTGCTGCAATTGAAGTAAAAACTCCTACACCTACAAAGAAAGAGCACTCTCTAGCTCTTAAGGCTGCTGAGACTTCTGAAGGAAGTCAATCAAATGAGGAGTTACTGGCACTCATTGACAAGAGGTTCTTCAACATGGGAAGAAGAGACCTCAGAAAGAAGTTCTCCAAGCATGAGGACAAGCCAAGGTATGACAAGACTCCATCTAAAGAAATCATTTGTTATGTTTGCAGCAAGCCTGGACACATTGCCCCAGATTGTCCAGAGAAGAAGTACAAGGAGAAGAAACATGAGAAAGAGTACAGGAAGCACCACTCCAAGTCCTCATCACACAAATACAAGAAGAAGGACAAGGGATTTGTGGCTGCTACCTGGAGTGAAACAGAAGAGGATACCTGCTCCTCTAGCTCCAGTGATTCTGAAGAAGAAGAAGAGAAGAAAGCCAAAGAGGTCTGCCTCATGGCCATTGATGCCTGCAGCTCTCTGTCAGCTGCAGAGAATTCTGAAGAAGAAGGAGACAATGAAAAAGATTCCTTTATGGAGGACCAGGTAATCGACTCATTTGATTTCTCATCTCCTGAGTTCAAACTAAAATTTAAAACTCTATGTTTAGATTTACTATTATCTGAAAAAGAAATTAAGTCACTTAGATTAAAAATAATGGAACTAGACATGGAAGGTACTGAAATAATCAGATTAGAAAAGGAATTAGAGAGCTCAAAAGAAGAAGTAACATTCCTAAAATTAGAACTAGCTAAATCTAAGAGGTTAGAAGAACAATTAAATGGCAGAAGCCTTAAATTATCTGAAATAACCTGTATAGCAAACACTAGGGTTGGTAATGATAAACTAGGCTTAGGTGCTACACCTAGTGAACCCATCCTCCTCACAAAGGAGAGATTTAGCACTCCAGTAAAATTTATTTCTGAATCAGGAATAAAGAATACTGAGGAAATTGAAAAGTGTAAGAAACTTCAGAATAAGATTAAGAAAGAGAATAGGAAGAAAAAATTTCTAGCTTTACAAAAATCGTCGAACGTTCATCGACGATCGTCAAACCAATCGTCGAACGACTATCGACGATCGCTGAACACCTACACTGAGTATAATAGCTTTGGTGCAGGAGGTCGACGATCTCATCTTGAGTCGTCGACCAGTGATCGACGATCGTGGAATCCAGAACATCATTCTACCATAAATGATCGACGATATGGCTTGCGATCGTCGACCAGTGATCGACGATCTGGATTTAAGCTGGAAAATAAAAATCAAACTTCCAGAACTTCAAATCCTAATCACCACCCCAGGTTGTTTAATCCTTCAACTGAATGGATTATCCCACCTAGGAGATCACACCCTTTAGGATATAAATCTAAGCCTGCAAAATCTTTTATATCTAGTTTTTCTTTTGTGAAGAATACTGGACCCAAGGTAACCTGGGTCCACAATGTATAACTGTTCCTTCTGCAGGTGAAGACCTATCCAGTCATACATGACAAATGGTATCTGGATAGTGGATGCTCAAAGCATATGCCAGGAAAGAAGAAGAACCTGTCAGGATTCAAAGCCAAGCTGGGACCAAAAGTTGTATTTGGGGATTCCAGCTGTGGACAGACTGAAGGGTATGGCAGCTTCACCATAGGAGCTGTGACATTCAAGAAGGTTGCTTATATCTCAGGACTAAAACACAACCTGATCTCTGTAAGTCAATTATGTGATGTTGGATGCAAGGTATGGTTCACTGACACTGCTTGTAATATTGCTTTAAATAATACTGTGGTGTTAGTAGGCATTAGAATTGGAAATGTTTATGTTGTAGATTTTAATTCCTCCAAATCTGAAATATGCTTATTTAATGAAGTAACCAGTAATAATACCCTTTGGCATAAGAGACTTAGTCATGTAAACTTGAAAAACATTTCTAGGTTGGCTAAATACAATCTTGTAAGAGGATTACCTTCTTGCCCCTACAAGAAGGAAGGTCTTTGCAAAGCTTGTCAACTAGGAAAGCAAACAAGAAATAGCTTTAAATCAGTTAATAAAAGTGATTCTCCCAGGATTCTGTACTTGCTACATTTGGACTTGTTTGGTCCTATTGCTGTGCAGAGTCTTGGAGGGAAGTCTTACACTCTAGTAATTGTAGATGACTTCTCCAGGTTCACTTGGGTATTCTTCTTGAGAACTAAGGCTGATAACTTCAAGGTTCTTACAGATTTTCTAAAGTGTATACAGAGTGAGTATTCTACTCAGATTGCCTTGATCAGAAGTGATCATGGTACTGAGTTTGAGTCTCTTCTTATGCAAGAATTCTGTGAGAAGGAAGGTATCAAACATAGCTTCTCTGCTCCTAGAACTCCTCAACAAAATGGGGTAGTTGAAAGGAAAAACAGAACACTAATTGAAGCTGCAAGTACATTGTTGGCAGATGCTAACATGCCTCTGTCCTTTTGGGCTGAAGCAGTTAGCACAGCTAACTATGTATTGAACAGAAGCCTGATACATAAACTTAAGGGTAAGACTCCCTATGAGTTACTTAAGCAAGTAAAACCTAAAATAGATTATTTTAGAGTGTTTGGCTGTGTTGTTTTTGTTCATAACAATAACAAAGAATACCATAGAAAATTTGAGGCAAAAGCTTCAATGGGAGTTTTTCTAGGATACTCTCAAGTAAGCAAAGCCTATAGGGTTCTCAATAAATCCTCTCTTAAGATAGAACAGTCTGCACATGTCTCTTTTGATGAGACAGTCATGTATTATAAGGAGAAGGATTCTTCTTCTAATAGTACAGTGCAAGTCCTAGGAGTAAGTAAGGATTTGGAAGGTTTGAAACTCACACAGGAGAATCATCCCCAACAAACTCCTCAGGTTGCTTCCTCAGATTCTGAATCTGATGTAGAACTTTTAGAAGTTAAAGCACCTGCTCCAACAGTTGATCAAATTCCACATGAGGAATTAAATCTTGAAACTGTTGAAGATCAGATCATTGTTGAACCTACTGATCTTGTCACACTTAGAGATCACCCTGTATCTCAAGTGATTGGAGACATTTCAGCAGGAGTCCAGACAAGACATCAACTCAACAAAAATGTGATGTTTGCTTGTTTCCTTTCTCAGGTTGAGCCCCTAACCATTAAAGATGTTGAGCTTGATCCCCACTGGATTATAGCAATGCAAGAGGAGCTTAACCAGTTTGAAAGATGTAAAGTTTGGACCTTGGTTCCAAGACCAAGAGCCCAACGGATCATAGGCACCAAGTGGGTGTTTAGAAACAAGCTTGATGCCCAAGGCATAGTTGTTAGGAATAAGGCTAGGCTAGTAGCTCAAGGCTATAGACAGGAGGAAGGCATAGACTATGATCAGACTTTTGCCCCTGTAGCTAGACTAGAAGCCATTAGGATTTTCCTAGCCTATGCTGCCTATAAAAGATTTAAGGTTTTCCAAATGGATGTGAAGAGTGCCTTCCTCAATGGAGATTTAAAGGAAGAAGTGTTTGTTGAACAACCACCAGGGTTTGTTTCATCAACCTTACCCACTAATGTGTTCAAACTCCAAAAGGCTCTATATGGACTTAAGCAAGCTCCTAGAGCTTGGTATGAGACCTTAGCAAATTTTCTTCTAGAACACAAGTTTGTGAGAGGTGTAGTAGATAGAACCCTATTCATTAGACATCATAAGGACTCACAACTGTTAGTTCAAATCTATGTAGATGACATTATATTTGGCTCTACTGATCCCAAACTATGCAAGAGGTTCTCTGAACTAATGCACTCTAAGTTTGAGATGAGCAGCATGGGTGAGTTATCCTATTTCCTTGGTCTCCAAGTGAAACAGAGTGTTGATGGCATTTTCATTTCTCAATCAAAATATGCCAGAGAGCTGGTTAAAAGATTTGGAATGTCTGATGCTTCATCAATGAGCACACCCATGGCCTCAAATGCAGTTATTGATTCTGATGTAAATGGCAAGTCTGTTGATCAAAAGAATTATAGTGCCATTGTTGGTTCCCTGCTGTATTTGACTGCAAGTAGGCCTGACATAATGTTTGCTACATGCCTATGTGCTAGGTTTCAGGTCAACCCAAAGGAATCTCACTTAACTCTTCTCAAGAGAATCTTGAGATACCTTAAGGGATGCCCTAACTTAGGACTGTGGTACCCAGCTGAGTCAGGATTTGAATTAATTGGATATTCAGATGCTGATTATGCTGGTTGTAGAGTTGACAGGAAAAGCACCTCAGGGACTTGTCAGTTCCTGGGAGAGAGACTTGTCTCTTGGTTTTGTAAGAAACAGGCATCTGTGTCTACTTCAACTGCTGAGGCTGAATATATAGCAGCAGCTAGTTGTTGTTCACAGATCCTGTGGATTCAAAATCAGCTAGTGGATTATGGGTACACACACTCAAACACAAAAATTCTGTGTGACAGTACCAGTGCAATATCAATTGCTCAAAATCCTGTGCACCACTCCAGAACCAAGCACATTGAGATTTGACATCACTTTCTGAGAGATAATGTGGAAAAGAACAAGATAGTAATGGAATTTATATCCACAGACCTGCAGAGAGGAGATATTTTCACTAAGCCCTTGATGAACAAAGGCATTTGTTCTTCCTGAACCAGCTTGGTATGATTAATGGTTCAGAGTAGTGAAAATTAAGATAGTTTTGTTTTCTGTCTAAAATCGTCGAACGACCCGCTCGACGATCTTCGACTAGGCATCTATCGTCGACCTCTGATCGACGACAGATCGCGTTTCTTTAGTAAGGCAGACATCGTCGACCAACTGGTCTACGATCTCTCCTTAGGTATTTATCGTCGACCAAAGGTCGACGACAGATTTTCTGTGTTGTATGGAGAATCGTCGACCGACATATTTCGATCGACGATCGTGGTGATTGCTTGTAGACGGTCGATATTTAACGATTTAGTCAAATATTGACTATCGTCGGTCATCGTTCGATGACCGATTTTGTTCCGGGTTCGACGATCGCAGATTTATATCAAATAGTCGATTTAGGTCTGAAGATCGTCGTTCTTCTGCTCCGTCTTTTCATATTCCCTCCTCTGGTTTAGAATTCGCTCTCGAACTCTAATCCCGCGCAATTCTCTTCTCCCCTGCCTTGCATCTCGTTTCGCTAATCTTTCTTCAATCAAATGGCGATTCCTTCCGCAGTTCTCTTCGGGATGAAGTTCGATACTGGTTTCTCTGTCGACTTCGACTCCTTCAGCCGATGCGATCAACCAATCCAAGACATCCTGCAGCTGTGTGAAGAGCAAGGCCTCAAGAGATTCATGTCATCCGCACCTAAGATTAACATACCGGAGATACGAGAATGGGTATACACTTCATCCTCCAGCGACGAAGCCATGACATGAAAAATAAATGGAGAGGAGGTCATCCTGACTCCTGAAGTTCTGTCTGAGTTGTTTGGACTACCAACAGGTACTGAGGAATATGAGCAAAGCACAGAGGAATATGGCCGCATGCTCACTGTGATGGGCCATGCCGAAGGGATTCCAGCTAAGCTGCTGAAGATAAACTTGTCTCCAGAATACAAGTTTCTGGCAGACCTGGTGGGCAAGATCATTTTGGGAAAACATTCGGCTCACGACAATATCAACAGGCAACAGTTTGCCCTAATGTCGGCTTTGGTGAATAGGACGCAGATAGCCTGGGGGAAAGTTCTGTTTGAACTAATAAGGAGAAAGAACAATCAGAAAGAAGTAAATCTTGCCAGGGTATTGGGTGTGTTTCTATATGTGAAAGCACCCCTGCTGCTTGTGTCTGCACCCTCCGCAGTCAACGCCAGCAAGAGGTTGGACCCCTCTCTATTTAAGAAATCCCAAAGGATTATCAAGAAGTCAGCCAGGGTTGATCCTAACCCTCCTTCAGACACAAGGGCTGATTCGGCCGCTCTCCCGCTTACTGGGGAAGGCTCAGTAATCCCTCCTTCCTCCCTCTCTATCCCTGCATCCTCTTCTCCTGCATTACTTTCCTCTACAACACCTGCAGTGCCACCACAACATGCATCTTTCATTCCACCTGCATCTCCACACCAGTCACCAACACCACAACATCTGGCAGCTTCAGCCAGTGTTGACATGGTGACTGCTACCATCCTCACGCATCTTTCTCAACATGAATCCCACACTCATGTTGATGTTAACCCATCTCCACATGACTCATTTGATCATGTGGCAGATCATCCTGCTTCCATTCCATCCACCTCCACATCATCAGCATTTCAGATAACTCCTGAATTGCTTGCACATATTGTCGAGCTCATTACTCCCTCCATCCAAAAAATGATTGAGGCTGCCAATGCCCCTCTCATTGCATCCATCAATTCTCTTACTCAAGCCATAAAATCATCTCATCCCTCTACTGAGCCCTCTTCTGTAAGATGCATGACTCCAGTCCCCACTGAAGTCATGCAGGGGGAGATGTCTATTGAAGTGGTCTCAGGTGATGCCCTGACCCTTCAGGACAATTCTTCTCTTCCCCTTCAAGGAACTGTAGAAGAACCTCAAGAGATTCCAGAGAAAGAACCAGAAGGTAAACCTTAAAATTCTTCCTCCAAAGGTTATAATCAGGACTTCAATTTGATATTTGTATCTAACAAAGACATTCACTCCCTAGTGAATCTAGCTTCTGAGGAAGAAGCTCCTGAAAAAGAAAATGAGGAAGTCCCCATGGACACCTGTGAGTATGATGCTGCTCAACCTGATGGTATAGCCTTATTTAAGATTCTAATTAATTCAAACTCCAACTTAGAGTTAATTTCTTATCCCTTCCTTTCCATCATAGCTGCTGATGACCTTACATCAGTATTGCAAGTTGATGCTGCTAAGTCCCTTGATTCTGATAAAGACTTGGAATCATTTCTTAACTCAGACTGTGAGTTCTCACTCACATCTACTCCTTTTGTTCTTCCTCCTCAAGAGATAGTGGTTCCTTATAGACCTGAGTACCTTGATGACCCCTTGGTCAAAGATACTCTTTTCTTTTCCTGTATGGCACTCCTCTTGTGCCTTGCAGAGGTGTCTATCCCTGATGTCACTAAACATCTAGAAGGAATTATAACCTCCTTCCTAGATGCAAAGTGGTATCCTGTGTAGATCTTCAGGTAATCCTATCTATTACCTGTTGTTTGTTCACCTTGGGGGGAATATTTTATTCCCACTTGGTTGTTAACCTATCTTTCTTTGCATGCAGGCACAACCATAAATGTTGCTGCTGCTGAAGACATCAACATCCCTGCTGATGCTGCTGCTGAAGAAATTGAAGATGTGCAAGATAGGGCAGACAATTCTCCCAAGATGACTGAAATGGACTCAAGCTCAGGTACTCTAAACATTGACCAATATATAGCCTTTGTGGCTGAAAATATTGCCTCTGAGTACATTGAAGGGATGGCTAATTATCATCTGGATTCCCTAGCCATCTCTCTAGAGAAAGCATCTGCCCCTGCAGATATCGTCATCTTTTCTCCACCTATCCTTACCTATCCTCTATCCATTCCTTCTATTGCAGAACTGGTCCCCAAGACAGTTCCTGAGTTGTATCCAGAATCAGAACTCTGGAAGAGGTCTCCAAATGTGGATCTTGATGCCCTCCTTAGGCAAGATGCCATTGAGGAAGCTAAAGAGAAAGAAGAAAGAGAAAAGAAAGACAAAGCTGAACCTGCTGCCAAGGATCCTTCTGAACTTGACTTTGATGATTATGCTGGGAAAGACTCATCTCATTCTGATGATGATGATGATGATTCTGATGATTCTGACTCCTCTAAGAAAAGGAAAAGAGCTGCTTCCAAGAAAAGAAAAGCTCCTGCTCCTCCTGCTGCTAATCCAGACAAGGATGTTCCCTATTTTATTCTGAAGGGAATTGATCCCAAGAGCAAAGAATTTCAGCCTTGGATGAGACTTTCAAAGAATCAGACAAGAGAGAATAAGAGAAGAAAAAGATATGACACTCCTGTTCAGAAATTCCCCCCAGAGGTCCTCCTCCACCTCCTGGTGCTGGAGCCTCTGGAAGTCTCTCTTCTGCCCCCTCTGCAAGGTCAGCCAGTTCTAACACTTCTCAGACCTACCAAAGAAGGAGTAACCAAAGCCAGGGAAGCCAAGATGTATCAGGACAGGGAAGAAAAAGAAATGACAATGCTCTCATGGAACAAATAAAGGAGATGATTTTTCAACAACCTACATTCTCTCCTCCTCCTTCTCCTCCCAGGAAAGGTCCATCCTCTTCTTCAAGAAAACCTGCTGCTGCTGAGACAACTGAATCAAAAGGAAAAAGAGTGGTCTTTTCAGAAAAATCCCACAAAAAGTTCATTGAGCTTGCACCTCCAAGATCTCTATATGCTCAAACTGATCCTAAGAAGGCTGTGCAGATTCCTCTTGATTCAAGCAAACTTGCTACAGCTCTTCAAAGGAACATGGAGATTGCAGCTCATACAGATACTGATAGACCTCCCTCTCCATCAGATAAAACTGAAGCTGAAAGGATTGCCTCTATGGCAAGATTCAAAGAGTCTATTGCACTAAGCATGATGGAGAGAGCCAAATCTCAAGGACTAGATCCTACAGCCTACTCAACAATGTCAGAATTCAGAGAAAAGGAACTCAGCAGAATTCAAGTCAATCCAGAAGCCTTTGACACTGAGGAATACATGAGACTACATCCTGCTGCAGTTCTACCAAGTTATGCTGAAAAGAAAATCATAGGTGAACATGATCTAATGCTATCCAAGAGACAAGCAGCAAACCCTAACAGAGAAATTATTTTCAAACCAGCTGCAATACCCAAAAACTCATCTGATGCTAAACATGCTGATAAATCTGCTTGATACATTCCATTTCTGCTGATTTATGCTTGTTATATTTTCTGTGTATTGCCTGTGTTTTAACATTCTGGTTAATCTTTAGATTTGTTGTTGTCTGCTTTAGCCTTTAAACTGGATTGGATAACATAACCCAAATAGGGGGAGATTGTTGGTACCCTAGATGTGATTTGGCTTATGTGATCCCCTTGCAGCCCTCTCTTGATCTATATAATTTATATATGATCCTGTTTAGACTTTGCTTAGTCTCCCTAGGGCAGTATATGACTGACCTAGAGTTTAGGCTAATAGTTTTAGAATGTGTTTTGGTTAAGGCTTTTTCCGTTCGACTATCGTCGAACGAGGCCTTGCGATCGTCGATCATTGATCGACGATAGCAGGGCTATCGAATCGTTGAGTCAAGACAATTATCGTCGACCGATGGTCGACGATCTCAGAGCAAGCCTCTTATGCTCTGAAGGTTGGTCGACGATCTGCCATCTGCAGTTCAACGATCTTGTTCTTGTTCGACGATATCTGTCTCGACAGATATTTTGTCTTAGTCGTCGACATCTTGTGATGTTCGACGATATCTGTGTCGACAGATTGTTGCCTTAGTTGTCGACGATTTCTGGTCGACGTTTTCTGTCTCGACAGCTTTCTGCTTCAGTCGACGATATCTAGACCTGGTCGACGATTTCTGGTCGACGTTATCTGTCTCGACAGATCTTTTGCTTTGGTCGACGATAGTTTGAGCTGGTCGACGATTTCCGTTCGACGATTTCTGTTTCGACAGACTTCTGTTTTTAGTCGACGATCTGTTAGTAGGTCGACGATCTTCGAACCCCTGTTCGACGATTTCTGTCTGCTTTTATCTATTTGTATTTATGCTATTCCTTGGTTTATTTCCAAGTGTGTTAGCTTGTGGTTAGAAAGATTTTCTGAAGTTATTTGTTGCTAAATTTATGGCTTAAATTCGAATGAATTATTTACAAAATATGTCAAGCATAAATCACGGGATTCAGTATTCTTGATAAAGCATTTTGTCCTATTATACAAATTGCGTTGACTTTATCTTTCCAGCTTGTTTTCTAGCCGTTGGTACTATGTACTATTTCCAAGAATGGTACGTATTTATGCTGAGATATTTTTCCCGCTTATTTTATTCCTTATTGGGACTGACAGAAAGTTAATAGGCCATTCTATTCCTATTGCTATATTCTATTTTGAGATAATCTGTTGCAGGGCTCGAGAATTCAAACAATAGAGCCGTTCCAAAGGAAAAACGTGAAGACATATTTAAGAGAGATTCTTCTCTCAGAAAAGAAGAAGTTACAGACACAGAGAAATATTATTCATTCGCTCAAGCATCATCAGAGCAGCTCTTCACAATCTCACAATAAGAAGAAGAAAAGTTTTCCTGAAGCAAAAGCCCAGAGCAATCATCTTTCATTCTCAAGTCTCCTGAGCATCTGCTTAGAGTTTTCAAGACTTCAGAAAGAGCTCCAGTTCTGCTTCAAGTGCTCCAGAATCTGGAAAACTGATAAAAATCAGTCTACAGATTTCTGAGAATTTAGTTTCAGTTTATCTGAAACTCCTTCATCCTGAAGCAAAGGCTTTCCCTGGACTTCCACTGAGCCAGGGGGAGACTTTGATTCTTTAGAGAATCCACAAATCTTCTCTAATCTGTATTTAAAACAGAGAAGATAATCTAACCCTCTCAACCCCTTTTGTAAAAGAGTTTGTTCACACCTCTTCAAAAGTGAACATTGGTGACAGGGCACCTTATCAACAACCTGTGGTTGAGCATCCTTATCAAAAGCTCAAAGGGTCTGTTTGATCTACCTGAATCAGATCATTGGTGGCAGGGCACCTTAGCAAAAACCTGTAGTGGATTCCTACCAGGGTGGTAGAAGAGTGGATGTACCTATTTAAAGGGAACCACTATATATCCTGTGTCTCTCTGGTTCTTGCTGATTTGTTTATTCTGTGGTTGTGTTAGAACTACCTAGGGTTGCTAGTTGCTGTGATAGGCTTGTAGTTAACTGAAATTTCAGTCAACTTCTTCACTTGTGCACTTCACTGTGTTAGGCTCTTAGGGTTCAAGTATCAGATTTTTTATTCCGCAAATAAACTCCAAGGGAGCTGACTAAGTGTTCATAAAATTTTGAATACTCTATTCACCCCCCCCTCTAGAGTAGTTTACAACTTATCCCCTCACTTTCACAACGCCTGTTACCAGTGCACCCCGAGCCTTGGTAAGTTCTCTTGACTCAAAATGCATGCGAGGGGTCTAGCACGAATTGGGACGTTACAAATTATCTATTTTGTGCACTTGACCAAAGTATTTTTAAATTTATTTATACATTGACAACTACTTTAAAAATCTATTGATTTCTTGAACATACGTATGATTCTCCATCCAAAGGAATTGAACAAGTACAAGATGTGGAAGATATGCAATTTTACATAAAGTATTTAATAAAGACCTCCACTGATGGATCCATTGAATATACCTAAAATGGAAAAGACAAAGAGAATATATCATGCAAAAGAAAAGATGGAAACACGACTATGGAAGAAGAATGCCAAGAAGATTTCAAAGAAACCTTGTGTTCAAATCTTGCCTCATCTAATAGCACTATAAGAAAAACAAAAAAAATCTTGCTTTATAATCAATTCTATTTCTGCATTGAGTGTGTTATATATGGCTAAATGGAAAATTGAAAAATTGTAAAGTATTAATTAAAAATTATATTTAGAAAATAAAAATCTAAAACCAGAATGTTATATGAATTCAAACTATGATGTGCCTAGTTCTTATTCAAGATCTTCTAAACCATGTAACAATTACAACATTTTTAAAGATAAATCAAAGGTATTTGAAAAAGAACTCAGGACTACAAAAGTACAAAATAAAAAATCAAAAATTACATAAATAAAAAAGAGTGTGTTATGTGCAAAAAGTATCAAAATGAAATTCAAAGAAATGGATGAAACATTTGATGAACTAAGGAATAATTATGGAACTCGCCTTAATTCTATGTTCATAACTATAAAAAATAGCATAATTGCCTATATAAAAGCAAGACCAAACCTAAAAGAACAAAACAAAAAATTAGAAAGAAAAATCAATTTACTAAAAGATATTATAAATAAAAACTCATAGAACATAAGCTCACAATTTCACGGCATATCTAAACGCATGATTGCGACCCCTATTCTAAAAAGTTATCTTATGGGGATCAAAAATATCAAATTATAGAGAATGGACATCTAAATCACCATCATCAAATCTCATCCAACATAAGAGAGAATATGGGCAAATTTCATGTAAATCAACTCTACAAAAATTAC
Source organism: Platanthera zijinensis (assembly GCA_039513925.1). Classification (NCBI taxonomy): domain Eukaryota; kingdom Viridiplantae; phylum Streptophyta; class Magnoliopsida; order Asparagales; family Orchidaceae; genus Platanthera; species Platanthera zijinensis. The sequence goes on from CM077083.1 coordinate 109,433,138, forward strand.
TCTAAGCCACACACTAAACATAATTATAACAGAAACATGAGCAATAAATAACCAACGATCATATAGAGGCCTATTATCTAATCCACGAATGCAAAAAATCAAAACTATTTGGGTAACCAAGGGAACCAGCTCAAATAGTTCACTATGGCAACCATCTCACATACATTCACACCAAATATCGGAACACAAGGGGACCACCTCACTTGGTCCTCAGTGGATACCCAAATATCTTCACTGCTAACGAAAGTAATACTTGTGGAATGGGATAGATCTTAATAGGATTCACCATAGAGTCCTATTTCATAAAACTAACATAATATTAGAAAAAATTATGTCTATCACAGTAGCATAGAAAGTTTTAAAGTAAAACAAACAAAAATTAACAAACTATAAGTATTGACATAACTGCTAGCGGAAATAGATATCGATAGGCAATAGCCACAAAAGTACTATATGTCCAAAACCTGTATATTACACAAATACAAATAGACTCAAAATACTCTCAATCATTGCTAGTACCTACCTCATCACTATCTCTCTCTTCTGGACCTCTCCTCTTCTTAGACTGATGGTATGAGCAGTGTGGTAGCTCCTCATCAGTAGTGGCCCACTGCTCCCTCTCTCAAACGGGGTCGAGGAAAACTTGAGAGCCTTCACCAGATACTTGACAAGCTTGGACATCTTGGACACGTGGCGCTCTACTTGATTGACCCTCTACTCCACTCGCTCAATGGCTAGTCAAAGATCCTTTGGTCCTCACGAACTGACCCCCCTCGGTGAATTGGGAGGGCTGTCTTTTACTTTTGCGAAGGCACTTTACTGTTAGATGTATCAACTAGGACAGGATAACCGTAAATCTTATAATAAACCATGCTAAAAGAAGAATACTTCTCATAGATCACACGATGAATAATACCACCAAGAGGGAATGATTTCAGCCTCAACCACTTTGGTTCATTCAGTCAAAATCCATGTCTTATAAGAGACAACCGAAAATCCACCACATTAAAAGAACCTTCCTCAAAACTTGAAATATGGCCATCGAGAGCTGTGCATTTATGTTTTTAGTATATCCTACCTTAAACATTAGAGTGTGACGTAGTATATTCATGAATAAGAAGGAATCCATTATGAGGTTAGAAGTAGTCATGATTAAATCCTTTTCATCATGAATACCATGAAGAACAACACTCATTGTCATCCAATCTCGAAGCCCTAGAAACATTTCCATTACATTAAGTCTAGTTAGAATCTACACAAGCCCAAATTAAATGTAAAGATTTCCTTGTAGTATCTCGACCACTTGACTCCTGAAATGAGAGCGTACACCCCCATCCAACTGAGTGCGGGAGGGGTCTTCATAATTATTGTAAAATTCACAAACAAAGGATGATGAAAAGGGCTCATCAATCATAACTGACAAGAGATTTGCATCCGTGAGTAGTGCATATATACGTGCATGTTGGGTTATATCCATGCTCAGGCCTATGCTTACGCCCATAAAAGCTCCATCCATTACAAGGTGAAGGAAATACTAATCATGACATCGGTCACTACGTTGTGCTAGGTAGCTTGAAGACATATCCAGAAAATTGAAAAAAATAAAAATTTCGCAACATTTCAATGCTATAGAGCTACCGTTCCACTACCACTGTGCGATAGTTCAGACCAAACTATTCTCTGTCTTCTTCACATCAAAACCTTAGAATACTTTCCTCTTTCACAAAAAGTATATTCACAACACAATGAACTCAAATATTAAAAATATCAACAAAAAAATATGTGTTACTAAAACAGCCAAACCAAGAGATCTTCAAGACATGGAAAAATAATCATGGCCGACAGTAATCAGGAGCAATTCCTGGTGGTAAGTCAAGAACTCATTAAAGTACCACTATCGCTAGTAGATCTAAAATATTAAGAAGAAAAATCAGGAAGAATTCAAGAAAACTCAAAGAAATTTTGATATCATCCTTCCGCTGCGTACTAAATCCAAAAATCTTAAAAAAATCACCGAACTAGAGGAGGAAAAGGGGGATATTTGGCTTGTCAGAGGTTCTTGGTCGCAGGTGGAAGCTCTCTAGAATGTCAAAGCAAAACCCTAAGTGTTGATCGTGGAAAAATTGCTAAACTATGATGTTATATAATCTCGTCTACTATCTCCGGTAGTACCGTAGGCGATCGCAAAAATAAATTTGTTTTTAAAATCTACAAAAATTTCAAAAAATACAGTTAACAAAAATAAGATGGTTTTAAACTAACATTTACACGTCATGGTAACCCTAAAATCTATCAAATCTCAATAAAATAGGGTTATGAACATCAAAAAGAAAAAACAGCAACTTTTGTCTATTTTTCATGATTTCTTTGCACCATTAGTTCTGCATCATACTGGAATATCATTATCTTGAATAAACAAATTCAAAAAAATCTTGAAAAGCATGATTTCTTAGCAAAAAATAAAATCTCTATTAGTACTGCCAAGTGTCACAACCCGCATTTTCTCCGAATTAAATAATTATCAGAGTATGAGAACACGCGTGTCATGATACCACGTCAAGCAGGGGATAACTGCTAATGCTCAGGAAAAACCATCTACTACACTTTATGAAAGAAATTCATTAGTTTAATGATTAGAAAATCAGTTATATATTAGAGGTCGTATCCCTCGGCTATGTGGATCACCTAGTCCAAAGTTAAAAACTAAACTTAAGCGCTGCGGAAAAATACTTTATTCAGGTTTGACATCCTAAGAGGTGTATAAGAGCCCTAAGAGGACCACTTATGCTATGCAAGACTCTACATTTAATTTACATTATATATATAAGAAGACGATCTTTATACGTTGTTTGTAAAATAGTGATTTACTTTTATAAAACATGCTGATCATGCGATGTACTTATAATAATAATAGTTGTAGTTTTAAAATAACTAGCAACCTAGTATAATTCCTCCCCAGAGCAAGTAGAATATCTCTAGAAAATGGTTGCATCAAAAGTAATATATCTAGTACAAAGGTAAAAACTACCAGTGGGCGCCAACAAGCTAACACGAACCCACAGGCAAATACGTATGTTTGTAAGAAAAGTACAGGAAAACTACCTCACTAACAAAGCAATAGGATCTCCAAAGTCAAGAGACCACCAGCAACACCACCGCAACCTAGCCACCAAACTGGCTACTGCTCAGAACCTGAGGCATTCAAAAGAAGAAAGAATACCTCAGCAAGCAAAACAAGGAAAAACTGCATGGAAGTGTAAACCATGGAATAAATAAAAGAGGAAAACACACAGCAGAAAAAATTAAAACTGCCCAAGGCAAGACAATAATGAATGCACTACGTGCAAGGAAACAACACCAACCCTACCCAAAAACTACATCCTGCAGGGTCTACTAGGCAACCAAGAGCCCAAAGTGCTGCAATCTACCAAGGAAGAAACTTCTAACACCCTAAGCTGTGGGAGATGGTAGTAGCAAAAACAAACAGGATGGATCCGGGTTGGAGGCAAACTCAGTCCCCCAACCACCATTTCCAAGCCAACAAGCTCAAGGGTCTACATGTGAAAGCACAAGGGACCTTTTACCCCCTTGCCCAGCCCGTACCTGGAGCAAGATGGAAGAATAAGGGTGGCCTTGGCTAAATTACACCACACCTCCCCCATGAAGAGCTTCAAACCACCACTACTAACCACGACCAACGATTCATCCATTAGGAAAGAAAAACATGGCCGATAAGGAAATTACAAATATAATCAAGGAAATCACTCGAGAACGTAAATCGAGGAAAGAGAAATAGTGTTGAAGTTACTCAACACGGCTCGGCGTTGAGTGGAACCCACTCAGCGCCTAACCAGACCTTGGCGTTGAGTGAGTTAGCCTCACTCAGTGCCAGAACAGCCATGGCATTTAGTGAGAGGCACTCACTCAACGCCTTCCACAAGAACAACTCTGGGGTTGAGTGAGCTATCCTCACTCAACGCCAAAACAGCCATGGCGTTGAGTGAGGTCCACTCCCTCAACGCCTTCAGCAAAAGAAGCAGCGGCGTTGGGTGAGCTAACCTCACTCAACTCCAAAACAGCTATGGAGTTGAGTGAGGTCCACTCCCTCAATGCCTCAGCCAAAACCACAATCCCATCAGTGGCATTAAGTGAGTCTACCTCCCTCAACGCCAAAGTAGCTTTGGCGTTGAGTGAGGTCAATTCACTCTACGCCAAAGTTCATTTCCACAGGAAAACCCTAAGCCAACGCCAACAAGAGGAGGTTGGCAGGAATGCAGACTGATTCCCGCCGAATCGACGGGAATGCAGGATGATTCTCGCCGAATCGGCGAGAATCCAGAAGGATTCTCGACGATCGGCGGGAATCAAGGATGATTCTCGCCGAATCGGCGGGAATCATGGATGATTCTCGCCGAATTGGCGGGAATCAATGATGATTCTCGCCGAATCGGTGGGAATCAAGGATGATTCTTGCCGAATCGGCGGGAATCAAGGATGATTCTCACCGATCGGTGGGAATCACGTCGAAATCGGCGGGAATCAAGGATGATTCTGGTCGATTTTGACTTAGACGAAAATTCTCACTCAATAAGCCCACCACACAGCCGCAAAGAACAAACCGAACTATGGCTTTGAGTGTGTCCACCACACTCAACGCTAAGTCAGGGCGGCTTTTCGCTTTGAGTGTGTGCACCACACTCGACACCAAAACCCGAGAGTCTACCAAGACTGGTTCTAACCAGAGCACTACCACAACAACCTCCCTCACTCTCTCTCTCGGCTCCACCAGCAAAAGCACCAATCTAGAACTACAAATTTGGAGTCTAAATGGTTATAACAACCATTGGGTTGAGCAAAAAAGTACAAGGAGGGGGCTCATAGGCGAATCTAAGCCCTAAATTAAGCAAGGTAAAAGAGAATATGCTTGGTTTCTACCCTTGGGCTAACCGGGAAACATTCTAGAATATCAAAAGAACAACAATGGCAAGGGCAAGAATACCACTTGCCTCGATTTCCGGCGAAGCTTGGTAGGCCTTCCCTCCTCTTCGTCCTGCACTAGAAGGAGCAACACCTAACAAGCAAACCCGCACTTTAATGGCGGAAAAGCACAAGAAACCGACAATCCAAGTCTCCTAAAACTCCACGAAAATCAAACCTCTTACCGTCGAAATGTAGAATTGAGCGAGAGAAAGACAACGCCGCTTTTGGATTCGAAATCCATCTACGAACACTCCCGGAATCGCCGCCCGAAGGCTAGGGCTAACCGTCGCTTCCGCCTCTGCTTTCCGCGAAACAGGAACAACGGTTTTGGGAAGAAGAAGAATGGGCCGCTGATTCTAATTAAGGCTTTTATATAAGCTTAGCCATGATGGTTCAGCCTAACTGCCTCCTAAGACACCGGTTCACTTAATTAAAAAGGGTTTCTAATTAGATTTTACTAATGGCACACCCAAAACGACACGAAAACCGAACTACCTCGGAATTCGACGAAATTCGCACCGTAGCTAAATATCCACGCTACGAACACAACGACGAAGTCCAAATTAACTTTTGACGAATAGAGCTCAAGTTATACCCTTCCGAAGCCAAAACACAAGCATCCCTCGAGAGGCCACACCTGGTCACCCAAAACGACTCGGCTTGCCAGGGAGGTCTTGCCAATAGGCTACAAAATAGGGCACCCAGTTTTAAGGAGTTAAGAACACACTCCACAGATGGCACAAGCCAAGAAAACGCATCGACATAACGCCAAACGAGGATTAAAATAATCGCAGAAAAATTGGGGGCATTACAGTCACTCCCCCTAAAAGCAAGTTTCGTCCCGAAACTTTACGCACAACACTTCTACTATAGAAGGAAAGTAATAATCCAAACATTACAAGAAGAAGAACAAACAAAACTAATCAGGGAAACAGCTGAGGGTAAGCCTCCCTCATAGCCGACTCTAACTCCCAAGTCACGCTCTCCAAATCCTGATTCCTCCAAAGAACTTTCACCATCGGAATAGACTTCTTTCGCAGCACTCGTTCCTGAGTATCCAAAATACGGACCAGCACTTAAACAAAAGAGAGGTTGGGATCCAATTGGGGCACAATGTCCAAGACTTGCTCACTGCTGTGCACGCACTTCTGCAATTGGCTAACATGGAAAACATTATGAACACCTGGGAAGTTTGCTGGCAAATCCAACCTGTAAGCTGACACGCAAATCCGCTCAAAAACCTTAAATGGGCCTACATACCTCGGGTCCAATTTCCGATTCTTACAAAACCTCTTTACACCCACCATCGAGGAAACCTTAAGAAATACAAGGTCCCCCACAAAAAACTCCAAGGCAGACCTACGCCGATTGGCGTTCTTCTCGTACCTCTCCGGAGCTATACGAAGCTTCTCTCGAACAAGCTTCACTGCGACTTCCATTTCCTCGAGCGCATCAGGACCCAACAATGGCCTCTCACCAGCCTCCGCCCAAAACAACAGAGTTCTGCAGTGCCTCCCATAAAAGGCTTCGAACGGAGCCATTTGCAAGCTCTCTTGATAACTATTGTTGTATGCAAATTCCATAAGTCGCAGCCGCTCGTCCCACGCTCCACCGTGGTCTAAAATGTGGCATCGGATCATATCCTCAACTATCTGATTCACCCACTCCGTCTGCCCATTAGTCTGTAGGTGGTACGCAGTAGAATACCTCAGATCCGTACCCAAACCCTCCTGCAGACTCTGCCAAAAACGAGAAGTAAACCGAGAGTCTCGATCAGAAATGATGCTAACCGGCACACCGTGCAGTCGGATGACTTCATTCATGAAAACCTCTGCTATCTTCTTCATAGGATAATCTATCTTATATGTCATGAAGTGAGCACACTTCGTCAGTCTATCCACTATGACCCAAACGGAATCAAATCCCCTTGGGGATCGCGGTAAACCCGTGATGAAATCCATAGATATACTTTCCCACTTCCAAGTCGGGATCTCTAACGGAGTCAACTTGCAACCAGGTCTTCCATGATCGGCCTTCACCCGCATGCAAGTGTGGCACTCCGCAACAAATCGGGCTATATCTCCTTTCATGCCATACCACCAGGCAATTTGATTTAAGTCCCAATACATCTTTGTAGATCGTAGATGGTAGACAACGCTAGATCCATGAGCCTCTCTGCAAACCATACCCCTAATGTCCCCAACCGCGGGGATGCAAAATCTACTGCAGTACTACAAAGTTCCTGCATCATCGATGGAATAATTCAGCAACTCTCCTCTCTTAGTCCTGGAGAATAAGTGTAGAAGATCCGGGTCATCCTTCTGGTGAAGTCTGGTCAAAGAAATCCAAGACGGCTCTGCCACTGACAAACTACTCTGCAGGCCACAACATTCAACTGATATATCCATAAGGAGGAACTCTTCCACTAAACGGTCGGCGGAGAGATTAAAGATTTTCCCCGTCTTCCGACTCAGGGCATCGGCCACCACATTGGCCTTGCCTGGATGATACTGGATCTCTACATCATAATCGGCCACATACTCTAGCTACTGACGCTGGCGCAGATTTAACTCCTTCTGCGTGAACACGTACTTCAGGCTCTTATGGTCGGTGAAGATCTTGCACTGAGCCCCATAAAGTAGGTGTCTCCACAGCTTCATCGCATAAATAACCGATGCGAACTCGAGGTCATGCGTAGGATAATTCTTCTCATGAGTCTTCAGTTGCCTTGACCCATAAGCAATCACCTTACCAACCTGCATTAATATACATCCCAGACCTACATGCGAAGCATCCACGTATACATCATAATCCACGCCCTCGGTAGGCAGGGTCAGAACGGGAGCAGTGCACAATATCCTCTTTAACTCCATGAAGGCTTCTTCGCACTTCTCGCTCCAAACAAAAGCCACATTCTTCTTAGTCAGCTTAGTCAAAGGTGCAGCTAGGGTAGAGAAACCCTCCACAAACCTCCTGTAGTAGCCGGCCAACCATAGGAAGCTCCTGATCTCTTTGGGCGTGCCCGCTCTACTCCAATCCATCACTGCTGCGATCTTTTCCAGGTCAACCGAGATCCTATCCTCATTCACCACGTGGCCCAGAAACGAGACCTGAGGCAACCAAAATTCGCACTTGCTCAACTTGGCAAATAACTTATGGTTCCTCAACTCCGATAGAACCAAGTGCAGATGCTGCTAATGCTCCCCAACACTGCTAGAGTAAACCAACACGTCATCGATGAAGACCACCACGAACTTATCTAGGAAATCCTTGAACACCCAGTTCATCATATCCATGAACGCTGATGGAGCGTTGGTCAATCCAAACAACATCACTAAGAACTCAAAATGTCCATGCCTCGATCTAAACGCAGTCCGTGGAATATCTGCCTCACGGATCCTAAGCTGATGATAGCCTGAACGGAGGTCAATCTTGGAGAAGACCGTGCTACCGCGCAACTGGTCAAATAAATCATCGATCCTCGGCAGAGGGTACCTGTTCTTAATTGTGACTTTGTTCAGCTCCCTATAGTCGATGCAAAGTCGTATTGACCCATCTTTCTTCTTCACAAATAGAACAGGAGCACCCCAAGGCGACGAACTCTGCCTGATAAACCCTTTCGCCAACAACTCATCTAACTGGACTCGCAACTCCTCCAGCTCTCGAGGGGCCATCCGGTACGGCGCCTTAGCAATAGGACGCGTACCCGGCTCCAAATCGATCACAAACTCAACATCCCGCTCGGGAGTGTTGGAACACCCTATTACTAATTTGGGCAAGGATCACTATGTTTTTAGGAAATCAGTTTGACCTAGATGTATATTTGAAAAGGTCAAGTAAGAATGAGTCTAGGGCTTGGAACTTAGGTTTAAAGCTTCCCCGAGGACCATTCAAGGATCAAGACTTAGAGCTGAGACAAAGATAATTATCGTCGAGCTTAGGTCGACGAAACGTCGAACTCCGTTCGACGATCTCTGAGCTCAACTCTGCTAAGTCGTCAACCTCCGGTCGACGATCTTCGAGCTCAGATCGACGATTTGCCGTCAGCTTGTTTCCAAGTCACTGAGCTTCGTTCGACGATCTATCCTCACTTATTCTTCCAATCGCTGAGCTCAGTTCGACGATCGTAGAGCTCAGTTCGACATTTTCTGTCTGATGTTCAATCCAATCTCTAAGCTAAGTTCAACGATCGTAGAGCTCAGATCGACGTTTTACTGAGAGATCGACGACTTTAAGGATTCAAATTCAGTCAGCTTCTGGAATGTTTTTCAAATTCTCTCGGCATTTATTTCAAGAGATTTGTTAGCCGTTTTCATTTATTCTGGAGCAAGTTTCAAGGGATTTCTCAGAGAATGTTTATTGGACTTTCCTCTAGAAGACAAAATATTTATGGAAGACATTTATGACTGCTAACGGCTATGTTGGACAGAGGATCATCAGATAATAATATAAATAACAGCAGATCAAGAGAAAGAACATATACAACCACTAAATACAGACATACACAGATAGTGAGATCAACTAGGATAAAAATCAAGTGATCAATCCTGAAGAGTTAGATTGAAAATTAGCATACTGAAAAGTGTTCATAGCTTCAATATCAAAGACTCCAGACAATTAATATTTCAGCCTCTGCTAAAATCATCTTCTGCTGGAGATCTGAAGCTTCTAAAGGCCTATCACCCTAGCAAAGCTCTCACTCCTGGACAATCTACATCTCAGGGGTAGCTTTGACAACACAATCAATCCACTAAGTCTTCTCTAAGTGATTGAGACAGAGAAGACAACTTCACCTCTTCCTTTTTCTTTTCCTGCTGTAAAAGGGTTATCAAAACTCCCTTCAAAAGTTCTGAATCTTGTTCTGAGAGCCTTGTCAAAACTCAGTGGTGCCAAGACACCTTATCAAAAAATCTAGATTTGGTTTTTGAGCACCTTATCAAAATCTCATTGGTGCCAGGACACCTGATCAACTCATCCTGAGTAGATTTCTACCAAGGGTGGTAGAAGAGTGGATGTACCCAGGTTGATTGGGGAACCACTATAGCTTCTTGTGTTTAGTTTCTTGTGTGTATTCTTTGTTGTGTGCTGTGGATCTTTTGTTTTCTTTTTATTATTACTTCTATTTTATTGTTGTAGGACAATACACATACTATATTAACTTAACTCTTCCTCTGCAAAGTTTTATTTTGAAAAATTATTTTAACAAAATCTATTCACCCCCCCCCCCTCTAGAGTTAGACTTATCTTATCCTCCACTTTCAATTGGTATCAGAGGCAGATTGGTTGTTCATACAGGCTAACACCTGAACCAAAAGATCCTTGATAAGATCAATCTTGTAAGAGGGTTATTTTCATTATATTTAATTTTATATAAAGACATGGCACAGAACAAAGATTATGCAAGCACCAGGCCTCCAGTGTGCAATCTATCCAAGTTTGAACTTTGGAAAGCAAGGATTAGACTTTATATGAATTCTATTGATGAAGACATATTTAATTCTGTTTTGACAGTGTGCCCAATTCCACCAGCAAGCTCAAGTAAAAATGCTGTTCCACCTCCTTCAGGATTAGATGCTGAAATAAAGAAGTGGAAGACTATAGATGCCAAGGCCATGAATATCTTAGCTCAGACAATGTCTGATGAGATATTTTAGAAGGTAGCTGAATACAACTCAGCCAAAGGAATTTGGGACAAACTTTCTGAGATTGTCTCAGGATCTGCTGATGAGAGAAAAGATAGAAGATCCCATCTCATATCCCAATATGAGAACTTCAAGAAAAGAGAAGCTGAGTCAGTAGCAGACATGTACAACAGATTAAGTCTGATTGTCAATGAGTTAAAGACTCTGGATAAAGAAATATCATTGACTGAGATAAATGACAAAATCCTAATGTGTTTCCCCAGCACTTGGGATTCAAGAATCTTGCCAATCAAAGATGCCAGAAGTCTAAATGAGATTACCACTGAAGCTCTCCTTGGCAAGCTCAAATCTTATGAGCTGCTCATTAAAAATAGAGAAGAAGAATAGAAGGCTGCCTCACCAGCCACAAGGAAAGAGAAGACAATAGCCTTCAAAGCTGTTGAGGACCTGCCTGAAGAAAAGGTCACAGATAATGAGGAGCTACTCAGCTTATTGGCCAAAAGATTCTATAAAATGGCCAGAAAAGACTTCAGAAAGAGATCATATAAGGGACATGATAAGCCAAGGTATGATAAATCAAATAACAACAAGGAAGTTATATGTTTTGGTTACAGGAAACCAGGCCATATTGTGCCCGACTTTCCAGAAAACAAAAACAAGGAAAAGAAAGATAGAAGAGAAAGATGAAAGGAGAAAGACTTTAAGAAGAACAGCTCAGACAAACCCTCCTACAGCAAGAACAAACATACAAAGAAGGGATTTGTGGCTGAGACATGGAGTGAAACTGAAGAGGATTCTGAAGCTTCATCCAGCTCTAATGATGATGAGGATGATGCTCATGAAAAGGAATTTTGCATGATGGCTATCAATGCCTCTCAAACAGATTCAGAAGCAGAACAGTCAGAGTCAGATTCAGAAATTCAACTAGAAGAAGTCTAGGTAATCAATTCATTTGATTTCAGTTCTGAGGACTTTAAACATAAGTTTAAAGTACTATTCCTAGATCTATTAGAGTCTGAGAAGGAAATCATTTCCCTCAGAAAACAATTGTCTGAGTATAGCACTTTAAAATCAGAGAACCTCAAACTCTCTGAAGAGTTAGAATGCTATAGAGAGGAGATAGCTTCACTGAAAAGTGAACTATCCAAGGCCAAGCAGTTTGAAGAATCCCTTAATGGGAGAAGCATCAAACTGATGGATATCACAAGCACAGTGAACTCTAGATTTAATAGTACACTGGGCTTGGGAGCTTCATTTAGCAAGCCTATAGTTCTGACAACTCCAATCAAATTTATCTCTGAAAAAGGGAAGGAAGTTGTAGAGGTAGCTAGGAAGAATGCAGAGTTGCCAAAGAAAGTTATAGTTCAACATAATGCGTCGAACATGGCTCGACGATCGTCGAACGACGCTTGACGATCCAAGAAAAAATCGTAGAACTCAGCTCGATGACACCTGAACTATGAACTCTAGGACAGTCGATCTTTGAATAGAGCTCGACGATCTGACCCAAGATCGTCGACCTCAGCTCGACGATCGTCGAACAGAGATCAGGGATTTGAACAATCTTTTAAAGTTACATCTAGATTCAATCCATAAAGTCCTACATCGCAAGGTTTCAACCCCTATACTGAATGGATAGTACCTCCTTGGAGATACCATCCTGAAGGTTATAAGAGTCAACCTGGGATGTCTTTCATTTCTGAATTTAAAGGATAGCAACCTAGGCCCAAGGTAAACTGGGTCAAAAACATATAAGTTCTTGTATGTACAATGGAAGACCTATCCAACATCAAACCAGTAATGGTATCTGGATAGTGGGTGCTCAAAGCACATGATAGAGAACAAGGACAACTTCACACCCTTTAAGGCCAAGCTTGGACCCAAAGTAATTTTTGGTGATTCAAACTTTGGAACAACAAAAGGATATGGTGCAGTCCAAATTGGAACAGTCACCTTCAAGAAAGTAGCTTATGTTTAAGGACTCAAGCACAACTTGATAAGTATCAGTCAACTTTGTGATGAAGGATATCAAGTGACTTTCAACAAAGCTATATGAAAGGTCAAGTCAGAAGACAATATAATCGTGTTCACAGGTAACAGAAAAGGTAACATTTACTTAGTAGACTTTCATTCATCTAAAGTAGATATTTGCCAGTTAATTTCCATATCCAGACCTAATATACTATGGCATAAGAGACTGGGACATATTAACCTTAGAACCATTGCAAGGCTATCCAAGGACAACCTTGTTAGAGGACTACCTTCTGGCCCCTACAAGAAGGAAGGACTTTGCAAGGTATGTCAATTAGGCAAGCAAACTAAATACTGTTTTAAGTAACTTAACAAGAGTGATTCACCTAGGATTTTGTATCTGTTACACATGGATCTTTTTGGACCCATTACAGTACAAAGCCTAGGAGGGAAATCCAACACTTTAGTGGTTGTAGATGACTTCTCAAGATTCACATGGGTTTTTTTTCTGAGGAAGAAGTCTGATAACTTTAAGTTTTTGACAGAGTTTCTCAAATGTATACAGAGTGAGTTCAATACTCATATTGCCCTTATCAGAAGTGATCATGGGACAGAGTTTGATTCTCTTCTTATGCAAGAGTTCTGTCAGAGTGAAGGGATCAGACATACATTCTCAACTCCTAGAACTCCTCAACAAAATGGGGTACCAGAAAGGAAAAATAGAACCCTAATTGAATCTGCAACTACATTGTTGTCAGATGCTCACCTTCCTCTATCCTTTTGGGCTGAGGCAGTGAACACCTCCAAGTATGTACTAAATAGAAGTTTGATACATAAACTGAAGGGCAAGACTCCCTATGAATTACTCAAAGGGAAGAAACCTAAAGTAGATTACTTCAAAATCTTTGGTTGCATTTGTTATATTCACAACAATGACAAGAGATATATAGCAAAATTTCAAGAAAAAGCTGATGAAGGAGTGTTTCTGGGATACTCTATGATCAGTAAAGCTTATAGAGTTTATAATAAAACTACTCAAAAAATAGAAGAATATATCCATATTTCCTTTGATGAAACTAACATGTCTTTCAAGGAGAAGAATGCTTCTACCATAGAACATTTGAAGGTACATTCTCTAGCTAAAGACTTGGACAGATTGCAAGTTACTCAAATGGATGAAAGTAGTGAAGATGAAGAAGTTGCTCAACATCTGGAAGAAAATCTTCTTGAAGAGCCAGTTGCTATTCCACAAGAGGAAACAGCAACACAGGTTGGTGAACAATCAACAACCCCTGTTGATTTAGTAACATCAAGAGATCATCCAATCTCCCAAGTGATTGGAAACATCTCAGCTGGTGTGCAAACCAGAAATCAGGTCAACCAAAACCTGATGCACACTTGCTTTCTCTCTCAAATTGAACCTCAATCCATTCAAGAAGTAGAGCAAGATCCACACTGGATCATTGCAATGCAAGAGGAGTTGCATCAATTTGAAAGAAACAAAGTTTGGGAACTAGTGCCTAAGCCAAAGGATCATTCCATTGTTGGAACAAAATGGGTGTTCAGAAACAAATTGGATGATCAAGGAATTATTGTAAGGAACAAGGCAAGGCTAGTTGCTCAAGGATATTCTCAAGAAGAGGGGATAGACTATGACCATACCTTTGCACCAGTTGCAAGGTTAGAGGCCATAAGAATCTTCCTGGCTTATGCTGCTCACAAGGGATTTAAAATCTACCAAATGGATGTGAAGAGTGCTTTTCTCAATGGTGAGATCAAAGAAGAAGTCTATGTCAGACAAACCCCAGGTTTTATCTCTTTAACTCATCCTGATTATGCTTTCAAACTACATAAATCATTATATGGTCTAAAGCAAGCTCCTAGAGCATGGTATGAGACCCTAACATGCTTTCTTCTGGAAAATGATTTTATTAGGGGGAGAGTAGACCAACTCTTTTTATTAGAACCCAAAAGTCCCATACCCTACTAGTACAAATATATGTATATGACATCATCTTTGGTTCTACTGATTCAAACTTGTGCAAAAAGTTTTCCAAGCTGATGCACTCTAAATTTGAAATGAGTAGTATGGGTGAGCTATTCTTTTTCTTAGGATTGCAAGTCAAACAACATGCTGAAGGCATATTTATTTCTCAAACCAAGTATGCAAAAGAGTTGGTTAAGAAATTTGGTATGTCTAATGCATCATGTATGAAAACACCCATGCCATCCAATGCTGTATTGGATGTTGATGAATATGGGAAACCAGTTGATCAGACAACATATAGAGCAATGGTTGGATCTTTATTGTACCTTACAGCTAGTAGGCTTGATATAATGTTTGCTACATGTATATGTGTTAGATTACAAGTTAGCCCTAGAGAGTCACACTTAACTTTAGTAAAGAGGATTCTTAGGTATGTTAAAAGCTGTACAAATCTAGGTCTCTTGTATCCAAAAGATTCAGCATTTGACTTAACTGGATTTTCAGATGCTGATTATGCTGGATGCAGAATCGATAGGAAAAGCACCAGTGGAACTTTTCAGTTTCTTGGTGATAGACTTGTCTCATGGTTTTGTAAGAAACAAACATCTGTGTCAACTTCAACTGCTGAAGCTGAATATATGACTGCAGGTAGTTGTTGTTCACAAATTTTGTGGATTCAAAATCAACTCCTAGACTATGGTTACAATTTATATAAGTCTACAATATTTTGTGACAACACCAGTGCAATTTCCATTGCACAAAATCTAGTCCTCCATAGTAGGACAAAACACATAGAAATTAGGCATCATTTTCTAAGGGATAATGTTGAAAAAAATAAAATTGAACTGCAATATATCCCAACTGATTTGCAAAGGGGAGATATTTTCACCAAACCCTTGGATGAAAATAAACATACATTCTTCCTAAATCAGTTAGGCATGTTAGATGGAGGAAGCCTAAAATAAATTCCAAGATTTTGAAAATCTAAAAACAGACCAAGATTAGGCTAAAAAATCATTTCTCTTTGTGTTTGTCGGATAGTTTCCGTCTCTGAACGGCGATCGACGGTTTCCCAAAAATCGTCGAACGCAGATCGACGTTTCCTGAATCGTTGACCTGAGCTCAGCGCCGCATGATAGCTCTAAGCTATCCTTCCTTCTATTAAGCGGTCGTCGAGCAGAGCTCGACGCTCATCAATGTCGTCGAACGGAGATCGACGACATTGAAACCTCTTCGTATTCCATTAGAAGCCCAAATCGTCGAACAGAGTTCAACGATTCTTCGTTTTGGCGTTGAACCCTAATATAAAAATCATTTTTCAGCCGTCGTTCTCCTTTGCACGTTCATAGTTTCTGCAGAAAAACTCTTTTTCCCTCCAAACTCTTGCTGCACTTGGTCGTGTTTGTTCAGTCTTTGCAGGTACAAATGGCGGTGTTGGTTGCCTCTCTTTCCAAAATGAAATTTGATACAGATTTTGACATAGATATGAACTCCTTCGATGGCAGCGATCAGAGGTTCAAAGATATTCCGGATTTTTTTCGAGAACAGCAGTTAGTTCAGTTTATGACCACCAGAATAAAGATTGCAGCAGATGAAATAAAGGAATGGGTTTTTACTGCATCCAATGAGAATGAAAATATTATAGTCGGCACGATCAACGGGACTCAGGTACTATTGTCCCCTATTCTTCTTACTAAAGTATTCACCTTAAGTACTGGAGATGACTCTATTAATTTGTCTGGAGAAGAATTTGATTCCATGTTAGATAGAATGGGTCACTCTGATGTACACCCTAATAAGCTGTTGAAAAAGAATCTATCATTAGAATTTCAATTTTTGGCTGATGTTGTGGGAAAAGTGCTTCTGGCAAAGCAGTTAGCTCATGATACCATCTCAAGATATCAGCTCTGTTTAATGGGAGCAATAGTTGAGAAGAAACATCTGGATTGGGGAACTATCTTCTTTGACTTGATCAAGAAGAAAATTAACAAAAGTTGTGTCTTTTTTGGGAGGATTCTAGGGGTTTTCCTGCATTCCAGGTGCCCTGAATTACTGGTTTCAAATTGGATGCACATCAATGCATCCTAAAGGCTCACCTGTGCCCTTTTCAGCAAGTGAGACAGGTAGATTATCAACCCCAACAGGGCTGCTGCAACACCATCTTCTTTAGGAGCAAGGACTACTACAGTCACTTCCCCTCAGGTCTCTGCCCCAGCAGAAGATTTCCCTGCTTCCTTCTCTGCTCCTCCTTCTCCACCTCCTATTGTTTCTGCCTTACCTTCCTCATCAACCATCCAATTAGCCATCTCCTCCCCCATCACAATTTAATCACCTATTTCATCTCCTCCAGCCACCACCTCAGAACCATTTCACCCTCTGTACTACTATCCACCCATTGATTCTTCTGTTCCATCATTCAACATTTTGGATGACTTATTCATGGATGATTCCCCCTCCTCACCTCTTGAGCCTCCATCATCCTCCTCATACCAACAGCTCCTGAATGACATCCTTGCTCAACCATCTTTCTCACCATCCATCTCCACACCCGTATAATCTATCTCCACAATCCCAATATCTCAACCATCCATCCCTATACCTCCTTCCACCATACCATCCACCATTATGCCAGCAACATCAACTCCTACCTCTACTCAAGCCCATCTTGAGCATGTAGATATTCCTGCACTGGCAGACAGGCTGTATGAGCTGTTAACCCCCAGGCTATCCTCATTGCTGGAGACCACAATGGCTCCACTTCTGAAACATGTTCAGGAGCTATCTGACAGGCTATCTTCTTTTCTCTCTTCTCAGGCAATCCCTTCCTCTGGGTGCCTTGATCCAGTTCCTACTGAATCAAGGTAGGGGGAGATACCTCATGAAGCTGATGAAGTGCCAGCTGCTGCTCCAGTTCCAGTGTTTACAGTGGACCTCAGGTCATTGTTGAGTGCTTTTGATTCTCTTCACAGAAGATATTTACCAGTTCAGCAAGTTGAAGATCTTACTAAGGCCATTGTGCCAATTTGAGAATGTGATCCCAGCCTGATTGCATCATATGTCAACTCATTTAAGGCTGAGGATGTTGTTGCTTCTGTTTGTACTGCTGTTATATCTGTTGGAAGTACTGACATTGAAATGATGTCTGCTGATGCTGATGCTATTGCTGATAATAATCTTGCTACTTATCTGGAAGAACCTGCTGCTCCAATTCCTTCTGCTCTTTTTGCTGCTTCAATAGGTTGTGTATCTGCTGATGTTGCTCCTGTTCTGACTCCTGAACAATTGAAACAACAAGAGAAATATATCAAAAGTATAGATGATTTGTATGACAGACCACAGAGTTCTAAAAGTGATCAATTCAATACAGAATCTGATGACTCTGCTAGCACTATTGGTAGGAAAAGGAAAGCTAGAAGTAAGGCCATGATGAAGGTCCCTCCTGCAAAGGCCAAGGATATTAATGACATACCCTATTATATTCTACATGTTTGCCAGATATCTTAATCTTGGATGCAGTATTGTAAAAACCAGCTAAAGGCCTTGAGGAAAAGAAGAAAGTTGGATAAGTATGAGAAAGGATAATCCCTGTTTCATCCTCCTCCTCCTCTAGATTCAGGATCAGGTGGAGGCTCAACTTCTCAAACCTCTGCTCCAAAGCAAAGCTCCTCCCAATCTTCACAGAGATATCATCCCAGAGGGCAATATTAAAGAGGTTATGAGAGACGGTTAGTTGTCTACCTAAATCACCTAGAGGGGGGTGAATAGGTGAGATGTGCGTCTATTTGCGGAATAAAAAATTAGGGAACTAGCACAGCACAATACCAAGCAATCACAGACGACAAAAGATTTATAGTGGTTCCCCAACCTTGGGTACGTCCACTTTCCTCACCAATCTAGTAAACCACTAGACTTGGCTACTCCACTATCTCGAATCAAAACGATCCTACACCTCGGAACAACGTTCCTACAAAACTCGACCAAACTGGATCTACACTCGGAAGAAAACCTTCCTACAAATCTCGATCCAAACCGGATCTACAGAACTCGGAGTCAAGACTCCTACAAGAATAAAAGATATATACAGAAATATACAAATAGAGATATTCAGATCTGGATCTTCAATCCTTTCTTCCTTCTTCAGAGTTAGGGCTCGGCAGAAAATAGATCGAGGAAGACAAGGCGAAATCTCTTGGATCTGAAAAACTAGAATCAGCAAGATCAAGAGTTGGATCTGTCGATTGAGAATAGCTTGATCTTCTGAAACTTCTTGTCTGAATCCTTGGATCGAAGAAGACCGGCGACGAAGAAGATGAACAGGAATATGTCGGCGTGAACTTGACGGCTTCCCGATGCGAGTGATAGAAATTAGATTCAGAAAATACTTCTTCTTAGGGTTTGTCGATTTGACAAGACCTATTTATAGGACTTCTGTAACGGTCAATACTTAAACAAGTACACGTGGACCAATCAAATTAGAGGATTTGAAATAACCCGCAAAGTCTGGACGTAGAAAAATTCTTCCTGTAAATTGACATACACGAGTGTATCAATGAACTACTCGAGTATCAGGAGAGAGAGACATACTCGAGTAAGCACGAGTCCAGGACTTAGAAAATAATCTGTGAAAAACCAGACTACTCGAGTATGGTATAAACTACTCGAGTATCCTGAGCAACCTACTCGAGTATCTGGTAAATACATACTCGAGTATATAAATTTAACTACTCGAGTAAGTCGATCAACTCGATTATATAAATTTAACTACTCGAGTAAGTCGATCCACTCGAGTATATAAATTTAACTACTCGAGTAAGTCGATCCACTCGAGTATATAAATTTAACTACTCGAGTACTTGACTTTGGTCTACTCGAATATATTAGTTTAACTACTCGAGTATATAGATAACCACTCGTGTATGAACACTTAGGCAAAATTCCGAGAGAGGAAAAACTGGATACTCGAGTAAGTGAAAGCATCTACTCGTGTATCATAGTATCTACTCGTGTATCATAGTATCTACTCGTGTATCATAGTATCTACTCGTGTATCATAGTATCTACTCGTGTATGTTCTTTGGACTACTCGAGTATATCCAAAGAACTACTCGAGTATATGACTTGGAATAATTTCTCCCTTAGAAATCCATTCCTCCTACTAATGATCAGCAACACTTCAAGGTCCCATGAGTTCAAATGCTTGTGAAGTGAAGTGTATCCCAATAGAGAGGCTACACATGGGTCAACACCATGGATCACACAATGAGGGATTACATTGTATGGTCCTGTGCTAGGTGACCCACTGTAGACTGACATTGGTTTACACTTGATAATAGAGTCCTGCAAGCACATCTAAACAAGTACATCAAATACAACATCAATTCACTTTAGTTTTAGGAGGACTTTTTCAAATTAAGGTCATTGTGGAAACAAGACACAACAATCTCCCCCTATTTGAAGAAGTCAGAACACCATCTACTAAATTGAATTGCCAGAGATATTAAAACAGTATGACGTAATAGAGAATGCATTGACTTACATTTCTTAACTAGAATTGCTTTGCATTTCTCCCCCTTACTGAAATCTTCATTTGGATTTGCATTTTCTTTTCCTTTTTCATCTCTATAAACCATTTCCTTTTGCTCTCCCCCTTTCTGACCTCTTTAAATAGGGGACTACTAGAAACTCCCCCTTAATCTTCTAGTTCCAAGAATTTTCTGGAACAGCTACTTGTCCAATTGCCAGATAAGAATTTTATTGGCCTATGGACATGCCTGCATAAACAAGATTAGAATCCCTTAGGAGCCCGAACAAGATTGGGTCATAGGTCTTTTGTTAGTATCCCCCCCCTATGAGAGTTAACATTATGAGTGGTCTTTCTCACATTATCAACTTGAGGAGTTAAAACATAGCTGGGATTAAACCAGCAATCTATAGCGAAGTGACCAACCTTGCCATAACACCAACAGTTAAACCTATTGTACCTTCTCTTGTTCTCCTGCTTTACCTTATGGATGGGGGGTCTAGCAAGAGCAACTGACTTGGAGGAGGAAGCCTCATGATTGCAACAGGTACATGGCTTCCTTGTCTCCTTGGCCTTTGTTACACCAGTTTTAGCTTTCGGTGTCTTCTTCCTATTTGGCCCATGATTGTAAGGATCATATTTCAGTAAGGCAACGGTTTGGCTAGGGAAGGCCTTGCCTTTACCTTTGGCTGATTTATATCCTATACTGCTATTTTTCCCATAGGAGGTTTCTCCATTAGTGATTGGAAGCACAGTTGTAGGCATGGTGAGAGTTTCAACCAGCTTTCGTTCAATGACTAGCTTTGCTTCCAATTCATCTAGGAGAAAATCTTTATAATTTACTAATTCAGTAAAGTCTTTGATTTCCTCCTTCAAAGATTGAACTTCATCTCTGAGAGTTGTCATTTGGTCAATCTCCTCCCTCAGATTTGATTCCACCTCTTTGAGGGATGCAATCTCTTTTGATTGCGATTTGACTACCTTCCGGCATTTGTCAAATGCAGTCAATAAGACTTGATACAGATTTACCAATTCAAAATCATCCTCCCCAGAAGAGTAGCCATCATGACCATTTGAGTCAGAATCTGAGGCTGAAAGAGGTGTGTGAGAATTTACCTTCTCGATATATGAGGAGTTACCGTTGTCTTTGTCCTCTTGGTCAGAAAAAGCCATAAGCCCGAAGTAGGCTTCATCATCCTCACTTGACTCAGATGAGTCAGTGTCACTGAGGGTCTTTGGCTTTTTGGCAATCAAGCTTCTTTCTTTCTTCCTTTTCCCTTGAAGGGAATTCTTTTCTATGCCTCTTCCTTCTTTCTTCTTCAGAGGGCACTCAGTGCTTATATGCCCTGGCTTACTACAGGAATAGCAAACAACGTTAGATGAAACATGTTTGTTCGGTTTAGATTTATACCTGTCATGTCTGCTGTGACGATCACCATCAGGACGTGATCTTCTGGACGAGCAATCACTTTCTCTCATTTGTTTCTTATTGCTAAGAAACTTCTTGAATTTTCGGGAGAGAAGATGAAATTCTCCATCTGATAGATCTGAGCCTGAGGTGCTTGGCTCGGAGTCTTCTTCTTCATAGTCTCCTTGAGTGGAAGCAGCTTTGGCCTTTCTTGAGCTGTCTGCCCTTAGTGCAACTGGCTTATCTTGGAATGAGGGGTTGTTGCACTCTTCTTCAGCTTTTCTATTATTGATTTGAAGCTCATATGACATAAGCTTTCCGAAGAGGTTCTGAGGGTCAGTCTCTGCTAATCTTCCAAACTCTCTGATGGCACATATCTTGTTGTCCCAATCCTTTGTCAGGGATCTTAGGAACTTGTCGTTTAGTTCACCATCTGTGAACACTCTGCCGTAGTTCCTTAAACCATTGACAATCTTGAAGAAATTTTCATATGTGTCAGCAATAGCTTCCTTTGGTCCTTGCTTGAAGGCTTCATACTTCTGATTAAGAAGGGATCTTCTATCATCCCTTACTTCTTCTGTACCTTCCATCAAGATAATTAGAGATCTCCACATTTCCTTGGCAGATTGGCAGTGAATGAGGTTTTGCAACATAGAATCATTGACTGCACTTGCGATGATGTTCTTGGCTTTCTTGTCTAAGGAGACAAGTGCAATCTCATTCTTATCAAGATCCATCAACTTCTTTGGCACCTCCTTTGTAGGATCACTAGTGGAGGCAATCATAGGGATATAAGGGCCTTCCTCCACTATCATGAATAAGCGGGGGTCAACAACTTCCATGTAAAGTTTTATTCTCTCTTTCCACATGGGAAAGTTTGCCTTATTGCACACTGGGAGCTTAGAAAAATCCTTGGCTCTGTCCATGCTTGAAACTTCTCTAAAGACAACTTGGGTAGGATCAGATCAAGGTGTTAACCTCTTAACGATCAACCTCCCTCTGATACTAATTGAGAGACGGTTAGTTGTCTACCTAAATCACCTAGAGGGGGGTGAATAGGTGAGATGTGCGTCTATTTGCGGAATAAAAAATTAGGGAACTAGCACAGCACAATACCAAGCAATCACAGACGACAAAAGATTTATAGTGGTTCCCCAACCTTGGGTACGTCCACTTTCCTCACCAATCTAGTAAACCACTAGACTTGGCTACTCCACTATCTCGGATCAAAACGATCCTACACCTTGGAACAACGTTCCTACAAAACTCGATCCAAACTGGATCTACACTCAGAAGAAAACCTTCCTACAAATATCGATCCAAACCGGATCTACAGAACTCGGAGTCAAGACTCCTACAAGAATAAAAGATGTATACAGAAATATACAAACAGAGATATTCAGATCTGGATCTTCAATCCTTTCTTCCTTCTTCAGAGTTAGGGCTCGGCAGAAAATAGATCGAGGAAGACAAGGCGAAATCTCTTGGATCTGAAAAACTAGAATCAACAAGATCAAGAGTTGGATCTGTCGATTGAGAATAGCTTGATCTTCTGAAACTTCTTGTCTGAATCCTTGGATCGAAGAAGACCGGCGACGAAGAAGATGAACAGGAATATGTCGGCGTGAACTTGACGGCTTCCCGGTGCGAGCGATAGAAATTAGATTCAGAAAATACTTCTTCTTAGGGTTTGTCGATTTGACAAGACCTATTTATAGGACTTCTGTAACGGTCAATACTTAAACAAGTACACGTGGACCAATCAAATTTGAGGATTTGAAATAACCCGCAAAGTCTGGACTTAGAAAAATTCTTCCTGTAAATTGACATACACGAGTGTATCAATGAACTACTCGAGTATCAGGAGAGAGAGATATACTCGAGTAAGCACGAGTCCAGGACTTAGAAAATAATCTGTGAAAAACCAGACTACTCGAGTATGGTATAAACTACTCGAGTATCCTGAGCAACCTACTCGAGTATCTGGTAAATACATACTCGAGTATATAAATTTAACTACTCGAGTAAGTCGATCCACTCGAGTATATAAATTTAACTACTCGAGTAAGTCGATCCACTCGAGTATATAAATTTAACTACTCGAGTAAGTCGATCCACTCGAGTATATAAATTTAACTACTCGAGTACTTGACTTTGGTCTACTCGAGTATATTAGTTTAACTACTCGAGTATATAGATAACCACTCGTGTATGAACACTTAGGCAAAATTCCGAGAGAGGAAAAACTGGATACTCGAGTAAGTGAAAGCATCTACTCGTGTATCATAGAATCTACTCGTGTATCATAGTATCTACTCGTGTATCATAGTATCTACTCGTGTATGTTCTTTGGACTACTCGAGTATATCCAAAGAACTACTCGAGTATATGACTTGGAATAATTTCTCCCTTGGAAATCCATTTCTCCTACTAATGATCAGCAACACTTCAAGGTCCCATGAGTTCAAATGCTTGTGAAGTGAAGTGTATCCCAATAGAGAGGCTACACATGGGTCAACACCATGGATCACACAATGAGGGATTACATTGTATGGTCCTGTGCTAGGTGACCCATTGTAGACTGACATTGGTTTACACTTGACAATAGAGTCCTGCAAGCACATCTAAACAAGTACATCAAATACAACAACAATTCACTTTAGTTTTAGGAGGACTTCTTCAAATTAAGGTCATTGTGGAAACAAGACCCAACAGGTTATCAGTCCAAAAGGGGACAATACAGAGGTAATCAGAGAGAACACAGGATTCAATCAAGACAACAAAGGGAAGGACAAAGACATATGGACTCAACTCAAGGTCCTTTCCCTTATAAACTCAGAGAAACTATTGATACGAGGACTTCTACTGCTTCAGAAACTGTTAATAGATATGAACCTGCAATCCCTTTTGAAGATCCTGAGAATTATCCTTTATCATGGACTGCTAGGATGAAAGAACTTGCTGCCTTAGATCAGTTGAAGAAGGCCAGAGAGCATGGGAAAAGACACTTCCAACATCACTACCTTGTCAGAGCAAAGGAAGGGAGAACTGGAAAGATATGCTTCAAGGAAGTTCTTTGACCCAGTGGATTACATGAAACTGCATCCTGAGGCTGTGGTTCCCAGGCCAAGATCTCAAACCTCCTTAGGTGCAGATGATGATAGAAGGTCAAAGAAAGAGGCTCTCAATCCCAACAGGGAAATCTTATTTAAGAAAGGAAGTGAAAAGAAGTGATCTCTGTAAGCAGACAGTACATTCATTTAAAAATACTTGCTGATATTCTATCTCAATGCTGCTATGCTGCATGTTCTGCTCTATTGCTTTAATATTTTGCTTTTCTGTATTTGCTTTTATATTTATTACTGAGTTCTGTAAATAGTAATCTTAACCTAAATAGGGGGAGATTGTTGGAACACCCTATTACTAATTTGGGCAAGGATCACTATGTTTTTAGGAAATCAGTTTGACCGAGATGTATAGTTGAAAATGTCAAGTTAGAATGAGTCTAGGGCTTAGAACTTAGGTTTGAAGCTGCCCCCAGTACCATTCAAGGATCAAGACTTAGAGCTGAGACAAAGACAATTATCGTCGAGCTTAGGTCGACGAAACGTCGAACTCCGTTCGACGATCTCTGAGCTCAACTCTGCTAAGTCGTCGACCTCCGGTCGACGATCTTTGAGCTCAGATCGACGATCTGCCTTCAGCTTGTTTCCAAGTCACTGAGCTCAGTTCAACGATCTATCCTCACTTATTCTTCCAATCACTGAGCTCAGTTCGACGATCGTAGAGCTCAGTTCGATGTTTTCTGCCTGATGTTCAATCCAATCTCTGAGCTCAGTTCAACGATCATAGAGCTCAGATCGACGTTTTTCTAAGAGATCGACGAGTTTAAGGATTCAAATTCAGTCAGCTTTTGGAATGTTTTTCAAATTCTCTCAGCATTTATTTTAAGAGATTTGTTAGCCGTTTTCATTTATTCTAGAGCAAGTTTCAAGGGATTTCTCAGAGAATGTTTATTGGACTTTCCTCCCGAAGACAAAATATTTATGGATGACATTTATTATTACTAACGGCTATCTTGGACAGAGGATCATCAGAGAATAATATACACAACAGCTGATCAAGAGAAAGAACATATACAACTACTGAATACAGACATACACAGATAGTGACATCAACTCAGAGAAAAATCAAGTTATCAATCCTGAAGAGTTAGATTGAAAATTAGCATACTGAAAAGTGTTCATAGCTTCAACATCAAAGACTGTAGACAATACATATTTCAGCCTCTGCTGAAATCATCTTCAGCTGGAGATCTAAAGCTTCTGAAGGCCTATCACCCTAGCAAAGCTCTCACTCCCGAACCATCTACATCTCAGGGGGAGCTTTGACAACACAATCAATCCACTAAGTCTTCTCTCAGTGATTGAGACAGAGAAGACAACTTCACCTCTTTCTTTTTCTTTTCCTGCTGTAAAAGGGTTATCAAAACTCCCTTCAAAAGTTCTGAATCTAGTTCTGAGAGCCTTGTCAAAACTCAGTGATCGCAAGACACCTTATCAAAAAATCTAGATTTGGTTTTTTAGCACCTTATCAAAAGCTCATTGGTGTCAGGACACCTGATCAACGCATCCTGAGTGGATTTCTACCAAGGGTGGTAGAAGAGTGGATGTGTCACGCCCCCATTTGTCACATGGAATATAACAGAGGGTCCGGCCGGGGCCCCGTGCCATATTTCACAGACAGACGAGAGAGCCACGTGAGAGTATCAAAAACCTTTATACACGCATCCTAACTCAGAGCATTCTAGCGGAAGATTTTAAGTTACAGAACTCATAACAATGAATGTCCACTACCACTATATAAATAACACATTTATATATGACCAGGAATGTTTACACAAATACACCGCACACGGCCTTAAGGCCTTACAGGTTTCTCTTTACAAATATATAAGTTCATACATCGGCACGCAGGCCGGCCACACATGAAATCCAACACTTCGCATGGCCTTCAAGGGCCTACCAGCAGCATGGGCTTCCACCCGCTCCATCCAATCAGCCCGCAACACCTGCATATGGATGTCCACCCCATGGGTGATAAACAAAGCAACGGTCAGCATTCCGCTGACCAATTATAACGACCCTACCCCTTACCCGGGGCAGCGGTTCCTTCCCTGCATGTATAACAATCACAATATATATATCACACATAACATCACAAACGCAGGCCTCAATGCCAGGCGCTCCATGCACTCAGGGCACATTTAGGTTTGTACTTGGTAGGCGGGCATAAGCCTCCAAACCCCTGTTGAAGACCTCATGCACCCGTCTCACTCAGAGGTACGCACCTCACCAAAACCCGTGAGCACTACCAGTCGACCTACCCCCGTAGTGTAACAAGCCTAGGGAATTCGCCCTGCTGCTTTGCTACCAATCGATCGCTCATCCGATCTTAACATCGCCACTTGGTGGAATGGGCATAAGCCTCCAAACCCCTGTTGAAGACCTCACACGCCCACCCACTCAGAGGTGTCCGCACTCCAACAACTAGCTCTTAACAAGCATGCAACCAAAGGAGCTATGCAAAGCATCCTTCACACCAAGCACATCGTCCTCACCATCTCCGCAGGCTAAACGATGAATACACGGAGTCTTCTCCGGTTCGCAATATAAACATCACCAATCCCGACATACGTCTGGATGGGCTTCACACAGCATGCCTATGCCGTACTACATACTTCCAGCTCTAGATGCAGACTCAACTGCTGGAATCCATTACGCTTTTCCATCTCTTGATGGAGGATCCCATGCACATGCATAAACAAAGGGCTTCACCTGCCCAAGGAAGAAAGACCGTTAACCTTGACGATCGCATCGGCGCCATGGAAGAACTAGCCGGATGGAAATCACCGCAGCGGCCTTGCCTCCGCAACGCCGAACTCGGCTCTCGATTCGGACCAACGAAGCTCCACCGGCGGCCGGAAAGCTCCTCCTCCTCCTCCTCCAAGCTCTCCTCTCTTTCTTCTCTTTAGAAAGAGAATGGCTAAGTGAGAATGAGATTTCATCTCAATCCACGGCCATATAGAAGCTGGAAAGGCTTTGGACCACAAGATCCAAATAGAAGGAAACGAACGGCCGAGATCTGCTCTGAAAAACATTTTAACAGGCCTGACACGCCCTGTGACACGCCCGTGTCATAGGCCGTGTACCCCCAGTCGGTTAGCAACCGACTCAAAAGATACCAGAACACGGGCTTGGACACGCCCGTGTCGGACCTGACACGCCCGTGTCAGTCAATCGACACGCCCGTGTCACCCCTGTAACATGGCCTTACACAAATGCCAAAATGACCAGAGAAGTACACGGCCAAGGCACACGCCCGTGTCCATGGCCGTGTCCCTCAATCTCGACTATCGTCGACGTCGACCGCTGCCCCACGCTCGTCAACCAAACCTAGACACGCCCTGGAACACGCCCGTGTTCCAGGCCGTGTCGCCGCTTGACGACCGCCAACCGCCAGGTCGACACCTCGACACGCCCAAGATGGACACGTGTCGGACACGCCCCGGACACGCCCTGGGACACGCCCGTGTCCCAGGCCGTGTCAAGCGACATGCCGCCCAACCTTGCCGCCTTCAAGTCGCTGGCCATCACACACGACACCTGGCTGGACACGCCCCCCGACACGCCCGTGTCGCCGGGCGTGTCAGCCCCCCTCAACAATTATCGAGAACATTGTTGAGTAAACGATCCCGAGCAAGACACGCCCTGGGACACGCCCGTGTCCCAGGCCGTGTCAGCCTACAAAATCTCCATTTTTTCCTTGGGGATATTTGGGGTGTTACAACCCTCCGCTCCTTAAAGAAATTTTGTCCCGAAATTTAGCGCAACACACATGTATCAACACAACCACGCTGTTGCGATACAAACCAAAACGATCCAGGTTTAGAGCTCAGAGGCCGCAGCTTGTCTCGCCCCATGGAATCGTACCACCACAACTGTTTGTCACAAACATAGATACATACATACAATATAACAAAAGATAATAAAGTGCAACTCTACTTTATTTCGGCTTCTCCGCATCTCGCAAAATCCGTTTAGCGGCTTCCATTAAGTCCAAAGCACGGATTTGTTGCTCTGCCTGGTTGGAACTTTGCGGCTCCTGCAACTCAAGAGTGTAAACTCGAGGTTGCTCCTGCGATGCAGATGATTCTATCACGGCTTTGCCCTTTTCGTCATAGGACGCACCGATCTTTTGCTCACCCTTTGAAGTACCACTCCAGCAAAATCGGGCGATATGCCCTTGCTTCCCACAAATGAAACATGTACGCGGTTCAAACCGTCCTTGCCCAAACGTAGCTCCTGACGCAACATCCGAAGTTTGTTCAGCAGGCCTGAACCGCTTCTTATCACGTTTCCTCAAATCTGATTGTTCTGATTGTGGAACTTTGAATTCGGACTTTTCCACTACCGCATTCTTCTTCTCCCGCACCCGCTTCAAATCCTTCTCCAGCGCACTAGCGGTATGTACCAACGCTTGAAATCCTTGGTTCACTGAACTCGGGAGAGCCAACCTCAGCTCATCACGCAGTCCTTCATAGAACCGATTCGTCTTTCTCGCCTCTTCCGCAAACGTCGGCCCCGCATACCGACCAAGTCTGGTAAACTCATGCAGGTAATCGTCTACGGTCTTATCACCCTGCACCAGACGCTGAAATTCATTTTCCATTGCAATTCTCTGCGACATTGGCAAGTATTTCGCCCAGAATAATCTGGAGAATTCGTCCATCGATATGTCGCCCAGGTCTCTACCTCTCAACTGGTGCAACTCGATCTCATCCCACCAATGCCTCGCCTCTCCTTCCAGTAGGAAAGTGGCTAACGGGACTTTCTTCTCCTCACTAATCCTGAGCGCAGTCAGGATTCGCTTTACTCTGGAGAGCCAATCCTCTGCCTCTGTTGGAGACGTCGTCCCGACAAATGTAGGCGGATTAAACTCCATAAATTGCTTCAGTTGCTCGTCTGCTGCTTGCACAGCAACCGAAACCTTAACATGCTCTTGCCTCGCACCAACCTGTACTGGCGCCACAGCAGGCCTCGCTTGCCCGAATGGTTGTGCTTGAAGCATGGCAAAGATCACCTCCGCAACTAAGCGCACCGTTTCCGCAGAAGGGGGAGGTGTAGGCACCTCAGCTGGTGCCGCACTCTCATCCGAATGCTGGGGCTCAGACTGCCCAGCTCCACTCCTTGTCACCTATAGGTGAACAAGAAAGCATTACTCTCCATGCTAAAACGGCAAACAAACCGAATAGACACACACACATTCCTAGTGGACATTCTTGAGTTCAATTATGCGCTCCCAACTCAACCCTAACCTCTGATACCAAAGTTGTAACGCCTCCATTTGTCACATGGAATATAACAGAGGGTCCGGCCGGGGCCCCACGCCATATTTCACAGACAGACGAGAGAGCCACGTGAGAGTATCAAAAACCTTTATACACGCATCCTAACTCAGAGCATTCTAGCGGAAGATTTTAAGTTACAGAACTCATAACAATGAATGTCCACTACCACTATATAAATAACACATTTATATATGACCAAGAATGTTTACACAAATACACTGCACACGGCCTTAAGGACTTACAGGTTTCTCTTTACAAATATATAAGTTCATTCATCGGCACGCAGGCCGGCCACACATGAAATCCAACACTTCGCATGGCCTTCAAGGGCCTACCAGCAGCATGGGCTTCCACCCGCTCCATCCAATCTGCCTGCAACACCTGCATATGGATGTCCACCCCATGGGTGATAAACAAAGCAACGGCCAGCATTCCGCTGACCAATTATAACGACCCTACCCCTTACCCGGGGCAGTGGTTCCTTCCCTACATGTATAACAATCACAATATATATATCACACATAACATCACAAACGCCGGCCTCAATGCCAGGCGCTCCGTGCACTCAGGGCACATTTAGGTTTGTACTTGGTAGGCGGGCATAAGCCTCCAAACCCCTGTTGAATACCTCACGCACCCGTCTCACTCAGAGGTACGCACCTCACCAAAACCCGTGAGCACTACCAGTCGACCTACCCCCGTAGTGTAACAAGCCTAGGGAATTCGCCCTACTGCTTTGCTACCAATCGACCGCTCATCCGATCTTAACATCGCCACTTGGTGGAATGGGCATAAGCCTCCAAACCCCTGTTGAAGACCTCACACGCCCACCCATTCAGAGGTGTCCGCACTCCAACAACCAGCTCTTAACAAGCATGCAACCAAAGGAGCTATGCAAAGCATCCTTCACACCAAGCACATCGTCCTCACCATCTCCGCAGGCTAAACGATGAATACACGGAGTCTTCTCCGGTTCGCAATATAAACATCACCAATCCCGACATACGTCTGGATGGGCTTCACACAACATGCCTATGTCGTACTACATACTTCCGGCTCTAGATGCAGACTCAATTGCTGGAATCGCTTACGCTTTTCCATCTCTTGATGGAGGATCCCATGCACATGCATAAACAATGGGCTTCACCTGCCCAAGGAAGAAAGACTGTTACCCTTGACGATCGCTTCGGCGCCATGGAAGAACTAGCTGGATGGAAATCACCGCAGCGGCCTTGCCTCCGCAACGCCGAACTCGGCTATCGATTCGGACCAACGAAGCTCCACCGGCGGCCGGAAAGCTCCTCCTCCTCCTCCTCCAAGCTCTCCTCTCTTTCTTCTCTTTAGAAAGAGAATGGCTAAGTGAGAATGAGATTTCATCTCAATCCACGGCCATATAGAAGCTGGAAAGGCTTTGGACCACAAGATCCAAATAGAAGGAAACGAACGGCCGAGATCTGCTCTGAAAAACATTTTAACAGGCCTGACACGCCCTGTGACACGCCCGTGTCATAGGCCGTGTACCCCCAGTCGGTTAGCAACCGACTCAAAAGATACCAGAACACGGGCTTGGACACGCCCGTGTCGGACCTGACACGCCCATGTCAGTCAATTGACACGCCCGTGTCACCCCTGTAACACGGCCTTACACAAATGCCAAAATGACCAGAGAAGTACACGGCCAAGGCACACGCCCGTGTCCATGGCCGTGTCCCTCAAGCTCGACTATCGTCGACGTCGACCGCTGCCCCACGCTCGTCGACCAAGCCTGGACACGCCCTGGAACACGCCTGTGTTCCAGGCCGTGTCGCCGCTTGACGACCGCCAACCGCCAGGTCGACACCTCGACATGCCAGGATGGACACGTGTCGGACACGCCCCGGACACGCCCTGGGACACGCCCGTATCCCAGGCCGTGTCAAGCGACACGCCGCCCGACCTTGCCGCCTTCAAGTCGCTGGCCATCACACACGACACCTGGCTGGACACGCCCCCCGACACGCCCGTGTCGCCGGGCGTGTCAGCCCCCCTCAACAATTATCGAGAACATTGTTGAGTAAACGATCCCGAGCAAGACATGCCCTGGGACACGCCCGCGTCCCAGGCCGTGTCAGCCTACAAAATCTCCATTTTCTCCTTGGGGATATTTGGGTGTTACAGGATGTACCCAAGTTGATTGGGGAACCACTATAGCTTCTTGTGTTTGGTTGTTTGTGTGTATTCTTTGCTGTGTGCTGTGGATCTTTCGTTTTCTTTTTATTATTACTTCTGTTTTATTGCTGTAGCACAATACACATACTATATAAACTAAACTCTTCCTCTACAAAGTTTTATTTTGAAAAATTATTTTAACAAACTCTATTCACCCCCCCCCCCTCTAGAGTTAGACTGATCTTAACCTCCACTTTCAGGGAGGAAGACTAGGAAGGTCATAAGGAAAAACATCGGCGAAATCACGAACAACTAGAATCTCCAATAACCGTGGTACACTAACAGCGGTCCCAACCACCGAGACCAAACAAGCAAAACAATCCGAAAGAAAAAGCTTCTGAGCACATACCGCAGAGATGACAGGAGAATCCTAGCTCAGATCTGCATACACACTTCCGGGCTTACCATCGTCCCTGATGAAGTCCAAGCGCTTCCCTTTGAACTGAATGACTGCATCATACCTAGACAGCCAGTCCATACCCAAAATAACATCGAAGTCCTCCAGATCAATCATCTTCAGGTTTGCCTTCGCAAGGAAGTCCCCCAACAAAACATGGCAATCTAACACGCCCAAATCTGACAACACAGATTCACCAGAGGGGAACTTGACACGAAAGGTATCCCGAACTTGATCTAAAGTCAACCGATGTCGCTCTACAAAGGCTCTAGCCACGAATAAGTGGGTAGCGTCGGAGTCAAACAGAACACGCGCCCAGCGGTTCTTCACCTTAAACTTCCCTATAGGATCTTATATAACTAAGGAACTACCAAAACAATACTATAAACATTCTATCAAGACAAGAACAAAACATTCAAGTTGGAAAGACAACTAACCTGAGATGACCAGAGTCGAAGCTTGAGCCTCCTCGGAAGAGATCACGTTCAGCTTTCCCTTTCCTTTGTCCACACACTGAGGTGGAGGTAATGCTTGAAGAGGCACTGCATGAAGGGCAGGCTGGACTTGAGGACACCTAGACTTGATGTGTCCCTTCTTCCCACACTGAAAACAGACCTTATTCTTGGACCAGCACTGGGCAGCATCATGCCCGGGTCACTTGCAAACAGAACAGGAGACATCTCTCCTAGGAGCACCCTGAATCGCATGAACTTGCTCATTCCTCTGAGCTGCTGCCCTCTTGAAACATCTCTTGATAAGGTGGCCTGACCGGCCACAGAAACTGCACACCACTTTGCTCTTCTTTCAAGGAACCGCATCCGGTACCTGGGGTTTCTTCTCCTCCACAAACTTCCTCTTATCCTTCCAACTTTGCTGTCCTCTGCTCTTCGCGGTCTCAATAGCCTCCACCTTCAGAGCAGCCTCCACTACTCCTACATAAGTCTCTGACCCATAAGCACTGGTCAACTGTTGCACCTCACTCCTCAAACCACCGAGAAATCGCTTAACTCGATCAGTCTCAATGCTGACCAATCCTGGGGCAAAACGGCTCAGCTTGCTGAACTCAATCTCAAACTCACCCACCGTGAGTTGCCTTTACTTAAGATGGAGGAAGTCATTCATGAGGCGGTCACGCTTGACCGAGGGTAAGAACTTCTTAAACAACATCTCCTTGAACACCTCCCAAGAGAATCCAGCTACCAAGCTCTCCTTCTCTCTCAGCCACCAACTCTTAGCAAAACATTTAAGCTGATAGGCAGCTATCATCACCCTCTGATTGTCTGCAATCCCTGAGTACGAGAACATCTCCTCCATGGAGATCAGCTAGTCGTCTAACACCATGAAATCTGCCTTCTCGTCATAAGTGGGAGGGCTCAGCCGCTTAAACCGCGAGATGAAGGCCATCTCCGCTGGCACCACCACTCGAGGTCTTAAGGGTATAGAAGGGGGAGGAACAGCAATCCCCCCTGCAGGGCCTTGCACTCCCTGGGTCTGACCTGCCACAACTACTACCAAAGAATGAATCTGGGCTCGCACCTCCACCAACTGCATGCTCAAGGAATCGCTCCTCTGCTGCAAGATTTCGATTACCGCATCATTCTGAGCTCCAGATGACTCACCCTCAGACAGGGGAGTTGATCTAGTTGAAGGACATCTCGCCATCCTAAAGTCATAGTAACACTAGTTAGATCCTAATACAACGGCTAGACCCAACTACAAGTATAGACAATACATATATAGATATGAACTTAAAGCTGCTAAACTTGCTCTGGGAGTTTATCTTTTTACAAAAATTGATGTTATGCCCTAACCTAGGATGGTTAACCACCACCATACTAATTATTGTGCCTAGATCGGGAATGCATGATTTTATATTATTTTTGACTCGAAAACTTATGTGTGTACATATGTCATCCTGCAGTCTTTAGCTTGGCACGTTGTGCTTATGCAATGCTATGCTATGCATGTTTGTGCTATGCATTCTAAAAAGGCCCTAATGCATGTTATGAGCGGCGTACGCATGAAAATGTTATGCATCCCATACTACATAACATTCGCATGCAACGAAGAAAAGAAAATGTGCTAGTCGCAACCATGTGGTGAGGTTTTGCATCCCATACTACATAACCCTCACATGTTTCCCCTATGGTGGATCCATATACGAACACATATTATGCATCCCATACTACATAATATGCCCCGTATACTTTATGTTATGCTATGAGTGTAGTGTTCGTGCTTTTGCCAAGACGTGCTGATGACATATTGGTGTGTGAATGACATGATGCTGAACTACTAAAGCAATCAAAGGAAGGTTGCCCGACTAACTTGTCAAGCAACCTCCCTCTGATACCAACTGTCACAACCCGTATTTTCTCCGAATTAAAGAATTATCAGAGTATGAGAAAACGCGCGTCATGATGCCACGTCAAGCAGGGGATAACTGCTGACTGTCAGGCAAAACCATCTACTACACTTTATGAAAGAAATTCATGAGTTTAATGATTAGAAAATCAGTTATATATTAGAGGCCGTATCCCTCGGCTCAGAGGATCACCTAGTCCACAGTTAAAAACTAAACTTAAGCACTGCGGAAAACTACTTTATTAAGGTTTGACATCCTAAGAGGTGCATAAGAGCCCTAAGAGGACCACTTATGCTATGCAAGACTCTACATTTAATTTACATTATATATATAAGAAAACGATCTTTATACGTTGTTTGGAAAATAGTGATTTACTTTTATAAAACATGCTGATCATGCGATGTACTTATAATAATAATAGTTGTAGTTTTAAAATAACTAGCAACCTAGCATAAATCTTCCCCAGAGCAAGTAGACTATCTCTAGAAAATGGTAGCAGCAAAAGTAATATATCTAGTACAAAGGTAAAAACTACCAGTGGGCGCCAACAACCTGACACGAACCCACAGGACAATACGTATGTCTGTAAGAAAAGTATAGAAAAACTACCTCACTAACAAAGCAACAGGATCTCCAAAGTCCAAGATACCACCAGCAACACCACCGCAACCTAGCGACCAAACTGGTTACTGCTCAGAACCTGAGGCATTCAAAAGAAGAAAGAATACCTCAGCAAGCAAAACAAGGAAAAACTGCATGGAAGTGTCAACAAGGGAATAAATAAAAGAGGAAAACACACAGCAGAAAAACTCACAACTGCCCAAGGCAAGACAACAAGGAATGCACTACGTGCGAGGAAACAGCACCAACCCTACCCAGAAACTACATCCTGCAGGGTCTACTAGGCTACCAAGAGCCCAAAGTGCTGCAATCTACCAAGGAAGAAACTTTTAACACCCTAAGCTGTGGGAGATGGTAGTAGCAAAAACAAACAGCATGGATCCGGGTTGGAGGCAAACTCAGTCCCCCAACCACCATTTCCAAGCCAACAAGCTCAAGGGTCTACATGTGAAAGTACAAGGGACCTTCCACACCCTTGCCCATCCCGTACCTAGAGCAAGATAGAAGAATAAGGGTGGCCTTGGCTAAATTACACAACACCTCCCCCATGAAGAGCTTCAAACCACCACTACTAACCACGACTCACGATTCGGCAATTAGGAAAGAAAAACATGGCCGACAAGGAAACTACAAATATAATCAAGGAAATCACTCGGGAACGTAAATCGAGGAAAGAGAAATAGTGTTGAAGTTACTCAACACAGCTCGGCGTTGAGTGGAACCCACTCAGCGCCTAACCAGACCTTGGCGTTGAGTGAGTTAGCCTTACTATGCGCCAGAACAGCCATGGCGTTGAGTGAAAGTAACTCACTCAACGCCCTCTGCAAGAACAGCTCTGGCGTTGAGTGAGCTATCCTCACTCAACGCCAAAAAAGCTATGGCGTTGAGTGAGGTCCACTCCCTCAACGCCTTCAGCAAAAGAGGCAGCGGCGTTGGGTGATCTAACCTCACTCAACGCAAAAACAGCTATGGCGTTGAGTGAGGTCCACTCCCTCAACGCCTTCAGCCAAAACCACAAATCCCATCAGTGGCGTTGAGTGAGTCTACCTCCCTCAACGCTGAAGTAGCTTTGGCGTTGAGTGAGGTCAACTCACTCTACGCCAAAGTTCATTTCTGAAGGAAAACCCTAAGCCAACGCCAACAAGAGTAGGTCGGCGGGAATGCCGACTGATTCTCGCCGAATCGGCGAGAATCCAGAAGGATTCTCGACGATTGGCGGGAATCAAGTATGATTCGCGCCAAATCGGCGGGAATCAAGGATGATTCGTTCCAAATCGGCGGGAATCAAGGATGATTCTCGCCGATCGGTGGGAACCACGTCGAAATCGGCGGGAATCAAGGATGATTCTCATCGATTTTGACTTAGAAAACAATTCTCACTCAATCACCCAACCACTCAGCCACAAAGAACAAACCGAAATATGTCTTTGAGTGTATCCACCACACTCAACGCCAAATCCGGGCGGCTTTTGGCTTTGAGTGTGTGCACCACACTCGACACCAAAACCCGAGAGTCTACCAAAACTGGTTCTAATCAGAGCCCTACCACAACAACCTCCCTCACTCTCTCTCGGCTCCACCCGCAAAAGAACCAAACTAGAACTATAAATCTTGAGTCTAAATTGTTATAACAACCATCGGGTTGAGCAAAACAGTACAAGGAGGGGGCTTAAAGGCGAATCTAAGCCCTAAATTTAGCAAGGTAAAAGAGAATATGCTTGGTTCCTACCCTAGGGCTAACCGGGAAACATTCTAGAATATCAAAAGAACAACAATGGCAAGGGAAAGAATACCACTTGCCTCGATTTCCGGCGAAGCTTGGTAGGCCTTCCCTCCTCTTCGTTCTGCACTAGAAGGAGCAACACCTAACAAGCAAACTTGCACTTTAATGGCGGAAAAGCACAAGAAACCGAAAATCTAAGTCTTCTAAAACTCCACAAAAATCAAACCTCTTACCGTCGAAACGTAGAACTGAGCGAGAGCAAGACAACGCCGCTTTCGGAATCGAAATCTGTCCACGAACACTCCCGGAATCGCCGCCCGAAGGCTAGGGCTAACCGTCGCTTCCGCCTCTACTTTCCGCGAAACAGGAACAGCAGTTTCGGGAAGAAGAAGAATGGGCCACCTATTCTAATTAAGGCTTTTATATAAGCTTAGCCATGACAGTTCAGCCTAACTGCCTCCTAAGACACCGGTTCACTTAATTAAAAAGGGTTTCTAATTAGATTTTACTAATGGCACACCCAAAACGACACGAAAACTGAAATACCTCGGAATTCGAGGAAATTCGCACCGTAGCTAAATATCCAAGCTACGAACACAACGGCGAAGTTGAAATTAACTTTCGACGAGCAGAACTCGAGTTATACCCTTCCGAAGCCAAAACACAAGCATCCCCCGAGAGGCCACACCGGGTCACCCAAAACGACTCGGCTTGCCAGGGAGGTCTTGCCAACAGGCTATAAAATAGAGCACCCAGTTCTAAGGAGTTAAGACCACACACCACAGATGGCACAAGCCAAGAAAATGCGTCGACGTAACGCCAAACTAGGATTAAAATAATCGCAAGAAAAATCAGGGGCGTTACACGAAGCGGTAGTGATACCGCGGCGGTAGCCTAAAAATTTATTTTTAAAATTTATTTTTCTACTTTTGTTTTCCCTACCCCACTATAGTGGGATAAATGCTTGAGTGTTCTTATTGTTGTTGTATTTTTTTATTTTTGTTTACCTACTTAGTATCTTTTGTTTCTATTATACCATAATTTCATGTTTTTTATTTTAAATAAAAAAAATCAATCAACTACAAAATTTGAAAATTTTCAAAATTACCCCAAAAAAATGCTTTGTTTTTTTGCAATATATAAAATAAAAAAAAACTAAAACAAATAACAATAACATTTAAAAATGGATGTGCTATGGGAACAAATGATCATGATTTATTTCGATTATCGTTTCTCGATTACATTCAATGTTTAATTTTCTTATCAAAAGCTTCAAACATTGTATTGATTTATCATGCCTTGCAAAATATCTTCTCATATGTCATGAAAACTATTATAGTGCACCTATGTAGGAACATTGTTAGCATGCCTCTAAGTATGAGTAATGGTTCAAGCTTGATAATTCTCAAATGTACACCTTTGATTCTCGTACGAATGATATAAATTTTAAAATTGCATAATTTGGTAGTATAAATATCTTAATCTATTAAAATATATGAAATAGTTACCTACACACCCTTGAATTTGTGTAATGCAAATTTATTATTCATGCACTATGTTTTTTCCAAGTGGTTTAAAAAAACACATTATGCATGTTATTATTTGCACAACAAGTTAATTTGGAGCCCTTAGTTAAGCAACTAAAATCCTAAAGAAAATTAATAAGAAATCTCCACCTAGCACTACTCACCCTCCTGATAAGTGTTAATGAGAATTATGAGGTTGAATGTAAGACCCCCCTCCCGGAACACAACACACGGCACGAGGGGAGTCTTATGCCCGAAATAGCCGCCTTGCGGTAGCACTAACACACGGGTTAGCCTTTACCATAAGACGCCTATTCCGCCGGCTACAATCCATATCATAACAATTATGCCAACCCAACCATAACAGGAAAGTAAAGTAGTTCAATTCACAGCTAAGTTTAATTCCAAAAGAGCGGAAAGTAGCAAGCGCAACAGGCTTGTACAAAAGAACAAGGGTCTAGAAATGTTTTGCCAAACGGCTACATGAAAACACTCACGACTGTCACTAACGGTGCCGATGGCACCACCACCTCAGGTCCTATCGTCCGGGCCTGGCTGTCCTGCTGCATAGTCCGTTGCTGCTCTACCTGCGGGGTTTCCTCCTAAAAAGGAAGACGTAGCAACCGTTAGTCATAAGACTAAGTGGCTTCACATCCGCTCCCCCGGCGACTCCTCGGCACCGGGCGGAGAAAGGAACAAAGGTACAATATGTATATATATAAGCAAGTAAACAAGCAGGTGACTGTAAATATGGTGGAGTACAAACTACGTTACACAACTAGCAGTTCTACAAATATCTATATACATGACAGCAGGTACAAGTAATCAGAATAGTAACTTAACTTATAAGAGTGCCCATACAAACTTATAAGTTAAGGGTCAGCTTAACAGTAAAGTAACTCATCGTATAGGAGTGCCCATACAAACTTATACGATGAGGATCTTGTGTATGCAATGAATGACATGATATGAATGTTATGCTATGGCCGAATCATGCGCACGCACATGCAAGTTGCTATGTCGACACAGACTTGAAGTTCCCACTTTTCGAGCAGGTAGCTAACCTCTCAGGCGTCGTCCGTCGTGGCCAGACGGCGATAGTGGAGCGGGCGTCTCCACTACTAGGTGGTATCACACTACCTA
The DNA here is from genome assembly GCA_039513925.1 of Platanthera zijinensis. Taxonomy (NCBI): domain Eukaryota; kingdom Viridiplantae; phylum Streptophyta; class Magnoliopsida; order Asparagales; family Orchidaceae; genus Platanthera; species Platanthera zijinensis. The sequence continues at coordinate 109,473,040 of CM077083.1, forward strand.
TTCTAGGCCCCCGTACGCCTCAACGCTAAAAACACAACAGCGGAGCTCTCATGCGTACTACGGCTCAGAAGGGGTCTTGGGTAAATGTGCACCAAGAACACAGCCCAACCTGGCCTTTGATTTCGAACCGGATGGAACCTCGGAAACGCACGAGGTGCAAGCCCAACCGTTCTCATGGAGCGGAGGAGATCTCGGGTTATGGACACTAAGTATCTAACCCTACCGCCCAAGGTCTACCCATTGGCTCCCATCGGTGTGACGACTTGCGAACCCGTAGACCTGCCACAGTCATTATCTCAATATCGCGACACGATGAATCGTCGCACATCACATGCCCCAAAACAACTCACTCGATGATACCCGTAGGGAGGCTACAACTCTAAGCATCGGTTGTTAATAAACCCCTTGGGCTCGAATTACGGTTACAAAATACTCTTCACATGGTGTTCATCATATTCACGCCCATCTATTCAATGAATTCACCTCAACACTTCGCATAATAGATATGTTCAACACCAAACTATATAAATATATTCTATACCAATCTCAACCCTTAATTTCTAGCCTTCTCGTCCAATCCATTTCTCTACCAATACATGGTTATTCCTTATTACACAACCAAATGAGTAACCATGCTAAATTACAGTAACTACAGCATTATAAATATATGGGAGCAAGATAACAAATGAGCAAATCACAACCATTGCAAGAGTGCTAGCATTATAAATTAACAAGTGCATTAACATAGGATAGCCCGATACTAAAACTGGGATTCCCGGAGCTACAGGAATCCAATCATAATGCACAACCCCTCGTTGGAAAGGTATTCGCGAGGGCTACGACTTTTGTGTTGAGTCGATTGCCCAGATCTGGTCTCAACATACCAGAAATTTCAACTCGAATACGTACAGGAAACAGTTTCCTGAACAGGATTTTCCCGAACGCAGCGGACTCGAACCTGCTTTCCCGTGGCTACAGGTATTGCATGGAAACGTGCAACCACTCGTTGGAAAGGTAATTTCAAGGGCTACGACTTTCGTGTTGAGTCGATCACCCAGATTTGGCCAGAACACCTCTGAAATTGGCCACGAAGGTCGCCGCGTGCAGAAATCAGATTTCTGCACGCATCTTAAGGCGAGATGAACGGCATCCGTTCATCTTCTTCCTTGCAAAGACCTCGCATAAACTTCTCCAGAAATCACACCCAACCTTATTTCTCCTTTCAAAGCCAAACCCTCAACGAAAACCCCTCTCATCTCCACTTTGAATGATGAGAAGGTTGAGGGAGACTAAGCCTAGCAAACCTAGGCATGGCTTATCCTAAGAACTCTCCTCCTCACCATCAAGACTCTATGGAGTCGATGTCTCTCCTAAATAACTATAGATCTAGCACCAAGGGAGAGGGGAGGAAGCTCACCTCAAGTCCAGCGGTACCACCATGGCCGGCCATGAGCCTCGCACTCCTTCGCGGCAGCATTGTTTTTCCCTTGTCGGCGGCGGCGTTTCGATTCCTCCAAGGATGGCTCCGGCAAGCTCCTTTCCCCTCCTCCAGCAAGCTCTCTTCCTCTCAGAAGTTTTGGGGCTGAAAAGGGGATGAAATGCTAGGGTTTCACAACTTTTTCCTTTTTATACACCGCAGACACGGGTAGGCACACGGCCGTGTTCCTACCCGTGTTCAGGTGACACGGCCGTGTCGCCTGCCGTGTTTAGGGCCGTGTTCATCCCAGAACATCTTTCTGCCGGGTCGGGGTTGCGGCACACGGGTAGAGACACGGCCGTGTCTCGACCCGTGTCCTCGGCACACGGGTAGGGACACGCCCGTGTCCCAATACCCGTGTACCTCTCTGACTGGAAACTTAATATTGGCATGAGGCACACGGGTATGGACACGGCCGTGTCAATACCCGTGTCAGCCAAAATCACCGTTTTGCCTTGTTTTCCTCATCTCCCATACGTTCGCACCAGTTCACTCACACCCCCATTGGGCTCACCACAGCCCCCTTGACTCAAAAGTGCAATCAAGGGGCCTAGCACGAATTGGGACGTTACAAATCCTATAAACAAAATAAAAGATTTCGTCCCCGAAATCAGGGTAAGGCTATGGGAGTGAAACACATAAAAGGGAACTATGCTTTCAAATAGAATTTTTTACCTGGGGTAAATAATTCCGGGTAGCGCCCTTGCATCAAATCCCTTGGCTCCCATGTGAACTCCTCCTTCCCATGATTAGACCAAAGTACTTTCACCAAGGGAACACTTTTGCGGTGCAAGGTTCTTGTCTCGTTATCAACGATCCGCACCGGCTCCAGTCGCACAGACCTATCAGACGCCACGGCACCATCCGCCGTGGGGATATACTGTTCAGGCCGCAACAAAGCCTTCCGAAGCGACGATACATGGAACACGTCGTGAAGGTTCTCCAGCTCCGGTGGTAACTCCAATCGATAGGCCAGAGGGCCAATCCTTTCCACTACGACATAGGGCCCGACATACCTTGGGCTGAGCTTCTTGACTCCACGCACCTGCGACACTCCGTGCATCGGTCGAATCTTCAGGAACACCTTATCACCCACTTGAAATTCCACCATACGGTGCCTTGCGTTGTAATATTTTGCCTGTCGGCTTTGAGCCTCTAGCATTCGATCCCGGATCAACCTAACCACCGCGTCCGTGTCATCAATATACTCATTTCCCAATGTCTTCGGATCTTCGTCTTGCACCCAGGACAAGGGTGTTCTACACCTCCTTCCATACAAAGCTTCATGAGGTGCCATTCCAATACTGGCTTGATGACTGTTATTATAAGAGAACTCCACGAGAGGTAAGAGCCTCTCCCATGGTTCTCCTTTATCTAGCACACACAACCTCAAAAGGTCCTCCAATGTTCGGATGGTTCGTTCAGATTGCCTGTCCGTTTGTGGGTGAAAGACTGTGCTAAAGGCGAGGCGCGAGCCCAAATAAGCCTGTACAGCCCTCCATTCTCTTGAAGTAAACCGACCATCCCGGTCGGAGACGATCGTCTTCGGCACACCATGGTACCGCACAAATTGTTCCACAAAGAGACGCACTAAGACGCCCACTTGCGCCTCCTTCTTCATTGGGATAAATCGGGCTACCTTGGTCAACCGGTCAACTATCACCCACACAAAATCATTCCCCAAGCGCGAGCGAGGTAACCCATGGACAAAGTCCATGGAGATGTCCTCGAATTTCCATTCGGGGATGGGCAACGACTGTAGCATTCCACCGGGGCTTCTACACTCCGCCTTCACCATTTGGCAGGCCACACAATGAGTAATAAAGTACTTGACATCCCTCTTCATGCCCGGCCAACACAATGTCTTTCTCAAATCGGTGTACATCTTCGCGATCCCCGGGTGCACCGAGTACTTGGAGCAATGGGCCTCCTTTAGAATATCCTCCCGAATGTTGTCACCTTCGGGGATGTAAAGCCGGCCACGAAAATGGACGAGGCCGTCTTTTAGGGAGTATTCTTCCGTAGTCCCATCCTCCATTGACTTGAAAGCCGGGGTTAAAGCCGCATCCTTCTTTTGTTCCGTCCGGATCCGGTCTCGTATGTTGCAAACTATACTCATCGCGGCCAAATATTCTGTATACTCTTCCGATCGATTCTTAAAGATCAAAGTGATTTCCATCTCTTGCAGTGTCCGGATTAACTCCATCCTCATCAAGCGGGATTCCGTGCTCGTTCCCGGTGCCTTTCGGCTCAAGGCATCAGCTACGGAATTAACCTTCCCGTGGTGGTAATTCAAGGTGAATTCATAGTCGCACAAGAACTCCAACCACCGCCGCTGTCTCAAGTTTAACTCCTTTTGGGTGTGAACGTACTTCAGATTTTTGTGATCCGAGTAGATCTCGCAGTGGACGCCATATAAATAATGCCTCCAAATCATCAAGGCGAATACCACCGCTCCCAATTCTAGATCATGCACCGGGTAGCTGGCTTCATGCTTCTTCAACTGTCTTGAAGCATAAGCGATCACATGCCCATTCTGCATCAACACAGCTCCCATCCCTTGGTACGACGCATCCGTGTAAACTTGAAAGCCCTCCTTCCCAGATGGAAGAGCTAGGATGGGTGCAGTCGTCAATCTGTCCTTCAACTCTTGGAATGCAGCTTCGCACTGGGGTGTCCATTCAAACGGCACACCCTTCTTGGTCAGCGTAGTAAGGGGAAGGGCGATCTTCGAGAAGCCTTTCACGAACTTGCGATAGTACCCGGCAATTCCAAGAAAGCTCCGTATGTCGGCCGCTGACTTCAATGGCGACCACTCCTTCACGGCCCGCACCTTGGCCGGATCTACAGCTAGCCCCGCCCCACTAATCACATGTCCCAAGAACGCGACCTCTCGAAGCCAAAACTCGCATTTGCTGAACTTGGCAAACAAAGTGTGCTCCTTTAGCTTCCTCAGCACTAAAGTTAGATGTTCGGCGTGTTCTGCTTCAGTCTTGGAGTAGACTAGGATATCATCGATGAACACGATGACAAAGATGTCCAAATAAGGGCTGAACACCTTGTTCATCAAGCTCATAATGGCGGAAGGGGCGTTTGTGAGCCCAAACGGCATCACGGTGAATTCATACAAACCATATCTCGAACTGAACGCCGTCTTCTGAATGTCATCTTCTTGTATCCTCAGCTGATAATATCCCAAACGCAGATCTAACTTGGAGAACCAATACGATCCCACCAATTGATCAAATAATTCATCAATGCGCGGTAGGGGATAGGTGTTCCGCACCGTTAACCGTTTCAACTCTCGATAATCAATACATAACCGCAGGGTGCCATCCTTCTTTTTGACGAACAAAACGGGCGCTCCCCAAGGCGACGAGCTTGGGCGAACGAACCCTGCTTCCACCAATTCCTGAAGCTGGACTCTAAACTCTGCAAGTTCCTTCGGAGCCATTCGGTATGGAGCTCGCGAGACAGGCTTGGCACCCGGAATTAGCTTGATTTGGAAGTCCACTTCCCTATGCGGGGGTAGTCCCGGCAATTTCTCGGGAAATACCTCGGGAAATTCTCGCACCACCCGCACATCCTTGACCTCTAATGTCAATTTCTTCAACTCGAAGCAAATTACATAGACCTCGTCCCCTTCCATATGAGATTTCATAACTTGGATTGAAGATAATAATTTACGAGGTGTGAATTTAATACCTTGGAAGATGACTTCCGAGTCTCCATGCCTCAACATAACTTGCTTCTCCGCACAATTGATCCTGGCGTGGTGCCAGTCCAACCACTTCATGCCCAGGATGAGATCGAACTCCGGGATTCTTAACACTGTAGCCAGAGTTTCAAAGAACTTTCCTCCAATAAGGGTGTCGAAGTCGCAACTTGCTGACGACGTCATCTCAGAGCCGTTCGGAAGGCGCACCCTTTGAGTAGTGCCCGTGAAGTGTTGCACTCCCTCCAAGTCCTTCACGAAGTCCGCCGAAATGAACGAGTGAGACGCACCCGTGTCAAATAACGTATAGGCGGGTCTCCCGCTAACCATGACAGTGCCTAGGTTCCAAAAAAGGTAATCACTATTCAGAATTGCGCATATCATTTGTATCGTAAATCTAGCAGGTCATATAATATTAATAAATTTTGCACGTACCGGTGATGACTTCCTGCGGATTTCTCTCCTGAGTCATATCCAATGCGAATACATGCTCCCGAGCATGTCCTTGATTTCTCCCTGGTGGTCCTCTTCCTCGGCCACGCATGTGCCCTCGCCCCCGTGGAGCTACTGGAGGGGGAGCAATAGAAGCACCCCCGATCAGTCGGGGGCAAACTCGTCGGACATGCCCCGGTTGGTTGCACTCAAAACATATCACCTCACGTCGGCCCCCAGGTTGTTGATAATGTTGCTGCTGCGGTGGTGGAGGTAATTGCGGAATTGGGTACTCCACCCGATAGTTCCGGTTGACCCACCGACCGCCTCTGTTGTTTCCCCTTCCTCTGCCATGATCATTCCGCCTTCTATTACTAGGGCCGACTTCAATTACTCCTTCCGCAGGTCTCTTGCCACATCCCATGTGGTCCGCCTCCAGTCTCATTGCCATGTCAATGATTTCTGCCAGGCTTGCATCGGCTATAAACAAAAGGGCCTGCCTCAGGGGGTCCCTTAATCCTTTGTAGAAGCGCTTCGCGTAGCCTCTATCGTCCAAATCATAGGAATCGGCAAACCTAGCGAGGTGTTGGAACTCCCTCTGGTACTCCGTTACCGATTTCGATCCCTGCTTCAGCTGCAGAAATCTTTCTTCAAGTTCATCCCGAGCAGAAGAAGGGATGAAGTGATCCAGAAAGGCCTCAGTGAACTCATTCCAACTGATGTCCGTGTACAACCGCCCTTGGAAGGTGGAGCTCATGAGGGACTTCCACCACCTTTTGGCGTGCTGCTCTAGCAGCGTCACTACCAATGTCACCGCCATGCTGTTCGGACATCTTATGCCAGCCATCAATTCCTGCACGGTATCAAGCCATTCCTCGGTGCGCACCGGCGATTCTGTCTCAAGATAGGCAGGAGGGGACAGGGCACGGAAGGTGCTCAACCAGTTGGAGCCTGGCGCTTGTTGTTGCACCGGAGCTTGCTGGGCTTTAAATGCATCCAATATGGCTGACAGCGTTTGTCCCAGTTCCGACTGCTGGAATTGTGAAGGGACGAAAGGGGTAGGAGTGCCGCCAACCGGCTCCACCTGCGCTGGGACCTATACGCAAGGTACAAAATTAGGGTCAGGTTGGCTAAAACTAATGTCAAAGTTGGACAACTTAGTGCGAATTACATATGGGCACACCACTGCTTCCGCTAAGTCGGTTTGTCCCCAAACTGACTAATCGAACGGGAGTGGCCCATTGTTACATGACTGCTCTAGTTGAAGATCGGCTAACTCTGATACCATTTGTAAGACCCCCCTCCCGGAACACAACACACGGCACGAGGGGAGTCTTATGCCCGAAATAGCCGCCTTGCGGTAGCACTAACACACGGGTTAGCCTTTACCATAAGACGCCTATTCCGCCGGCTACAATCCATATCATAACAATTATGCCAACCCAACCATAACAGGAAAGTAAAGTAGTTCAATTCACAGCTAAGTTTAATTCCAAAAGAGCGGAAGCAAGCGCAACAGGCTTGTACAAAAGAACAAGGGTCTAGAAATGTTTTGCCAAACGGCTACATGAAAACACTCACGACTGTCACTGACGGTGCCGATGGCACCACCACCTCAGGTCCTATCGTCCGGGCCTGGCTGTCCTGCTGCATAGTCCGTTGCTGCTCTACCTGCGGGGTTTCCTCCTAAAAAGGAAGACGTAGCAACCGTTAGTCATAAGACTAAGTGGCTTCACATCCGCTCCCCCGGTGACTCCTCGGCACCGGGCGGAGAAAGGAACAAAGGTACAATATGTATATATATAAGCAAGTAAACAAGCAGGTGACTGTAAATATGGTGGAGTACAAACTACGTTACACAACTAGCAGTTCTACAAATATCTATATACATGACAGCAGGTACAAGTAATCAGAATAGTAACTTAACTTATAAGAGTGCCCATACAAACTTATAAGTTAAGGGTCGGCTTAACAGTAAAGTAACTCATCGTATAGGAGTGCCCATACAAACTTATACGATGAGGATCTTGTGTATGCAATGAATGACATGATATGAATGTTATGCTATGGCCGAATCATGCGCACGCACATGCAAGTTGCTATGTCGACACAGACTTGAAGTTCCCACTTTTCGAGCAGGTAGCTAACCTCTCAGGCGTCGTCCGTCGTGGCCAGACGGCGATAGTGGAGCGGGCGTCTCCACTACTAGGTGGTATCACACTACCTATCCTAGGCCCCCGTACGCCTCAACGCTAAAAACACAACAGCGGAGCTCTCATGCGTACTACGGCTCAGAAGGGGTCTTGGGTAAATGTGCACCAAGAACACAACCCAACCTGGCCTTTGATTTCGAACTGGATGGAACCTCGGAAACGCACGAGGTGCAAGCCCAACCGTTCTCATGGCGCGGAGGAGATCTCGGGTTATGGACACCAAGTATCTAACCCTACCGCCCAAGGTCTACCCATTGGCTCCCATCGGTGTGACGACTGGCGAACCCGTAGACCTTCCACAGTCATTATCTCAATATCGCGACACGATGAATCGTCGCACATCACATGCCCCAAAACAACTCACTCGATGCTACCCGTAGGGAGGCTACAACTCTAAGCATCGGTTGTTAATAAACCCCTTGGGCTCGGATTACGGTTACAAAATACTCTTCACATGGTGTTCATCATATTCACGCCCATCTATTCAATGAATTCACCTCAACACTTCGCATAATAGATATGTTCAACACCAAACTATATAAATATATTCTATACCAATCTCAACACTTAATTTCTAGCCTTCTCGTCCAATCCATTTCTCTACCAATACATGGTTATTCCTTATTACACAACCAAATGAGTAACCATGCTAAATTACAGTAACTACAGCATTATAAATATATGGGAGCAAGATAACAAATGAGCAAATCACAACCATTGCAAGAGTGCTAGCATTATAAATTAACAAGTGCATTAACATAGGATAGCCCGATACTAAAACTGGGATTCCCGGAGCTACAGGAATCCGATCACAATGCACAACCCCTCGTTGGAAAGTTATTCGCGAGGGCTACGACTTTCGTGTTGAGTCGATCGCCCAGATCTGGTCGCAACATACCAGAAATTTCAACTCGAATACGTACAGGAAACAGTTTCCTGTACAGGATTTTCCCGAACGCAGCGGACTCGAACCCGCTTTCCTGTGGCTACAGGTATCGCATGGAAACGTGCAACCACTCGTTGGAAAGGTAATTTCAAGGGCTACGACTTTCGTGTTGAGTCGATCACCCAGATTTGGCCAGAACACCTCTGAAATTAGCCACGAAGGTCGCCACGTGCAGAAATCAGATTTCTGCACGCATCTTAAGGCGAGATGAACGGCATCCGTTCATCTTCTTCCTTGCAACGACCTCGCATAAACTTCTCCAGAAATCACACCCAACCTTATTTCTCCTTTCAAAGCCAAACCCTCAACGAAAACCCCTCTCATCTCCACTTTGAATGATGAGAAGGTTGAGGGAGACTAAGCCTAGCAAACCTAGGCATGGCTTATCCTAAGAACTCTCCTCCTCACCATCAAGACTCTATGGAGTCGATGTCTCTCCTAAATAACTATAGATCTAGCACCAAGGGAGAGGGGAGGAAGCTCACCTCAATTCCAGCGGTACCACCATGGCCGGCCATGAGCCTCGTACTCCTTCGCGGCGGCATTGTTTTTCCCTTGTCGGCGGCGGCGTTTCGATTCCTCCAAGGATGGCTCCGGCAAGCTCCTTTCCCCTCCTCCAGCAAGCTCTCTTCCTCTCAAAAGTTTTGGGGCTGAAAAGGGGATGAAATGCTAGGGTTTCACAACTTTTTCCTTTTTATACACCGCAGACACGGGTAGGCACACGGCCGTGTTCCTACCCGTGTTCAGGTGACACGGCCGTGTCGCCTGCCGTGTTTAGGGCCGTGTTCATCCCAGAACATCTTTCTGCCGGGTCGGGGTTGCGGCACACGGGTAGAGACACGGCCGTGTCTCGACCCGTGTCCTCGTCACACGGGTAGGGACACGCCCGTGTCCCAATACCCGTGTACCTCTCTGACTGGAAACTTAATATTGGCATGAGGCACACGGGTATGGTCACGGCCGTGTCAATACCCGTGTCGGCCAAAATCACCGTTTTGCCTTGTTTTCCTCATCTCCCATACGTTCGCACCTGTTCACCCACACCCTCATTGGGCTCACCACAGCCCCCTTGACTCAAAAGCGCAATCAAGGGGCCTAGCGCGAATTGGGACGTTACATTGAACACCTTGGAATAAAAATTGTAAAGTGTTTTGTGGAAAAACCCACTTTGGGTACACAGGATCACAAATAAAAAAAATTCCAAAATAATAAATGTGATCCCCAAGCACTACATTATTCCCCGATAAGTCTTAATAAGCAGTGTGCGTGTAGAGCACCTTGGGAGTTGTACTTTACTATTATTTGCATTGAATTTTTGTGGAAGTAAATTTATTTATTTATTTTATTGTTAAGCATATTTCATTAAACATGTCTTGCCTTTTCAATTTATTTGAATGCCTATAGCAAGCCTTAAGTTGTGAAACCCGCTATTTGAATTTACTCCAATGTGGGAGATTTACATAATTCTCTTTTGAGAGGTGCATGCAACTCTCTTCACTCTTGGGTGATCAATTCAAAATATGAGCCTCTAGGCTAGCTAAGAATAAAACCTTAGTGGATACTATATATCGATAATATAGTCACACTAAATTTAAATCAAAATGTAAATAAAAGGCCAATACTTTTAAGAAGAGAAAGAAAGCTAAAGCATCATAACATGATGACTCATCCTCAGATCATCGCGATCGAGTACTAATGAGGATTAAGTTACTCATGGTGGAAGGGTAAGAGAGAGATAGGCAGTAGAAGGTCATGAAAAATAAAATAAAGAAAGGAAGAGAAAGAGAGGAAGAGGTTAAAGGAAAGAGAGAGAAACCTTAATTACTAAAACAAAAGAGGTTACAAGTTGAAATAAAGATTACAATTGCGTGAATAAAAAGACCAACAATGCACAAATACTAAATTAGTAAAAGTCATTACAAGCTCATTACAAAGTTGCATGAAAAGTAGAATAGGAATAACTTGAGGTGAGAGAGAGAGAGAGAAAGAAAGAGAAATTAAAAACATAAACACCAAGAAAACAAATAGCAGTACCTCCCCTCTCACCTAATCTGCCCTAGAAAACTTGGAACTTGCTGGAATTTATAGGAAAATTTATGGGAAGTACACGCCCCCCTTACATGCCCGTGAAGGGGGGGGGGCGTGTAAGTAAAATTTTCTTCGGCTTATAAAAATCTAGCAAGACAGAAACTAGCGGGATTTGAGGCACACGCCCCAGGTACACGTTTGTGTAAGGGGAAATGTAAGCATAGTTCACTTTGGCTGATGGAACTTTGTGGGATAGTGAGTGGCGGGAGTTGGGGTACACACTCCAGGTATACGCCCGTATAAGGTACGACGTAAAGACGGATGGATGAAGTCCCGCTACATCGTCAAAAATTGGAACTTGGCGGGACACGCCTGAAGGTAAATGCCCATATAGGGGGTGCACGGTCGTGACCTAAGGGCATGCAATGTGGAATTTTTGGGATCTAGGCTCAGCATCGTATCTGCATCGGGATTGGGTTACACACCCAAGGTACACGCCTATGTAGGGGCGTGTAACATGGAAAATAATCAAAGAGTGTCCAAAACCTAAAAATAGAAAACAAACTAAGTTAGAATAATTTTTATAAAAGAAACTAACTATAGTCTCAAAATTCATAAAGTATAGAATTTTAAACGAGAAAATATAAGCATTTACCCTAGTAATTTAGGCAAAAATAAGTATCATCACCTGTGGCCAAGGGGTGTGACTTCTAGGTTGTGCCTATATAATGCCCGTTGCGATCAACCCAGCGATGACATCGCAAACACGCCCGTGACCATCGAGGTCATGCCAGTGTACTTTGTGCAAATATACTGTTTCACACGAGCCAGCCTGATTTTCCTATTAGAAGAAGATTTCTAGTGGTCATTACTCCCCAAACACGGGCATGATCAAGGGGCGTGAATCAGTTGTAATACTTCAAATTAAAACCATATTGCACCTTCTCCGCTCTCGTTCTTCACACCAAAAACATGCCCCAATGTCACGGGCGTGATCAGGGGCGTGTAACCTGCAGTTTTCAGCTATAAAAGCCAACTTTTACAGTAGCAAAGGGATCCAATTTTTTAGTCAAAGTTCTAATTTACTGAATTAAGGTGTTCTTGTACTATTCTTTTTTTCTAGTTCTAATTTTATCGTAATTCTATCTCACTTATAATTCTTTAGCTTGTTGTAATCTTTATTTCATAATAAGAAAATAATAGTTTTGTTCTTATTCTCTTTTATGTCCCTTCTTTTATTCATTATGTCTCATTTCTACTCTTATGATCCGTCCATCTCCATGAGTAACTAATTCTCATAGGACTCGATCGAGATAACCCGAGGTTGAAGTTTATTTAGTTAAGATTTTGAATTTCTCTTCTATAAATTTTGGAACGCTTACAATTTACATTTAATCTAATCGTAGAGGCTATATTATAAATATATAATTTTTATATTTGTATTCATTCTTTAGTTAGATAAGGGGCTCGTAAGACGAATCAATTGCTCATGGGTAAAACGAGTAAAATATAACCATCGATAGAGGACGATGTAACTTTTCATGATTAGAGCGAAATCCAATAGCCCATTCGTATCCAAAAGTAAGTCTCAGGCGATGCGATTTAAGAACGAGAGTTCGATTGATACATGAAATATCACGTTTTCAAGGTAGCTATCAACCTAGAGTGGGGGTGAATAGGTTTTTCTAGGTCTTTTGATAGTCTTTTAAATCACTTGTTTATTTCTTTTAGCTTTTAGCTTATAGTGATCTAGAGCTTTTCCTTAGCACCTGTAATTAAGAAAATAAAAACAAACACAAAAAAATACACAAGTGTTTTATAGTGGTTCCCCAAAATTATAGGTACATCCACTCTCCTCCCACCTTGCTAACTTCTTATTAGTCAAGTAATTTCTCCAAACCAATGCTCCAAGGAGCTTATACCTAAGATCCCTCAGGATATCTCAGTCTCCACCAAGACTTACACCTTAGCCACAAAGGCTTACACTCAGTGATACAAGTATCACCTACCTCATGCACTTAAGCCCTAGCACTCAGGCTATGAAGGATAGCTCTATCTCATATTAAGCTTGATCCTACTACTCAAAGAGATGCACTTTCCTACAGTTCAGGAAAAACGGCCCTACTACTAAGAGAGTAAAAATCACCCACCTCAGAGAGCAGCACTCTCCTACATCTTAGGCAAATTTTCCCTTTCTCAACCCAAAGTTCCTACAACTCAGATCCAAAAAGATCCTACAAATAAAAATAGTCTAATAAACTTTGACACAGAGAAATTTCTCTATGTTAACCACATGAGCAAAAAAATTTCTTCTCCAACTCTCCTCACAGCAGGGAAACGATTTGAGGGAGGAACTCAAAAGATAACTTCTGAACTTGCTACTGAAGGCTAAATATCTTTTGATTTAGAGTCATCAAACAGCACATTGAACCTGCAAAAGGATAAAGGTTCTTCTTTCTTCAGAACTGATTCTGAATCTGCTGTGGCAGATGGAGACTTGCCTAGCAAACTAAACTTTTCTTGCTGGAGAGCTTCAAGTTTTTCACATGCAGCAATGGCGAAGAAGATGAAGACGGCTGCTCTCCATTTTGAATATTGTATGCCCTAAAAGTTGCCTTTCTCTTGGCCCTATCTATTCCTTTTGTAGTTCGCCAATCAACGTCACTTAGAGATCGGTGGGTGATAGAGAAAATCGTATTCTCCAATCTATACTCGATTAAGGCAAGTGTACCTATCGAAATATATCATAGGATATGAAAAATATCAAGGTCGTATAAAACTCGGGGCAGGCAAGTACTATTACTCACAACGACTCTATTATCCTACCGAATGATCGATGAGATTAAAAATTAGAAATAAACTAAGTTAAAAATAGAAAATAAACTATTACGAGAAAAGAGTGCTCGATCGACGATTCACTTTGAAATAAAATAACGAAATAAATTAGTTTAGCAATTGTAAATCTATTAAGACCGTGACGGATCAGATATTAGGAAGTAATCTCGCTAGAGCATTAAATCCCCTAACTTATTGACGTTTCCACCGAAATCTCTTTCAAGTGAAAATGGCCTAAAGTCGCATTATCGAAGTGACCCACGCTATTAGATTTGACTCCAATCCGGAGGATTTACGTCATCCTATCTCTAGGTGTGCGTTCAACTCCTTCCTTCCTTGAGTGATCTTTCATATTCACGAGCCTCTCGGCCACTCGAATATGAGATCGGATGCCTACTACCGTATACCGGAATACGGAGTCGACACAAAATAATTCAAGGAAGGATCAAAATAGAAAAATACAAAACGCAAACATAAAAAGAAAGATACGTTATTTCATTGCAAAGATCATCGCGATCGGGCACAAAAATTATTTAGCTACGCATGATTGAGAAGGAGATGAGAATAAGAGAAAAAGAAAATATATTCATTGCATAATAAAAGAGATTCAAAAATAATAATACTAAAAAAAAACAAGATAAAATTGCACTAAAGAAGACTATTACAACAATGAAGAAAACTTGCACTTGAACTAGCTATCCCTACCAAACTACTTGAAACTCAAAACTACTCAAAAACTACTTGACATAAACAAAGGGGGAGGGGTTTCTTTTATAGATGAAGGGGAAGGTTCTAGATGGGGGAGACCAAGGGGTGGTCGGCCATATGGAGGGGGAATGATTCATGCATTGTATTAAATGAAGGGGAGAGAGAGGTGGCTACATGCATGCATGATATTTTGGAAAATAAGAAAGAAATAAAATAAATGAAAGAGGGGGGATGGATGGATTTAAATGAGAATGAAAGAAGGAAAAGAGGGATGAATGAGAAATAAAGAAGGGAGAGAAGAGTGGAAGGTGCATGCATGTAATTTTAAAAGAAATAAAAATAGAAAATGTAAGGGGAATGAATAAGAAATAAAGAGGAGAGAAAGAAATAAAAGAGGAGAGAGGTGGAGATGGATGAGGAGGGTGGTGGCCGGCCACATATGCATGCATGTGTTTCATGGGCTCGGGTTTGGGCTTTGTGAAGGGCTGCTCTTGGACTGCTTTGTGGGCTCGGGTAGGGGCTACTTGGGCTTGAGGGCTGCTTGGAGTGGAGCTCGGGCTGCATGCTTAGGTTGAGGCTTGCTTTGGTGGCTTCTACATAGGCTCGGGTAGGCTTGCTTGGGCTGCTCCAAGTGGTCTTGAGTTTGGGCTGCACCTACAATAAAACAAAAATAATAACATTAGTTAAATAACAAAACATAACATAGAAACATAACATAACATTAACATAACATTAATTATTTAAACTTAACAAACATAATATAATAATAATATTATTAAAATAAACACAAGTTAAACATATAACATAAAATTAAACTTAGAACATTAAATTAAACATAACATATGAACTATAACAAAGATACTAATATAAATGAAACTAAACATAAAATATAAAATAAATAAAAAACATAACATAAAACTTTATATTATAAAAGATATCATAATAAGCGTACAAAAACACATAATTGTAACAAAAACTTAGGGAAATAAGCTACTAAAATACCCCAAAACTGATGACTAAAACTAGTCATCAGTGGGCCCCACCTATAGCTTCCAGCTTTGCCATGATTTAATGGAAGAAGACGTACAGTAGCTTCACGGCAAGATTTGTCGTGTACTGGAGATTCCCCATACCTGATATGACCAAAGTTGATTTTGTCGATTTTGCTGACGTAAGCACATGTGGACTTAGCCAAAATCGAGCATTAGAGAATAGGCGTTGAGTGAGTAAGCATCACTCAATGGCAAAACACTTAGACAGATACACTATCTCTTGGCATTGAGTGAGTAACCTTCACAAAACGCTTTTTGCCTTAACCAAATTTCTACTTCTTCAATAACTTAAGCTGAAACATGTAAGTTGTCTACCTAAATCACTTAGAGGGGTGTGAATAGGTGAGATGTGCGTCTAATGCCGAATAAAAAATTTAGCAACTAGCACAAATAAGTAAGCAAGCAATCACACAGACGACAAGAGATTTATAGTTGTTCCCCGATCTTGGGTACGTCCACTTTCCTCACCGATCTAGCAAATCAGTAGACTCGGCTACTCCACTATCTCGGATTGCAAACCAATCCTACACCTCGGAACCACGTTTCTACAAAACTCAATCCAACTAGATCTATAGTCGGAAGATAAAAACTTCCTATCACTCGAAGATTAATATCCTACAAGATTTACAAATAAAGATTAAAAATACAAACAGAAATATTCTCAGTTCTGAAAGAATTTGTCTCTAGGTCTTCTTCTTGAACGTTGCGGCTTTATAAGAATTTGTAGAAGAAGATCCTTTGAAAATCTGACTTGAGAAGCTTGAATCTACTCGATCAAGGAGAGAAAAATGATTCCTTAATCAGCAGGTCTTCTAGATCGAATGCAGAGAGATCGATCTTGACTTGAGCGGCGGCTTCAGATGTCGTTCTTGAGAAAAGTCGGCCGAACCAGTAATTTAGGAAAGTACGGAATCCGGTCTTAAAAGATTCTTCTTTATCTTTCCTACTTAGGGTTATGTCTTAGGGAAAAGACTTTATATAGGATTACCCTTAACGGCTAGAAAAGACATTAATGATGACACGTGGACCAATCACGTCGAGTCATTTGAAATTTCGGCCGTTCTGGACTTAGAACAAAAATTTCTGGAAAATCAACTTAGTTCTTGAGAAGTGGCTATAGTTCTTGAGAAATAGGAACTGAGTTCTCGAGAACTGTAAATACTTCTCGGGAACTATGTTATTTAGAAAAGATTTGTACTTCTCGAGAACACAAGGTTTTGTTCTCGAGAACTAATTGACTTCTCAAGAACTTGACTTAGAAAAATTCCTGAACTTCTCGAGAACAAGCACTTAGACAATTTTTCTAAACTTCTCGAGAACAAAGAGGAAGACTTCTCGAGAACTGAGGGAGGCCTTCTCGAGAACTAAATAAGACATTTCGAGAACTTAACTTAGAAAAAGTTCTGAGGCAAATCCTGACTATTCAAGGAATTGAGCTGGCAGTTCTCGAGAACTGAAGCCAAGGTTCTCGAGAACAAATAAGACTTCTCGAGAACTATACCTAAGGCTTCTCGAAAACTGACCAAGACTTCTCGAGAACAAAGAGGACTTCTCGATAACTATAACTTGGAAAATTTCTTGAATCTGTCAAGACTTTTCATGAACAATGTTGTTAAGCTTCTCGAGAACTATGAGAGCTTCTCGAGAACTAAACTACACTTCTTGAGAACTCTAAAGTTGCTTCTCGAGAACTCTACTTAGATAATTTTCAAGACTTTTAGAGAATGTTTTCTTCTGGTCCTGTCTTCATCCCATGCTCCCAATGTTTGAACATGAAGTGTATCCCAATTGAGAGGCTACACATGAGTCAACACTTTGGATCACACAGTGAGGGACTACACTATATGGTCCTGTGTTCCTGACCCACTTTAAACTAACATTGGTCTACACTTAGCACTGAGAATCTGGAAACATTCAACTAGAACAAGGATATCAAATACAACTTAATTCATCTTAGTTCAACGGTGACTTCATGCAAATATGGGTTATTGTGGATGCAATACCCAACAATCTCCCCGTATTTGTAGAAGTCAGAACCCTCTATACTAAGGTGAATTATCATAATAAAGAAAGAACTCGAAGAAAGGAAATTGTATATAAATGTAAAGATAGATTAATTAAAGGCACAATATGCAAAAATAGGAACTGTATATATAAGTAATGTTTTAGAATTAATCAACATCCATTTACTCAAAATTCTCAAAACAAAACATCATGAATCAATCTTTGCTTTGCTGTTGCCTGTCTTGCTTTTCCTGCTGCCCCCTCTAATAACTGAAAGGCTTAGGATAGTACCTTTGGGGCTTCGGAGGAGCTTTAGGATTATTCTTTCCATATTCTCTATCATATATTCTCCTTTTGTTTATGGACTTTTCATAAGATTCCCACTCAGCAGAGTTGTAGTGAAGATGTCTATTCTCATTAAAGTCCATGACTAGTTTAAGAGTTTCAAGAATTAGAGCTTTGGAAGTAGGGCTCAAAACTTCAGCAAATTCCTTTTCTTTTCTTCATTCTGCCTCTAGCTGGGGAATAGATTTGCTAGCAGAAAGACCTTCCTAATACTTCCTTTTCTTGTGGATGTGAACCTATGATAGATCTTGCAGAACAATGGCATCCCAAACTTTGGAATATGAAACTGGAGGAGGTGCCTGATCTTCTGGTCTAAGGGAGAATGTATGCATTTGAGGTTGAGGACCCTTGGCTGGACTCACCTTGAGCAAGAGGATTTAAGTGACGAGGAATAATGTTGGGGTCAGCCTGAAAATCTGGAAAGATCTGGTTGTGCATCCAGACAGCTGTATCATATGTATGGAATTTTACTGATTGAATCTGTTCTAAGACATCCTTACTGATTGCATTTAGTTTCTCATCCCAGATAGTTTTGGCATTTACAGTAAGCTTTTCTACCTGTTCTTTAACTATAGTCTCCCCCTTTCTTATTTCTACAGATAGCTGGTCTATGGAGTCTTCTTTGAAAGTACCAACATCATTGCATACCTTCATGACATTCTCTTCAGCTCTCTTGTCCAACTGCATTTGATTATTTTCCAGGGTGACACATTGGTCCATGACTTGACCAATGCTTGGGATGGTTTGATCTATGGCTTTTCCTCCAATTCTGAACAATCCTTTGATAGAATCAGTGTTGGCTTGAATCTCTGCAAAGCCTCGGCTCGTTTCTTTCTCAAGGGCAGTTACCTGATCTTTGACAGTCTGAAGAGATTCATCAAAATATTTCCTCTAGTTAGCTAACATTTCTTCAATCTTTGACAGAATATCTGAATTTGCAATTACAGTAGCAGCAGCAGGAGCCGGGGTGGTAGAATCAATCTGAGGTGATGGAGGAGCTTTCCATGGGGGGATTTCTTCCAGAACTACAGAGCCCTGGGCTCTTACAGTAGAAGATACTATATCTCCCTCCTCATCAACAAATCTAGGAAGGGAGAAATCCAGATTCCTGAGAGGGGCTTCCACCTCCTCAGGGGCTTGTACATCCTCTTTAGATAGAAGAGTGGTCTCTAGTGGAATTGATTCTTTTCTTGGAGAGGGAGAAGGAGTAGCTTGGGGTGAGGAATCTCTAGATGGGTCTTCAGGGAGATCTTTGGAAAGGGGGGAAAAGGTTCTTCTGAGGTAAGCTTTTCTATCATCTTGTCTACAGCTTCATTTGGGTCTTTGACAATTTCTTGGGCTGGAACATCTGATAGGTTTGGCACTTGAGAGACTGCCACAGGGCTCCTGACTGGAGATATCACTGGGCTTCTTAGAGGAGATCTGGCTGGAGGAGTAGGAATTCTGATACCTTCGGCAGAGTGTGCAGGCTCTCCCTCAGTTGCTGCACCAGATGTTTTAACAACTTGATGTAGAGGAGGAGATGGGGTCCTCACCTCTGAGACAGAAGCTCCAACTTCTTTAGTTATCTTCCTTGGGTTCTTCAGCATTAACTCCCATCTATGGATGGAGGCTAAGGAAATCTTCTTAAGGTGATGAATCGTGGTACCTTTGGAGGTTTTGAATGTAACAAGATCAATCTCTCGCCAAATCAATAAGATTATCCTTTCAAATTTGGGAGCTTGGATGTTGTCCCTGATCAACTCAAACACCAACATGCCAAACTGAAAACTTACTTAAGACAATGGCTGCCATTACTCCAAATAGATCATTAGTAATGAAACTAATTGACCCCGTTTTGCACCATAGGATTTTTCCAATAATGTCTATAAGAAATTTCCCTAAATCATTGAAAAGGTTTCTCCTGAAGGAGTGAAATTCCTCAGAAACTCCACAGAAGGAGTAGGTCCTGTCATAGTCTTCCAAAGTTAGGTCATCTTCCTCATCTACAACGGGCATTCTAAGAAGCTGGGAAACTCTCGTCTTGTTCAACTTTATATTGATCCCTCTGACTTGAGTTTTAGGAATCTTATCATTGATTTTCACCTTAGCACTCTTGAAGAACTCCTCGACATCAGCAAAGAGAATCTTACAGGGTTCTATCAAAATGAACATGAGGTCGGCGGTTTCGATAAGAATGAGAAGGTTCTGGAAATCGTCTGAAATCTCTACAATTCCTGTGACTACCAGTTTGCTGCCGACTCCAATCTTAGAAACCTGTACCATGAAAGCTGACGGTGGCAACGGACTGAGCGCAAGACTGCGGCGGAGACCGGGGCTTCTTACGGCGATAGACGAAGAGTTTGAGAGAAGTGATTTTGAAATGGCGGTTGATTTAAGATTTCTAAAATATTATATATATATAGAGCCCTAGTAATGTCAATTATGAGTTTAATTAACCTTGGATTAGGACAGAAATTAAGAGGTTTTCGAAATAGAAGAGTTAGAGGAAATCGTCAAAATGACAGGCCATTTCTCAAACGGCAATCTTTTGTTCTCGAGATGTGGCAGATAGTTCTCGAGAAGCAAGGATGGTTCTCGACAACTGGTAGTTAGTTCTCGAGAAGCAAACTTTTTTGTTCTCGAGAACTGGTAGATAGTTCTCGAGAGGCAGGCTTTAGTTCTCGAGAACTGGCAGATAGTTCTCGGGAAGTAAGTATAGTTCTCGAGAGCTATCCTTATACTTGATAAATTCGGACCTTTTTGGAGATTTCTCGATTCTCGAGCCTTTGAACTGATCACCTTGGCCTAATCTTCCTTGTTCAGCAGCCCAAGTTCAGTTTTGAAGAAATTGAACTTGGTCTCGTCCAGCGTCTTTGTGAAAATATCTGCAACTTGCCGATCTGTTGGCACGTACTGAAGATCCACATCCCCTTGCTCCACATGCTCCCAGATGAAGTGGTATCTCAGCTCGATGTGCTTTGTCTGTCTGTATGAGACTGGGTTGTTTGCGATTGCGATTGCGCTGGAGCAGTCACAGAACAATGGAATGTCCTTGACCTTCATATTATAATCATCTAGCTTGTTCTTTAGCAAAAGCAACTGTGCAGAACAACTACTGGCAGAAATGTATTCTGACTCGGCCGTTGAGATTGCGACACAGTTTTGCTTTTTCCTGCTTCAAGAGATAAGCCTTCTTCCTAGGAATTGGCAAGTCCCGAAAGTTCTTTTCCTGTCGTCTTTGCTTCCTGCAAAATCTTCATCTGAAAATCCAATCAGTTCACTATCATTACTTCTTGGGTACCATAAGCCAAGATTTGGTGTACCTTTAAGGTATCTCAAAATTTGCTTCGCAACAATATAGTGAGATTCCTTAGAGTTCACCTGGAATCTAGCGCATACACATGTTGAAAACATTATATCTGGTCTACTTGCGATAAGGTAGATCAAGGACCCAATTATGCTTCTGTACTTGGTTTCATCAAAAGGTTTCCCTTTCTCATCCTTGTCTAGAGACATAGCTGAGGCCATTGGAGTACTCATAGAGGTTGAATTCTCCATTCCGAATTTATTAAGTAGCTCTTTGGTGAACTTGGTCTGTGAGATGAAAATTACATCCTCAAATTGTTTCACCTGAAGCCCTAAGGAATACTTCAGCTCTCCCATACTGCTCATTTAAAACTTCCCTTGCATAAGTTTAGAAAACTTCTTGCAGAGGTTGTTATCCGTAGAGCCAAAAATAATGTCATCGACATACATTTGCACTAGCAAAATCTTGCCATTTGTTTCCCTAAGAAATAATGTCTTGTCTATCTTTTCTCCTGTGAACTTGTTCTCAAGAAGAAATCTAGACAACATCTCATATCAAGCTCGAGGAGCTTGTTTAAGACCATATAATGCTTTCTGTAGTAAATAAACATGATTAGGAAAAGTTGAGTAAACAAAACCTAGCGGTTGCTCTACATACACTTCTTCCTTTATGTCGCCATTCAGGAAGGCTAATTTTACATCCATCTGATAGACGGTAAAGCCCTTAAGTGCACCAAAAGCAAGGAATAACCTGATCGCCTCCAGTCTTGCCACTGGAGCATACGTTTGATTGAAGTCGATTCCTTCTTCTTGATGATAGCCCTTGGCAACGAGTCTTGCTTTGTTCTTTATAATAGTTCCATCTTCGTCCATCTTGTTCCGGTAGACCCATTTTGTCCCGATGACGTTCTTACTCTTGGGTCTAGGAACAAGTGTCCAAACTTTGCAACGTTTGAACTGATTTAACTCTTCTTCCATGGCTAGAATCCAGGATGCATCCGAGTTTGCTTCCTCGAACTTCTTAGGTTCAACTTGTGATAGAAAAATTAAGAATAAATTATCATTAGTTGTACCTCGACGAGTTCTGACACTATCTCAGGGATCTCCTATCACTAGTAGAAAATCGACTTTAAGTGACGAATTTTTTGGTCATTAAAAATTGCATTTTAGTCACTAAAGATAATTAGTGACTAAATATTGTCCGTCACAAAGCGGTCACGAATGCCCCGCCACTAAATGTTTTTAGTGACCAAAATGAGTTACATCACTAATCGTATATATTTAGTGACTGAATTAACTATAGTCACCAAAAGTTTCTTTTGTGATGAAATTGATTTGTTCACTAAATTAATTTTTAGTGATTAAGTTGAATCAGTCACTGAATGAACATTTAATG
Organism: Platanthera zijinensis; assembly: GCA_039513925.1. NCBI lineage: Eukaryota > Viridiplantae > Streptophyta > Magnoliopsida > Asparagales > Orchidaceae > Platanthera > Platanthera zijinensis. The sequence goes on from CM077083.1 coordinate 109,495,479, forward strand.
ACAATATTAATTCAGTCACAAAATGTTTCCTGGTGACCAAATTAATGAACATTTAATGACCATATTGTCGTCACTGAAGATGTATCTTTAATGACTGAAATTTTTTTGGACACTAAAATCACATTATTAGTGATTAAATATATTTCGTCACTAAAATTTGGTCACTAAAACCATGTTTTCTTGTAGTGTATGTTCTGGTCCAAGGGATGATCCTTTAGGTGTCTGAGCTCTAGATTCCTTGCATCCTGAATCTCTTCGGCCACTGGAGTTGCATCTTCAGCTGGGATGAATTCTTCATCTTGATCATCTACCTCTCCAATCAGGGTTATAGAGGAGATTTTGAGTAAATTTTCATCTTTATCTTCAGTAGGTTCATCCAGGCTGAGTTCCTTTATCTTAGTACCTGCATCTTCAATGAGCACACTAGAAGAGTTGCTTTGCAGCAAACTCGTCTCATCAAATACAATGTGTATCGATTCATCTACAACCAGAGTTTTTCTATTAAATACTCTATAGGCCTTGCTATGTCTAATATAACCTACAAAAATACCTTCAAAGCTTTTCTCGCTAAACTTGGTAGTGTGATACTTGTCGTTGTTTAGTACGAAGCACTTACAACCAAAGATTCTAAAATATGAAATAGTTGGTTTCCTGCCTTTTAGATGTTCATAAGGAGTCTTATCATGGTTCTTGTTGATGAGTGCTCGATTTCTCACATGACAAGCGGTGTTGATGGCTTCAGCACAGAAGTACTCTGGAAGTGAGGCATCACTCAACATAGTCCGACAAGCCTCTATGAGTGTTCTGTTCCTTCTCTCAGCAACTCCATTTTGCTTTGGAGTGCAAGGAGAGGAAAGCTCATGAAAGATACCTTGACTTTCATAGTATTCTATCATGGCCCCAAACTTGAATTCCGTTCCATTGTCACTTCTGATTTTGACTACGGAGCAGTTGTATTCATTCTGGAATTGCCTAACAAAATTATTGAAAATATTGAAGGTATCTTACATGTGTTTCAGAAAGAACACCCACGCAAAGCGCGAGTAATCATCCACAATAAAAAATGTATATTCCTTACCTCCCAAACTTCTAACTTGATGTGGACCGAACAAGTCTATATGAAGAAGCTGTAAGCTTCTATTAATATCCTTGTCTATAATGCTTTCAAATGAACTCCTTGTTTGCTTGCCTTTTATACAGGCATGACAAGGGATGTCCTTAACGTACTTGACATTAGGGGCATCACGTACTAAGTTCTGAGAGAATAGTTTATTAATAGTTTTGAAATTAATATGTGCTAGTCTCTTATGAAATTGGTCAGCAAGAGATGCACTACTTTTTGCTAAAAGACATAATGGTGTAGAGGAGTCAATACAGATGAAATTTAAAAAGAAAATATTTCTGCTTCGAGTGCCTGATAAAATAGTTTCCATGTTGTCAACCAATTTTATCAAACACTTGTCAGCATGGAATTCAACCACGTATGCTTTGTCGCATAGTTGACTTATGCTGATGAGATTGTGTTCCAATCCTTCAACATAGGGTACATCCGAAAAGGATACGTTACCGTTAGTAATCATACCGTATCCTTTTGTAATTCCTCAGTCTGAACCTCCAAAGATGACCTTTAGTCCGTTTAACACCGGTGAAAAGTTTGAGTAGGCTCCTTGTCCCGATCATATGTCGAGAACATCCACTGTCCAAATACCATATTGTCATTTTAATGGCCTTTGGATGTACCTGCAATTATAATCACTTAGCCTTAGGAACCCAAACAAGTTTGGGTCCTTGGTCTCGAGTTAGAATACTCCCCCTATGAGTATTAGCCTCATGAGTGGTCATTCTCACGTTGCTAACTTGAGGAGTTGCAGCATTTTTAGGATCGAACCAACAATCTATGGCAAAGTTACCAACTCTACCACAGCACCAACAATCGAATTTGTTGTATCTTTGCCTTATAATCTCCTGCTTGACCTTCTTGAGAGGAGGTCCAACAGGGGTAGCATCCTTGGAGGAACAAGTTTTGTGATGATGGCAACTACATGAAGTCTTCTCCTTCATAGGCTTTTCCACAACAGGTTTTACCTTTGGTGCCTTCTTGACGTTATGACCATGAGCATAAGGTCCATAGCTCTGAAGTTGAATCTCTTCATAAGGTGTCTTGAATACACTCTTGCCAAAGTTACGAGGGCGAGTACAACCTTGGTACCTTGACTTAGGCTTCTCCAGGATCGGCCTAGTGAAGTGTCCATAGGTGGACTCATAGTCTAACTCGTTCGCAGGAAAAATAACTTTCTTGAACGAGACTGGCTCCAAAGGAGCTTTCCCTTTTTCCTTGGCCAAGGCCTTCTTGGCATCCTTATTCTTTCTCTTGGCCTTCCTTCTCCTAGAGGATTTACTAGGAGCACCCTTGTGGCCTAGACCAGCACCCTTGGCCTTTGTTAAGAATTCAGCAATCAGAGGAAGTACAGTCTTAGGCTTAGAGAAACCTTCTACAAGTTTCTTTTCAGCTGAGAGTTGTTCTTCCAACTCCTTGATGATTTTATCCTTAAGGTCAAGGTGCTCAAGAGCCTTGTTATATTCTTCAATAGATTTATTGAAGTCTTCCTTGAGAGAGTCAGTCTTTTAAACTTCTTCTCTTAAGGCACTCTCTGTAGCTTTTTGAGACTTTATCTTTTTAGCTTGAGTTTTCACGACTCGGCGACATTTGTCGTAAGCCTCGAGTAACTCCTTATATTTTCCCATGAGTTCAGATTCATCCTCAGAGTGATAGCCATCTTGCTCATTATCATCATCAGATTCTGAAAGAGGTGTGTGAGATTTTACATCCCCAGTGAACCGGGGGACTTGTTCATCATCAGTTAGAGCCATTAGCCCAAAGTAGGCTTCTTCCTCTTCTGCACTCAACTCAGATGTGTTGGAGTCACTGAGGGTTTTGCCCTTCTTGGCCAACAGGCTCTTTTCTGTCCTCTTTTTACTGTAGGACTTCTTCTCTTCTCTTTTGCTACCCTCTTTCTTCTTATGGGGGAAATCCGGAATGACGTGACGTGGCTTATTACAGAAATAACAAACGATGTCAGTCGAATAATGTTTATTCAGTTTAGAACAATACCTGTCGTGGCTTCTTGGGCCTTTTCTATATCGTTCACCATCATTGCGTGATCTTCTATAGGAGGCATCCTTGCCTTTCCATTGCTTCTTCCTTATCAAGAATTTCTTGAACTGCTTTGAGAGTATAGATAACTCTCCATCAGATAGCTCTGAGCTAGAGGAGCTTGGCTCAGATGATTCTTCTTCATCAGCTTCAGGAGCTGGGGCAGGAGAGCTAGCCTTTGTCTTCTTGAGCTATGTTCCTTCAGAGCGACAGACTTCTCCTTGGATACAGACCTGCTCATCTCTTCTTAAGCTTTTCTTGAGTTGATTTGGAGCTGGTAAGACATAAGCTTTCCGAATAGATTCTGCGGGTCCGTCTTGGCTAAGCTTACGAACTCTCGAATGGCGCATACCTTATTATCCCATTCCTTGGTCAGGGGTCTTAAGAATTTGTCATTCAGTTCCCCATTTGTGAAGACTCGGACATAAACTCTTAGGCCATTGACTATCTTGAAGAAGTTCTCAAAGGTATTAGTTATGGCTTCCTTGTGACCTTACCTAAAGGCTTCATACTTCTGATTTAGAAGGGATCTCCGATCATCCCTAACTTCTTCAGTGCCTTCCATCAGAGTCACCAGGGATTGCCACATCTCCTTGGCAAACTCCCAATAAATTAGATTTTGTAGCATCGAGTCATCGACTGCACTTGCTACAATATTTTTAGCTTTCTTGTCCAAGGAGACAAGTGCAATCTCGTCCTTATCCAAGCCCATCAACTTCTTTGGGACTTGTCTTGTTGGATCTATTGTAGATGAAATCATAGGACCATACATACCTTTTTCAACAATCATGAATATCCGAGGGTCCATTGCTTCCATGAAGAGTTTAACTCTTTCCTTCCACATAGGAAAATTGTTCTTGGTGCATATAAGAAGCTTAGCAAAATCCTTGGTCTTACTTATGCTTGATACTTCTCTAAAGACAACTTGGGAAGGATCAGATCAAGGTATTAACCTTTAATGATCAACCTTCCTCTGATACCAATTGAAAGATGTAAGTTATCTACCTAAATCACCTAGAGGGGGGTGAATAGGTGAGATGCGCGTCTAATAGGGAATAAAAAATTTAACAACTAGCACGAATAAGTAAGCAAGCATTCACACAGACGACAAGAGATTTATAGTGGTTCCACGATCTTGGGTACGTCCACTTTCATCACCGATCTAGCAAATCACTAGACTCGGCTACTCCACTATCTCGGATTGCAAACCAATCCTACACCTCGGAACCACGTTCCTAAAAAACTCGATCCAACTGGATCTACACTTGGAAAATAAAAACTTCCTACCACTCGGAGATTAATCTCCTACAAGATTTACAAATAGATATTGAAAATACAAACAGAAATATTCTCAGATCTGAAAGAATTTGTCTCTAGGTCTTCTTCTTGAACGTTGCGGCTTTATAAGAATTTGTAGAAGAAGATCCTTTGAAAATCTGACCTGAGAAGCTTGAATCTACTCGATCAAGGAGAGAAAAATGATTCCTTAATGAGCAGATCTTCTAGATCGAATACAAGGAGATCGATCTTGACGTGAGCGGCAGCTTCAGATGTCGTTCTTGAGAAAAGTCGGCCGAATCAGTAATTTAGGAAAGTACGGAATCCGATCTTAAGAGATTCTTCTTTTTCTTTTCTACTTAGGGTTATGTCTTAGGGAAAAGACTTTATAGAGGATTACACTTAACGTCTAGAAAAGACATTAATGTTGACACGTGGACCAATCACGTCGAGTCATTCGAAATTTCGGCCATTCTGGACTTAGAAACAAATTTCTGGAAAATCAACTTAGTTCTCGAGAAGTGGCTATAGTTCTCGAGAACTAGGAACTGAGTTCTCGAGAACTGTCAAGACTTCTCGGGAACTAAGTTCTTTAGAAAAGATTTGGACTTCTCGATAACACAAGGTTTACTTCTCGAGAACTAATTGACTTCTCGAGAACTTGACTTAAAAAAATTCCTGAACTTCTCGAGAACAAGCACTTAGATAATTTTTCTGAACTTCTCGAGAACAAAGAGAAAGACTTCTCGAGAACTGAGGGAGGACTTCTCGAGAACTAAATAAGAGTTCTCGAGAACTTAACTTACAAAAATTTCTGAGGCAAATCCTGACTATTCAAGAAATTGAGCTGGCAGTTCTCGAGAACTGAAGCCAAGCTTCTCGAGAACAAATAAGACTTCTCGAGAACTATACCTTAGGCTTCTCAAAAACTGACCATGACTTCTCAAGAACAAAGGGGACTTCTCGAGAAATATAACTTTGAAAATTTCTTGAATCTGTCCAGACTTTTCATGAACTATGCAGTTAAGCTTCTCGAGAACTATGAGAGATTCTCGAGAACTAAACTACACTTCTCGAGAACTCTGAAGTTGCTTCTCGAGAACTTGACTTAGATAATTTTCAAGACTTTTAGAGAATGTTTTCTTCTTGTCCCGTCTTCATCCCATGCTCCCAATGTTTGAACATGATGTGTATCCCAATTAAGAGGCTACACATTAGTCAACACTTTGGATCACACAGTGAGGGATTACACTGTTTGGTCCTGTGTTCCTGACCCACTGTGGACTGACATTGGTCTACACTTAGCACTGAGAATTTGTAAACATTCAACTAGAATAAGGATATCAAATACAACTTAATTCATCTTAGTTCAAGGGTGACTTCATGCAAATCTGGGTTATTGTGGATGCAATACCCAACATAAGCGTTAAGAGCGTTGAGTGAACATGCCTCACTCACGCTACAAGCTTTTAACTTATTTTTGCATAAAGGCATTGAGAGCGTTGAGTAAGCAAGCCTCACACAAAACTTTTTTACTTACCCAATTTTCTGTGTTTAAATCCATTGGGCTTAGACTGTCTTACTTCGAACTGTGTTCTACAAATGGTGAACTGAGCTCGAAGAACTTTGAACTCAGTTCGACGAATTCTCAACTGAGCTCGATGAACTAAGAATCTCAAGATCTGCTCTAAGTGTAACATCTCGTTTCGGGCTAGGCCCCTCACACGAGTTTTTAGTCAAGAGACTCGACTCAGACTCGTTGTGCACTGATAGAGGGTGTCAGGAGTATGACATGAAGGGTTGGTTTTAAGGATACCCCAACCAGTAGCTGGTGTGAAGGAACTCGGCCAAGTGAAAATCGACAGGTATCGAGAATGGTACCCGCCGAATTCGACGGGTATCGGTGGTCGATACCCGTCGGATTCAGAGCTGCAGATTGAGAAGTAGGTTAAGTGAAATTTGACGGGTATCCGTAGCTATGCACGCCGATCGACGGGTATCAAGAATGATACCCGCCGATCGATGGGTATTAGTAGCTATGCACGCTGATCGACGGGTATCGAGAATGATACCCGCCGATCAACGGGTATCGGTAGCAATGCACGCCGATCGACGGGTATCAGGATGATACCCGCCATTTTTTCCTTAGACAGTTTTCCTAGGTTCCGCTGTCCTGTGCGTGCAGACTGAACCGGACCGGGCTGGCTGCGGCTTGGCTGCCTTGGACCGGGTCACTTCAATATGACCCATTAGAGGCGGTCCAATGTGACATTTACACGTGGCAGAAGGGACTTAACCTAATACATCGGTTTATAAGGGAAGATAAAGCCGAACCCTAGCCATTTTGTCGATCGACCATGCAAAACTGACAGAGCTGGGGCAAATTGTCAGAACTCCTGGAGGCTGCCTTCTCTCTGTCTCTCTCCTTCCTTTGCTGTGAAGAACAACTATGCCAAGCAAGGATGATGCGGAGGAGGATGACTAGATCCATGGACGGGAATGATGGTACCGCTGGAAATGAGGTGATCTTCCTACCCTCTCCCTTGGTGCTAGATCTGTAGTTATATTCTAGGAGAGATATTGACTCCATAGAGTCTTGATGGTGAGGAGATGATTTACTAGGGAAAGCAATGCCTAGATTTGTTATTCTAGGTTTAGGTGTCTTCACCCTCCTCATCATTCAAAGTAAATATGAGAGAAGGATTCGTGGAGAAATATGTCTTTGTGAGGGTGAATAAGGGTGGACGAATTTTTGGAGGAGTTTTTGGGAGATCGGTGCAAGGAGGAAGATGAATAGATGTCGTTCATCTCACCTTAAGATGCGTGCAGAAACTTGATTTCTGCACGCAGCGATCTTCGATGCAAATTTCGGGGGTGTTCTGGCCAGATCTGGGTTTTTGACTCGACATGAAAGTCGTAGCCCTCAAAATTATCTTTACAACGAGTGGTTTCACGTTTCCAGGAAATACCTGTAGCCACGGGAAAGTCAGTTCGAATCTGCTGTGATTGGGAAAATTCCACCCAGGAAATCTGTATCCTGCACACAGCGGGCTTTGAGCGAATTTCTGGTGTGATGCGATCAGATCGGGGCTTTCAACTAAACTCGAAAGTTGTAGCCCTTGAAATTATCTTTCCAAGGAGTGGTTACACGCACTCGCTAGATTTTTGTATCCTCGGGAATCCTTGGTCGATGTTGCTGTCCGGATTAAGGCTGCACCTAAATTCTGGGCTGTGTAATGTGTAGTGCGATTTGGTGGAATTTAATGTTGCGATCCAACTCGAGGCTTGGGTGAACTCTTTTGACATAATCATCATAGTTATATGATAAGTTGAGGTTATAAATCTGAATTCGTATAACGAGTTATGGACAAGCTTATTTGAAGGAAAGAGCTTGATAAAAATTGGTAGATATAAATTGGTAGATGTATAAATGATTTAACTATGGCCATGATATATATTGAATGGATCGAAGGGAATTAGTAATCCAATGCTTAGAGTGTCATCTCCCTACGGGTAGCATTGTGGAAGTAACAAGCGCGTTGTTGACCATCACTAGTTGGAATGTGGTTGAGCTGATTAAAGTTAGACGGTTGGGCTTTGTCACCGGTGTTCACGTCCCGAGGCTCCTTCCGCATTTGATAGATGGTTGGGCTTGGTCATTAGTGTTCACGCCCCGAGGCTCCTTCCATGCCACGATATTGCGGAATTGCGTGTGGTGTGGGTCGACACGCGGTATCGTAATCCCGGGTTAAGGATAGTGTGGCAGGTCTACGGGCTCGCCAATCGTCACACCGATGGGAGTTGATGGTTAGACCTTGAACAGTTGGGCTTGGTCCCCGTGCTCGTTTTTGGGGCTCCTTCTGTGTCATACCTTAGGCCAATTCGGGGCTAGGATCTTGGTGCACATTTACCCAAGAGAACCCACTGAGCCGTAGTACGCATGTGAGCTCCGCTGTTATTTTCTTAGCGTTGAGGCATACGGAGGCCTATGCAAGATAGTGTGGAGACCAGCTTAGTAGTGGAGATTCCTGCTCTACTGTCACCGTTTGGCCACGACGGTTGACGCCTGAGAGGTTAGCTACCAGCTCGAATAGTGGGAACAATAAGTCTTTGTCGACATAGCAATTGCATGTGCTTGATCATGGGTGTGTCATTACATTGCATACATAGAATTACACTTCATTACATACACAAGACCCTCATCGTATAAGTTTGTATGGGAACTCCTATACGATGGGTTACTTATTGTTGAACGACCCTCAACTTATATGCTTGTATGGGCATCCATATAAGTTGAGTTACTTACTGTTATTACATTATACTCTCTTGCTGCTATAGATGGTAGAATTGTAGATTAAGAGGTTGTTCATTTATACACTACTTATATTGCTACTTATGTCATGTATACTTACTTCACCTGCTTATACTATTGTTTTATATACATTGTACTTGTCCCTTTCTCCGCCCGGTGCCGAGGAGTCGCCGGGGGAGCGGATGTGAAGCCACTTAGTCTTTATAACTAACTGTTGCTACGTCTTACTTTTAAGGAGGGAACCCCGCAGGTGGAGCAGCAGGTCTTGCAGTTGGACAGCCAGGCCCGGACGACTGGGCCTTAGGGGACGGTACCATCGCTACCGTAGGTTACAGATGTGAGTGAGAGAGATTTTGTTGTTGCCCTTCAGGGCAATTCTATTTACGTTCTTTGATTATGTAGAAGCTTGTTTTGCTTCTCTTTTGCTGCACTTATGGACTTATGCTTAGTGTGGATTGACTTCTTTATATTATTATGGTTGGATTGGCATTTATTTGTTGATATTGATTGTAGCCGGCAGGATAGGCGTCTTGTGGTACAGGCTGACCCGAGTGTTTGTGTTACCGCAAGGCGGCTGTTCTGGGCATAAGACCCCTCTCGTGCCGTGTTTTGTGTTCCGGGAGGGGGTGTCTTACAAATTGTATCAGCTTGCTACGATCCTCCAAGGAGAAAGTCACTAAACAATGGTGCCACCCCCGTTTGATTAGTCAGTTTGGGGACAAATTGACTTAGCGGAAGCAGTGGTGTGCCCATATGTAATTCACACTAAGTTTGTCGATCTTTGACCATACATTAGCCAACCTAACCTTAGGTTTGTACACTATGTGTAGATCCCAGTACATGCTGAGCCAGGGAAGAGGCATCCCCGCCCCGTACATACCTACACAATTCCAACAATCACAGCTGGGGCAGATGCTCACAGCTATTTTTGATGCCTTTAGGTCCCAATCTCAGCAGGCACCTGTACAACAACAAGGTCCAAAATCTAGTTGGTTAAGCACTTTCCGAGCTCTCTCCCCTCCCGCTTATATTGGGATAGAGTCGGCGGTGCGTACGAAAGAGTGGGTTGATACTGTACAAGAGTTGTTGGCAGGAATAAGATGCCCAAACAACATGGCGGTGACCCTTGTGGTGACACTCTTAGAGCTGCATGCCAAAAGGTGATAGAAGTCCCTCATGGGCTCCACATTTCATGGAAGAGTGTACACGGACATTAGTTTGAGCGAAATCTCTGAAGCCTTCTTAGAGCATTTCATCCCCTCGGCCGCTCGGGATGATATGAAGAGAGATTTTTGCAACTAAAGTAAGGGTCCAAGTCGGTGAAAGAGTACCAATGGGAGTTTCAACAATTGGCTAGGTTCGCTGACTCGTATGAGTTTGATGATATAGGGTACGCCAAACGATTCTACAAAGGCTTGAGGGATCCCCTATGGCAAGCCCTTTTGTTTATAGTGGACTCTAGTCTGGCAGAGATTATTGATATGGCGAAGAGATTGGAAGCAGACCACTTGGGAAGTGGTAAGAGGCCAGCGGAGGGCGTGATGGAAGCCGGCCCCAGCAATCGGAAGATATTTTACAATAGAAGACGAAGAGGGTATCGGAGAGGTGGCGGGCATTTCCCCCAGAATTTTAGAGAGGAGCACCCGGTTCCGCAACCGCCAGCATTACCTCCACCTCAATAATTTCAGCAACACGGCGGAAGGCGGGAACGGGTGTGCTTTGAATGCAACCAACCAGGCCACATTCGACGCTACTGTCTGCAACTATTTGGAGATGCGGCTTTTGCTTTCCCTCCAGCAACCCCTCGGGAGCGAGGGTATGTGCGTGGTCTCAGTCGTGGACCACGAAGAAGAAACCCCGGACCTGCTCGGGATAAGATGTTTGCCTTGGATATGAATCTAGAGCGGAATCATCAGGAGATGATTGCAGGTACGACTTGAATTAGCCATTTTGCTTCCATTAATATCCTCTAGTGGCTTAAGATATACTTGACACCTAGCTTGAGTATTATTAATGACACTTAGGCACCGTGATGGTCGGCGGGAAACCGGCTTATATGTTATTTGACACCGGTGTCTCACATTCTTTCGTGTCTGAAGACTTCATCAAGGATATACACGAAGTGCAATATTTCACTAGTATTGCTCGAAAAGAATGCCTCCCAGACAGATCTAACATGACGGCAACCGCAAAGTATGAGTTGGAGATAACCATTGGGGGAAAGACCTTTGATACCCCCGCCACAATTTTTAGAATACCAGAATTCGACCTCATTCTGGGCATGGTGTGGCTGGATTGGCACTATGCAAGAATCGACTGTGCGGAGAAGCAAATCTATTTGAGACATGGATACACAGATGTAATCTTCTAAGGTATAAATTTCGCACCACGATTATTGTTATCCTCAATCCAGACCTTGAAAGCTCATATGAGAGGGGATGAAGTCTACATGATATGTTTCGAACTAAAGGAGGTGGGGGTAGATGTTAAGGATGTGCGGGTAGCACGGGATTTCCCTGAGGTATTTCCTAAGAAATTACCAGGGTTACCCCCGCATAGAGAAGTGGATTTTTAGATTAAGCTTGTATCAGGAGCTAAGCCTATTTCCAGGACCCCTTATCGAATGGCCCCAAAAGAACTCGCAGAGTTTAGAGTTCAACTGCAGGACTTGGTAAAATAGGGATTTGTTCTCCCCAGTTCATCACCTTTGGGAGCCCCTATTCTATTTGTTAAGAAGAAAGATGGAACCCTGCATTTGTGTATAGACTATCGGGAGCTCAACCGAGTGACGGTACGGAACACCTATCCGTTACCTCAGATCGATGAGTTGTTCGATCAACTGGTGGGAGAGCATTGGTTCTCCAAGTTGGATTTGCGCTCGGGGTATTTTCAATTGAGAATACAAGAGGATGATATCCAGAAAACGGCTTTCAGCTCAAGGTACGGCTTATATGAGTTTACGGTGATGCCGTTTGGGCTAACAAATGCCCCATCAGCTTTCATGAGCTTGATGAATAAAGTGTTCGAGGCCTATCTAGATGTCTTCGTCATTGTGTTTATTGACGACATCTTAGTCTACTTGAAGACGGAGGAAGAACATGCCGAGCATCTGGCCTTAGTTTTTAAAAAGTTAAAAGAGCACGCCCTGTTCGCCAAGTTTAGTAAGTGTGAATACTTGCTTAGGGAAGTGGCTTTCTTGGGTCATGTAATCAGTGGGGCTGGATTAGCTGTGACTCGGCCAAGGTGCGTGTCGTGAAGGAGTGGTCGCCCTTGAAGTCGGCGGCCGATGTGAGGAGTTTTCTTGGACTTGCCGGATACTAATGCAAGTTCGTAAAAGGATTCTCCATGATTGCCCTCCCGCAGACTTCTTTGACAAAGAAAGGTTTGACATTTGAGTGGACACCCCAATGTGAAGCGGCATTCCAGGAATTGAAGGATAGACTCACCTCCGCCCCCATTCTTGTTCTGCCGTCAGGAAAGGAAGGATTTCAAGTGTATACGGACGCGTCTTATCAAGGGGTGGGAGCGGTGTTGATGCAGCACGACCACGTGATTGCTTATGCTTCAAGAAAATTGAAGAAGCATGAAATCAATTACCCGGTGCATGATTTGGAGCTAGGAGCAGTGGTGTTCTCCTTGAAGGTATGGAGGCATTATCTATACGGCGTCCACTGCGAAATCTTCTCGGATTATAAATACTTGAAGTACGTTTATACCCAGAAGGAGTTGACCCTAAGACAACGGCGGTGGTTAAAGTTTCTATGCGATTATGAGTTCACCTTGAACTACCACCCCGGAAAAGCAAACTCTGTAGCCAATACGTTGAGCAGGAAAGTACCCGGCTCGAGCCCAGAGTCTCGGTTGATGAGCATGGAGTTGGCACGGATGATTGAGGAGATGGATATTACATTGATATTTAAGGCTCCTTTGTCAGAATATACAGAGTACTTGTCCAGCATGAACATGGTTTGTGATATCCAGGACCGAATCCGAGTGGAGCAAGGATTGGATGCGGCTCTGGCCCCGAAACTCAAGTTGATCGAGGATGGGGCTACCGACGTGTACACACTAAAGGACGGCCTAGTTTACATTCGCGACCTGCTCTACATTCTCAAGGGCAGTAAAATCCGGGAGGATATCTTGAGAGAGGCACATTGCTCTCAATATTCAGTGCACCCGAGAATTTCCAAGATATACGCCGGCTTACGAAAGACGATGTGTTGGCCAGGAATGAAGAAGGATGTCCGATACTTTGTCACGCATTGTGAAGCCTGCCAAAGAGTGAAGGCGGAGTGCAGGAGTCCCGGTGGCCTGTTGCATTCCTTGCCAATCCCCGAGTGGAAGTTCGAGGATATTTCCATTGACTTCGTACAATGGGCTACCTCACTCTTGCTCAGGAAATTATTCAGTATGGTTGATCGTTGATCGCCTGACGAAAGTTACCCGGTTCATTCCTATGAAGAAGGAGGCTCATGTGGATGTCTTAGTACGCCTTTTCGTGGAGCAGTTTGTACAGTATCACGGCATACCTTAGACGATAGTTTCGGACCGTGATGGTCGCTTACCTCCAAGGAGTGGAAGGCGGTACAGGCGTATTTGGGCTCGCGCCTTACCTTAAGCTCTACATTCCATCCTCAGACGGACAGGAAGTCTGAGCGGACCATCGAACATTGGAGGATCTGTTGAGGTTGTGTGTAATAGATAGGGGAGAGTCGTGGGAAAGAATCTTGCCCTTAGTGGAATTCTCCTACAACAACAGCCATCAAGTTATCATTGGCATGGCGCCCCATGAAGCCCTATATGGATGGAGGTGTTGGACCCCCTTGTCTTGGGTACAAGATGAAGACCCGAAGACTTTGGGTGTTGAATATATAGATGACACGGATGCGGTGGTTAGGTTGATACGGGATCGTATGTTAGAGGCTCAAAGTCAGCAGGCGAAGTATTATAACGCAAGGAACCGTATGATGGAATTTCAAGTGGGTGATAAAGTGTTCCTGAATATACGGCCGATGCATGGAGTGTCATGGGTGCGGGGAGTGAAGAAGCTCATCCCACGGTATGTTGGGCCCTATGTCATATTGGAAAGGATTGGCCCTTTGGCCTATCGGCTGGAGCTACCGCCCGAGTTAGAGAATCTCCACGTTGTGTTCCATGTATCGTCGCTTCGGAAGGCGCTGGTGCGGCCCGAACAATACATCCCCACAATTGAGGGTACTGTGGCGTCTAACAGATCTATGCGACTGGAGCCGGTGCGGATCGGTTATAATGAGATAAGAGCCTTGCGCCGCAAAAGTGTTCCCTTGCTAAAAGTGCTATGGTCTAATAATGGGAAGGAGGAGTTCACTGGAGCCGATGGACTTGATGTAGAAGTGCTACCCGGAGCTGTCCTCCCAAGGTAACATCTTATAGCGCATATTATTTTTTACTTGCATCCCCATAGCCCTATCCTGATTTCAAGGACGAAATCTTTTATTTTGTTTATAGGAGTTGTAACGTCCCGTTTCAGGCTAGGCCCCTCGCATGAGTTTTGAGTCAAGAGACTCGACTCAGACTCGTGGTTCACTGATAGAGGGTGTCAGGAGTGTGACATAAAGGGTTGGGCTTAAGGATACCCCAACCAGTAGCTAGAGTGAAGGAACTCGGCCAAGTGAAAATCGATGGGTATCGAGAATGATACCCGTTGAATTCTACGGGTATCGGTGGTCGATACCCGCCGGATTCAGAGCTGCAGATTGAGAAGTAGGTTAAGTGAAATTCGACGGGTATCTGTACCTATGCACGCCGATCGACGGGTATCGAGAATGATACCCGCCGATCGACGGGTATCAGTAGCTATGCACGCCGATCGACGGGAATCGAGAATGATACCCGCCGATCGACGGGTATCGGTAGCAATGCACACCGATCGACGGGTATCACGATGATACCTGCCGATTTTTCCTTAGACAATTTTCCTAGGTTCCGCTGTCCTTTGCGTGCGGACTGAACCAGACCAGGCTGGCTGTGGCTTGGCTACCATGGACCGGGTCACTTCAATATGACCCATTAGGGGCGGTCCAATGGGACGTGGCAGAAGGGACTTAACCTAATACATCAGTTTATAAGGGAAGATAAAGCCAAACCCTAGACCATTTTGACGATTCGAACCTTGCGAAACCGAGCAGAGCCGAGGGAAATCGTCGGAAGAAGATCCATGGCGGCGAAAGCCTTCTCTCTCTCCTTCTCTCTCCTTCCGTTTTTTCGTGAAGGAACAACTGCGCCAAGCAAGGATGCCGCGGAGGAGGATGACTAGATCCATGGCCGGGAATGATGGTACCACTGGAAATGAGGTGAGCTTCCTCCCCTCTCCCTTGGTGCTAGATCTGTAGTTATATTCTAGGAGAGATATCGACTACATAGAATCTTGATGGTGAGGAGATGATTTCCTAGGGAAAGCCATGCCTAGATTAATTATTCTATGTTTAGGTGTCTTCACCCTCCTCTTCATTCAAAGTGAAGATGAGAGAGGGATTCGTAGAAATATGGCTCTCTGAGGGTGAATAAGGGTGGACGAATTTCTAGAGGAGTTTTTGGGAGATCGGTGCAAGGAGGAAGATGAACGGATGACGTTCATCTCACCTTAAGATGTGTGCAGAAATCTAATTTCTGCACGCAGCGATCTGTGAGGCAAATTTCAGAGGGTGTTTTGGCCAGATCTGGGTTTTTGGCTCGAGTAGCCCTCGAAATTATCTTTCCAATGAGTGGTTGCACGTTTCCAGGCAATACCTGTAGCCACGGGAAAGTCAGTTCGAATCTGCTGCGATTGGAAAAATTCCACCCAGGAAATCTGTATCCTGCACACAGCAGGCTTCGAGCGAATTTCTGGAGTGATGCGATCAGATCGGGGCTTTCGACTAAACACAAATGTTGTAGCCCTTGAAATTATAATTCCAAGGAGTGGTTACACGCACTCGCCGGATTTTTGTAGCCTCGGGAATCCTTGGTCGATGTTGCTGTCCGGATTAAGGCTGCACCTAAATTCTGGGTTGTGTAATGTGGAGTGCGATTTGGTGGAATTTTATGTTGCGATCCAACTCGAGGCTTGGGTTAACTCTTTTGACATAATCATCATAGTTATATGATAAGTTTAGATTATAAATCTAAATTCGTATAACGAGTTGTGGACAACCTTAATTGAAGGAAAGAGCCTGATATAAATTGGTAGATATAAATTGGTAGATGTATAAATGATTTAACTATGGCCTTGATGTATGTTGAATGGATAGAAGGGAAATAGTAATCCAATGCTTAGAGTGTCGTCTCCCTACGGGTAGTATTGTGGAAGTAACAAGTGCGGTGTTGACCGTCACTAGTTGGAATGAGGTTGAGCTGAGTAAAGTTGGACGGTTGGGCTTAGTCCTCGGTGTTCACGTCCTGAGGCTCCTTCCGTATTGGATGGAAGGTTGGGCTTGGTCCTCGGTGTTCACGTCCCGAGGCTCCTTCCATGCCACGATATTGCGGAATTGCGTGTGGTGTGAGTCGAAACACGGTGTCGTAATCCCGGGTTAAGGATAGTGTGGCAGTTCTACGGGCTCGCCAATCGTCACACCGATGGGAGTTGACGGTTTGACCTTGAATGGTTGGGATTGGTCCCCGTGCTCGTTTCCAGGGCTCCTTCCGTTTCATACCTTAGGCCAGTTTGGGGCTAGGATCTTGGTACACATTTACCCAAGAGAACCTATTGAGCCATAGTAAGCATGTGAGCACCGTTGTTGTGTTCTTAGCGGTTAGGCGTACGGAGGCCTAAGCCAGGTAGTGTGGAGAGCAGCCTAGTAGTGGAGATGCCCGCTCTACTGTCACCGTTTGGCCACGACGATTGACGCCTGAGATGTTAGCTACCTGCTCGAATAGTGGGAACTATAAGTCTGTGTCGACATAGCGATTGCATGTGCTTGATCATGGGTGTGTCATTGCACTGCATACATAGCATTGCACTTCATTACATACACAAGACCCTAAACGTATAAGTTTTTATGGGCACTCCTATACGATGGGTTACTTATTGCTGAACGACCCTCAACTTATATGCTTGTATGGGCATCCATATAAGTTGAGTTACTTACTGTTATAACATTATACTCTCTTGCTGCTATAGATGGTAGAATTGTAGATTAAGAGGTTGTTCATTTATACACTACTTATATTGCTACTTATGTCATGTATACTTACTTCACCTGCTTGTACTACTGTTTTATATACATTGTACTTGTCCCTTTCTCCGCCCGGTACCGAGGAGACGCCGGGGGAGCGGATGTGAAGCCTCTTAGTCTTTATGACTAATAGTTGCTACGTCTTCCTTTTTAGGAGGGAACCTCGTAGGGTAAGCAGCAGGTCTTGCAGCTGGACAGCAAGGCCAGGACGACAGTGATGGCGAGGATGCTCCGCCATTTGATCGTGCCGACATGGACCTCTCGTTTGATCGCCGCTGCTACTTTTTCGTGGATATTGACGGTCGTTATCGTAACCGTCGTCGCCTACATCACATGGACCTCTATTTTGATCGTCGTCACTACATGTTCGTGGATATTGATGGCCGTTGCCGCAACCGTCACCGCAACCGTCGCCGCCGTCGCCTCTGATTCCAGCGTTACGTCACTTCATTATGATTATAATGTTATTTCATTTTTGAAATAATATTATAATCCTAATTCTCTAATTATAATTTTATAAGTTTATAGATTTATAATTTAGAGGTTATAAATTTATAAGCTTATTTTTATGTTGTCTTCTTATTTTAATTTTTGTTAAAAAAAACTTTAGAGGCTAGGATTTGCTTTTGTCTTGGATGAAGGGTTGGATGGAGGTTGTAATCTATTATATATATGTAAGAGGAGATGGAGAAGAGAATTGAAGAAAAAAAAAAGAAAACCTAAGAATCATTCGGACCTCAGCCGCCCCCCTCCCCAATCTATTCGGCCAGGCCGAACCCGACGCCCAGAAGCCCACAGCCCAGCTGCTGCCGCCCCCCCTTTGGGTTATTCCTTGCGGCTCCGGCGACTCCTTCATCTTCTTGTGTGACTCCGAAGAAGGCGGCTCGGTTCTTCCTCATCCGGTGCGACTCTGGTGACCCGTGGAAGTGCGACTCTTCCACCGCTAACTTGTTTCTCCTCCTCCTCACCTCCCCTCAAATTTCTGGGTTCTTGGTAACGAATTTCTATCTCTAAACTTCGTGTGATATTCTTCTTCATTTGTGAGTTGATGGAGACTTTGATTTCTAATTTTATCCTAGAAATTGATTCATCTGTGAGAGAACTAAGTTGTCAACCTAAATCACCTAGAGGGGGGTGAATAGGTGAAATGCGTGCCAAATGCGGAATAAAAAAATTAACACAGCATAGTTAAGTAATCAAGCAATCACACAGACGACAAGAGATTTATAGTGGTTCCCCAATCTTGGGTACGTCCACTTTCCTCACCGATCTAGCAAATCACTACACTCGGCTACTCCACTATCTCGGATTGCAAACCAATCCTACACCTCGGAACTAAGTTCCTACAAAAACTCGATCCCAACGGATCTACACTCGGAAGATAAAACTTCCTACCACTCGGAGATAGATCTCCTACAATGAAATTTGTTTGAAAAGAAAAACACAAACAACAATTAGCACAGATCTGGATCTTTGACGCAATCTTCTTCTTGAGAGCTTTTTGGTTTGAACAGGAACAGTTGAAGAAGACTAGAGAGAGACCCACGATTCTGAGATCTGGAATCACCACGATCGAGAAAATAAATCAGAGACGATGAAGCACGGAGAGATCGGATGATTCTTCTTGAGTCTGGATCGCTTGAGAATTTGAGATCAATAGCTGCGGCTGAGAGAGAGAACGATCCAGAGCTCCTTTCGAAAACTTTAATGGCGACGGAAAGAGAGATTAGGGTTTTCGGGATTTTCTCTTTCTTAAAAATTATTCTTTGTAAACGCGTGTATTTAGTCAAGTCTGAAAAGACCTATTTATAGGCAGTCTCCAACGGTCATAAGCATAATTAAAGATGACACGTGGACCAATAAGAAAGGACTTTTTGAAAATACACAAAGAAACTTGACTTGGAGAAATTCAGGAAATTCGAACAGACATACTCGAGAGATAGAGACATACTCGAGTAAGAGGTTACATACTCGAGTAGATATGATGGATATACTCGAGTATCAAGTTAGAAACTACTCGAGTGCTGCAGGGATCAATACTCGAGTAACTTAGAGAACCTACTCGAGTATGAGCAAATATACTCGAGTATAAACACTTAGAAAAAATTTCTCAGAAAAGACTTGAAGAGCTACTCGAGTATAAGTGTTTGAGATACTCGAGTATGGGGAAGATAGACTACTCGAGTATCTTAGGAAAACAACTCGAGTGATCATTACCCTACTCGAGTATGAAAACCAATCTACTCGAGTACAGAGTTACTTACTCGAGTATTTCAGAGAACTACTCGAGTATGTGGACTTAGAAACTTTCTAGGATAAGAAGTCAAGATCTACTCGAGTTCAAACAGAGCGCTTACTCGAGTAACTAATCATCTACTCGAGTATAAGGTATCACTTACTCGAGTGAAAGAAAATCTACTCGAGTATAAGCTTCCATACTTGAGTATATTGAGAATCCACTCAAATAAGTAGTCCAACCTACTCGAGTACAGACTCACTTACTCGAGTATACTAAAGAAGCACTCGAGTATGTGGACTTAGAAAATTTCTTCTGAGATAGACTTCAAAACTTCATAGTCCAAGTGCATGTTGATGAAGTGTGTCCCAATAGAGAGGCTATACATGAGCTAACACCTTGGATCACACAATGAGGAATTACATTGTATGGTCCTGTGTTTTGTAGCCCATTATGGACTGACATTGGTCTACACTTGGCAATAAGAACCTGCACACATACAACTCAAACACAATATCAAATACACCTTAATTCATCTTAGTTCAAGCTCTGATTTCCTACAAATCTGAGGTATTGTGGAGACAATTCCCAACAATATCCCCCTATTTGTAGATGTCGGCACCCTCTACACTAAGGTGAATTACTTAGAGTAAAAAGAACAACAAAACATATACTGAAAAAAATGAAGCAGGAATAATAAAGATAGCCATAATTAGAATCAAATATATATATATAAATGATTTCAAAAGATTAAATGTCCATTTCCACATCCTCATTCACTCAAGAAGCTCCTCTATGCAGTCTTTCTCTTTTAAGCTCTGCCTCTCCAGGTAGCTGAAAGTTTGGGAAATAGGTCTTGGGCCTTGGAGGAGCAGCTGGATTGTTATATCCCCAATTTCTGTCATATAATCTGATTTTGATTTGAGATACATCATATGCTTTCCATTCTGCATTGCTATAGTAGTGATCTCTATTTTCACCAAAATCTGTTACCAGCTTCAAGGTATCAAGGATAAGAGATTTGGAGGTAGGACTCCAAACTTCTGCATGGACAACTTCTAGTCTACCTTCTGTAGCTGGGGCAGGCTCTCTCCTTGGTGCAGAACGGCTAGCATAAGCACCGTCACCATTATTTCTTTTCTTTCTGGGGGCACCCTGAGAACTTAGAGGAAAATCATCTTGCCACACATCATCATAAGAAAGAGGAGGCTCAGTCATGCCACCAGAAGGTCTAGGTGAGAAGACTGGCACATACTCTTGAATGTTGGCCTGAGCTGGAAAGTTAGCCTGATCTGGAGCACTTGAGGGAGAATGTTCTTCAAGATGATCTAGGACCTTTGGAATAATGGCAGGGTTAAGCTGGGAGTTGGGAAAGTTCTGGTTATGCACCCATACAATAGTGTCATAGATATAGAACTTTACAGATTGAAGTTGAGCAGGGATGTCTGCTTTCATATCCTTGACTAGACTATCCATAGATGTTTTAGATTGTTCAGATATTTTTTTCAACTTGTTCTTTTACTAACTTCTCCCCCTTGGTGATATCTACAGAGAGTTAGGCAATTGATTCATATCTAAAAGTACCAGCTTCCTCACAAACTTTCATAACATTTGCGGTAGCATCCTTGTCCAATTGAATCTGATTATTTGCAACTGTTTCTGCTTGATCATTGAGTACACCTATACTGGTGATAGTGTGATCTAGGGCTTTGCCACCCAATTGAAATAGTCTCTTGAGCTCATCAGTGTTTGCTTGAATTTCAGAAAATCCTCTACTCATCTCAGTTTCAAGAGTAGCGATCTTATGGTTCACTGATGCCAGAGAATCATCAAAGTATTTTCTCTGTTCACGGAACATTTGCCCAATCTGACTGACTAAATCTGAGGAGCTAGAGGGATCTGAGTCTGGGGCAGAGGCTGAGGGAATAGGAGCAACCCAGGGTGGAATTTCAGTAATCACAACTGAGCTTTCAGCTCTCTTGAAGGGTGGTATCTCAACTGAATCTTCTGTATTGATGAAAGAGGGAAGAGAGAAGTATAGTGTCCTCAGAGGAGCATCCACTGGTTCTGGAGACATGTCCTCATCATCAGACAGTAGATTAATCTCTGGATGATCTTGCTGATTATCAGGGGACTGATCAGGAGAGGTAGGGGGTACCTTTGCAGGGGAGGGAGAGGGATCCTTAGCAGGGGAGGGAGTAGGATCTGCTTGAGAGTGATCCTCTTGCATAACTGAATCATCTTGAAATACTGGAGCATCTGACCTGAGTTCATCAATCAGTCTGTTAATATCTTCAGCTGTAGAAAGAAGGTTTTCTTGGGCTTGAACTTCTAAGGTGAGATCTTCTAGAGGTGGAGAAGGAGGAGGAGTAGGATCTTGGATCAGATCTTGCTGAGAAGAGACTTCTGAAGCTTTGTGCTGAGGATTAGATGAGGTAGGCTCCCCCACAACTATTGCACCCGAGGTGGTAATAGTGTGATGTAAAGGAGGAGATGGAATCCTGTCATCTGAGACAAGTGGCTCTCTGGGCTCATCTTCTGAGGTAACAGCTGCTTTTGAGGCTTGAGCAGTGTTGAGGAGTTTGATTTCATATCTTTTGGATTGAGAGGATGGATACCTTATTCATATGATGGAGGGGAGTGCCTTTAGATAAATAAAACACTGTAGGATTAATCTCATGGAGGAGGAGTGAGATAATCCTGGCATAGCTTGGTTTTGTCACACTTTCTCTGATTTTGTCCAGTATCATCATTCCAAATTGGAATTTCTTCCGGCAGACTATGGCTTGCATAATGTCAAAAAGATTTTGGGAAATATCTCTGAGGGAATAGGTTTTGCACAGAAGAAATTTGGCAATCACATCCACAAGAAATTTGCCCTCTGAATTGTAATCTGCATGGCGGAACGAATATGCTTCATACAGGTTTATTCCACAGAAGAAGCTGGATCTTTCGGAATCTTCAGGAGTCAGATCATCTTCTTCATCTACCACTGGCAATTTTAACAGAGTAGCTAAGGATGTTTTGTCCAGACGGATTTTTATCCCACTGACCTTGGATTTTAGAACTGTACCATTTCGCTTGACCTTCATATTTTTGAAGAACTCCTCGACTGCAGGGGAGATGACTTTGCACGGTGTCTGGAGGATGAACGAGAGTCCGGCGGTGTAGAATAGGATGAGCAGGTTTCGGAAATCATCTGAGAGGTCGGCTATACCTTCAGGGTCGAGCTCTGAGCCGATTCTTATCTTGGAGGAGGGAGCCATCGGCAATTCTGGAGAATGGAAGACGAGAACGACAGAGCTCTGCGGGTTCCAGAATATGAAGCGTCGACGGCTACTCGGGAGAATGAAGAGTGGAAAGGATTTCCGATTTCTAAATATATATATATGACCCTAATTAGGTTTAAGTAGGAGTGATAAGGATAAAATCATACCTGATATGGAGCGCCAAACATTTTGGTGCGAATAGAAAAAAAATGAGAATTTCAAATATCTGATTGCCGTATACTCGAGTAGATTTCGCCATACATGAGTATGAGATGGAGCATACCCGAGTAGATCAAGTACATACACGAGTAGGTTACCAACTACTCGAGTATGTAGATTCTGTTACTCGAGTATTTCCGTTTACTCATGTATATATCTCTATATAATCGAGTATATCACTTTGAAATACAATTTTCTTGGGAGAGATTTTACTGCCACTGATATCTTAAACTTTGATCCTGTCTTTGAATCCACCATCCCTATTCCTCTTTGTTGAGCAGACCGACCCGAGTTCCGTTTGAAGAATGAAAACTTGGACTCCTCCAGCGGTTTGGTGAATATATCTACAACTTGCCTGTCTGTGTGGAGACATATTGTAGATCTATGTCTCTGTTTTCCACATGCTCCCAGATGAAGTGATATCGAAGCTCTATGTGCTTTGTCCGACTGTGGGAGATTGGGTTGTTGGCGATTGCTATTGCGCTGGATGAGTTGCAAAACATAGGAACATTCTGGAACTTCATGTTATAGTCTTCAAATTTATTCTTGATCTATAGAAGCTGTGCACAATAGCTGCCTGTAGAGATATACTATGATTCAACCGTTGAGATGGCTACAAAGTTCTGCTTCTTACTGCTCCAGGAAATAAGTCTCCTTCCGAGAAATTGGCAAGTCCCGAAAGTACTTTTCCTGTCGTCTTTGCTTCCTGCAAAATCTTCATCAGAAAATCCAATTAGTTCACGATCATTACTTCTTGGGTACCATAAGCCAAGATTTGGTGTGCCTTGAGGTATCTCAAGATTCGCTTTGCAGCAATGTAGTGAGATTCCTTAGATTTCACCTGAAATCTAGCACATACACATGTGGAAAACATTATGTCTGGTCTACTTGCGGTAAGGTAGAGCAAGGACCCAATTATGCTTCTGTACTTGGTTTCATCAAAAGGTTTCCCTTTCTCATCCTTGTCCAGAGACATAGCTGAGGCCATTGGAGTCCTCATAGAGGTTGCATTTTCCATTCCGAATTTCTTAAGTAGCTCTTTGGTGAACTTGGTCTGTGAAATGAAGATTCCATCCTCAGATTGTTTCACTTGAAGCCCTAAGAAATACTTCAGCTCTCCCATACTTCTCATTTCATACTTCCCTTGCATGAGTTTAGAAAACTTCTTGCAGAGGTTGTTGTCTGTAGAGCCAAAAATAATGTCATCGACATAGATTTGCACTAGCAAAATCTTGCCTTTTCTTTCCCTAAGAAATAATGTCTTGTCTATCTTTCCTCTTGTGAACTTGTTTTCAAGAAGAAAGGTAGATAGCGTTTCATACATACAAGCTCGAGGGAGCTTGTATAAGACCATATAAGGCTTTTGCAGTAAATCAATTACATGATAGGAAAAGTTTGAGTCAACGAAACCTGGCGGTTGCTCTACATACACTTCTTACTTTATGTCGTCATTCAGGAAGGCGGACTTGACGTCCATCTGATAGACGGTAAAGCCCTTAAGTGAAGCGTAGGCAAGGAATAACCTGATCGCCTCCAGTCTTGCCACTGGAGCATATGTGTGGTCAAAGTCGATTCCTTCTTCTTGACGATAGCCCTTTGCGACAAGTCTGGCTTTATTCTTATAATTGTTCCATCTTCGTCCATCTGTTCCGGTAGACCCACTTTGTCCCGGACATACCTGTAATTATAATAA
Source organism: Platanthera zijinensis (assembly GCA_039513925.1). Classification (NCBI taxonomy): domain Eukaryota; kingdom Viridiplantae; phylum Streptophyta; class Magnoliopsida; order Asparagales; family Orchidaceae; genus Platanthera; species Platanthera zijinensis. Next base: position 109,519,832 of record CM077083.1, read on the forward strand.
CTTAGCCTTAGGAACCCAAACAAGTTTAGGTCCTTGGTCTCGAGTTAGAATACTCCCACTACGAGCATTAGCCTCATGAGTGGTCATCCTCACATTGCTAACTTGAGGGGTTGTAGCATTTCTAGTATGAACAACAATCGATGGCAAAATGACCAATTCTGCCACATCACCAACAGTCGAACCTGTTATATCCTTGCCTAGTGATTCCTGCTTGATTTTCTAAAGTGATGGGTCTAGCAGGAACTTCACTCTTGGAGGAGGAAGCTTCATGATGGTGGCAGCTACTTGAAGTCTTCTCTTCATTAGGCTTTTCCACAATAAGTTTTACCTTTGGTGTCTTCTTGATGTTATGACCATGAGCATATGGTCATAGTTCTGAAGTTGAATCTCTTCATAAGGTGCCTTGAATACACTCACGCCAAAGTTACGAGGACAAGTCCAACCTTGGTATCTTGACTTTGCTTCTCGGGATCGGCCTAGAGAAGTGTCCATAGGTGGACTCATAGTCGAATTCATTCGTAGGAAAGATAACTTTCTGAACACTACAGGTTCCAAGGGAGCTTTCCATTTTCTTCAGCTAGAGCCTCTGGCAGCCTTATTCTTTCTCTTGGCCTGTTTCTCCTAGAAGATTTACTAGAAGCACCAAATGTGGCCTATACCAGCACCCTTGGCCTTAGCTGAGACTCAGCAACGAGTGGAAGAACTGTCTAGGCTTGGAGAAAACTCTCAACAAGTTTCTTTCTCAGCCTTGAGTTATTGTTCCAATTCTTGATGATTTCTTCTTTTAAGGTCGAGGTGCTTGAGAGCTTGATTGTATTCTTCACATAGCAGCATCGAAGTTCTCTTGAAGAGAGTTAGTCTTGGTGACTTCTTCTCTCAAGCGCTCTCACTAGCTGCAGAGATTTTATCTCTTGGCTTGGTTCACGACTCTGCGACATTTTTCGTAAGCCCGTGAGTAACTCCTTATATTGTCCCATGAGTTCAGATTCATCCTCAGAGGAATAGCCCTATTGCTCATATCATCATCAGATTCAGAGAGAGGAGTGTGAGTTTTTACCTACCCAGTGAACTAGGGGACTTATTCCTCATCAGAGTGAGCATGAGCCCGAAGTAAGCTTCCTCTTCTTCACTTGACTCAGATGAGTCGGAGTCGCTGAGAGTTTTGCTCTTCTTGGCTAATAAGCTCTTCTCTGTCCTCTCTTGTGGTATTGGAGGGTTTTCTTTCCTCTCTTCTTCACCCTCTTTCTTCTTGTGAGGGCAGTCCGCGATGACGTGACCTGGCTTCTATTACAACAATAACAAACGATGCCATTGAAATCTGTTTATTCTGTTTGGAGTTATACCTGTCATGGCTACTTGAGCCATTCTTTCGTTGATCACCGTCATGTTGATCTTCTGTATGAGGCTCCTTGCTCTCCATTGTTCTTTTTATTCAAGAATTCTTGAACTGCCGCGAAAGTAATGAGAACTCTCCTTCAGAAAGTTCTGAGTGAGGTGCTTTGCTCGGAGCCTTCCTCTTCACTTACTTCTTGAGGAGATGCTGGCGAGGCAGCTTTGCCCTTCCTTGAACTTGTCAGCCTTTAAAGCAAACGACTTCTCTTTGAGGAGAAGCAACTTTTCTCTTCTTCGGCTTTTCTGGAGTTGATCTGCAGTTCATAGGACATCAACTTGCCAAATAGATTCTGAGGATCTGTCTTTTGCTAGTCTGCCAAACTCTCGGATGGCACAGGACTTTGTTGTCCCATTCTTGGTGAGAGATCTCAGAAACTTATCATTCAGCTCCCCATTAGTAAAGACTCGGCCATACACTTCAGTCCATGACAAAATCATAAAGAATTTCAATGTGTCAGCTATGGGTTCCTTGTGACCTTGTCGGAAGGCTTCATACTTCTGATTTAAGAGGGATCTCCGATCATCCCTAACTTCTCCCAGTCCTTCCATCAGATCACCAGGGATTGCCACATCTCCAGATAGATTGGCAATGTATAAGATTTTGCAGCATTGAGTCATCGACTGCACTTGCGATAATATTTTTAGCTTTCTTGTCTAGGGAGACTAATGCAATCTCGTCCTTATCTAGTCCATCAACTTCTTTGGGACCCTTTTGGTTGGGTTATGTTGATGCAGTCATAGGAAAACATGTGGACCTTCTTCCACAATCATGAAGATCCGGGGGATCTACTGCTTCCATGAAGAACTTAACTCTTTCCTTCCACATAGGAAAAATTATTCTTGGTGCAGATAGGGAGCTTAGCAAATCCTTGGTCTTACTCAGCTTGATACTTCTCTGGAGGAAACTTGGTGAGGATTAGATCAGGTGTAACCTTTTAACGATCAACCTCCCTCTGATAACAATTGAGAGAACTATAGTGTCAACCTAAAATCACCTAGAGGGGGGTGAATAGGTGAAATGCGTGCCAAATGCGGAATTAAAAAATTAACACAGCACAGATAAGTAATCAAGCAATCACACAGACGATAAGAGATTTTAGGGTTCCCCATTCTTGGGTACGTCATTTCCTCACCGATCTTGCAAATCACTAGGACTCGGCTACTCCACTCTTCTCGGATTGCAAACAATCCACAACCTCGAACTATGTTCCTACAAAAAACTCGATCCCACAAACGGATCTACACTCGGAAGATAAAACTCCTACCACTCGGAGATAGATCTCCTACCATGAAATTT